>JAABKJ010000755.1:59993217-60698814 GCA_011634705.1 Andricus grossulariae
CCCCCTCCACTTGTTGGTTTTCCCGGGAAAAGAAAATCCGTCTTTTTTTCTTCTTTTTTTTTCAACGTTAACCCGTGCCTCCGGGCTCTTAAAATTCACATGGAGTTTTAAATGGGCAAAGCTCAGTTTTCGACGAAGTGGAAAAAAGAAGTACTTGTTATAAACTTTTTGTCAATTCAAGTGTAGTCACCACTTAAGGAAAATAGCAGTTTTCTATCAAATTCATGCTAAAGACGGTATTTTTTGAAATTTTTTTCATTACGAATTATTTTTAATCGGTAAGTGAAGGATTTTCCAGTTTTTCTTGTTTAATATGTTTGGTAATTATTTAAACCATTTTCATTTGTTTAATCAATTTCTTTTACATAAAATCGTGAAAAGTAATTATTTTCTTGAATTTTTTATACAATTAACGAATGTTGATAGTAATATATTTTTTAAGGATATTTAGTAATTATTTAAACAAGTTTCATTGATTTAAACAATTTTCCCCCTGTAAAGCATGATAAGTTATTATTTTCTGGGATTAATGACATGACCCTTACGAAAAGAAACTACTTTTCACGTCAAGTAGTATTTTCCCGACTACTTGCAATAGTGGGAATGTGCAGGCGCATCACGTAATTAAATTTAAAATTGCTTATTTTAACCATTATATGCTAATATTTGTGGCAAAACAAAAATAGCAATTTGCGCCAATTCAAAAATTTTCAAAACCATCCTATTGTCCATATAATATTCAGTTGCAGTAATTAAATGTTTTATTATTTTTGTTTTTTCATGAAAAATATAATTACTGACGGCTTATGGGAAGAATAAGATTGCGATAGTTGCATTAATCTCGAAGCTTATACTAGACATTAAAATAAGCTATTGTGCTCCTATCAGTTTGTAGGCAATTAAATGACTAGCTAACCGGGAAAAATGAAAAATAGACTGAGAAAACCGGCAAATGATTGGGAAGCAAAAATCATCCGCCGGGTAGGCACCCTGCGTTATGAGTTTTAACTAGCTCCCCTTAATCTGCACACTTCTAATTTTGATCTCATAAAAATGGTTCTAATGTTGCAGATACGACTATGAAATCCTCTTGATGAACGCTACCTTCTGCTTGGTTCCTCGAGGACGTCGACTCGGCAGCTTTCGATTCCTGGAAGCCCTGAGAGCCGGATGCATTCCCGTTATTCTCAGCAACGGATGGGCTCTTCCATTTCATGATCGCATCGACTGGAATCAAGCAGTTATATTCTCCGATGAGAGGCTTCTTCTTCAGGTTCGTAATATCATCGATGAAAGCAACCTGAACCCTCCAAGTCGGAGAAATAACATAATCCGAACATTGATTATTTTTCTTCGGCTTAGATTCCAGACATTGTGCGCTCCGTTCATAACACAAAGATCCTCAAGTTAAGGCAGCAAACTCAGTTCCTCTGGGAACGATACTTTTCGTCCATAGAGAAAATTATTTTTACGGTTTTTGAGGTGAGAAAAATTCAACAATTTTACAATCTGAAGTAACTCTGATTGACGACAATATTTTCAACGTTTAGTTGTAATTTTTATCTAAACTTTTATTTATAGAGCATTCGAGAAAGACTTCCATGGGAAGGAACGAGGGAAGGCATCGTGTGGAATACGAGTCCTGGCGCGTTGGCGATTCTTCCGCAGTTCGCCGACAGTCAACAGGAACTTCCGTTCTCGAATAGTAATCCGGGAAATACGTTCACCGCGATTATTTACTCACAGCTGGGATCCACAGCTGTTCTTTACCGTCTACTCAGAAGTCTGGCTAAAAGTAAATATTTAGATAAGGTGAGTGAAGAGGTATTTTCATGAAGAATAAAAGATGGATTGGAAAGCTTGTAACTTGCATCTTTCCACCTATTCGAAAGGGCTTAGAGGGCTAAGCGGAGAAATCACTCGAAAAAGCCAGCCTTATTCAATTGTTTATCGACATTAGTGAACCTTGTGAAAATTATGTTATATTACCGACAAAACTCAATACGAAAAAGAATTTCTACATGATTCTATTGACACTATGCATGGCTCAGTATTGCTTTTAAGTATTTTGCTGTTGACGTTAACACATCTTTATTTTACTTACATGTTTAATACTTCTAGAAGCACTTGTGGGTACATATGATTGGTGTATTAAAAAATGTAAAATACGCAGCATATGAATCTATGCGTCAGAACTTTTCCCGATTTAACGGTCTATTTATATTGAGCGCTATGTGTTGTAGGGTGAAGCTAAAATGTTCAAATTGATCGGATCTTTTGAGCCTAGTGGAAAAAGTGTTTGTTAGGCATAGGAAAAAAGGGGGGGAAATTAAAAAAAATTCTTCTGTTCGGACTTTTGCCCATATTATATATATAATTAAAAACTAAAGGTTAACGACCACCGCAGGGTCCCACTGGGAGCAACTGTCATCTAAAAAATGACATCGGCTCCCAGTAGGACCGCGGTAAATCCCTTTGAAATATCAATTTTAAGCTTTGAAGATTTCAAAATATGTAGAAAAATAATCTGGAAGATTTTGAAACAATTTTTAAAAATTTTTTTTAGGATTCAACAAAATTAATATTATTTCAAAAGATTTTTGAAAGTTTTAGAAGTTTCGAAAGAATTGAAAGAATATTTTAAAACGTTCCAAATAATTTCCCAAAATTTCTAAACAGAATGTCGAAGATTTAAAGCAAACTTTTTCAATTTTGCAACGTTAAAAAATTCTAGAAACAATTACAATTACTTTAAAAGATATTGAGACAATGAAATTTGAGGAAAAATTTAAAACGATCTAGATTTTATGCTCGGTTTTATGTTGAAACATTAATTTCAAGCTTTGAAGATTTCAAAATATGTCGAAAAATAATCCGAAAATCAAATTTCAGGCGAAACTTAAAATGATCTAGATTTTATTCTTTGTTTTGTTTTGTTTTCAGACATCAATTTCAAGCTTTGAAGATTTCAAAATATGTCGAAAAATAATCTGGAAGATTTTGGAACAATTTTTTTTTTCAATTCTTGCAGGATTTAAAAAAATTTTTGAAAAACTGAAAATTATGTCAAAAAGATATTGGGAAGTTTCAGAAGTTTTGAAAAAAATTTCAAAAATATTGTAAAACATTTCAAATGATTTTCCAAAATTTCTAAAAAGAATTCAGAAGATTTAAACAAACTCTTTCAATTTCGCAACATTAAAAAATTCTAGAAAAATTACAATTACTTTAAAATATATTGAGACAATGAAATTTCAGGGAAAATTTGAAATAATCTAGATTTTATGCTCTGTTTTATTTTGAAAATATCCAAGGATATTTGAAAGTTTTAGAAACTCTGAAAAGATTCATAAAATATTTTTAAACAATTTAAATGATTTCTCAAAATTTCTAAAAAGAATGTTGAACATTTAAAGCAAACTTTTTCAATTTTGCAACACGAAAAAATGTCAGAAAAAAATTAAAATCATTTTCTAAGATATTCAGAAGTTTTCGAAAATGTTCTAAAATAATTTTAAGCATACAATGATTTCAACCAATTAGAAAAAGGTAGACTTTTGAGATTTGGAAGAGAAAACTCAGAAGTTTTTTTAGAGTTTAAATGATTTTAAGAGAATATACATTTTTTCAACATTTCTGGGAAAATTTAAATTATTTTGTTATTTTGTCAAATTTATTTCGAACTTATGTTTTAAAAGATTTTAAAACATTTCAAAAGTTTTAAAAAATTGTTAAAGAAGTATCCGGAAAATGTTGTGAATTTTTTTTTAATTTTAAGAATTTTTTCAATGTTTTAGGAGATGTTCGAATAACTTAAAAATATATTTGAAAGTTTTTGAAAAAATTTGCAAATACTTTAAAATTTGAAGAAATTCACAAACTTAAAATAAATGTCGATTTTTGAAGATTTCGAAATAGAATTCTAAACTTTTTTTAAATTTTGTAATGTTTTAAGATGAAACAATTTTTTCAATATTCCTGGGAAAAATGAAGGTGATTCTTCATCCTACAAAATTAAATTAGCGAGAATATTTACCAAAATATTAAAATAAATTTTTCAAAAGATTTCTGAGAAAATTTCCAATAACTTTTTGTTTTACAAAATTCATTTTATGATTATATTTCAAAAGATTTTACAACATTCAAAAAAACTTACGAAATTGTCAGAAAAGAATCAGGAAAATATTCCAAAATTTTTTTCAGTTTTGCAGAATTTTTTCCAAAATTTGGAGAAACTTAAATCATTTAAAATATAAAATCAGATTCTTCCAAAATTTTTCAAAAATAATGTGAAAATTAACATACATACAATGATTTCAACCAATTAAAAATATTTTTTTTAAGATTTCTGTGAAAATTTAAATAATTTGTTATTATAACAAATTTATTTCAAGGTTATGTTTCAAAAGATTTCAGAACATTTCAAAAGATTCACAAAATTTTCGAAAAAGAATCCGGGAAATGCTAAGATTTTTTTTTTTAATTTTCAGAATTTTTTCAATGTTTTAGGAGTGGTTCGAATCATTTAAAAATATATTTGAAAGCTTGAAAACAAATGTTTAAATAATTTAAAATTATAAAAAAATGTGAAGACTCAAAATGAATGTAGATTTCTGAAGATTTCAAAATACAATTCTAAACTTAAAAAAAAATTTTTCAATGTTTCAAGATAATACAATTTTTTTCATTATTCCTGGGAAAAATGAAAGCGATTCTTTATCCTACAAAAATTATTTGAAGAGAATATTTGAGTAAATTTTTTTATAAATTTTTCAAAATATTTCTAAGAAAATTTCAAATGATTTTTTATTTTACAAAATTTATTTTATGATTACGTTTCAAAATATTTTGAAACATTCAAAAAAACTTACGAAATTGTCAGAAATGAATCCGGAAAATTTTCAGGATCTTTTCTTAGTTTTGCGGAATTTTTTCAAAAATTTGGAGAAACTCAAATCGTTTCAAATATAAAATCAGATGCTTTAAAACATTTTCAAAAATAATGTGAAAATTAACAAGATTTCAAATACTTCAAATAAAATACAGATTTTTAAAGATTTCCAAATAAAATTTTGAAGTTTTTTTTAATTTTCTACAAGTATCAATATAATGAAAAAAATGTCTTCAGATTCCTGGAAATACTAAAAGTGATTCTTTATATTGAAAAATTAATTTGAAGAGAATATTTAACAAAGTTTTGAAACATTACAAAATAATTCCAAAGTTTTGAAAAAATACAGTAGTAATTTTAAAATTAAAATCATTTTAACAAATTAAAAAAATGTAGATTTTTGCAGATTTGAAAGAAAAGACTAGCAAGATCATTAAGAATCTTGAAAAGATATCAAAGAATACTAATTTTTTCAAGATTTCAGGAAAAATTTTGAATAATTTTTTTTATTTTACATAATATATTTTTAGATTACATTCCAAAAGATTTTAAGTCATTTCAAAAGACTTCCAAAATTTTCAACAACAAAAATCTTGAAGATTTTCAGAAATATATTTAGAAGTTTTAAAAATTTTTCAAAAATAATTTAAATTTTACAGAGATTTCAAAAAACTTCAAATAAAACGTAGATTTTCAAATATTTCGAAAGACAATGTTGAAGTTTTTCCAAATGTTGAGATTTTTCAAGATAATAAAAAAGGTCATAAGATTCCGGGGAATATTTAAATTGATTCTTTATATTTATGAAAGATTGGCAAAATAATCAAAAATGAATTTTTAAATTTTCAAGGCATTTTTATGAATAATTCAAGTAATGTTGAGGAATGTTTAAGAATTTTAAAAGTTGGAAAAAAATTAAAAATATATTCAAATTTTCAAAAATTGTTAAACTGTTGTTAAACTTTTTTCAAGCTACAAAAATACCTGAATATCTTTCCAACACATTTTTTCCTAAAACTTGGTGAAATTTTGTAAAATAAAAAAAAAATTTCCGAAATTATCTAGACACTGTTTCGACATATCTGAGATATTCAAAAATCTTTTCTAATTTTTGAGAGGAACCTGAGAAAATTATATTTATTAAATCTCAAGCAAATAAGCAGTGGAACTAAAAAAATAAATAGTCGTTGAAAATTTGTATTTCATATAAAAAATTATTTTTTCCTTCAAATTATAATTTGCGTGAAATTCTGTTTATTTAAAAATTCGTCTTTTTGGATTAAAAATTCATCTCTTGTGGTGAAAATTTAAAATTTTTAAAAATTGAAATTGCATATATTTGGTTTAAAATTGAAATCTTTTTTTTGGCTGAGGATTCAACTGTTTTTTTTTAATTTGTCTTTTTGGATGGATTCTTTTTTTATATAGAATAAAGAATATTTTTGGTTTAATTATCAATTGTTATACTTTTCGTTGAGAACTCACCTCTTTGGATAAAAATTTAATTACTTAGTTAGAACTTTCGACTAATTTATTCAAAATTTACTTTTTTGGTTGAAGATTCATCATTTTAGTTTAAAATTCATCTCTTTGGTTAAAATTATAACAATTTTCTTGAAATTTGTCTTTTTGGCAAAAAATTAATATTCTTGGTTGAAAATTCATCTTTTTGGTTGAGAACTCAATTTTTTTTTTTTTTTGTTATGAGTTCAACTGTTTTTTATTTAAAGTTAAAATAGTTTTGAATTAAAATATTAACTATTACATTTTTGTTGAAAATTCATCATGCATTTGGTTGGAAATTCAACTATTTGGTCGAAAAATAACTTTTTTGTGGAACATTCCGATTTTTGTGTTAAAAAAAATGCGACATTTTTTTACAAAATTCGTCTCTTTTGGAAAATATTAAATGTTTTTGTTTGAAAATAAAACATTAAAAATAATCTCAGCTGTTGAGGATTCGAATATTTTGTTGAAAATTTGTCTCTTCTGGATGAGTTCGACTCTCCTTAATTCAACTATCAGGTTGAAGATTATTTTTTGATTTGACATTTCTGAAATTTTTGAAAATCTTTTTTCACTTTCTCAAGAATTCTAGAAAAATTACACTTATCTTACTTGAAAAAAAAAAATTAAAAATATATACAAAATGTATACAACATTAATTTTCCCCTCAAACTATCTTGATTCATCACCAAAGCTAAAGAGGGTAGAATATATGTTGAATCCATGTTTGTCCAAAGGTTGCTAATCAGTTTATAATAAACGTAAATTAGTAGAATATTAACTAGCCTGAATAAATATCAGGGGATTTTGATTTTTCTAAATTAGCTTCTCTGATATAGTCACTGGTTTAATCAGTGAGGTAGACTGGTAAGTGTAACAGCCGACTAAAGGTTCATGTCTTGGTCGCATTGAGCGCTATGTTACTGGTTGAATCTATCATTTGTCGTCACTGGTATATTCAGTAACCCTCTTTTAGTTGAGTCACTTACTGGTTCACCCAGTCAAAGTCGTAAAATCACTGTTTCACCAGTGATAAATCAAAATACTGATTCAACCAGTGACAATTCCACTTGTTCAGTTTAATAAAAGCACTTCATCAATAATTCATTAACAAGAACGTTCTGTTGCTCTCCTGAAGAATGTTTTCATCATCATTTACATGTTTTTGCTGCAAAACCCTTAAATTGTTGAACTTCATAGATTTTTGACCTAAAATTGTTGAGTAGATTGAAAATGTTGAGGCTTGGCTAGGAAATGATAAGGACTTTGAGTGGAAGTGGAATTGGCATAATTCACAAAGAGCTTGTTTGCAAGGTATGCTGCCTTCCAAACATATAGAGACAGCTACAACAGTGGTTAATGGGCAGATTGCAAATCGATCGTTGGAGCATTTGGCCAAGTATTATCGCCATTCGAGTGTGGGATGTGCTAATTAGCAATACAAAGTAAGTTGTGAGGCGGGGAATCGATATTTCAAAATTGTCAACACTGCAACTCCACATCCGAGACCTGAGAGAAATTTGAATTAGACCTCTGCCAATCGCGAAATTAAGTATCGAAAACCGATCGCTTGGAAATATCAGAACTTTGTGTTTCAATTAGCAATGTCTCTACTCCACTTGTCGAAAATTGAATCAATAGACCCAAAGTTTGTAATCCTCAACACTAAGACAGTTAGTATCAAAGTCATTTTTCTTTTTTATTTCATCGCCTGCTAAACATGAGTAATAATTAAAATAACATTATTAACAAATTAAGTTTACATAAAAGGTATTGAAGTGATGAAGTTTCGTTTCAAGCAGTGCAATTGTTACCTTTTAATTACAGAAATTGCGATGTCAAGTGACTATGCAATTTTGAAGGAATCCGACAATACCCAGCCTTCTGCTGGGTGACTTATTAAAGCGTCCTCCTTCTACTACAAAAAAAAAATATATAAAAAATAGTGCAGACTCGGACACCGTTTGACACTGGGGATAGAATGTTCAAAACCATCTAGAAATTATTATTTTTTTAAATTAGAAAACTTATGAAACCTCATCCATGAAAGTTGAAATCAAGACTCACATTCCTGAAACTAATTAACCCTAAACCACCAATCCCAAACCATAAACCCTAAAACCTTGAACCGTATCCCCACAAGCCCTAAACCAATAAATCCCAACCCATAAATCCCAAATGAAAAAAACCCTGAACATACTAATCCCAACCCATAAACCCTAAACGCACAAATCGCAACCCACAAATCCTAAGCCCTGAACTCATAAACCCTAAACCTACAAATCTCAGCCAAGAATCAAAAAACTAAATCTTAAACCCATAAATGTTAACCTATACATCCTGTAGAATACACTCCTATATTATCATACCACAAATTCCAACTCATAAACCCGAAACCCATAAACCGTATACACATAAACCCTAAACCCATAAATCATAACACATGAACCCAAAACCTAATAATCCCAACCCATAAACCCTAAACCCACAAATCCTTAACCCTGAATCCATAAACCATAAACCTACACATCCCAACCAATATTCAAAAAAATAAATCTTAAACCCATAGATGTTAACCTATACTTCCTGTGGAATATACTCCCAAACTCTCAACCCACAAATTCCAACTCATAAATCCTAAATCCATAAATCCCAACCTATGAACCCTAAACCTACAAATCCCAATCAATAATCAAAAAACTAAATCTTAAACCCATAAATGTTAACCTAAACATCCTGTATAACACACTCCTTAATTCTCACCCACAAATTCCAACTCATAAACCCTGAGTCCATAAACCGTAGACCCATAAACCATAAGCCCGTAAATCATAACTGATGGACCCTAAACATACCTATCCCAACCCATGAACCCTAAACCCACAAATCCATAACCCTGAATCCATAAGCCCTAAACTTACAAATCCCGACCAATAATCGAAAAAATAAATCTTAAACCCATAGATGTTAACCTATACATCCTGTAGAATACACTCCCAAACTTTCAACCCACAAATTCAAACTTATAAATCCTAAACCCATAAAACTCAACCCATGAACCCTAAACTCACAAATCCCAAACCTGAAATCCTAAATCCTGAACTCATAAACCCTAAATCTACAAATCTCAGCCAATAATCAAAAAACAACATTCTAAACCCATAAATGTTAACCTATACATCCTGTAGAATACACTTCCAAACTCTTAACCCACAAATTTCAATCCATAAACCCTAAACCCATGAATCCCAAACCATGAACCCCTGACCCTGAACCCATAAACTCAAACCCATGAACCCATAAACCGTATATCCATAAACACTAAACCCATAAATCCCAACCCACAAACCCTAAACCCACAAATTCCAACCCACAAATTATAAACCCTGAACTCATGAACACTAATCCTACAAATCTCAGCCAATAATCAAATGAACTATATCCTAAGCCCATAAATGTTAACCTATACATCCTGTAAAATATACTCCTAAACTCTTAACTCACAAATTCCAACCCATAAGCCCTGAACCCATAAATCCCAACCCATGAACCCTAAACCCATCAACCCATAACCCGTATACCCATAAATCCCAACTCATGAACCCTCGACATACTAAACTCATACATCCCAACCAATCAACCCTAAACCCACCAATTCCAACCCATAAATACTAAACCCTGAACTCATAAACACTAAAGCTACAAATCTCAGCCAATATTAAAAAAAACGAAATCCTAAACCCATAAATTTTAACCTATACATCATGTAGAATACACTCCTAAACTCTTAACCCACAAATTCCGACCCACAAACCCTAAACTCATAAATCCCAACTCATAAGCCCTAAACCCATTAACCCATCAACCGTATACCCATAAACCCTAAACCCATAAATCGCAACTCATAAACCCTGAACATACTAATTCCAACCCACAAATCCTAAATCCTGAATTCATAAACCCCAAACCTACAAATCCCAACAAATAATCAAAAAAATAAATCTGGAACCCCTAATTGTTAACCTATACATCCTGTAGAATACACTCCTAAACACTTAACCCACAAATTTTAACCCATAAACCCTAAAACCATAAATCCCAACCCATAAATCCCAAGCACATAAATCCCAACCCATAAACCCTACACCCATAAACCGTATATCCATAAACCCTAAACTCATAAACCGTATATCCATAAACCCTGAAGCCATGAATCCTAACCCATGAAACCTAAACCCACATATTTCAACCCACAAACCCTAAACCCACAAATTCCAACCCACAAATCCTAAAACCTGGACCCATGAACACTAAACCTACAAATCTCATCCAATAATCAAAAAACTACATCCTAAACCCATATGTGTTAACCTATACATCCTGTAGAATACACTCCTAAACTCTTAACTCATAAATTACAACCCATAAACCCTAACCTCATTAATCTCAACCCATGAACCCTAAACCACATAACCCATAACCCGTATACTTATAAACCCTAAACCCATAAATGCCAACTCATAAACCCTAAACATACTAAACCCATAAATCCCAACAAATAAACCCTAAACCCTTCAATCCCAATCCACAAATCCCAACCCATAAATCCTAAACCCTGAACTCATAAACCCTAAACCTACAAATCTCAGCCAATAATCAAAAAACGAAATCCTAAACCCATAAATGTTAACCTATACATCCTGTAGAAAACACTCCTGAACACTTAACCCACAAATTCCAACCCATAATCCCTAAACCCACAAATTTCAACCTACAAATCCTAAACCCCTTAACCCATAAACAGTATACCCATAAACCCTAAACAATAAATACCAACCCATAAACCCTAAACATACTAATCCCAACCCATAAACCCTAAACCCACAAATCCTAAATCCTGAACCCATTAACCCTAGACCAACAAATTCCAACCAATAATCGAAAAAATAAATCTTGAACCCCTAAATGTTAACTGATACATCCTGTAGAATACACTCCTAAACTCTTGACCCACAAATTTCAATTCATAAACCCTAAACCCATAAATCCCAAACAATAAACCCTACACCCATTAACCCATAACCCATATACTTATAAACCCCTAACCTCATAAATCCCAACTCATAAACCCTAAACATACTAATCCCAACTTATTAGCCCTGAACCCAAAAATCCTAAATCCTGAATCCATAAACCCTAGACCTACAAATTCCACCCAATAATCAAAAAAATAAATCTTGAACCCCTAAATTTTAACCTATACATCCTATAGAATACACTTCCAAACTCTTAACCCACAAATTTCAATCCATCAACCATAAGCCCATGAATCCCAAACCATAAACCCCTGACCCTAAACCCACAAATCCCAACTCATAAATCCTAAGCCCATAAACCCATGAACCGTATATCTATTAGCCCTAAACCCATAAATCCTAACCCATAAACACTCAACCCACAAATCCCAACCCACAAATCCTAAACCCGGAACTCATAAACCCTAAACCTACAAATCTCAATCAATAATAAAAAAACTAAATCTTAACCCCATAAATGTTCATCTATACATTCTATAGAATACACTACTAAAATTATAATAATGTATTATAATATAGCTATTAACACACAAATTCCAACACATAAACCCTAAACCCAGAACCCATAAACCGTAAAATCTATTAGTCAAAGCGGATGATGCATTTTGAAAGTTTATAAAAAAAAGGTTTTAGCATTGGGTTTAGTGTTTATGGGTTGGGATTTATAGGTTTAGGGTTAGTGGTTAAGGTTTTATGGGTTCACGTATTATGGGTCTAGGGTTCATGGGTTTAGGGTTAGTGGTTTTAAGGTTCATAGGCTAAGGATATAAATGTTTTCAGAGTTTATTGGATGGGATTTGGGTTAGTTGCTTTCATAAATGTGAGTCTCGAGTTCAATTTTCAGAATTTTTTGGATAAATTTTCATAAGATTTCTAATTTAAAAAAATTAATTTTCAAATTCAGGGCAAGCATAAAAAATGCACGCATTTTAAATGCCGTGAAAAAAATTGAAATCAAAATATAAAATTGTGATGCTACTGTGGCCGTGTGGTCCAACAGATCGTTTCTGAAATTTGTTTATAATAACATTGTAAAATGAAGAAATTATTTCTCTTTTTTGTATGGTCACGTTATTTTAATTCAAGTTCATTGCAAATATATGTGAGGGTAAAAGACTAGAAAAATTCTATTTTTTACAATGATTTACAAAGAGGCTAATAAAAAGAAAAACTAATAATATTGCTTCCTATGTTTCTATTCTTTAACACATTGTAATTAATAAAACAGAAATATACTATCTTCACCTTAGGCTGAAATCACTGAAAAAATAAAAAAATTCCCGCTTTAAATTCTGAAATCAATTAAATGCCAAAATTTCCTCACTTCGTATTGAAAATAAAAAAAAATATTTTTTTTAAATTTGGAAAATATGTAAAATTAAAAGAAATTCACACTTTTTAATTCCAGAAAAGAAATTTTCCGCGTTCCAACTTGATAAAACCGTCAAATATAAAAAGAAGTCATCTTCTTATTAAAAAAAAATTAAAAATCATTGTATAAACAGAGATGTAAATCTCTAAAAAAGATAGTAGTTGATAAATGATGATCTTTACATTTAAGAGCCTTTAAGTTTCAAATCATTATCTTAAAAAATTGATAATATCATCAGCATACATTTTTTATTTTAATTCCTATCACTTCAAACAGTTATAATTCAAAAGGTTTCTGATGTTTTTATTCTGTGGTTAAGTATGTAACATACTAAAATCGGAAATTTTTTCAGGTTTGAAAGTTTTAGTTTTTCAGTTTTAATCATCTGGAAAAATGTTTGCTAATCGGGAAAAGACCTAAAATTAGTTTTTGTTTATATGAGTCACCCTGAAATATTTTTAGAACTTGACTGCTGAAGAGAAACTTCTCGTGTCCGGAGCGCGTAAATTAAAAAAAAATCTTACTACGAAATTAGGCTGCAAACAATTAGTAACTAAAAATTATTATTTGTCAAATATATTTTCCAATATTCCTATAATATTATCCATCAATCAATATCAATAACTAATTTATTTTAGAGTTTTATAGTTTCTAATATAATATTTTGTTGGACATTCCTATTCACAAAAGTAAAATGTCTTATTGAATTTCTTTTCATAATATTTGTTACCAAACAATGAATCATCTTCTTGAAACTTACCATATCCGTCAAGAATGATGTTGAAAACATTCGTTTGTTCCCTGTTCTGATTTGTGAAATACAATTATCTTCGCAAGGACAAGCTCGAAGTTTCTGTAATTTATATACTGTGATGAGGCACCAGAATAATCATTCACTAAATTCTTCATCACCACAGTAATCAGTTTTTTCTCAGTTCGAAAAAATGAAGATCTTTTTGGATCTAGTTCTAGCATTGGCAATTTTCATTAATTCTATTGGTAAATATTATATTCTGATAACATATCTGTATCTTAAAATTTTACCATAACTTAAATCCATGAATAGTCATTGGTGTTGCTAGTTTTATCCAAACTCTATTGGAACTTGTCCAAATGATTCTGAGCGCAATCTAGATTTATTCCGGATAAACCAGAGTGTATTTCTCAATTAAAATCGTTGTATTCATACCATTGAAAATACATTCCTTGATCTTTCAGTTAAATACTTTTATAACTATGTCAAAGACACTAGTTATTTCTGATCACTGCAACATATGGACGACCAGTAATTCCTATTTTAAACGTTCGTCAGAGTTGTAAAATTAGGTTTAAATGATCAAATCATTTGTGATTTCAAATTTCGATATTCGTGCGACTGATTCTACAATTCGGATAAGATTGCGAAATTGAGATTATAAAATTCGTGTTGCCTAAAGGAACTTTAGAAACAGGTAATCATCTCTTTCTTGTTGCAGAGTTGAGTTCTTCTTCTGAAAAACCTTCTCAAGCTGCAAGGTACAAGTCCAGGTCTCCCTATGCCGGGCAAGCTTTTGCTGAGTTTCCTCCTGCCAGAAATTTTCCTTCTAACAGGTCTTCTCCTGCCAGGCATCCTTCTGCCAGGGTCATAGTTCCACCTACCAGGCTTCCTTCTGCTAACAGACGTGGATATGGACTTGAAGCAATTAATCTTATTCACCTGATTCCACACAGGAATCCGCGACGGACATTCGAATTCCGAAGATACACCTTTCCTGTTGATTCACGATTGAAATTGAGAATAACAAGAACTATCTACGAGCCTGTACCAACTGAAGAACAAATTGTTATATCAACATTGGATGGTGACGTCTATGCAATATTGGAGACTACTTATGCTCTTGCTGGAATATATATTATTCAGAAAAGCTTAAAAAAACGAGTAAAAATTAACATAGAAAGTGGCATTATTACTGTATTGACCTCAGCAGAAATGTATGAAACTCCAGTAGGTCCTAATCGCCCAATCCTTCGCAATTTTCAAATAAAACGGAGGGAAAACCTCGCGTAATCCGCAATCTTTCACACTACTAATTCAATCTAAAGAGTGTAACTATAATATAATATTGTTTGTGATCCAAAGTCGGATTTGAATGTTACAATTATATTGTCATTAGGAATGATAAGAATGAAGAGCAAATGTATTATTTGTCTCAAAAGCTTCAACCTTTCGTCACTTCCCCAGCCGATCTTTTTCAGAAGCAAATAAGAACTAGTTATGAATAAAAATCGGATATTTGAATTTGTTTGTATTTGTAGCTATATGTTGATCTTTTTTTAAGCTCTTTGTTGCGTCAATATGATTAACTATCATATGTTTATAATGATTTACCTGTTTTGATTCTATTATAGGAGATACTGCGACACAGTAGGGTCGATCTCGTATTTACTCTTTTTGAGGAAACTGTGAAAGCTGATTTATAAGTTTATATTTTATTATAATTATTCATTGTAAATGTAGCAAGAATGGAAATTTCACAGATATGATGAAAAAATAAATTAATAAACTCACTATGTATTATAATGAAGCTGATATATTCACAAACATAAATAATTCAGTTAATGTTTTGCTTAATGTGTATAAACGATTGATAGGCACAAATAGTCAACGATGTCATTTTGTGTGCGAAAAAATTTGAGTAGAATTGTAGAGATTTATTCATAAAAATGATAGTTGGTGTCTAAAAAGTCTACATTTCTTACAATTATCATTGCTGTTAACAATTTTAAACGCAAATATTTAATTTGTCCATTTAAGTATATCAAATTTATTTTCCTTCGAAGCTTATTAGCATCATTAAGAAAGTGATTTCCGATTATCAGAATGAAATATTTTAATTTTAAATGCCAAATTTTCGTTCGTTTTCTCGCAGGTAAAAATATTTTGCATTTTGTAGTTGCAAGTTAAATTGGTAACAGTGACTACAATTATCTATTGTTGATAATATTTATTCATTGAAAAATAATTACTTGATTCTGATTATACTCAGATCTGATAGAAGCAAAATGCCTCTTATAATACTGGTCTCCAAGAGTTAATACAATCTTTCGCTTTAGACGACACTTCTGCCGTGATTCGTCTCCAGGGAACATAACCTTCAGCCAAACTTAAGTTATTCGCGATTTAATTGACCCAAGTGAAAACTTCTGCTCCGCGATCATAAAATGGCGCCGGAAATTAAACTTTCCATGTTCACACTCAATACCCTGAAAGGTCTGTCAAAGCATTTCGACTTGCTGACTTCCGAAAACAAGGCAGATCTAACAAAGCGCCTTACGGAGTACAATACCACAAAAGCCTGGATAGAAGAAGCTTAAAATATGCAAGGTCTCGAAATTTCAGATGATTCGATCACAGATTTAGCAGAAAACGAACGGAGGGCTATGTAACTACTTTGAAGAGAGCGCGATTTACTTCAGAGAGAACTAGACCTGGCCCGAAGAGAAAACCAGTTATCACGAGAACCTACGAAAGTACAAAATCAGGAAGTTAGACCACATCGTCAAATGAATATTTCTTCACTGGAAGAACTTTCGAGTGATTATAACGGGGAGAGCTCCAATTATACTAAATGAAAAAATCAGTTTGATGTTCTGGCTAGAACCTATGAGCTGGATGACGCTCATAGCCACCTTCTGATTACTGCAAAATTCAGGGGCAAAGCTCTGCAATGGTCAATAAATGATTATTTCAATGACAAGTTGATTTCAGCAAATGTAGCATTCGTTCCAGACGAAGATTTGATTGACTACCTTATTGATGGAATCCCGTATGCATCGCTTGGAAACAAAGCTACGATTTAGCAGTTGAAAAAAAGAAGAATCTCCCTCAAGCTTTTGAAAAAATATCTTTGAATAATGAGTCTAAGAGCAGCCAAGAAAATAGGGTGAGCACACCTTATGCATGCTCAAAATCCGAAGTTGATTCACAGGATGTGAAGTTTGCCAGAAATGATTCATCTCTCCGTTGCTGTCATTGTAGAAACTTTGGCCACATATTAGCTGATTGCAAGCCACCGAAGAGACAGCAGGGCGCCTGCTTCGAATGCTTCCAATCGGTTCATAGTCACAATGAATGTCCTCAAAATGAGAGAAAACCATTACAGATCAACAATATAGGTTCTGAGGACGGAGAGGATTGTGACTGCTTCTAGACCATCAAATACAATTTTGACACTTTCAGCGAGATCATTAATATTCAGATTGACTCACTTCTTGATACAGGATGTTCAGTAAGTTTTGTCAAGGAAGAATTTATTCCGAAGAAAATTCTACAGTCATCATATACGCGAGGTCGTAAGTACAACGGAATAAACAACAGCGAATTGAAAATTTTAGGAGAAATCCCTGTGAGTATCTTCAAAGATAATGTAACTCATAAATACTTGAATATCTTTACTGTTCCGAATACGACGATGAGAACATCAGCTGTTTCAGGTAGAAGAACTTTGAAAGAATTTGGTATAGGTTTGACAGTTCAGAGTAAAATTGACCGAAAAATTCCGGAAATCTTGATTGATACTTGCATTGACAATGACGTTACTAACTTGCTACTTGACGTCAATCCAAATTTAGTTGTAGATACGCGCGTGAAGTCAAATTATTTGTTTATGAACAAATATGTATTACCAGGATGTTCAAACTCGCCTAAGACTGGAACAGAGCTGGCTGATCATAAACCTTTTAATTTCAATCCTTGAATATCATCATTTACCGAAAAATAAAATTCACAAAATATTACAGATTCTTAAAGGGGTATTGTTCGGTCAAGCGAATCACCTTAAGCTTACGGATCCTTTTAACTCAAAGAACAAACGGGCTTCCGAGATTATGTGTTGATTACCGTGTTCCAAACAAATCGTTCTTACGGGATAATTACCCTCTTCCGCTGATTGAAGACCGGATAGGCAAATAGACAATCTTATCACAACCAATGTGAAGTGATAACTTCTTATAACACGGTGTGAACTCGCAAAACTAAGAGGATTTGAGGGGAAATACGGGTAAAGCTAACACTTCAGGGGTAACGCTTCCTCTCCTCTATCCCTGCTTCGCTTCTCACACCGACTGACTCTTTTAATCCCTCTCTTTCTATCTCTTCTTCGCTTCTTCCACTTCTCTCCCTCATGCCCCTCTCTCTCTCCCATGAACTATCATACATCCTAATACAATGTGATACAATATCATACAATATGATGAATTATGATACACTATCATAATTTACGATGCAATATGATGCATTACATCATATGAAATTATCACTTCTGCCTGGCGTCCCACGACAGCTCACGTATTTTTCATACAGCTTCTAGCACGTGAAATGGACATAGATGAAGACTTTAGATCCATAGTACATTGACTTCTTCATTAATTTTAATAACAAGTTAGTTGTAACATTTTGTTTTAGCTCCGAATCACAAAGAATACTATATGTCAGTTTACATGAGTTTGTATCGAATATATAGTGTGAGGCATTATGGTTTACGCGCAGTGCTCTTCGTTTATTTGAAAATTTAGTGTGATTGGACGTCGGGAACCCACTGGAGTCTCATTGATTTCTTCTTGTGTCAAAACCGCAACGCTGCCGCTTTCCGTGTTTATTTTCACCCGTTTACAATGCCTCTTATAATACATATACAATCCAGCGAGCGCATTATTACTCTCCAATATTGCAAAGACATCACCATTGGATGTTGATAGAACAATCTGTTCTCGTGCTAGCATGCGCTTATAGGTACTACTATTTATTCTCAATTTAATTGGTATATCGGCAGGAAAAGTGTATTTTCGAAGTTCAAATATCCGGTGCGGATTCGCGTGAGAATGGAGTCGAAGAAATTTGAGATCTTCAATTCCATATACACGTTCGTCACCAGAAGGAAGCCTGGTAGGTGGAACCATGCACCTGGCATGTGAAGGAAGTCCTAAATGAGGAGACCTGGATCTGACACGAAGGGGTGGCTCAGCAGGAGGAGCAGATTCACCTGGAGAATAAGGACTGAAATGTGAAAATCTGACAGGAGGAAGGCTCGCTGAAGGAGATTTGGACCTGTTCTTCGTAAGTAGATGTCTCAAAGGAGAAAGAGAAGTTCCGCGACGAGGGACACCAGGAATAGGGGCTCCATTAGGTAAGCACTCAAATTGTGAACTTAACTCTGCAATAAGAAACAGAGGATAAGATTATTCACATCTACATACTCGAGACAAGAGAAGAAACTTTTTTTTTTCCGTCAGAATATAAGTCAGATAATGAAGTTTGACGCTCAGAGGAACTTTTTTAACCATCTCATTGTCGTAAAGTGACTAGGAAAATGCACAATGAAAAATATGGTGAACCAGTCACATAATTTTTGTGTTTTAAATGATTCACTTAATCATGATCTAGGTTTTAAATAGTTGTGAAAAATATTTATTATTTGTATAGTTAAAGCGCGATTTTCACTACAATGTGTAGAAAATGATCTCGGGATATGTGAGAAGCTAAGAAAACAAAATCATTTCTGGTGAAAATTGCTGCAAAAATACTCATATACTATTTTTAGTCCCAGTTTGCTGCTTGGGAAAGTTGATTTTACGATTTTTAGAGGTAAAAATGGTTTATTCACTGTTTCATACTAGAGAAGAGATTAGATTCGATAAGGTTTGATTAAAGTAACCAAAGGATGGTGTTAGTTCTTCAAAAATCTTATTGTTTATATATGGGTCCATAATTAAAAAAAGGTTTTCAGCGAAATATATGATAACACCTGATTTGATAAAAATCTCTAATCATATAATTAGTCATTAAATGATCAAATATTAGTTGTATGTCTGGAACTAGAGCTTCAAAAATTTAAATGATCCGGTTCAGGAACCAAACCCTTAAGAATTTAAAGTGTCAGGTTTCAAACCAGGTCTATTGAGAAGTTGAAGGATTCGTGTTTGGACATAGGCCCTAAAAAATTCAAAAGTTTCAAAATTCACGAATTTTTATATTTTAAATTCTCTGCATTATTTTGAATTCTCTACATTCTTTTTAATCCTCAGGAATCTTTTGAATTTTCCAAATTCCTTCAAATTCTCTGAACACACACGTCCAAATGATAATTGTTGAACAACATCCATACTGATAGGTTTTATTTTACTTTAAATAGTTTTCACCAATTTATTTAATCGTTTAGCTTATGTTTCAGAAATCATTTTGGTAGTTTTTCCTTCAGGGAATCAAACAAGCAAAGCTTAATTTTGACGCCTGATTAGAAATATTGTTGCTGATTAATAAAACCTCTCGCTTTCTCAAACTAATGCATTATTTCTGATGGCATTTTTGGAATTGGTGTTTCAGGCAAGGTCCAATTTTGAAGGAAAACTCTCATCAATTTTAAAAAACAAACCACATGTTACAAAATTCAGACATTTTTTACGCTTCTCAATTCAGAAGAATTCAGGAAATTCGAAAGAATTCAGAGAATTCAGAAGATCTCTGGACAAATCAGAGAATGCAGAAGACTGAGTGAAGTTCAAAATAATGTATGGTATATTGTAAAGATTTTAAGAGAATTTAAAAAAAACTTTGAATGAATTCAAAGCACTACAAATAGATTTTAAGAATTCGTTTGAGTTCTACGTAACTCAAAATATTCTAAGGGAGTTAGAATAACCCAACGTGTATTTTAAAGATTTCAAGAAAATTGAAAAAATTCAAAAGATATGAACGAGTTCAAACTTACTCACTGATGTCGCGAGAATTCAATAAAAATTCAGTTGATTCTAAGGGTTCACAAAATTTCAAAGAAATTCAGCGATTTCAGAAGAATTCAGAGAATTCAAAGAATTCAGATGAATTTATTGAATTCAGTAGAATCTATCATCTATAAAAAGAGAACTTCGCGATTTCTGCATAAATAAATGATACCGTCAACATACTCGTAAATTTAGCTATTATATACAAAATTATTTGCTTGTTAATACATTTCCATAATAATTTTTTTTGCGCTCTAGATAAAGATTTCCATGTTTTTAATACATTACAAGATATTTTAAAGCATTTTGAAACTCTTAATATAGAATTTTAAAAGATTTGGCAGCATTTTCAAATATACCAACAGATTTTATGAGATTTTCATAGATTTTAAAGTATTTCCATCGGTTTGAACGGGATATAATGCAGAATACGTCGGAAAAATTGATATTTGCAGAACCTTACCAATTTTTTTGAAAGTATCGATACATAATTATATTTACCAATAGAATTGAGGATTACTGCCAATGATGGAACCAGAGTTGAAAGGATCATCATTTTTCTAACTGACTAAAAACTGGTTACTGTACTAGTTAAGAATGTAGTTGAAAGTGTAACAAATTCATATTCCAGTGATTTATCACAGTATTTGTGATATGTTATATATTTCTTATCTTATGAATTATATATGCCGAAAATTCTGTCAGTTATTTGTATTTGATTGGCATTACAGAAAAAGACGCTAGATCAAAAACGTGCGAAAAACGAATTAATAACTACCTTAATTGGAAGAATATTATTATCAATTAGCAGTAAAAATAGAGCGCTACGTGTGCTTAATACATGTTTTTGTTCTGATTGCCTAATAACAAAAATTAAAATATATGCGTGATTTCAAAGGACTCGAAAATATAATTAATTACCGAAATAGTTTATAAACGCCGAAACAATTAGGATATAAATTTTATTTTTAGTTGACGCAATACATTTATAAAACTCTGCTATTATATGCTCTATAATAAATATCTTGCTGACCTGGCACTTTATTACGTATTTCACAGTGTATTTCAGTTTCCAAAGAATTAGCTTTTTTTAATCGTTATCTACGTAGATATTTGATTAACACGCTACAGGGATGTGGAGCCGAATTTTAAACCAAAAAAATCATAACATAATAGAAAATTACATTTACATAATTAGCCACTATAAGCAATTTATTTACTCCTCGCACATTTGTGAATTTGAAGCAAAGTAAACTCATAATTTTTTGTGAATTTTAGGAATCATTGTACACGACAAAATAGTTTCCATCGACTGAGTTTTGAATACAAGTGGGAAATTGGTTGAAAAGCTTACCATGAATTATGGATAGTAAATCATTACTTAATTTTACTTCGAATGCGTATACGTGGGATGTTCAGACAAAAGTAATTATTTTTTTAATCATAAAAGTACAACTATTTTCTGAATTGAATGAGATTTCAACGATAGAGCGGAAAATAGGTGGATGATCTTCATATCTAACAGTAATTAGCATGGATTGCTGGTACTTGATATTTTTAATAGTAACCCACGATACTGATTTGATATCGATATTTATATGAAACTCAGTAGCCAAAATATGGCATATATTTGCCAAACTCTCATCAGTAATTACTTTGGCATGCCCATATTCCACCTTATCAAGCAAGGAATCATGAAACATGAAGCTGTAACAGTGCTGAAATTAGTACATGAGAGCAAGCGTGAATCTTAAATTTACCAGTAAATTTATTGCATGAGCATTAGAACATTACAAGCTTTGTGTGCAGTCTCTGGCCTCATACACCAAAAATTTCTAACACGACCAATAAGATCTATAATCGGAGTACAATGAAAGGGTAGGTGATACTTTGGCTTTAAAGTTTCCTCGAAAACCATTATTTTGTAGAACTAAGTACGAATTTTAATATTCGTCATTTTCTGGAATAAAATCTCCCATTACGAGTCCAAGACATTTCACAAAAGTCCAACTTTTCGAAGCTGAAAATCCGAGTCTATTTTGTTTTAATTTTTAGTTTCATGTTCGAATAATGCAACAGTATTGCACTTAACACGTATGGACAGACACATTCTAAGAAATCGTGCATCAAGTCAAAAAAACCGTTTTGAAATACATGATAAGAAGGCAAATTATTCCGAATATAATATTCTTTTGAGCCTGTTAGGAAACGTCAGATTTTCTCAGATTTGTCTCATAATCGCTCACTTTTCGGAGTAAAGTAAAATACTCTTCAGATTGCCTTCTTAGTTGTTCTTTTGCAATCATATATAAACAACAGACATGATTGCCTGAGAAACTTCAAACAAACCCACAGATTTGGCGAATCCCTAAATTATCCCCAGTAATGAGAATGCGAAAAAAGTGAACTTTTACATTATTAATAAATAATCCGTTGACTTCTAAATCCTTAAGTAATGTGGGTAACAGGCAGTATGTTGCTCCTATGTTATCAACCCCAGTATGAGAACCTTGAGAATTATTCATTTCGTATTTATCGAAGTATATTATTGAATGAATCACAATTTTGTCTCGAAGTTTCTCTTTAACTATACGCCATAATTGTCCATGGAAAATATTTCACATATATTGCGGATCTATTTCATTAGATAGGTAATCCATGTCATTTATAACAATGTCCAAAAAGTCGGGTAAACTAAGAAAAACATTAAGGACTCTGTGAGGATACATTTTTGCCCGATAAAATCCACTCACTCTAAACGGATCATGAATCACTCCAAAAGAAAAAGCTAATTTGAATTTTTCAAAAAAAAAAAATATATATATAATTCTAATTGGTTTAAAACCTAGGGTACCAGCCACTAGCAGTAATTGATTACGATGGTCTCGACTCTACAGACGCAAGTGATAAGTTTCATTTTGTTTTAGTTTATTGATATCTATATGTAGGGACTCTGAAATTCCTATAAAATCACTTAAAACTCAGGGGGTGGGTTTTTCCTAACTTGAATAAATTACTTGAGCCACATTTCAAATATCGGATAGGTAGTTTATTCAAGAAAAACAAGAAATGAGTGTCAGATTACAGGACATATTGAGAACGGAGAAGAAAACTGATTGATCATTCCGTCGACAGAATACAATTAAATGGTGAAGAAAATTCGCCTAAAATACAACATTGAAAGTGAATAATTTTGTATCATAATAAGAGAGCAAGAAAAACCCACAATCTAACCAGGATAGCGTGGTCTTACCCCTTTATTTAATTTGACACAAAATGTCCGACCACGTAGCAAACTTCCGACAAATTTATTTGTTGATAATAACATTTTGGGGAAATCCTGAGAGTTGAGAACCACGAAGATCAACTTCGTGTTTCTCTAGAGCCGAAATCACTTTAATTGATTTTTAGAGAACCGCGAAATCTGGTTCCGCGTTTCTCTTATCCCACATTTTCGACGAGGCACTTAATGAAGCAGGAAAAAGCTTTGGCGGGGCCCTCTTACTCCAACTCAGCACGATGTTTCCCGCCAAGACCTTTGCGAGAAATCAAAAACCACATACCTTTCGATAATCAAAGAATTACTAATTTTCAATTCACATGAAAAAAGACTTAATTTCGCTCAGTCACACCATCCAATATATCTTTTATATCTGTCCAACAGGACGACACAATTGTAAAACAGTTACTGCCGCTAATAAATGGTGTTTTCCACAAGAGATTCCGAGCGAAAGTGACAGGACGCGCAACGGAGAATGCCAAGGTTGCTTAGTACATAGAATGCGAGGGAATCAATAAGTGTGTTCCTTCCGGTCACGTCAACATTGGCGCCCAATCAAGGCACCCGGCTTTGAAGTTGATACAGCATCTTGGAGGAAAAGGTGTCGAAGATTCTGGCAGAAAATAATACGATCAATTTTTAAGAGAGAAAATTGAGTGTCCGAGTGAGTTCCAGGTTCGATCCCTTTTTCTCGATTCGAAACCTTTATGTAGAAAGTTAAAAGTGGATTGGTCTTGCCAATGCGTTCGCCAATTCATGACGCCATTTGCCATTCTTGGAGTATCCGGTAATCGACTTTAAGAAATTTTGTTGTAGGTCGACGATCAGAATTGGTTATCTCTCTTCTTCATGCCGTGAGTGGTGATCTAGCATGCCCTGTGCAATACGGCGGCTTAATGAAGGATTCCCCTAGAGATTGTCAGAGACAGTGTGGTTTGTCTCTCCTTGTCTCGCGTCGTGATTAACGTGCATTTCCTGCTTGGTAGAGATGGCGGCTTGCATTTTGCGTGCGGCTAAATAGACCAGGGCAGCGCATCTAGGAACTCTCTTTCTTTGCTATGGGTGACCAAGCCTGGCGATCTCGATGTAACACGGACTTGCAGACTTCATCCATTGTCGAAATTCCCTTACATTTACAGTTTTTAACATACGGAAATCAGGAAGTATAAATAAACATTCTTATAATTATACTGGAAGTGCCCTCGTGGAATTGGACCCCCGCTCCAAATTTAAGCGCTGGTGCATTAATACATTGTAAGTTTTTCTAACTTCCCGGAGCCGGTGAGAGGAGTTGCTTAATTATTTGATGTGCGCTCATCACATCTTTTTACGAAAATAAATTGACCCTGAACATTCAGGGACTTCTGCGTTTTAACTTCGTCAATTATTTTGTAGGTTTTATCACCTCCAATTATATATGACTCAGGTTCAATGAAATATCCGGTTTTCTTACAATATTTTTTTCTTTTGTATTCCGAATCAAGACCTTTAAAAGGGGTTTCAGCAATATTGAACGTGACCTCCAAGTCGCTTTTATCAGCTTCTGAAAATTTGCCTTTATCTTCGAAACTAAAAAGTTTATCTTTCAAAATATGAAAAATCCTGAACTTGAAAAGTTTGTTTGTAAAATTTATGAAGTGTTGGACAACAGTACGCGGTACGACCGTTTGGTTATGCAGCCAGGTTCCAAAAATTTCTGTTGAATGTATACTTTTTTTTTTAAGTGTGCAGTAGTCGTTTCTACACTTTTTAGAGATTCTTTCGCATCTTGGGTAGTTATATCAGATTCTGTTGACAATAACGGAAGAGAAGTAGCTTGAATTTGAATATTAGAAGACGCACTGTAAGCTTCACGAAAATTATTTCCTTTTGCAATACTATGCTTTCTGTCAAGATGCTTATTACAAGCAAGAGAACTTTGAAACACATTGGTGCAATTGTCTTTTTTGGATATGTATTTGTTTCGAGAAGCAGTAAAGCGAGAACTTTTGAAATGAAATCGTGAAAGACTTGAAGTTGCAATTATTAGCCCACAAATAAAACAAATTGTGGCTGCCAGAAGTGTTGCGAAGCACGTCACTTTCTTTTTCCACTTTGTATTAAGAGCATGAACTACTTCTTGCAAAAACAGCCATACCTGTTCACTTGGCTTGATGTACTGTGCGTGCATTACGTGGAAGCTCTTGAAGCAAAGGTCGAGAGCAGCTAGGATATTTTGAAAACGATACCTCGTAACACCTATAGTCACATAGAATGCAGTGTCTATCAATAATGTTGGGCCTACTATAAGAATTAACGGCTGAAGCCATCTTCCATCCGGAAAATTGACAGATAGCCTACGTGACAAATTGCCGTTTTCAAGTTGCTTACTAGACGAGCTTGCTAATCCCCTTGAATGACTTATGCCTGTCCTTGCCGCTATCTTTTCTCGCTACGGACCCAAAATTCCTAAACAGCACTATCCTATTCAACAAATCAAATTCCTTAATAAAAGAATTTTCGAATAATATTTGTCACTAAATAATAAATCATTTTCTTCAAACTCATCATACACGTTCAGACTGATTTTGACAACATGCGTTCGTTCCCTCTACTGATTTATGGAATACAATTATATCACGAGGACAAGCTCAATCTTTCTATAATTTATATACTGTGATGAGGCATCGGAATAATCATCCACGGAATTCTCCATTACCACAGTAATCAGTGTTTTCTCAGTACAAAAGATGAGGATCTTTTCTGCTCTGGTCCTATCATTGGTGTTTATCCTCAGTTCCATTGGTAGATAATATATTATAATAATATATCTGTCTTTTCACAAATATTCTTAAGGTTCGCGGAAGTTATAATTTGTGTGCCGTAATCCAAATTCTACCATAACTTAAATCAGTGAATAGTCATTGAAGTTGCCCGTTTTGTCCAAACTCTATTTGAACTTGTCCAAAATTATAACGAGTTTAATCCCGATGTATTCCAAATCATTGAAGATTTCAAATTGCGTTAATAATGTGACTAATTCTGAAATTCAAATAAGATTGAGAAATTCAGATTATAAAATTCGTGTTGCCAAAAGTAACTTTGGAAACTGGTCATCCTCTCTTCCTTGCTGCAGAGTTGATTTCGTCTTCTAAAATGTCTTCTCATGCCAGAAATTGTTCTCCTAGCAGGTCTCCTCCTGCCAGGCATCGTTTTGCCAGGGTCATAGTTCCACCTGCCAGGCTTTCCTCTGCTAACAAACGTGGATATGGACTTGAAGCAATTAATCTTTTTCACCTTATTCCACACAAGAATCCATGCCGTATATTCGAATTTCGAAAATACACTCTTCCTGCTGATTCACGATTGAAATTAAGAATAACAAGAACTATATTTGAGCCTATACCAACTCAAGAACAAATTTTTATATCAACATTCGATGAAGACGTGTTTGCAATATTGGAGACTACTTATGCTGTTTCTGAAATGTATATCATTCAGAAAAGCTTGAAAAAGAGGGTGAAAATTAACATAGAAAGCGGCACTATTGTCGTATTGACCTACGCAGAAATGTATGAAACGATAGTAGGTCCTAATCGCCCAATCCTACGAAATTTTTTTATTGTTTGTGATCCACAGTCGGATTAAAATGTCTTTTTCAGAAGCAAATAAGAACTGGCTATGAATTTGAAATCGGATGTTTTATCTTATTTGTGTTTATAGGTATAAAATTCTTATTTTCTAAGCACATTGTTTCATTATTATTAATAATTATCATATGTTTATAATGATTTTCCTCTTTTTCATTTTACTATAGGAGATAACGCAAGACATAAGGGTGGATATAGTATCTTCTTTTTTCAAATACATTGTAAAAGGCAATTTATAAGTATTTTTTTATTATAATTATTTATTTATAATTTAGCAAAGAGGGCAATTTTGCAGAATTCATTAAGAAAATATTAATAAACTCACTATATACGATCATAAGGCTGATATATTTACAAATCATAAATAATTCATTTCATGTTGTAGTTAATGTGTTAAAAGGATTCATAGACTCAAATAGTCAACCATGTCATTTTGTGTGAAAACAAATTTCAACTTTCATTGTGGAGATTTATTCATAAAAATTACAACTTTTTTTCTCTGTAACATTTTACATTTGACCCTTCATGATTGAAAGATTTATATAACAATATAGAATAATTTTGTGAAAACTAAGTTAACAATAACCATATATTTTTATCATTTTCATTGATATTTAGTATCAATAATGTCCGAATTCAAATCTTTAGGGACAGGCCTTAGTTTTTCTTTTTTAATCTTATCAGAACCAAGTTCTAGTGACTATTGTAGATGTAAATAATTTAATCAATAATTACATCAGACTTTGTTTATTTCCTCCTAGAAAAAAACATTTTGTATTTTGTAGTTGAAGGTAAATTGGTAATAGCGATTACAATCATCTATTGTTGATGATATTTATTGATTGAAAAATAAAATCTTTATTCTGCTTATATTCAGAACTGAGAGAAGAAGAATGCCTTTCATAATACGATGCATGAATTCTAAAATTAAACTAAATACAGAATAACAACAAAAATGTAAAAAAGTATTGCTTATTGTTGGTTTATTTGTTGAAAAGTGTAGGTTTATCAGTCCTCATCTTGGAACAAAATTTCAATAACATTTTTTACTCGGTTTTCAAGCCAAAAGAAACCTGTTGTATTTAAAATGCAGGAATAAGAACAGTGGGAATAAAAGTTGTATTTTGACAAAAAGAGCTCCCACAATTCTTTTAATTGCATATCAAAAATATGCGAATATTATCCAAAGGAAAATTCTGGGGAAAAAATTGCAGTAATATAATTTTTCAATAATCTTTTGCAGTAGAGGAATATATTTAACCCTTTTTAGATTTAATAGAATTTTAGAATAAATATTGTACAGCTGTTTCTACTTTATACTTAATTTTCAACAATCCGTGAGTCAAAAAAGTATTGGATAAAAAACATTTTGAAAAATCTTCTTAAAATATATTTATTTTTTGTTCAAGTTGGTTGAGTCTCTCCGTTTCAGAGTTTCTGCTCGGGGCTACAAAACTCTATAAATTGCACTCCTCTCACTAACTTTACCTTTTGCACAAAATAAATGCAAAATAGACGTAATATATACACAGATTGAAGACTTTAGATCCATAATGTATTAAATTTTTTATTATTTCTAATTACATGTCAGTTGTTACATTTTATTTTGACTTTGGTTCACAAAGAATACTATATGTCAGTTTACATTCTTTTCTGTGGAATAGATAGTGAGGTATTACAGTTTACGCGAGGTGCTCATGGTTTATTTTGAAATTCTGTGCGATTGGACGTTGGCAACCCACTGGAGTCTCCTTGACTTCTTCTGGTGTCAAAGGAGTAACACTGCCGCTTTCCATGTTTATTTTCGCCCGTTTATAATACTTTTTATGATACATATATATTCCAGCAAAAGCTCCATTACACTCCAATATTGCAAATACATCACCATTGGATGTTGATAGAACAATTTGTTCTTTTTTTACTATGGGCCAAAAGACATGATTGTTTATTCTCAATTTAATTGGTGTCTCGGCTGCAAAAATGTATTTTCGAAATTCAAATATCCGGTGCGGATTCGCGTAGGAATGGAGTCGAAGAAATTTGAGATCTTCAATTCCATATACACGTTCGCTGTCAGAAAAAAGCCTCGTAGGTGGAACCCTGCACCTCGCAGGTAAAGGAGGTCTCAAATGAGGAGACCTGGATCTGCCACGAAGGGGTGGCTCAGCAGGAGGAGCAGATTCATCTGGAGAATAAGGACTGACATGTGGAAATCTGACAGGAGGATGGCTCGCTGAAGGAGATCTGGACCTGATCCTGGTAAGTGGATGTCTCTCAGGAGAATAAGAAGTTGCGGTACGAGCAACACCAGGAATAGGGGCGCCGTTAGGTAAACAATCAAATTGTGAACTTAACTCTGCCACAAGAAACAGAGGATGAGATTATTTTAAGGTACATACGTAAGATAAGACAGAAAACTTGAAGACTGATTTTTTCAGTTCTTAAGAATATAAGTCAGATAATGAAGTTTGAAACTAAGAAGATCTATTTCTGGCATGTCATTATTGTAAAGTAAGTAACTATAACAATACACAATGAAAATTATAGCGAGTCATAGTCATATAATTGTTATGCTTCAGATAAGCTACTGAATCATGATTTACATTTTAAATAGCTGTGAAAAATATTCTTTATTCATATATTTAAAGGAAGATTTATACTACAAAGTTTAGACGATGATCCCGCGATATGTAAGAAGCCAAAGGAACAAATTCATTTCCTAGTAAAATTGCTACAAAGATAGTTACATACTATTTTGAATCGCAGTTTGTTGCTCAGAAAAGTTGATTTCACAATTTTGAAAGATAAAAATTGGTTATTTACAGTTTCATAACAGAGGAGATATTATAATCAATAAAGTTTGATTTCAGTAACTCTAGGACGGTGTTTTTTCTTTAGAATTCTTATAGTTTATATGTTTGTCTATGATTCAGAAGAGGTTTTTAGTGAAATACATGCTAACACCCGACTTGATAAAAATTTTTTCACACAATTAATCATCAACTGATCAAATAATAATAGTTTGACGGGAGATTTTTTGAATCAGGAATAATTATACATTTCGTTAAGAGACTTTTTGTTATAATTAAATCAAGGGTTCGGCATGAGCCCGAACCCATACAAATTTAAGTGGTCCATGTAAAATAATAAAAGCGACCTTAATCTTGGGAAAATTCAATACATCCGCGGAATTATTCGAAAATCTATACTAAGGGATTTCTCGACTTGCGAAATAAGCATTCCGGATTTGAATTAAAATGTTGAAAATAGGGATACAAATTTTGAAACAATTCAATAAATTCACGGATTTCCATTAGAGACGGTAATAAAGGATTTTCCGAGTCGGGGAAACTGAATTTTTGCGCAAAATTCAAATATTCAGAAAAGGAGGGGATTTTCGAGTCTTCAAATATGAATTTTGGTTCAAAATTAAAAGAAAAAAAACACATAAGTTTTGGAAATTTCATTTGAATTGGTACAAAGATTTCCATGAAAGACACTAAGAGGTGACATTTTAAGCATTAAAATACGAATATATATATATTGTGAAATTAAAAAAAAAATGTCTTTCAGTAATGTAGACTTGAGAACTAACCCCGAATATCGCAGTACATGTGGCTATCATGAAACAAATGATTCGTTTGTTAATATATTTGTTACATAATTTTTTCTTCGGTCCAGACAAATATTTGTATGTTTTTAGTAGAAGACAGAAAATTTCATAGGATTTTGCAATTTTTAAGACTGAATTTTGAAAGATTTGGCAGCATTTTGAGATATTCCAACAGATTTTATAAGATTTTGATAGATTTCAAAGTATTTTCATCGGTTTAAATGGGATATAATGCAAAATACGTCGGACAAATTGATATATGAAGAACCTTACCAATTTTTGTGAAAATATGGATACACTATTATATTTACCAATAGAATTGAGGATTATTGCCAATGATGGAACCAGAGTTAAAAGGATCGCCATGTTTTCCTACTCAGTGAAAAGTTATCACTGTACTAATTAAGAATGTAGTTGACAGTGTAACTAATCATTATTCTGGTGATTTATAGCAGTTCTTGTTATACGTTATATACTTCTTATCTTATGAACTATATATGCCTCGACCTTGTCCTTATCAGACATTTGTATTTTATTGGCAATTCAGAGAAGGCCGCAAGATAAAAAACACGGTAAAAACGAATAAATAGATAACTTAATTGGGAAAATATTATTATCAATTAGCAGTAAACATGAAGTACTACATGCGTTTATCACATGTTTTTGTTCTGATTGCCTAATATTCAAATTAAAATATATACGTAAGTTCAAAGGACTCGAAAATATAATTAATAACCGTAATAGTACATACATATATTGCGTATCAAGTGGCACTCGTCCCAAAAAAGGCCTTCTACGTGAGTTATGCACTTTCTCAAATTTCAGGAGGTTTGTACTGAAAATCTTCATTTTCTTCCAAATCAAAAAATTTCCTAATATTCCACTGTTGCATTTTTATTACAAGTTGGTAATACAAGTTTGAAGTTAATTCATTAAACGAGTTGAAAACTTCAGTTATTTAGTTGTTTTTTTTTCTACATTCGCCTGGTATTTAGGAACTATGCTCGTCTCAGTCAGCATAGTATTTTCGAATTTTCTTTTGTTTGACTTCATGATTTTCTTCCTTAATTTATTATTTTGGTCAAAATTCTTCTTCTCTTCAATCACTTTTTTTGAAAAAACTTTCTTTGAGTGATACAAAATTTCGCCCTTATCCGACACAAACATGTGATCCAGCTCAGTTGTATCTTCTGAAAATTACGTATTTTTAGAAAGAAAAAAATACAGGAAATTTTACCATAAATTCAGAAAATAAGGTGGGACTATATGCCAGCCTCAGGTTATTTCCATGTGTTCGATATTATTAGCTTCTTATGAAATTATTAACTTTTTACTGCTTGGCGAAATTTTTTTTTTCACGAATCTTAATTTATTAAATTATTTACTCGTTGAAACAAGTTTTTAGATACATGATAGTTAAAAATTTATTTTATTTTCAATATTGGGAAATAAAAATCCAGGGATGTGGGCTCTCAATTAGAAACTAAAAATACAAAATTACTTAAACATTTTCGTATAAAAAATACCACAAAAATTTACAGGAACTTAAATATTTCTTCAAGTAATGCAGTCGTTTTCTTTGAATACAATTTCGTGTTCAAGTTGTTATCTAACTTCAAAGCTCAATCCTCAGAAATTGAATAGTTTTGAACTAATTATTCAAAATCGGAAAATTCCAAGATGTACTTCCACAATTTTTTTAAAGCACGATTGTATCATTTTTCGATTGTGTTGACCGAGACTTTGTTTTCATTAAGCGTTGAATGTGCCTATAAATTACCTTCAACAAACACAAGGAGATTGTTTGGGCTTAAGACCTCGCTAAAGTTTTGGTTTACCTTGCAAAGCGAAACTTTGTAAATATAATTTGTGCCCTTAGGTAATAACGAACGTCGACGTTGCCTTCTGAAATGATTATTAAAGTTATTTTAAAGAAAACTTGCAAAAAATGTATATTATGCTGATGAAACAAATTCTTTTCGGAACAAAATACGCTAATTTTTTATTTACGAAGTTAAAAAGAAAATTAAAATCGGATATGTTTTAGAGGTTTCCTGTTGAAGTTTTTATTTTCTTTCTTTTTATTGTCTCAGTGTTTTGAATTTTTAAGTTTTTCAAATCTTACTAATTGTATTTTGTAATTTTTGTGTAAATGATATACATTTGTGCTTTTTAAAAATATTTCGAGGGTAAATTCAAACCTTCTAGTTAGCTAATAAATTAATTATCATATTAAACACGTTTTATGTTAGTCTCTTTTGCTAAAAAATATTATTTTTTAAAAAGAATGTTAATATAAAATCATAAAGTTTCGCAAAATTTCTAAAAGAAAATTCGGATACATTTTTAAAAATGGTTTGTTCTGTGTTTTCCGTTGAGATTTTGTAAACAAAAATCATTATATTTCAAATGTTTATAATTTTTTAACAGTTTTACGTTTCTCGAGAGCTTTTAACCATAAATTGGTATTTTAAAACAAAAATAATTATAATTTGTACAAGATTTAAAATCTTTCAACAATTTAAAATTTTCCTAATGTTCTTCATCGGAAATTGATATCTTTAATAACCAAAAAAAAAAAAAAAAGATTTCATGAAATATTTGAAAATATCATGAATTTTGCGTTAAGTTAGAATTTTACATAAAAAATTGTTATTTCAAAACAAAAATCATTATGATTTGTACAAGATTTAGAATATTTGAACAATTTTTGATTCTTTCAGCGGTTTTTGTCGGAAATTAGTATTTCTCATTTGAAAATTAGATTTTAAAGAAGATTTGAAAATTTTTAACAATTTTTCGTTTCAACCAAAAATTGTTATTTTGAAAGAAAAGTTATTATAGTTTGTACAGAATGGGAAATTTTCATACAGTTCTAGATTATGTTGACATTTTTCATAAGGAATCAGTTTTTTATATCAAAAATCATTATATTTTAAAGGCTCACAATCGTTGGACAATTTTAGATTGCGTTAGCGTTTTGGATAAAAAAATTTGTACTTAAAATTTAAAAACAATTATTACAATTTAAACTAGGCTGAGAATCTTTTACCTTTGCTGGATTAAGTTTTGATTTTCGTTGAAAATTGATATTTTTAATTTTAACAGAATTAAATTTAAAGAGGATTCATAGCTTTTGAAAATGTTAGGTGTTGTGCATTTTTTACACCATAAATTGGTATTTAAAGACAAAAATCATGATAATTTAATCAAGATTTAAGATCATTAGAAACAATTAATTTTCTTTAAAAATTTCAGGTTGGTTTAAAGGCATACATCACAAATTGACATCTAAAAACAAAAATAATTATATGTTGATCAATATTTTTAATTTTTGAACAGTATCAGATAACCTTAAAGTTTTTTTTATAGGAAATTAGTTAGTAAAAAAAATTAATAGATTTTTAAAAACATAGACAATTCTGAATTATATTCTATTTCTTAGTGTTTTTCGTCATAAATTATTAGTATTTAAAAAAAAAAACGATTAGATTTTAAAAGATGTTACATAATTTTAAATTTTGTTGAGAATATGTCAGAATTTTACGCTAAAAATAGGTAATTTATATAAAAAATCTATGATTATTTGAACAAGGTTCAGAATCTCTTAAGAATGTCGGATCATGTTAGTACTTTTCGTTGTGTTTCGATATTTTTTATTTAAAAAAATTAGAGTTCAAAATAAGATTAACAAATTTTGTTAATTTCATGTCATGTTAGTATTATACACCATAAATTGGTATTCTAAAACAATAATAATTGTAATTTCATCAAGGTTTAGAATCAATAAAAATTTTATTTTTTTAAAACAATTTTAGGTTGGGTCAGCGTTGTGTATAAAAATTGGAATTCAGAAACAAAAATCGTATAATATAAACTTTCTTAACAAAAAATTAGTTATTAGAAACAAAAATCATTAGATTTTGAAAAAATTACAATTCTGAAAATGTTTTTATTATGTTACTCTTTTTAATCGAAAATTATTGAATTTTAAAGAATATGGATAAATAATTTTGAAATAATTTTAGATTATATTGGCGTTTTACATCGAAAATTGCTATTTATAATCACAAAATTATATTTCAAAGAAGATTCACAACTTTTTAACAATTTTGGGTTATTTTAAGATTTCAAATCGGAAATTGGTGGTTTTAAACAAACAGAAATACATTTTTGAAGAAGATATACAATCCTAAACAATTTTTTGTTTTGTTATGTTATGTTAGTGTTTTGTGTCTAAAATTTTTATTATAAATAAAATATCAATATATTAAGAGAGTATTTATAATATTAGAAAAATTAAATCAAGTATTAGTATTTTTCGTCGGACATTGGTAATTTTCATACAAAATTAAAATGTTCTTTTTTGTACATCATATAAAAGTATTATATGTAATAATTCTGAAGTGAAGACGTGAATTATCTAAAATCTTTTGCTTGCCTTTCTATTATTTCAGAAAATAGATACTATGAAATACAAAATTATTGATATTAATTATTTTGATTTAAAAATTGTTCAGACAAAAAAAGTTTTGTTTTAAAGTGATTGTAATATAATTGGTGATAGTTCAATAGGCACACAAATTTAATGCATGCATTTTGTAGACACTGAGAAAATAAAAACAAGAAAAAATCAATAAAAAAAAAAACTCTAATTATATTCAATTTTTTTCAATTTGTTACTAACAAGTTACAACTTAGGCTATTGTGCGTATTTAATTAAAATATTTTACTTAGCCTCGTAAAATAAATCACTGATGCATATTTTATAAAATTTCTTGCGTAGTCGGCATTCTACTTTTTATTTTGCAGGGCATGAACCCATCCTGTTTAAAGTCATTAAAGCCTTACAAGCATAAATTATCCGGATCTTTAACCACGGTCGTTACACTTAAACGCCCTCCTCAAAACATAATAATCAAGCTAATTTATTTCAACTTTCCACCTTCTTATTGAAACTGTTTCACATAATTACACAATTTCCTAAAGAAGACATAAAAATTCAGATATATCCCTTAATTATAACAAAGAATTAAAAAAATTGTTGTAATTGATTCCGAATCAATCTATTCAGAACATAAAATTTTTCAAATAGGAATTTTTGTTGAAAAAACCTCACATTTCACAAATTTCTAATGTATAACAAATCCTTTGTACAATATTTGAACAAAAATAAATTTCTTTCATCAAATTGATTAAAAAAGTCAGACCTTTTTTTAGTTTCATTCTGAAATTTGAAACAATTTAATCCTCTTTATTAGGGTCTATAACCCCCTCCCAAATTGATCTAAATTTATTATTGACGACTAAATTTTTTTTTGTATATTCATTTAGGGGTCACTCAAAAATACCGTAAGACAATTTAAGGGGAGAAGGATTTGGCCAAATTTTACTGTAATAGTTGATATTTAAACTTGCATTCAGAATGTAAAATTTTCAAATGAAAAAAGATGAATTTTCAACCAAGAAGATTAATTTTCTACTAAAAAGGACGAATTCCTATCCAAATCTATCAATTTTGAACCAAATAGTGAAATTTTCAATCTTAACAAACGAGCTTTCCACGAAAAAGGTTGCATTTTCTACCAAACTATTGAATTTTTGAGACAAAAAGACCGAGGAATCTTCTAATGGAATTATGAAATTGGAAAAATGGTTGCTAAAAAGATGATTTTTTCATGAGAAATAAATTATTTGATAATTCAACAAAGAAAGATTTCAATTTCAAACAAAATACAATACAATTTGACAATTTTTGACCAAAAAATTTTATTTTTTACCAAAGGAGACGAATTTCGAACAAATTGCATAAATTTTTCAAAAAATAGATGAATTTTCAGACAAGAAGACTATTTATATTTTGTAAAGACAAATTTTCAACTAAATAGTTGAATTTTTAGTCTAAAAAAAGATTTCTTTGAACCAAATCTGGAATAATTACATTTTCATTGAAAAATAATATTTTTCAATATGCGAAAGCGAATTGAAAAATATCTTAAAAACAATTCCAACAATTTTTAAACGTGGCTGCCAAGGCTGCAGTATTGAAACATTGGACAATCACTATACCATCTGAGCCACGATGACTCCCTAGACCGAGGATATTATTTATTCAAATTTTAAATTAATTTTAAAGTTAGTTTCGAAGTGCCGGTTGAGCTCTGGCGTACGTTCCTGGGCCTATCGCAATATTTTCAGGGTGATGAAAACACGGCGGCGGCACGTGATCGGGAACTTGTTTACGTGACTAAAAGAGTGTTTCGTCACTTACCGGTCAAACGGAGAAAGGCCGAAGGTTCTCAACATAATGGGATGATTCATCTGCGATGAGCAACCTCGTCGTTTATAACTTCGTAGAATCCTCCATTTATCACGTAGGTCCTTCACTCAAATCATCCCTTCAGAAATTTGAGTAAAAGATTACACGGACAAAGTGCTTGGATTTTTCGAGCTTCTCAGTTTAAATATCTGACATACAACAAGAGGAAGGTAAATTACATGTTTTTTCTTTATATTTATTGTTATATTTACGACTGGTTTGTTGGAAATTCCTTTCTTTGGATAGAAAATTGGTCCTTCTGGATTGAAATTTTATATTTTTTCAGAAAAGTGATCGTTTTTTTGTTGAAAGTTGAGCCCTTTTCATTGAAAAATGTACTTATATTACATTTTTGCTTCAGAATTCATTTCTGTTGGTTGAGATGCCCACTAGTTGCTTTAACATTTGATTATTTTGTTGAAAATTCAACTAGATTCAACTAGTTTGTTAAAATTCCATTTCTTTCGGTGGAAAATGCATGGTTGAAAATTATTATTTTTCCAATTAAAAAGTCGACGATTAAATTTTTGCCTGAGGCTGCATCTATTTTGGTTGAAAATTCATCTTTTAGTGGAAGTCATCTTTTTAGATTGGAAATTAATTTATTTTGTTGAAAATGCAACGGCTTTTGGTTGAAGTATGATCTTTTTTGTTTGAAAATTCGACCATTTGGTTATATATTTATCTTCGTAGGTTGAAAATTGAACTATTTCATTCAAAATTCAACGTTTTTGTTGAAAATTCGTCTCTTTTGCTATGAAGTTCTACTGTTTGGTTGTAAGGCAACTGTTTGGTTGAAATTTTGTTGTTGTTGGAAATGCAACTATTTGAATTGAAAGTTTTTTTTTAAAACTGTTTGAAAGCTTATGAAATTCCACGTCGAATGCCATCTAATAGAGATATTTCCGACCTAATAAAGCGAATATAACAAATGAGAAGCTCAAAAAAAAATGCAACAATTTATCGAATTTTGTACCTCGACTTCAACTGGCGGCATGAACAAGGAAAGTTGTAGAAAAAGTTTGAAATTTATACCACATAGTCTGGCCGACAGCGGTGATCGCCGACTGAAACTCTATGCTGGCACGTTAGGAAATTTGTTTCAATATCTTGGGAGCCCGTTAATAGTTTTTGAGTTTTATTTGATTGAATCAAAGATAAGATTCCAGAGATTACGTCCTGTCAGTTTCTGTTTTTTTTTTATTAATTTTTTGAGCCACAGCACGAGTTGGTAAAAAGTTGCGTCTCAAAAACTCGTGAAGGGTTTCAAATGTTCATAGGCCTAAATTGAAGATAAGGCTTCAAAGACTATGTGGTTTGAACTTCACAGATTTAAGTAGCTTTTTTCATTCAAAAAGTTTCTCGCTCCTATCTTGAAGGAATAATTATGTGTCCAAGTCAGCATTGATTTTCAATAGTACTCGCTCTGGTCGTATCGACAATTTCCGACGGTAGTGTATAATTCTGACTTGGAAAGTGGATTTTCAAGAAAACTGATAATTTTGAGTTGGAACGGAGAATTTTCTGAAGGAATCACAAGAAATTCTAAATTGGACCAGAGAATCTTCGACAACAAAATTATAATTCAGATGTAGAATAACGAATTTTTCTCAAGAGAAAAATTTCGAGAATTCTCACTTGAAATTCTGACTTGAAACAGTGAAGTATAATTTCGAGATCAGGAAGGTTAAAAGTAGACCAGAAGAGGACCGCGAAATGATAGGGAATTTTGAATCATCCATCAGGCAGACTGTGCTAATATAATATTTTATGTAACACGAGTATGTTTTTCTCGCTTTCTGGGCGTGATTTGAAGCAGATAAGTAGGTCACTGTTGTTTGGGGTTCATCCTTTGGATTCAAAATTCATCTTTTGGTGGAAGTCATCTTTTTGGCCTCCATCGTCCTAGGACGATAAAGGGCACTTTATCGTCTGCGGAAAACGCGCGTGCGTGCGCGTTCGTTACTTCGATCCACGTGAACTGTTCTGCAAGATACTTATCCCTTTACACTAAGCTCAAAACTAAGAGGTACACCACCGTCGGAAATTGTGCGCAACACTCTCGTGAGCGCTATTAAAAATTACCGCTGAATCCCAACCACGATATTTCAGTGAAGAAAAGAGATAGGGTATTTTTTGAAACATTTGGAAAGCTTATGAATATAATACAATACGTGAGAAGTTTAAAAACAAAATTCTAGATTTTCTCAAATTTTCTACCTCAACTTCAACTTTTAGCCCAATCTGGGGAAATTTTTTCAAAAATCTCAAAATTATGCGACGTCGAGTCTGAAGTTTTATCTATAATTTAAGCCAAGAAAACTTCAAAAATCTTTATGTGTACCTGAGATATGATTAACAGTGTGCAATCGTGAATTGTGAGTGATTGAGCTCAGATACGATTGCACTTGTCTTAAAAAAAATGCCCTATCTATTTTTTTCGCCGAAATATCGTGGTTTGAAGTCAGCAATGATTTTGTATAGTGCTCACAAAAGTTTCGCGCACAGTTTCTGACGGCAGTGTAATTTCACGAGAAAACTCGGAAACCTTACTCTGAATCTCTTGTCACATAAAATATCGTGTGTGCCGAGGCAGCGAAGTCTGTACGGTCTTGCGTCTTTGACAAAACTCGTCACAGCCCAGGCGAACACGGTCGAAAGACTATTTCGCTGCCCTGGTGGACAATATACTATTAAAGCGCTCATTTACAGCTCTTTTTGTGTGCACATAGTATTTAAAGCAAATGTTTTCAGATTTACGTCAATGACGACGTTTCATTAGACCCATCAGTATGGAATTCATTAGAACTGACTACGGAAGAAACGTTACTATTAAGGAACGGTGCTGCAGCGATTTGAAAGGACAAACCAACAAATAAATGTATTGAGTTAAAAGTTGCAACTCGATGGCCGGGGCAAAAACGTACACTGTGCGAAGAATCAAAACTTCGAGCGTTCTATGGTATGAAAAACTAAGATGTTACAAATTTCAAATTGCATATTACAAACTTCCTTGACGAAAAAATATTGTTGGAAAATCAGTATAGTCCTATAACGATTTTTATATCATTTTTCGCGATTATAGGAAATTCATTATATGAAATCATTATACTGGGTAATTTTTTGAACTTGAGACGTCGAAATATCTAAAAAAATACCGTAGAAAAAACTTTTTATTTTTGAGGGAGAAAAGCGACTTTGAACAAATAAACCCCCCTCCTCCCCCTGGAGGCAGGGGGTTAACTTTGTAATTTCAAATGAGAACCCTAATTTTTTATCACAGAATCAGATTCTTCTTTATGAAATACGTAAGTTGCATTCGAAAATTTTTTTTCTATCATCGAAACAACCACTTCCTGCCTCCAGGAGGAAGGGGAGTGCATTTGTTTAAAGTCGCTTTTCCCCCTCGAAAATAAAATGTTTTTATTACGGATATTTCGTTCTTGGGATAAGTATTTTTTTAGATATTTCGAATGTCTATATATCTGAAATCGCTTGAGATTGAATTCAAATCTGTTGATACATTCAGATATATTTGTAAAACCTTTAAAATCTGCGAAAATTCGTACAAATGCCTTGAAATATTTTAAACCTTTTTGAATTCCTTTTAAATCTTCGAAGTAGTTAGTAATCTGCAGAAGTCATTTAAAATTCATTGAAAATATAAGAAATTTAATTTATTCCTTGCAGTTCTCGAAATCCATTGAAATTTGCAAATATCCTTTCATTTTCGAGATCATTGAAGAGTGGGGATCCTATGAATCCCTTTAATCTCGTATATGATCTAATTCTTTAAAATCCTGTGTAACTATACGAAATTTTTTGACGTCACTTGACATTTTTTTAATCTTTCAAAATAACTAAACACGATTAAAATTACTTAACATGAATAAAATCCTTTGCAGGTATTTTTCATAATTTCCCTTGCAATTGTTGAAATCCATAGAAATACCTTGCAGTAAAGTTTATTTTATTCTCTACAGGCCTCTTGATATTTTTTAAATTCCTTTTTAATAATAATAAAATCTATAATCCAAGATTTCAAAACCTTATATCCATATTAGAATCCTGGTCCGTTAGATCACCCAAAATATATGTATATTATTTTTTGTGCAAACGTATTTATAAACCTATACAAAATTTTGATAGACGAGCTCGGGAGTGAAACTGGAAACAAATTTCAATTTTTGAAAGACACAATAACCCGGAAAGTGGCAATCATAAGACAACAAAAACAAAAGTAAAGAAGGCTAAGTTTCTGTACTTGTACAAGTGGTAGTGATGTGTAATGAAAATAAATATGAACTTATTCAGTTTCTAAATTTAACTCACGTGTGATTTAGCACTAATAATCAATTTATATATTAGTTTCACTTGTTACAATGCAAGCGGATGCATATGACAAGCGCTACGATGCGACGTACCATCTGAGCCTACACAGACGCCTGCATATTTGAAAATCTGAGATGTTACAATTTAATGCCTGAATATTATAAGAATTTAACATCTAGAGATCATATTTGTTAACATCTTCATACATAAGAAAAATGTTATAGATTATACGCGCTAATATACTTTTCTATATACGGTGTATTATTCTTTAATTCTATTATCCAGTTCTTATAATCCATTTTTCTCAGTGTATGTTTGTACTTGCTATAGATATCATCTCGCTCATCGAAGGAAAAATTGCTTAGAATTATCCTCAATGTTATCAAGCATTTCCGTCCGAATATCTTCTCACAAATAAATGATCCTTTTATACTAAATATTTGAGAATTTAAACACAGAATTTGTTGCCACACGTCCATGGAAAATCCTTTTTCGCACATCATCTACAGGCATCTCGCACTGGTCGCCGCAGCTTCCTATCGATGACCGTGCATGGCACGCAAGACAGACTTTCCATGCAGGTGTAACAAAAAATGGAGTGCGGTATTCGTGGGCGAAGATACCATACCCTCTTAAAGTCGTTTCGAGGACATAAAACTATAATGTTACCAAATCGAACGAAATGTCACAATTTATATTCAGAAATAATATTAGTTGCTTCCTTGCGCAGAATTTTCACAACGGTTTATTAAATTACTGAACTCACATTTTTTCTCCTATTATACCCTCTCTCCCCTCTTTAAAAGAATTTCCCTTTTTCTCCCTGTTTTCAAGAAAATGCACAGAAATTAAATTGAACTTATTCATTAAGAGTCCTTGCAAAACAAACGGTTAAATTCCTATAAATCTTTTAAATCTTTGGAGATTCAATAATATCCTTTGAATTTTGTGAAATTTCCTGAAACACTTTGAAATCCCTTTAAATGTTCGAAATCACTAGGAATTCCATGAAATTTCATTTAATTTACTTTCAAAAGGTCTCAAAAAATCTCTCAAACTGAAGCTTAAAATCTGTGGAAGTGCTACAAAATTCTTTGAAATCGCTGTAAATTGTCAAGGTCTCTTTAAAATCGTTATAATCTGTTATAATAGGTTAAATCTCTTAAACACTTTGAAATAATTGGAGTTCCTATAAAATCCCCTGAATCTGAAATTCTTTTAATACTTTGAAATCTTTGGAAATCCTGCAAAAAATTTTTACTTTTCTTGAAATTTTTTAAACCCCTTGAAATTCTCAGGAATCTTCGAAAATAACTTGAAATCCTTTAAAATTTTGTAAGCTCCTTCATACCCCTTGAAATCCGTGAAAATCTCTGCAAATAATTTAAAGTCGTAGATAAGGTATAGTGGCATAAAATAACACACTTCCGTTATACAAACAAAAGCTTCCTTAAACAATAGTGTATTATATTTTTTCAGACATTGTGGAAGACAGGTTTATCAAAAAGAAGAAGAATCACTTACCTGTGGGACGGTCTAAGGTGGTACGCTTCGTTAGAAGATATTTGTCTCAGCAGCTGAAATTTTGTATAATATCTTTCTATAGAATTGTTAATTTGCATTTAACTTGGACTTATTAGACGCTGGGTTTGAAAAAAATGTGGTATTTCAATTAACTCAAACTATAGAGGTAACCAAGAGTCTCGGTTTGTAATCTTTTTTCATCATTCATGAAAAAATATCAAGTTGCAGCGTAATTTTTTTAAAGCTGATGTTTCGTGAACCCTAATTTCCATCACATCTATGAGCGCATGAGGTTAAAAAAGAAGCTGTTTACCGATTAGTTCAATATATCTACATTTTCAACGCTCCAATGTTACTTACACATTTTTGAAATAAAAGCACTAACAAGCGAAAATTCTATGAAGTTTTTTTGCCTAATTTGAATTAAAATTACAAATGTGATACAAACATATGATATTATTTTAAGATACTGATAAAATAAACGTTTTAGCACTTCCAAATTCTATTTTGGATGTCCGTGTGAAATTGGGAAAGCGTCGATTAATATTATGAGGTTTGGCGGAGCCGAAATATAAATTGCTTTCATGTGTAGAATTTTGCATAAATTGTAAATAATACTTTTTTTATAATCTGCATAATATGTCCAATTTCTAGTTATTAGGATGACTTCCTAATTTGAGTTTATTTATAGGAAAATTTATTTCATCTGCACCTCATGAAACTAAAACAGAAAATGTCTAGAGGCTCAAAATCATATGAGGAGGATTTTCAGCATTAAAGAAATTTATTTTTGTCTCATGAGGTTAATAAAAACAGAGTATTTACTGTATATAAGCAAAGAAATTAAAAATACATAATCAGCTCAGAAATGAAAAACTTCTTGAATCTTATTAAGAGTCCTCCCAACTTCATGATATTAATAGATTCACTTAAAAAATTGGAAACCCGTTATAGAAGACCCAAAATTCAAGTTTGCATTGATGATGACTTTTTGATTTATAAATGTTGCCATCTTTGATTTGCTGTACTGTGCAGGAACCCACGCTACCTTTTAGCAAAATGCGGAAACCTTCACAGGAAACTGTACGTACTCACTTTCAATGTTCATGTGAATCCTCACAGGACCTGCATTGAAGCAACCAAGTCGCATAGGAACCTTCATGGTGAAAGGTGCGAGTTCCTGTAAAAAAATCCCAGCTGCGAGGTCAAACTACATAGGGATATGTGCTTGTTCCCATACAGGAACCTATGCAGGAAACTCTCCAGCAGATCTCCGACGAAGCTACACAAGATCCTATACAGGAACCTTCATTTTTAACTGTATGGGATCCTTTGCAGTGAAAAACATTTGCATATTCATATGCAGGATCTTATGTGGATTCCCTTGTAGAAACCCTCGTCATACTTTACTGTGTAAAGGAATCTGTACAGGATCATTCATAGGTTCCTGTGCCGGTCCAGGTTCCTTTGTAGGATCATGTACAGTTTCCTTCGCCAAACTCCTGCACAGGAACCGTCAAGATCACCTGTACAGGTTTACGTGCAGTTTCCTGTACAGGAACATGTACAGAAGATTTAAGGTGCATGCTTTTGTTCATGTGCATAACCTTTCGGGACCTGATAACAAGGGATCTGAGCTCGTCCTTCATCAATGGAACATCTCTAAATGAATAGAGTACTACCGGGAAGGCAAGCATGTTCATCGCAGATACTTTATTTCTCGCTGACAGTTCGGAAGACGAAATCCGTCAGATAAGATGTTTGTATTTGCATCAGAGAGTATCCTTTATAGATGTCACGTCCTGAATGCGGCACTGTGGCACGCGAAGGTATATATAGGTTTCTCCAGCGCCAAGGTCTAGAGCTAGATGTAGTTTCTCTATATTTTAAGCACAGACCTTAACACCATCCATGTCTACATCTAGCTCTAGACCTTGGCGCTGGAGAAACCTATATATACTTTGGTGTGCAACAGTGGCGCATTCAGGACGTGACGTCTATAAAGGATACTCTCTGATGCAAAAACAAACATCTTATCTGATGGATTTCGTCTTCCGAACTGTCAGCGAGAAACAAAGTATCTGCGATGAACATGCTTGCCATCCCGGTAGTACTCTATTCATTTGTAGTGTTTCCATTGATGAAGGACGAGCTCAGATCCCTCGTTATCAGGTCCCGAAAGGTTATGCACATGAACAAAAGCATGCACCTTGAATCTTCTGTCCCGTGACTTTACATCTCACACCGTCACGGTGGTCGCGGAATGCTAAATCTTGAATGTCTTCAAAACAGGATTTTTCTCGGTGCAGCACATATAATCGCAATTGGATAAGACCATCTTCTTAAAATGGTCAGGAAACACGAAGAAGTAGGCAAAGGGGTGTTTCTGTACAAAGCAGCGGAGGAGGCTGTTTAAACACTCGGCCTTGACTTCCATATGCGGGATGAGCAAAATGCGCAAAATCTTATCCATCTCGAGTATTCAATTCTGAAGGCCGGGTTAGAAAAGCGCATGAGAAAAACTTTCACGAACAGCTCCAAGAGAAAAAGATGCACGGCATCTTCCACATAAATGTGGAGGATCTGTCGATGTAGTATGAGCGAACGTTTGCTTTTCTTAAATCACCCAGATTGAAGTCGGGCACATAGGGTTTCATTTTGGCATGTCAAGACGGTATCATTTCCACTCCCCAGCTGAGAATTCCTGTACAGGAACCTCGGAGGATCCTGCACATGTTCCTGTACAGGAAACTGCACGTGAACCTGTACAGGTAATCTTGACGGTTCCTGTGCAGGAGTTTGGCGAAGGAAACTGCACATGATCCTACAAAGGAACCTGGACCAGCAAAGGAACCTTTGAATGATCCTGTACAGATTCCTTTACACAGTAAAGTATGACGAGGGTTTCTACAAGGGATGCCACATAAGATCCTGCATATGAATATGCGAATGTTTTCTACTGCAAAGGATCCCCTACAGTTAAAAATAAAGGTTCTTGTATAGGATCTTGTGTAGCTTCGCCGGAGATCTGCTGAAGAGTTTCCTGCATAGGTTCCTGTATGAGAACAAGCACATATCCCTATGTAGTTTGACCTCGCATCTGGGATTTTTTTTCACAGAAACTCGCACCTTTCACCATGAAGGTTCCTATGCGACTTGGTTGCCTCAATGCAGGTTTCTGTGAGGATTCCAATGAACATTGAAAGTGAGTACGTACAGTTTCCTGTGAAGGTTTCCGCATTTTGCTAAAAGGTAGCGCAGGTTCCTGCACAGTACAGCAAATCAACAAGAGCAAAATTTATAAATAAAAAAGTCATCATCAGTGCAAACTTCAAATTTTGGGTCTTCTATAACGGGTTTCCAATTTTTTAAGTGAATCTATTAATATCATGAAGTTCGGAGGACTCTTAATAAGATTTAAGAAGTTTCTGATTTCTGAGCTGATGATGTATTTTTAATTTCTTCGCTTATATACAGTAAATACTCTGTTTTTATTAACCTCATGAAACAAAAATAAATTTCTTTAATGCTGAAAATCCTCCTTATCTGATTTTGAGCCTCTAGACATTTCCGGTTCAATTTCATGAGGTGCAGATGAAATAAATTTTCCTATAAATAAACTCAAATTAGAAAGTCATCCTAATTACTAGAAATTGGACATATTATGCAGATTAATAAAAAAGTATTATTTACAATTCATGCAAAATTCTACACATGAAAGCAATTTATGTTTTGGCTCCGCCAAACCTCATAATAATAATCGACTTTCCCAATTTCACACGGACATCGAAAATAAAATTTGGAAGTGCTAAAACGATTTCGATTACTAATTATATTTCTTTTCCCTCCACTCTACTGCACTAGAAAAATTACCTTCACTAGAGTCTTTCCAACGAATCCCTAAAAAAATGTAATACGTTTTGCAGCTCTTATCCAAATTCTCAGATAGTAAACATTGAACTTCTAATATCACATTCTCACATTCACAAAATTTTAAAGGATTTCAGGTTATTTTCGAAAATTCCTAAGAATTTCAAGGGGTTTAAAAAATTTCAAGGAAAGTAAAAAATTTTTGCAGGATTTTCAAAGATTTCAAAGTATTAAGAGAATTTCAGATTTAGAGCATTTTATAGGACCTCCAATTATTTCAAAGTGTTTACGGGATTTTAACCTTTTCAACAGATCTTGAAGATTTTAAAGAGGCCTTGACGATTTACAGCGATTTCAAAAAAATTTGTAGCACTTCCACAGATTTTAAGCTTGATTTTAAGAGATTTTTTAAGACCTCTTGAAAATAAATTAAATGAAATTTCATGGAATTCCTAGTGATTCCGAACAATCAAAGGGATTTTAAAGTGTTTCAGAAAATTTCACAAAATTGAAAGGATATTATTGAATCTCCAAAGATTTAAAAGATTTATAGGAATTTAACCGTTCGTTTCACAAAGAATCTTTATGAATAAGTTTGATTTAATTTCTGGGAATTTTCTTGAAAACAGGGAGAAAAAGAGGAATTCTTTTCAAGAGGGGGAAAAAGGGTATAAAAGGAGGAAAATTGTGAATTCAGTAATTTAATAAACCGTTGTGAAAATTCTGCGCAAGGAAGCAACTAATGTTATTTCTGAATATAAATGGTGACATTTCGTTCTATTTGGTAACATTATTGTTTCATGTCGTGCCATTTCTACCTTGCCGGCAGATGGTAATACTTACTAACTGATACTAATGCAGATTTCCACCAAACCGGCTGATGGTAATTCAGATTTATACCTTACTGGCTAACAAGGTCCGACCTACAATTGTTCACCGGCTGATGGCAATGCAGATTTCTACCTAACTGGCTGATAAGGCCCGACCTCCAACTGTTTGCCGAATGATGGTAATGCAGGTTTCTACCTTACAGTCTGGGTGTCTCGCATAAAACTATTTTATCGACTGATGGTAACTGACCGGTGACGTCATCTGTCGGTGGCAGCTTGAACTACGTAGCAGTGCCGCCTCGGTTTTTTATTTCTAAATATTCTGATTGAAAATTGTCTTCTTTATTTCTTAGGCTTCATCTCATTTAATTTTCGAGAGCAGGGATTGTAGTATGTGAGTCGAACATAGCCTTACGTGGTCTACCTCGCTTTTTGATTTCTGAAGGTTCTGATTGGAAATCGTCTTCTTCGTTTCTTAGGATTCGTCTCTTTTTATTTTCAAGAGCAGGAATTATTTTATATCAGTTGAGCATAGTCTTACGTGGTCTTTCTAGCTATTTGATTTCTAAATATTTTGATTGGAAATTGTCTTCTTCATTTCTTAAGCTTCCTCTTTTTGTTTCAAGAGCAGGGATTATTTCATATGAATCGAATATAGCCTTACGTGGTCTACCTCGCCTTTTGATTTCCAAATATGTATTTCCTGATTCTTCTTTTGATTTTTCTTTCTGGAGATTTACTGCAAGGGTTTTATTTTCTTTATGATTTTTATATATTTCTGGATTTTGTTTTCTTGATTGACCTCTTGCTGACATAACATTCCATTTTAATTCTTCTTGTTGATTTAATTCAATTACAGTCAACTTTCTTTTATTCTACAGTTCGCTTATTCTACACCCCCTATACACGCTTATTCTATTTTTCGCAGTTTCGTAATCTATCACCACGGCCTCTGTACGGGCTGTAGGTCCACGCCCGCATCGAATAGTAATATTTCTCAAGTATAGAATGGATTTTCTCAGCCAAATTCCATTCTTTAGTCGATTCACGACCTTTCAGTGTCAAGAAATACAAGCACCTGTTCGAAATTTGAGGTTAGAGTACCACTAACCTGCAATTTATGATATTTTATTTTATTCCGTGACATTGAAAGAGCGTCAATCGACAAAAGAATGGGACATGACTGAGAAAATAGATTTTACACTTGGGAAATATTACTAGCGAGACCTTTATCACTTACCTTCACGTTTTGAAGATTTTCTCCAAAAAGTCGTATGCAGTTGCGGTAACATGTACTAACTTTCCTGACGGCTGACATTTCCACCTATCGACGCCGTGCCACCAAACTCACTATTCCGCGAAATGTTCGCGTCGTTTTTTGATTCTACAGTATTGATTTTTAGTTGACAACTGGAAACACAATTATGTATAATAAAGCAGACTAACGGACCACGACATTTCCAACTGCGCAATAAACCGACACCACCTGAAACGTTTTCACTTTATCATATTGCGTAACATACGCGACTGTCTACTTGCGCACTCGACCCTTCCGAGGCAAGAGTCGCAATCGTCTATCGCCCTACGCGCTGAGAAAATGCATGGGCCAGCAGTTTGAGGAATGTTGAGTGTATTTATTTGTATTACGAGTATTATTGATTTCAAATCTCCCGCGCTTTTCAGTTGAAAATGTTGCATACAGGCGACCCATAGATACAAAAACGGGGCAGCCAATGAAAGTCGCCTGACGAAAAGAATCTGCCCACTCGCAGTAGAGGTGGGGGCCTCTCCAATTATAGAATAACGGAATGGACACGTTTCAAGTCCAGTAGAATAAAAGAAAGTTGAAGGTATTTTATTTATTTCTTCACTAGTCCTTAATTTATTTAAAAGATTTGTAATTAATTCCTTCGAATTTGTGTTGATTTTTCCTCATTTGTCTTAAAGCTTGCATTTCCCCATAATAGGATTGATTTCATTTTCAAGATAAATACTTTTAAAACTTGAACCTATGCTTTCACTTGAAGTTGGTTCAACGTTAGTAACATTAACTTTATTTTCAGATTTTTCACTCTACATTACATTTTGATTTAATATTTCTTCTCGATTTCGTATTTCTAGATTTGATAATTCTTCTGGAGTTTGTATTTCTTGAATTGATAATTCTTCAGTATTTCGTATTTCTTGATTTGATACTTCTGGAAAATTTCGTATTTTTTGATTCAATAATTCTTGGGGATTTTCTATTTCTTAATTTAACAATTCTTCAGGATTTCTTAAATATATATGGTTTGCAATTATTATTTCAGTATCATTAGTTTTTTTGTTATTGTCTGTCAGATTGCTGAATAGCGCGGCAGCGTTCACATTCATCTCACCAGCCTTATAAATTACGTCAGAACCGTACTCTGCTAATTTCAGTTTCCACCTTGTAACGCGAGAACAAGGATCTTTGCCATTTTTGAACCACACTAATGGCTTATGATTGGTTACTAAGGTGAATTTTGTTCCATATAAATAGGATCGGAAATAGGTGACTAAAAATACAATTGCTAAAGCTTCCTTCTCGTAGGTATCAAATTTTCGTTCGCTGTCGGTCAAAGATCGTGATGCGTATGCTATTGGCTTATCTGTGCCAATTTTACCCCCGGATAAAATACCTGCAACTGCATAACCGGAATCGTCGGTTGTTAAGACGGAAGGTTCAGTGAAATCAGGTCTTTGTAATAAGGGTTCTTCACACAACTTATTTTTTAGTGCATTAAATGATTTTTGTTGAGTTTCTCTTCATTCAAATTCTACACCTTTTTTCAATAATTCATTTAGTGGAGCTGCCATGTGTGTGGCCTGACTGCTTCTTTATCAATGACATGTTCCATGATATACTACTTCTGGACGCAAAAATTCGCATTTATCTGGCTGAAGTTTTGAATTTGCTCAGCTAAATCTATTTCGTAATAGTTATTTCATAATAATATTACGTAATGTATTGAGGAAGGGTGTTTGCAATCTTTACGTAGGCTTTTTCATTATTATTCGTAACTATTGCCTTTACCAGAAATATTCCACTATTGGGTAACAGTTCAGGAATAAAATCGGTTTCTTTTTCTCTGTTTTTCGCATGAACATAGGAAAATCAGAAATATTTATCGTTATTTGTCGTTACATTTTCTTCTATTGAATTTGGACCGGCTTATATAAGGAATAGTATTAGTTATAGTCATATGTATTCGTTCTGTCTCAAATTTGTCTGTCTGCCGGGGGTCAGTTCCAGGTGCGTTTAAGGGTTCACTTGGGCCCATCTCTATGCACCAGTTCTGGGGTTGCCGTTGGAGTTTTCCTGGGAAATTTTTCATTGTTCCTGTAGTTGTAGTTGAGGGCTTTGGCGGAAATTGTTATTATTGATTCTATAGCATTCTCTTATAACATGACCTGTCTTTTTGCAGTAGTTACAAATGATTATTCCGTGCTGTGCATTATTCTGTTGAGGACGGTTAGGGTTCGACAGGTAGGTATTCTGGCTTCTTCTATTCCAATTAGGACCTTGACCTAGATTCTGTGGTCTCCATGCGGGTCTTTCCTGATTTTCTCTATTTCCGCATGTTTTATTTTGTGGTCCCGAATTGAATCGAGTATTTTCAAATTGATTTCAGTTATCATTTGAATATTGTTCTTGATTATTATATGATGAACCTGATCGCTGATAGTTATTTGTAGTTTGCCTTGAATAGTTTTCAAATCGTCGCGGGTTATTGTTTATAAAAGTCCTTTGGTTATTACCTTGAAATGGTATTTTAGTATTGTTTGTGTACGGTTTTTGATTGTTACTTTGAAATTGTCTACGTGTTTTGTGTTGAAACTGGTTTTGGTGTTGGTTAGAATTTGATAATTGTTGAATAAGGCTTCTACATGTGGATGCCATGTGTCCAATCTTCCCACAGAATTAACACGATATGATATCTTCGCGAGTGATATTACCCTTATTATTTTTTATTTTATTTACTCTTACTTCATCTGGTTCGGGATAGTTTCATGTTTCTCAGTTCTTTTGTTGCGGCAATTGATCTTCCTATTTCTAACGCGCTGTCAATTGTTCCTGAATATGACGGTAATTTACCTATTCTAGTTTGAAGTTCTTTTCTTAACCCTCCAATTAAACAATCGACTGCATCCTTTTCTAATTCTTCTATAAAATTGTCTCTCGTTTTATTGACTTTTGTCGATGAAATGTGTTTTCTTTTTATCTATACGCGTCGGTGATTTTATCACAGATTTCTTTTACTTGAGTTGCATAGGAAAGTAAATTTTTGATTTCCCATTGATAAATATTACCTAATTCTTTCTGTAACTGATGTACTGTTTTTAGCGGTGCGTATATCGTTTTTTTTTACTTATTGGTTCCTCTACTGTATTATGAGTGTACACGTGAATACATTTCCTAGCTTCCTCTGTAAGTTTACTTCTAAGAAGCTTAACCAAAGTCACTTCTACTTCAATTCCTTGTAGCATTGACCTTGCTTCTTCGCATGCTTCGACAAAATGACTAAACGAGACGTTATTTGTTCCTTCAAATAATGGTACGACCTTTAGTGCGTCTCTGAATGTGAGACCTGTTGGTTGGTAGGTAGTTTACTCGTGTTTGATTTATCTGAGTATGGGTCTAGGTCTGTATTTAATTTTAAGTTTGGAAGATACTTATTTCTATTTCTGGTGTGAGGGGTTCCTATTTTGTGTAATTGTCTGTAAATTGTTGCTTTTGGAATAGATCTGAGTCGTTTGATAAGTCTTTCGGTGGATTTTCAATAGCTATTGAGATTACTTTAGTAAGCTTGTCGATATTGAAAGCGATTGTCTTCTCGTACAAGTCTGAGGTATAGTTCTGAAGGTAATTTGGATTAGAGGGGATAATCAAACTTTTATCTTTGACTTCTGCCTGGGAATTAGAGCAAATTGTTATGTTGTTTTTGCATGCTGAGTCTAAATTCTGAGGTTTTCTAATGTTTTTAGGAAGGTCTTGGTTACGCGCAATTATTTCCGCCAGTCCGGGATTTTGTATTACTTGTTGACGGGTTATTCGTTCGTGTGATTCAGACGATTGAGTCGAAATTTATATTTTTATAATAATGAGGTAAAATGAATTGTAATTTGAGTTTTTACAAGTTCTATGTGCTTTTTGTAACATATTGTATGTTAAAAAAATGTTTTGCTAGATCAGTAAAATATAATAAATACTTAGTTGAGAAAAGGATTTAAATATATTCAATGTTGCTCTATAATAAAGCAAACTAGAATCTGTAGTTCTTTTCATTAATGTATAAAAAGTTTCAAGTAAATTTTGCGTAATATTGGCAAAATAATAAAAATTGGATATAATGTTTGAAATATAGAAAAAGGATTTTATGAACATTTAATTTCAATTTTGCTCTTTTATTTAGATATGAAAAGTTTTCAATTAATCTGATATGTACAAAAAATATATTCAATAAGGTTGAAGAGAAAATTATTTATATTTATTTAAGTTAACGGTAAAATAAAAATGTTCTATCCAGCCCTCAAACGGCACACTGGTGCGAATTCGCACCGAAAACATTTTTATTTTGCTCGCATTCAGGTACACAGCTGCAGTCGCTTAGCTAGACGTTTGTTATATGTTCAATATATTAAATATTTATTATTAACATTGCGAAAAGACCAATTCGCACTAGTGCGCCATTTACGTATGCCGGGTTGAAGTGTGCCGTTTGAGGGTAAAATATGAAAAAGATTTTAAAAGAGTTTCGTATTATTTAAAAATATGATATAAATAGATAAGACTTGATTTAATTTAAAAATAAACATAATGTTTTTATTCAAAAATGAGAAAGATTCTAAAGAGAATGTATTATTTTCAAAAAATAAAAATAAATTTATCACAGTAAAAGATGAAATCAATTTTTTTTCTTTTAATATAAAAAAGGATTTAGAAGAGTTTCATATTATTCAGGAAAATCATGAAAAGGATTTAACTTAAGTTAAAGATAAAATTAATCTTTTTATTTAAATATGAAAAGGATATTGAAATGTCTGTATTATTTTCAAAGTACAGAAGGAATTTTTTTATCATAGTTAAAGATGAAATTAATTTTTTCATTTAAATATGAAAAAGAATTTAGAAGAGTTTTGTATGACTTAGAAAAATAATTAAAAAGATTTAGTTTTAGTTCAAGATGAAATTAATCTTTCAATATGAAATTGATTTTTTTCAAATTTTAATTCGAAAAACAAATTGGAAAGTTTTTGTGATTTTTTACTCGAAATATTTGAACCAGAGTTTCGGGTCATCTTCTAGGATCTAAATTAGTATAATTCTACTAATTTGAAATGAAATTCTACAAATCCAATTAGAGAAATGTGCGCACGAATAAGTAAAAAATTATCTATCCGATTGTTTTTAATGTTTAACAATACAACAGTTTGCAACTGCTTATTTGGTAATTACTTATAATTCAAACAATGAGTTGGAAATAATTTGAATCTCATAAACAGCATACTTCATCTCCGAAACATTTTGTATTTGCAAGTTATTTCATCAGAGTAGAAAAATTAGACTTATTTACACATTTCATCTATTTCAATTTACTTTTTCGACACAAGACTCTCTTCATTTCGAATCACCTAAAGCATGAATTAAAGCATTTGATATTTGTCGAATAAAAAATTTGAATATTAATTTATATTTTATTAATAATCGGACACAACATTTAATCTAAACACGTATTATTTGACCAATTATTCAAATATAAGAACGTGACATTTAAAATTATTCAATTTCTAGAAATAGCAACATTTTAAATTTGAAAAATTTTGATTTTTTTGTGTATAAGAGTCCATTTTTCAAGATTGAAGCTTTTATGTGATAACTAAATAATTTTGCATGGCTCTCAACTCAATAGTCATCAGAAGTCATCAGAAATAGTCCTGTTTTTGGGTTATGAAAATAATAATATTATACATGACGTTTTAAATGGGAAAAGCTCGGTTTTCGAAAAAATGGGACAAAGAAGTATTTTTTATAGACTTTTTGTGGATAAAAGTCACCACATAACGAATGTTCAAAGGATAATTTCCACCCAATAACTTTCAATTTGGACCCACCAACCCTTTTTTTCTGTTTTTTTTTCTTTGTAGAAAACTAAGATTCTTGCTTGAAATATCATCTTTATGGTTGCAGAATTCAACAATATTGTTGAAAAATAATTTTTTGGGAGAAAAAAATAATTTATTAAATTGAGAATGTAACTATTCCATTTTTCATTGAAAAATTATTCTTTTAGTAGAAAAATCATATATTTTGTTGAAGATTCGTCTTTTTCGGTAGCAAATTAATCTTCTTGGTTTAAAATTCATGTTTATGGTTGAAAATTCCACAATTTGGTTGATAATTGCTCTAATTTGATGAAAATAAAACAATTTTGTTAAAAAGTATCCATTTTGGTTAAAAAGTTAACTTTTTTGTCAAAAACTCAACTATTTGTTTAAAACTAAACCATCTGTGTTGAAAATAATACAAAATTGTCAAAAGGTATACATTTTCGTTGAAAAATCAACTTTTTTGTTGAAAATTCATCTCTTTGGCTGAGGATTCAACTATTGTGTTCAAAAATCCCTTTTTTTTTAATGAAAATTCAACTGTTGGTTTCTGACTTATAATAGAAATATGTGACAGTTGAAATATGAACATATCTAAAATATGAAACATTCAACGTTGAGAATTTATCTCTTTTGTTTAAAAGGTAATCTTCTTTGTAAAAAATTGAAATTTTTTCTTGAAAAATAGTGGTTTTCAATTCAACTACTAGGGTAAAAGTTGATTAACTTTGTGAAAAATGAATATTTTGGTTTGAAAATTTATCATTTCAGTTTAAAACTAATATCTCTGATTGAAAATTCAACTATTTTGTTTGACATTCTTTTTGTTTGGATTGAAATTTTATGAATTTCAAGAGTAGTACACAGTTAACGAATATTGTAAGAAATATATACTTTTTAGGGATATTTGTCAATTATTTAAACATTGTTCAGTTGTCTACACCTTTTTTCAGTCCTTTTTTTTTTAAATTACTCTTCAGTTTTGTTTCATTAATATTTGTTAATATATAATTTAAATCGGAAAAAATAATTGATTTTTAATCAGAGCGTAGTAATTAATAATTCAAGTTAACAAACATAATTGTTTCAACAAATCATTATTATGAGTAACAATATTCTCTCTGATTAATGGTATCCAGCCATTTTTAATAAAAATTCAAAAAGTATGCAAGGTATGAAAAAAGATCAAGAAACAAAAATTGTGCATATAAAACGAATCAGAAATAATTTTTCTAAAGAAGCGTAGTTTTTGTTTCAATCACAAAAAGAGCATTGAAAATAAAAAAATTAAGTTTTTGGGAAAACCACAAAAGAGAGGAAAAAGAATTAATAGACAAAAGTTGTTCAACCAAAAATGATCTATGAATTTGTTATAAACTTCAACAATAATAATTTGCAACTATGATAATTTGTTTAAATAATTATTTTTTTCAATTAAAATAACTATTACTAAACTCTAACTGAAAAGTAGACAGAAAGAATAATATTTTGAAAAATATTTCAAACCTAAAAAAATGCTCTCAAATTTTTCAGAATTCTTTTCAATAATTTAAAAAATCATTTGAAATTTTTAAAAATGTTTTTAATATTCTTTTGGAAATAATTTTAAAAATTAAAAATCATTCTTAGTTTTCCTAAAAATCTTAAAGAAAAAAAAAAATCTTCCTGAATCTTCAAAAATTCTTAAAAACATATTGTTATTTTTTTTTAAATTATCCTAAGATTTAAATTATTTTCTAATCTTTTTAAAATTTCTGAAAACTTTTAAATATGTTTCAAAATAATAAATAATTAAGAAAAAATTTCAGGTTATCCTATCGCGGCATTTCAACATTTTTCACAATTGAAAAAAAATACACAAAATACAAAAAGATGTTAAAAATTGAAATGTCTTCCTTCGAAACAATATAAACCAATTTTCTTGAGAATATTCGTTCATTATACATTATTATCAATTATTACTATTCATTATTTTAGTAGGTATTTCAAAGTTTAAAAAATTTGAATAAAGATTAGAAAATAATTAACATATTACAAAATATTCAAACAAACTTTTACAAATTTTACATCTTTGAAGATTTGGAACAAAAAATTTAGGAGCTTTTTAAGAATTTTGAAAGGTTTCAACAGAATTGAAATTTTTTAAAGATTCCTAGCAAAATGAGAAACTATTTTTTATTTTGTAAAACTATTTTTAAGAGAATATTGTAAATATTTCAAAAAGCTTCGAAAGATTTTTAAAATTTTCAAAGAAGAATCTTCAAAATTTTAAGGCAAATTTTTTAGTTCTGAAAATTTGTTTCGAAATTTTAGGAAAAATTTGCATCAATTTGAAAAATAATGAAAAGTTTTGAAAAAATTTGAGAATGATTTAAAAAAATTTTTCATTCCAAAAAATTAATGTATATTTTTGTTTTAATTTTCCGAACAAAGAATTTTAAAACGTTTTAAGAATTTTGAAGCGTTGCAGGATAATACAGATATTTTATTAAAATTTCTGGGACAACTTCAAGTGATTCTTTATTTTGAAAAATTTATGTTAACAAATATTTTTAAAGATATTAAAACAACTGAAAAGATTTACAAAGTTGTGAAAAAAATATGAAATATTTTGAGTCAGTTTAAAAGATATTTAGAAATCTCAAAAGTTTTGGAGGGTTTAATTTTAATTCATTAACATTTTTTTAAAAATCTGAACCAAGTTTCCAAATTATTTCGTAAAATCCTGTAAAATAACAATAAAACTTATTAGAAATTTTCTAAATACGCTTCGAAATATCTGAAATCTTCAAAAATCTTATTGAATTTTCTCAAGAAACCGAGAAAGATTAAATCTAATAATCTTGGAAACAAAGAAATCTAGAAAATAAATTGTTATTCAACATTTTTATTTTGTTTCAAAAATTATTTTCCACTCAAATCGAAAAAATACACGCGCATGATGCGCGCGACTGACGATGTTAGTTGAAAAAGGGATGCTTAAAATTAAATAAAGAAGAATGTCTAAATTTTTTTTTAATTTATCCTTGTGTTAGTTTTTTGCATAAACGAATAACTTGAAAAAAGAGACTTCATAAAATTTTTTTTTACAGTTTTAACTTTATTAATCTCATTGTTTCACAAAATTAATGAATTTTTATACATACATTTCAAAAACATTATTTGGAACGTAAATGAAGTAAGGTTGAATGGATTAGGTTTGTCAACAGTTTTTGTTTTCCTATTCAAAAGTAGCAGCTCGCTAATACCCAATGTTTTTGGAGGTGATATGTGGTCTATATTTCTGAGTTTTTCCGGGTTCGTGAAACTTTTTCACGGTCATTGAAATAAATTTTGTTTTAATTCAAATGATTCAAAACCATTCAGTTGAAAATTAATGTACCTTGTTAAAATTCAACAACTTGTTAAAAATAATCCTCTCGGATTGATAAAATATTTGTGAAAAAATTCGTCTTTCTGGATTGACTTTAACGGTTTTCGATCGAGAATTGATCTTTTTTTGTTAAAAATTGTACTATTTGGTTGAAAATGGATTGTCTTGATTTGAAAACTCAACTATTTGAACGAGGATTGATTTTTCCGACTTCAAAATCAAGCTATTCATTTATTGTTGATATTTTTAGTAAAAAATTGAACTCTTCGGTTGGAAAATTATTCCTTTTTAGTATAAAATTCAATTATTTGGTCTGGACAACGATGACAAAATTGAAACTGAAGTAGGTGCTAGGGATAATGAACATCAAGTGCCGGATCCACTAGAACCACATTCGGACAATAATAGCGATGATCTGAACACCGAAATCCCAGAAAAAATACAGCACCTTGAAAGGAATTTTGGTCATGCTTTACTAGAGATCAGACAAGTAGAAAACACATAAAGGCCCAAGATGAACATCAAGAATGATCTGCGTGTACTAGTAGAACACCCGAACAGCAAGGTTTAACCTATGCATTTTTACCTATGCAAACTCTTGTATACTGTGCATCTGTGGAAACCGTTAGAAAGCCGAAAAATGCAGTCTTCGCCCTAGGAAGGGAGCTTGATTCACCATGGAAGATCAGGTTGGATATGGATGTCAGCAAAGTAAGTCGTGAACTAAGTGTAAAGCAAAATAACCAGTAAGGCACCAAAGTTCCTCAACTGGAAGACATGAATAATCGGTTGTTTGAAGGAAACCGAACAGAAGAAATTTAGACGCTACGTGGTTCCAACTAGAGAAGGCAAGAGCTAGCAATAACCCTGAAATGTAGCTCACTAACATCACGTCTTCAGATATTTCAACGGTTTTGAAAAGAACAAGTAACTAGAAAGCTCCAGGTCCGGACATGGTGCACAAATTCTGGTACAAGTACCTGATAGTGTGCATCCTACGTTGAGAAGGTGTTTTCAGAAGACCATCGAACATCCAGATCTGATTCCAGGCTTTATGCTACAGTGCACTACGTATACGTTGCCTAAAAAGCCGGACGCTCAAAATCGATCTGAATTAAGACCGATAGCCTGTCTTCAAACAATATGTAAATGTCTTACAGCTATCATAGCAGATGAGGTATATTCTCACTGCGACAAGAATGACGTCCTTACAGAAGATCAAAAACGATGTAGTGAAAACTCGGGAGGCAGTGAAGATCTGGTCACTACAGACGCCATGCTGCAAGCTCGTAAACATCCAAGAAACTTGCACCTAGCATACATTGACTACAAGCAAGCGTTTCCTTCCCTAACACATGACTATTTGCTTGAAGTCTTGAAAACATACAAAATTTTCTCACGCATCATTGGCTTCCTAACTCGTGCCATTATAGTTCTGTTTAGCGTTGAACCCACTAAGCAAGATACTTGATAGCATGTCTCATGGGTTCCGAATGGATGATAACGAGGATGGTCATCAAGTGACCCATCTTCTATACATGTATGACCTGAAGCTATACGCTACTTCGGATCAGAAACTGCAGCAAGTGAATGATGTCACAAAGCAGTTTTCCAATGATATCCACATGAAATTCAGACTAGATAAATGCAGAACATTGCATTTAATCAGAGGGGAATTAGGGACCGCAGAGCTAGAAAATGATTTCGAGAATGACATCAAGGCAATGGCTGAGGGTGAGTCATATAAATACTTGGGTATTCTTTAATCTAAAGGTATTCATTATAAGATAGTTAACAAAAGCCTAATGCCTGCGTTCACTACAAGACTCAGATTGATTCTAAAGAGTTCTCTTAACTTAATCAGGAAACAAAATCAGGGCAATCAACACCTATGCCATGCCTGTCTTCACGTAGACATGATGAAACACCGAATGCAGCACAGTAATTCGGCGATAGAAAGGGTTGTTCTACTACGACTAAGAGGGGGTAGTGACGTTGTGAATATGAAGAAACTGTGTAAGTCACAAGTTAGACAGTTGCGAGACTATTTTAACGATAAGGGAGATGTTGCGCTTTACAACTCCATCTGTAAAGCTGATCTTGACTACACGCCCTTGAATTTGTCCTCAGCGTTAGAGCAACATGAAGTGGATAGTGAGGAATCCAATATTTGGCTGAGGAAGGGCGTCCTGTGTCCAGAAACATAAGGATTCGTGTTTGAGATTCAGGGTAGGTTTTTCAGCACCAGAAATGATCGCAAACACGTGTTACATCAAGACGTGATTCACCGGTGCCGATTATGTGGAGATACCAACGAATCCATCTAGCACTGTTTTATGGTTCTCGCGTAATGGCTCGAAGAGAATATACGCACTGGCATAATGATATGACGGAAATTATACATCAAAAGCTTGATCTAAGCCTAGGACTCTTAACAGAATGGATGCCTTTCTATAGATACATTTCAATGCCCGTTTTAGAAAACAAAGATTACATCTTATATTGGGATGTGACTATCCAGACGGATCATTACATCCGAGCCAATCTACCGGACATCGTAAAGCGAGAAAAAAGGTGGGAGAGTCTACGTCATCGACATTGCTTCTCCACTTAACTGAAATTTCCAGGCAACATATAGAACCAAGATCCACAAGTACAGCGAGCTAAGGCATGAAGTGAAGACAATATGCAGGGATATGAAACATGCATCTATTCCTCCTATTGTGATTTCGGCTACAGGCAATGCGCAGTGCGCACGTGAGATGCACTGAACATCTTGAACAGCAGCAGCTCAGAAAGCGGTTTTATGAACCACTTTTCGCATTGTCACAACTCTTCCAGACCACCAGAAAGCAAGCGACAAAAAACCTATGGAGTGGCAGATTGTACATCTAAGAGAGCATACAGAGGCGATTGTTGTCACCTCCAACGCTCGCGATTACTTTGTAAGGATAACAGCGATAAAAGGCGAACTCCAAACTATACCGTGTTCCTAAATTCATACCTGCGATATCATCGCAAAAGATTTCGAACATGGTATCGAATTAATTTATAACATCCTCATCTTATCAGGCACCTGTCTGAGTCCGTGGCTGATAATAAAAAACCGGGCTTAACAGAGACCAAGTTAAAAAGAACTGTAATAAAAATGTAATGAAGAATGTAATAAAAATGTTATCATGTGCAATAATATTATGTAATATTGTACCGGCAGAGAACTTTTTGGCCAGTACCGACAGGTACCGGCTTACAGTCGTCGATCTTGGCTAGCTGATCAGCGTCACTTCATTTTTTCGTGAGTAATCGTGATAAATTAATAATAAATTTAGTTTTTTCTAGGTAAACAACTTTTGTGCTTACGTTTGTTTTCTAGTTTGTGTCTTTTATCCAATCATTCTGTCCATTTATTTTTTTCGCAGCTTGTGTCGTTTGTTCAAAAATTAAATCTTCTATTATTAATGTTACTTCTTACGGTTAAAACAAAAAGTGCTCGTCCTATCAAAAACTAAATTGTAATAAATTTTTATTTCTTTTTTGGGTGAATAACTTATTTTTTCACGAATAAAACAAAAACTACGCTTCCTATGAAGATGTGATTATTTATAAATTTGTAGATCTTTTTTATGAGCACAATTTTTGTGCCAATATTTTTTTTAATTAGTGCGGTTTCTAAAGTGCGTATTTTCAAAAAGAAAGGTAAAAAATTCACACAAAAAAAAGTAAAACAGTATCCATAAAAAGGGATAGAGTTGTAAAAAGTTAAGGACAAAAAATGTGAAAGGCAAAAAAACTCAATAGTTTTTCTCCAATAATTAGGCTTCTAATTTCGTTTCGAGGAAAACTTCTTCGTTCAAACATATTTCATATAATGTATTTAGTTGTCCTATGTGAAAACTGATTTTTTTCTAAAAATTGAAAGATAATATAGATTGTGACATCAGTTTTAACGAATTTAATCAATAATTGTTTTTCTTCGAAAGTGAATTATAAAAAAAATTTCAGAAGTTCCAGCTTAATGCCCTGAATCTTTGGAAAGGATTCTAAATATTTTCTCTTTGACATAATCGAATGAATTTTTCAAAGTGAAAAATCATTGCAAGATTTTACAGGAATCCAAATAATTTTATTTTTTTTATTTTCTTGAAATCTTTCAAATTATTGAAAAGCTTCTTTGCAGTCTCAAAATATCTGGATTTTGTTTTTCATGCTTCGAAATCTCTTAAAATTGCAAATAGTTTCTCAATCTTCGATTCTAAAAAATAAAAAAATTGCCTAAAATCTTTCAGATTCTTCTTTAGAATTTTTTTCGAGTACGTAAAAAGTTTCCTGTATTTGAAAAAAGAACATGAATGTGAATTTTTTTAGCCTTATTGAAACAATAAAGCTTCATCTTTAAAATCTTAAAAATTTCTTTAAAATCATTTTCAATTAATAGAATCTATTGAAAACCCCTAAGATATTTCAAACCAATTAAATCGTTTGGCATCCTTTAAAAATTTCTTGGAATCTTTTGAAATACCTTAAAACATTTGAAGGCCTTTGAAATATTTTTAAATCTTGTAAAACTTTATATTGCTCCTAAAAGTTCCTTGGATCTTTCAAAAATATCACAAAATATTTAAAATTCTTTGAAATACCCCATTATTCTTGTCTTGAAAAGAAAAAATTTTAAACTAGTAAATTTTCCCTTAGAATTTTTTCAATCGTGAATATTAAAGAAAAACTTCTGAAATTACGCATCTAAATTTGTAAATATAGATATCTTTCATTCGAATGAATAAAATGATTGAATTTCAAATTTAAGTACTTCAGGACAGTAAATATCGTAATCGAAAGCTCCTGAAATTAAAGCTTGTTGCAATTCGAAGTTTGAACATTTTTTTTATTTAAATTTATATCGCTCAAATTACGGTTATCGTATAATTTAAAATTACAATTTTAGAAACTCAACGATATGAAATTAAAACAAGTTGAAATCAAAGAATCAATTCAAATAGATTACCTTTTTTGTGGGTGAAACCTGTTTGACTCAATTCTACGAAAAGAAACGGACTTGCCTGATGTTCAGGAACTACATTACCTTAAAGTGAGTGTGTCTGGAGAACCCGCTCAATTGATCGCCAGCGTCTCGACTATTGAAAATAATTTCGAAAGGGCCTGGCAGACCATAGTGAAGTGTATTACAGCACTTCATTGTCGGTACACAGCTATCTTGCAAAGTTGTTCTTTCTTAAATCAATGAGCCGAGAAAGCTGAACAGAATTTCACTTTTTCCTCAATGAAACCTGTGAGATCGTGGGTAACTCGACGTCATTGAAAGCCCTGGAGAACATGGCCTCATCTTTGATTGGTTCATCTTCTGTCATGAATGGAACTCGTCTTCAAAAGTGTAAGAGAGGTGGGCAAGCGACCCATACTCATAGTGATACTTTCAGAGAGTTGTCGTGCTCTTTATGCTCAGGTGAGCATTCAATTATATTTTGCCCACACTTCGGAAGTAAGGATTTTTAACAAAGGAAGGATTCTGTACGAAAACACGCTCTGTGTTTCAACTGCTATGGAAAGCACATGCTGCGCAGTTGTGTTTCTGCAAAGCGCTGACAGATCTGTAGCGGAATGCATTATACTATGTTACACTTACCTTCCCAGGATAACAAATCGTTACTTAGCTTCACTGAAACTGCTTCCTATCCAACTAACTCAACCAACTTCTTCACCTTGAATCCTCTCAGCTGACCTTTTTCTAATTCTTTGAACAACTCTACAGATACTGCCAATGTTCACGACACTCAACCATAAATGTGACTGGAGGGACCTGTCCTTCTGGCTACGGCTTTTCTCTACACTGAAGGTTCGGATGGAATTCGTCATCGAACACGATTACTGTTGGACCAGGGGGTCAAGCATCCTTCATATTAGAGTCGCTTGTACAGAGATTGAGGCTTTCGAGACAACCAGCTATCCATTTGGTGCTCAGTGTGTGCAATTTGAGAACAAGGCTGACCAGAGGACTATTCCCAACAAAGGTTTGCTCTAGAGCCTGCAAAAAGGCGATTTTAGGGACTCCAACATCCCAACGGACTTTGCTGGGTTGGATTCTTTTGGGACTTCTGTCAAGGAAGTTTACTACGTCAGTACAGTCTCTCCTGGGATTGCAAAGTACCGTAGACTATGAACTACTGAACTTGCTGCGGAGATTCGTCGTCCAGGAGGACGTACCTTTAACGATCTCTGAACAGAGTCTAGCAGAGGAAGACTGTGAGCAGCTATTAACCTCTACTTTTCAACGAAGTCACGATGTTTCTTATATCGTTCGACTACCATTAAAGGATCGCTCTACGAATCTAGGGGATTCAAGAGCAGCAGGTCATCGGGCTCTCGTCCAGATGTAAAGACGTTTCCGGAGGGACCCAGAATTATATAAAAAATACTCCGGCGTTACCAATGAGTACGCACAGTTGGGAGACATAGAACTCTTCTTCAATCTAGAGCATCTTCAACCCAACAAGGATTACTTCTTACCACACCATTCTGTGATAAAGGAAAACAGTTCAAGCACTAAATTGCGAGTTGTTTTTAATGCCTCCCAACGCACCGAAATCCTACGATGGAGGATGTATTCAGTCGTCTTCACTAAGGACATAAAGAAGATGGTTCGGCCAATTTGAATTCATCCAGAGGATCAAACCTTCCAACAAATTTTGTGGAGAGAAATTCTCGACCTGGAGGTTCGAGCTTCTTATTTGAAAATCGTCACTTTCGGTTTTACATCTTCGCCGTATATATCTATACGTACTTTACTTCAGTTAACGGAGGATGAGGATAATAATTACCCCCCCCCCTCGCTACAGAGATTCTACGGAAAGAGATATACGGCGATGACGTACTCTTTGGGGCGAATGACGTCAGCACAGCCCACCAAAAATGCAGACAGGTAGACTTGTTGCTGCAAGCGGGAGCCCTTGTAATTTTATGGCAGCAGTCATCTGATTGATTGCTTACGTTTTCAGATCAACTAATTATCGGAGATCAGTCGAATCGAAACGAACTGTATTCTTAAAGATAGCCCGCGTATTCGATCCATTGGGATGGCTAGCACTAGTCGTCGTGAAGGCTAAGTTAGTCATGCAGAGTCTATGGGATCTCAAGGTAGGTTGGAATGAACAAGTTTCAGCTGAGTAAGTCGATAATTGACCAAAGTTCAGGAATGAGCTACATGATCTCACCACACTAGCCATTCCCCGTTGGCTGGGCTCTACATCTGATATCTACTGTGAAAGTCACGACTTCCGAGATGCCTCGGAGAAGGCAATAGGAGCCGCTGCCTTGCTAGTGGAATTGGTATCTTATGTCCGAACGGTCTTGAGTCTCTCTGCTTCTGTACCGATACATCTTTTGTCCGAATTTGAGAATACTCCAGACTGAATTCGAGGACACCCTCCTTGATGGAAGACATGTATCTCCAATACGGTTTCAGAAATCCAACGCATTTTACCAGAGGCGGTTTGGCATCAAGTACCTGGAGTAGATAATCCTGCGGATTGCGCATCGAGAGGCATAACATCCCTTCGATTGAAACACTATTCTCTTTGATGACAAGGACCAGTTTGGTTGGCCAAACCTGAAATTTGTTGGCCAAGGTCTAATAATACTATCGACCCTTCTGTTGATACAGAGGGAAGAGTCACCACCCTTTCCGCTTTAGTCGATGTGGGAACACCTTGGCGGCTTCTTATACAATACTCTTCGCTTACGAAGCAGTTTCGAATCACTGATTTTTGTTTGCAGTTCGTTGATCGTCAAGTTGTCTCTAAAGATATCATCAAGCTACAACTAAAATTGGAGGTCTAAGAATCAAGTCCGTTATTAAAACTGGGAAGTCAACTGACTCATGCCGCTTTGGTCTATGAGGAAAGACGTCCTTACATCTTACCTAAGGATTCGCTGTTGAAAACTTTGATCGTCAGAAATGGACATCAGTTCATGCCACAGAGAGGTGCTCAACTAAACTTGTCCTACTTGAGGAGGACGTATTATATCCTCTTGGGTTGTACATCTGTGAAGCGCGTGTTGGCTCGATGTGTGGTATGTGCTCAACATCGGGCAAACCCGTAAGTCACTTCACCAGTTCGACCATTTGTAGCGGCTGGATTGGATTACGCGGGCCCGATCTGGATGCGCACGACAAAAGTAAGAAGTAACAAGGCGTATAAAGGGTATATCACTATCTTCTTGTGCTGTGCCACTCAAACCCTATATTTGGAGGCCGTATCCGACTACACTTCTGACGGTTTTATAGCCGCCTATAAGAGTTTTTCAGCTCGACGAAGCATCAGCCACACTTTTTACAACGTCAATAGAACCAATTTCGTAGAAGCTGATCTGAAGGAGCTAAATGATGGCGCTTATGCCATTTTGCTTAGCCAAACGCTGGCGCTCATGTCCTTTTGCTATGCTGAATGTTGGCGCCTATGTCATTTTGTTTTGTCAAATGTTAGCGCTTATGCCCTTTCAGAATTTCAAACTTTGGCGCTTCTGGCCTTTTGCTGTGCCAAATGTCGTCGCTTATGTCCTTTTGCTTCGCCAAATGTTGATGCTTATTCCCTTTTGGAATTTGAAATTATGGCGCTCATGCCCTTTTGCTGTGCCAAATTTCGGCGCTCATGCCCTTCTGCTTTGAAAAATGTTTGGGCTTATGTCCTTTTGCTTTGACAAATTTTGGGGCTTATGTCCTGTTGGAATTTCAAACGGGGGCGTTTAAGCAATTTTGCTATTCAAAATATTGGCGTTTGTACCCTTTTGCGTTGTGAAATGTTGGGGCTTCTATCTAATTACTTTGATAAATGTTGATGCTTATTCCCTGTTGGAATTTAAATTATGGCGCTTATGTTCTTTTGATGTGCCAAATATCGGCGCTTATGCCCTTTAGCTTGATCAAATGTTGGCGCTTATTTCCTTTTGGAATTTCAAACTTTGGCGCTTCTTCCCTTTTGATGTGCAAAATATTGGTCATTATACCCTTTTCGCCCTGTCAAATGTTGGCGCTTATGCCCTTCTAGAATTTTATCGACCTCACTTTATCAGATTAGTGGATCAAACCGAAGGGCATGCGTTTTGTTCCATGAACTGTTTCAATACCGAATTAAGTCCTAAATCGAATCATTGTTTTTTAGAAATTAATTTTTGCAGTTTTGTAGATACCAAAAATAGCCCAAAAGTTTGACACCAAGAAAATGTCGAAATTCCGTTGTGGATGGTGGTCGCTCTTTCCATTTTAGCTAGACTCACAGAAAATGTTTGTTCTTCGCGAGGCCGTAGCAGGAACAATTTTACAGGAAGCAATTTAAATTATAAAAAAATTTCAGCTGGGGAATTAACAGGGGTACATCGAAAAGTATATGTATATAATGTTATGTTTCAAGAGCTGGGTGGGGGTTCAACCCTGTGTTTATCGCTCACGTGACTATAGCCTCGATTCTCCGCTCGCCGAATGTCAGTGAATCTAGACACGGAAACATCTGAAGGTTCAATTTGTGATAAATCTTGCCGATGTGAAAAACTTTAAGCTGTAAAATAAACAGCCTGTTGCCGTTGAATTTTAAAAAGTCACTCATTACGAAAAATGATGAGATGTAAAAAGTGAAGAGTGAGGAGCGGAATGTTAGAAATAGGAAGTGGGATCTGGGAAAATCGGCCCCGTGGTTAGTATATAAGTGAATATCTGCTGAACATTTCACAGTTACCGATCAGCCAAATCTTCAAGAATTACTTTACAATTCTCGCTCGCTGAATCTACACTGCAGCAATGCAGGTCAGCATTCTATCCTTCACCTGTATGGGCTTCATTGTTTCAATCGGTAAGTAAGATATAATATACGAAATATAAACATTCAGGCAGCTTCTACTATTTCCGAATTTTCCGCAAGACTAATCGGTCATGTAGTTATTATTACGGATTTTTTCGTAATATTTTTTTTTACTGTGTTTAAAATTGAGCGACTGAGCCCCAAATTTTGAGGTGAAGTTCCTCGCACTTTGAGGAATAATAAATACTTGCTCATGAATTGAATGTTTGTTTTCACTTCATGATTTAAAAGAGGGCCGGATATAAATTATATATTCAAAGCATTATTGGTTTATTGAAATTTGTTCTTGCGCTTTATGGTAAAGGTGCACAAAAAACAAATTGCCTAGCCCAATTTCACGATAATTGCCAACAAATATTTTTTTATTGTACAAAAATGCATAAATCTCTCTCTTTTTTCATGAACTAGATGCAATGCTGAATCCAGTACCTGCACCACCAGGTATACCACCAGAATATTACAACGGCATTGGTTTAGGATGCATCTTTCATGCACAGATTCGTGGTAACAAATATTATGAACGTGGATTACTTCTTCCCTTTGGCGAAGGTTATGCACCCTGGGTGCTCACTCCTACATACATGCTTCAACATTCCATGGCAGAAGGAGACAGCGTATATATAAATGTCCAGGATACCATACCGCCTGGTCCACGTACAAGGGCAACTAAATGGTTTAGGGTAGCTCTTACCTCTTATAACACTCGCAGAATGAAGCCCATCACAAAAGACTTATTTCGTATCGAATGTCGCGAACATATTTTTTCTGTACGAATATATGACACCGCAGTAAATCGTGATAATGATCCTAGTGCAGTTCATATACGTCCCCTAGTCGGCAATGAAGATAAAAAATATATAAGATTGAGTGGATTTATAGAAGTTTGACCTACAAGGGTTGTAATTCCTTCCTGGGTTCAAGAATAAAACGGTATTGTTTTTCTTTTCAATATAAGAACATAGTAATACACATTTGGATAAGCCGATTGTTTCAGTAGAGTTAGCACCAAAAAAGTGTCAAATCTAAATGTGCCTTATTAGGATTTTGATTATACAAGAATATTATGAAATAAAAATATTAGTCTCCGCAAATGACTCTTAATTTCATTCCAATCTCCTCCATATTTCATACATGTTTACTACTTACATGCCAAATCGGTTAACACTTAGGGGTTGCGCAAAGACCATGAAGTTTACCATTGATTCAACGTGCGAAAAATTCAGCTTTTTGTAAATCTGATCTTTAGTGGTGATGAAATGTTACAAATAATTTCGTATTGCATTATGTTGTTAAGAATTCATCAGAGAATAAGAATCGATCATAAATTTTGATGGTGAATGACTTTCAGCCTCTTAAAATATAAGATTTTTTTATCGGGTTTCATTAATTCAGTTCGTATTAAAGTGAAAAATGAGAAGAAGGGGGAAAAGGGAAAGTTTCTTGAAAATAGGAGAAAAAAAGGACTTCTTTATAAAGGGCGCAAAGAGGGGAAAATTAGAAAAAAAGTAGAGTCTGTATTGAGATGCTTTATTTATACAATAAACTAGCTCAATTGTATTTCTTCAACTATTTCAAAAAATTTTTATTCACACCTATGTTTTCCGCATATTATTATTTTAAACTAATTTGACGTCATTCTTATTCACATTGAAATTAGGCTGTCAAAAAAGTAGAATGAATATCGTGTAAATAAATTGAAAGATCTTACATTCTTAAATTAGGAAAGCAAAAAGTTTTTAACCAAAAATGCAAAAATATTAATTTTAAACCTAAAACTTGACATTTGACCAAATAATTGATTTTTCTACAATATTGTTGAATTTGAAAGCTCAAAGACAAATTTTTGAGGAAAGAATTGAATTTTTAATAGAAAAATACGACTTTTCAGCGTAAGAGGTTAATTTTCAACAAAAAAAAGATAATGTATGTAATTTCGAGCCTTATTAAAAATATTTAGTTAAATTTTCAAGATTTATAGTGAATAATTTATCAATTTTTGAGATTTTCAATTGAAGATTCTTCAATTTTTTAAATGTATAAATCAAAATTTTTAAACTTGGATGCTTATGTAGATCAGAAGTCAAGCATATATAATTCTACATCTTCCAAATAACAGAAAGTTCAATTATAAATCATCTCAATTACAGAACTGTTAATTGTAAAACTCAAAACTTGTATCATTTTTAATTGTAAATGTTTCATATGAGAAATCTTGAATTTTAAAGATCAATCATTCAAATTTTTACCATTTTTTAGAGTTACAATTGAAAATTACTGAATTTTAAATATATAGATTTTTATATCATTCGATCATTATGACTTCTAATTTAAAGAATTGTAATTTTTAATATATTTTTTTGAATAGTTTCATTTTGAAGATTGACATCTAAAAATTCTTCAATGTCAACGACTTTCAATTTAAAATTCGTAAAATGTCAATATTTGAAATTAATGACTTCTTATTGAATTTATTATTATTATTAATATAAATAATATCAATAATGCTTTGATGTTTTTTTTTTAAACTGATCTTCGAAGCAGCCAAGTAGTTATTAATGTTATAAATTGCAATAAATTGAAAGTCGAACGTTCTTTTTAACCGAAAATATGGATAAGAATTTTATGTAAAAGAAATAATACGAAATTCTAGTAGGATCAATTCATGTTTATTTATTAAATTCACATTAATTCCGAATGTATCAAGTATTAGCCGAACCAAAAATTAATTAATGGAAATACATTTTGTTCAAAGATTCAGGTATTTTAGTAGAAGATTCATCATTTTAGTTAAAATTCATCAGTTTGGTTAAAAATGAGATTTTTCAACTAAAAATTTTAATATTCCATTCTTGATTAAAAATTGATTTTTCAATTAAAATATCCTCCATTTGGCTGAAAATTTTTCTTTTATGTACGAAATTCATGACTTGAGAAAATGTTGTCAAAAACCTCGAAATTATACATCAAGCCTGAATCTTATCTTTAATTTAAGCCAAGAAAACTTGAAAAATCTTCATTGATAGCCGAGATGTGATTAGAAATGTTGAATCGTATCTAAGCTCAATTGTACAGTAACTGTGTCAATTGTAAGTATGATTTCAAGTAATTTTTTATTAATTGGCATTTTCAAGAGTAGTTTAATGTGATTTCAAAGAATTTGAAATATTTCAGGGGATTCCGAAAGATTCACAGGCTTTTTCAAGAGCTCTAAAAAGTTTTAAGGGATTTCGAATGATATCAGAAGATTTGAAATATTTTGGAAAATTTTTAAAGATTCCCAGGAAATTTTAATTTTTTATTTTCAAGGATTTTAATAATTTTAAGGGATTTCAAGAGATTGGAATATTTTAATGTACATCAAAGAATTTAGCCACAAGAAGTGAGGGATTTCGCAGGGTTTCAAAGATTTGAAAAGACTTTTAAATATTTTTTGCAATTCATTTGGAATTTTTCTTGAATTATTATTAATTTTGAAACCCGAAAAAGCTTTAAATTTAAATTTATCATCATGAATCATCGTGAAAGTATTAAATCTATTATCAATATTTTTATTCTTAATAAAATGTTAAGAGGTCCAAGGTTTCCATACCTCTAGAGCATCTTGGTTCAATCGGCAGGTCAAGAGAGACATTAAATTAAATTTTTCTTTCAGAGAGGCAAATATTTCTAGTGTCGTTTTTAAAGTGACTTTCAATCCAGCACATGTACCAACAAGTACTGCAGAAAGTCCGATATAGCCTACGTAGAAAAAGAGATAATAAGGAAACATCTAAATCACGAATAGAAGGACACACTAAAGTTATCTAGAGATAAACTTTTTTTAAATAAAAGCGTACGTTACTGAAGTTCGCCTTCATTTCTTTTCCAGAATTAGTTACAGTTTTTAATAGGAATATTTGCTTTGATTTCATAAATCATTTTCAACAGTAGCCATTTTTGTACTTGTCTTTAATACTTTACTAAATACCCTGAGAAGAAAATATTTTTCTTAACATAAAATTTATTTGCGTTCTTTATAGAAATTACTGACAAAATACATAGCAGAATTTTCGCGCAAAGCATCTTTAGGCGATCGCGACATCATAGAATTTACTAATTTTGTCACTTTTTCAGAGAGAACTCGCGTGCTCTCAGAATTTTTAATATCGGGATGTCGATCAGAATGCAGCTTCATGGCCGTATAAATGGTTCAGAAAATAGCTGAAACATTGTTATTATTTGATATTTACTTGTTAAATAATAGTTGAGGGAATTGTAAAATACTTTTAAAAACTTACGTAGAAGGCTATTGGAGCATTCATTTTCTGGAAATATTTTTGATCCACATGGTCCTGAGTTAATTTATAAGCTACTTTCATGTTATAAAAATTCTGATTCTCAACCTCAGGAAGAGCCCTCCAGTGTCTTTTTCTAATAATCCCATCAGGAGTCTATGAATACATGCATAATTATTTATACCGAGATTAATAATAATATTAGAATTATTCATGTAGTCTATGCTATAGCAACCCATTCTGTACTTTCCTTTCATTCCGTTTTCAAAAGCTACCTCAAAGGATTGTAATTTTTGACAAAGAATGTAAAAAATAGTGATCTTAGGATAAACTAGCAAGTAAATACATTACTGCGGATATATGCACACTTGTATAATCAATTCTTAATAATTAAAACGATACGCAGTTGACTAAACAAGGAAACTTGATCCAGGTTTCTTCTCTGGATATGATGCACTTTCTCATGCTTTTAATTAAGTGCGGAAAATCAGACAAGAACCAGAGCTCTTCATCCTTATCACATGGATGTTCACAGGAGACATTATTTTCTTTAATGCCAAACTGGGTCTGCATCTCCCTGTTCCACTGCGCCCTTTCACTAACTACTGCATTAACATGCATTCCGCAGGCGTGTAATAAATTGATACACTCGATTATCAAATGACTGAAGACTTTTTCAGTTGCACACTCCTTGCTGAGAAAGCATGCTAATGCTTGTACCCATTTTCCAGCATAAGGTTGGTAGATTACAATCATGGCGTCATCTCCCAGTTCACGACTTTAATGAACTGGGGTATGTGAACCGAGGTCAGTAAAACCATTAAACTTGAAAGTTTTTCTGTCGAATGAAACGTTGGTAGTCAATTGCATCTTATCTAAAAGTAAAACTCCTGAAAAATTAATGAAATTGAAGAAAAGAAAATAGAAATAAGTGTCTCCTTGTACTTATTCCTCATTTCATTATTACCAGTTGTTTTAAATTCAGTCATGTCTAAACGTTTCTCCTTCAAGGTTTCAAAAACATTCAAGTTGAAAGCGTACGATGAATGCATTTTATTTATATACGAATCTAATGTCTGCACGGTCGGGAAAACTAGTATATTCCTTTCTTTGGACGCCTGGAAGCAGGCTCTAACCGCTTCCTGCTGCTCCAAAGGAAAATCGGCGATATTTTTATCAAGATTTTCTTTCTTGACCCGCGAACATTGGTTTTGAACATGCTTTTAAGTTCGCTCGCTTATTTCTTATATTTTCCCGATCTAAAGTTTTTCGACGCTGCATGCGACATGCAAGGTAACGAATGCTTCGTGAAGTTGTTTCTAAGAAACTCGGACATGCTTCAGATCTAAAGTAAAGTGGGTACATGCGTTGAACTATTAATTACACAAAGAAGTAGTTTAGGCAAAAACAATTGTTCTTTATTTTCACCTCGTAGCGTTATCAACCCCCCAAACATGACCTAATGTTTTCTAAAATGTTCATATTATGAATGATATCCTGGAGAGGATGAACAACTCGTATTCCCGGCACCAATCTCAGCACGTCGTTTATATACACCTGTAAAAATGTGTAACTATTAACCAGCAGGACAAACTGGGAATAACGAAGCATCCTGCTGGAAGTAAAAAGATTCAGAAAGATAGAAGCGTATGGATAGGTATCTTTTTCTTTTCACGCCCTATTCGTCGTCTGCTTAGACCTATCTCTTTGTATCCCTGACTCTATCCCTTACAGTCACAATTGTCTATCTTTTTCTATCACTGACTCTATTTTGTATTGAATATATTTTGTATTTCAAAATTTTGTATTGACTAAAGGATAGAAAAGGATATAGGTGGATAAGCGGAGGGTTCATGCCGATAGAAAGAGTTGGATTCAGAAGGATACGGCTGACTTATATGTGAAAAAAGTTAGAAAAAGTTTCAATTAGATAGGAACATAGTGATTTAAAAAAATAGACAAGATTTTGGGTTGCCTAACGGATAGAAAAAGATAGCCGTGTATAAGCAAACGATTAATTTGGTCAGAAACACTAGAATAGGGATAGGAAGTGGAAAGACAAGGATACATGTGGATACGTGGTGCATAGACGTGGATAGGAAGATTTGGATTCAAAAGAATAGTGGTGATTGTAGATTGAAAGAATAATGGAAAAGGATCGAAGGGATAGACACAGGATAAAGATGGATACATCGTTTCTTTCCATTTCTATCTCAGAGATAGAAGATAATTCAAACGGATAGACATCTTCTCACTGTAACACAATTTATCCCATTCTCCTATGACTACCCTCAAACGGTTAGCAAATCCCAACGACCAGTTTCTGGGTAACTTTCGCTTTTCCACGTCGCTTTGTAACTTGCGATATGTATAAGTGAAAGTTTCCCCCTGTTTCAATCAAAGTTTTGTAGCAAATTATTTACCATTGAATAAACGTACGTTCGAAATTTTCAGAAAATCCTACGCTTAGGATACGCACTTTGCTTCCACTTGTGCTTCGGATTTGAAGACGTGCAAGAGAGCGAGATTCGTGTTAAGCTACACTTCTTTCTTGAAAGGTAGTATTCCCATGATGTTCGACATGCTCAGAAGCCATCTGAGAATCCGATTCTTCTTTGGTCTGATTCGCCGAGATGAAAGTGCTGTTTGCATCACAGATAAACTAAAAAGATCGGTGAATATATAGAATTCAAAATTTCAGGATTAAAAATATAATGTATTCAACAATTAAGTATTATAGCCAAGAATTAATTAAAAAATTCATTTATTTTGTTGACAACTCATATTTTTGGTTGAGAATTTATCCTTTTAAGTTTAAAATCCAACTATTTCGTCAAAAGGTCAACTATTTTGCTGGAAATTGAACTCTCTTTTAAACTGAACTATATTTTCCAAAATTCCTTTTTTTTTGTCGAAAAATCAACTGTTTCCCTCAAAATTCGTCTATTTGAAGACGATTTTCGCTCCCTTGGATTGCAAGTTCATACTTTTTTTAATATTAAACTGTCTTTCAAAAAATTTAATTATTTTGTTGAAAATGCATACTTTTGGATTGAAAATTCATAATTGATGATAGAAAATTGATTTTTGTTGGATGAAATCAATAAATAAGTTAGAAATGTTCAAATTTGTATCTGAAATTGTTTTATTTCGTTTATAAAAAATTATATGTCACAAATATTAAAAAATTAACATGCTGTTATTTAAGTATAAATGGTTAGGGAAAAGTTAGGGGTCCCTTAAAAATATTATATTCTAGTTTTACCTATCGTTTTGAAGCAAAATAATGTTGTGGACGAAAGCCTTCTGCTATTATTTTTTTTTAATTTACAGATATTGGGAAATTCTTGCCTAAGGGAGATTCCTTAATTTCTTCAATGAACATATCTGCAACTTTAGCGCTATACATGTTTATTTTTACCCGTTTATGACCGAAAGTATATATTCCACCAAGAAGTGCATTTCTTCTGTCGAGTATTGCAAAAATGTCACCATTAGATGCTGATGATACAGTTTGTTCGTCTAACATATAGTATGTCAACATGGGCAGCTGCCATTATCACGCGTGCCGCATTAGCGCCATATCGAAACAAAAAGAAAAGTGTATCTTCGAATTTCGCATCGCCGGTTCGGATTTGCGTGGGGAGTAAATCGAACAAATTTATTTTCGTCAAGTTTAATTTCACATAGGCGGGAAGGAGAAGGAATGGCAGGAGGAGACTTGGACCTGGCACGAGGAGAAGGCTAGGCAGGAAGAGAAGGCCTGAACGGAAAACTCGAAAAATGAGACCTGGTAGGAGGAAGAGACCTTGCAGGAGCATAAGAAGGAATGGGGCGCCGTTAGGTAAACAGTCGAACTTTGAACTCAACTCTGCAATATAAAACAGTGGATTAAGCTGAAAAACTCAAATATGTCATGGAATTTTGTTGTTTATAGAAAGTTAGGAAATTTTCATCAAAATCAGGGAAGTTTTTCGAGCTTCCTTAGGTTTGTTTTATTTATTTAAATATTAAATCAAATAAATTTTCTTTCAGTGAATATGTGAACTTAACATAGTACTTCATTTATACTTATTTAAATCAAACTTCTTTTTATAATTTTCACTGATCTTAGGAAAATATATTTTTTAAATGTATTAACGTGTTAAATATTCAGATAATTTTATGTGCTTATAATTCACGTACGAAAATAATATAACTGAATTGCTATTCGGGCAGCTAAAGTTTCCTTTTTTAAAATATAAAAAGTAACTTTTTTACACATTTAGATATTTGAATGTATTATGTAATACTTTCGAGAGGTGCAGTGTCAGAATTGATTTAAAAAAATGCGATACACATTAATTATATTAAGAAAAATTAGACAAGAGATTTTTTAGTGAATTCTAATTCTGACTTGAAAGAGGGAATTTCCAAATTTAAATAAATTCTGTATTGGACCATGGAATATTCAAATTTTAACAAATCCTGAGTTGGAACTGGAAATTTTCCAAAAGAAATGACTGACATGGGGCAAAATGTGAAAAAAAAATAAATAAAAATCCACATAACTTTATTCTGTTTTTGGTCGAATTCTTCTATAAACTGTAGAACGTAAACTTCTTCCAAACCCACAAAAATAGTGTAGATTAACAATGAAATGTTGCTCGAAGTTCCGTGAAAAAAATCTTGCTAATAGCTATAAAACAAAGCCTGACATTTAACATGTCAAAGTTAAAAGAATAAAACTTCAGAATAAACTTGAGATGAGAGTTTATGTAAGAGCATGAATCTTTTTGACTTCGACATTTTGGTTTTTTCCAATTTTTTAAAAAATAAAGGACTTTTGCTTGACTTAAATTCCTGTTTCCTGATGAGGAGAGCATTTTACTCTCGAAACGTCGTCTGATCAAAGGATCTTCTGAACATTATCGAAGTCCTTTTATTTGGTCTGAAGTATGTAATTTTGTACCTTTTACGTTATTTATAAGTAATTATTTATTCAGACGCATAACATCGCACTTTAACTTTCACCATCTATCAATAATAATTTAATATATTGCGAAAATGTTTCTCAAACATTTTGCGTCAAATGTTCCCGCATGTAGGTAAATGTCCGCGTATCCAGGAAAGTTTCAAAGGAAGGTTCGTGAAATGATCGTGAAGAATTTAATTCATTAAATTAATTGAGTTTAAATAATATATAAGCTCCGAACCTTATATTCAAATGTTCCAGGAATGTTTAGGGAAACTTTTGTGCTTGCCGAGATTAGTCAATCTAACAAATTTTAAATTGTGAAGAATTGGTTTAAAAATTGATTTATTTTGTTTTGAACATTCGTTTTTCTTTTTGTGGAAAATCATTATTCTAGATTAAAAATTCGTCTTTTTGTTGAGAATTCATCTTTGTAAGTCTACTTGGACAAAAATTTTGGTGTTTTTTTATTGAAAATTCAGCTCCTTCCGTTAAAAATTCAACTTTATTTTGAACAATTCAATTGTTTGGTTGAAAATTCACTTTTTTTGTGTAAGTTAAATCTTTTTTATTTGAAAATTTGGCCATTTGGTTAAATATTCAGCTTTTGACAATTTTATTATTTTGTTGAAAATTCACCTATCAGAAAAAAAACTATTTTTGTCGAAGACTCTACTGTTTTATTGAAAATTCATCCATTCGGATTGAAAATGCATCTTTTATGACAGGAAAGTAATATTTGTCGATTGAAATAAATAAACTAGAAGATTTTAAATATGTATTTGAAATTGGTTCATTCCATTTATAAAAGTTTTTTGGCCACCCTGTTTTATGAAATCCTTAAAATTGTGTTAACTAATGAAGGTATCATAACTTCCTGAAAAAATGGCACTAGAAAATGATGCCGTGCATGCCCAGTTGAAATTGTGTGTCAATCGTATAGTTTTACAAAGGGATCGTCCATATATTAAGTCTGACGTTTTTCTTATGTTTACAGTCTGAACTTTATCAAGCTCAATCCTTCAAAAAATCCATATAGTTTTGCATTTTACGGCTCTCAAACAAATTGCATTAAAAAAGGTTAAGAATTGCGCCGTCAATCCGAGAAAAGTTTGGAACCCATAGTTCTCTCCAGAAAACCGATTTTCGGTTTTTTGATACAGCAAATCTTCATTTTATTATCATTAAAAAAATGAATGGAATTAATCTTGTGGACGAAAGTCGTCTACCATTATTTTTTTTAATTGCTTGAGATGTTGCAATCTTTGCCTAAGGGCGATTCCTCCATTTCTTCTGGTGTCACCTCTTCAACCTTGCCGCTGTACATGTTTATTTTAGCCCGTTTATGAGTGGAAACCTCTTATTTTATAGTTATTCCACGACGAATAGTAGATCCTCTGTCCAATATTACAAATACGTAGCCATCGAGCGCTGATAATACACAGTTTGTTCTTTGGTTGGCATCAGCACAAGTCGTCTGTTTTCTGTCACTTGAATTTCTGCATCGCGACGAAGAGTGTATCATCGAATTTTAAATCGCCAGTTCAGATTCGCTTGGGAAATGTCCCGAACCGATCTAAGTTCTTCAATTTTAAGTTCAACAAGGCGGAACGAAGAAGAACAACTGGCAGGAGGAGTTCTCGACCTGGCACGAATAGAAAATTTGGCAGGAGGAGACGACCAGCCCGGAGAACGCGGAGAGTGAGGTCTGGCAGTCCGCAACGAGGAACGCCAGGAATAGGGTCGCCATTAGGCCGTGCATAAATTAGGTCAAGTTTTTTCTAAAAATTTGAACTACGTATCCCCCTTACATAATTTTTGTAGAATAAATTTCTTTTTCTCAATTTATTTAGGGATCATCCAAAAATAAAGTAAGATAATTTGGGAGGTGGGGGGTGAAATCTTACAAAGACAGTTGCCTTGAACCACACAAGATGAGTTTTCAACAAAGTAGTCAAATCCTCAAACAAAACAGTCTAATTTTCAACCTAAAAATTACACATTTAACTAAAAAATATGAAATGTCTAAAAATAGAGGTGAATTTTCAAAGCAAAGAGATGAATTTGGAACAAGAGTTGAATTTTAAACTAAGAAAGATCAAGAGGACAAAGAGTTGAACATTTCAGAAAAAACCGCAACTAATTAGCTTTACTATGAGGGAAGATAGTTATGAACAATAACTATCTATTCAAAGAATTATGTTTGTTAATTTGTAATTATTTTTACCTCCCACTAATTGAAAAGTGGATTAAAGGTAGAAAATTATAGAAACAACTGCAACTTTCTAGCGTTATTCTAAAAGAATAATGTAACAAATAATGATAAAATTTCTAAACAATTATTATTTATGTTAAATTTATTTCATTATGGGTTCGCTCTAACTCAAAAGTTGATAATAAGTTTTAAAATTCTGAAAAAACTGCGACTTTCTAACTAGATTCAAAGAGATAATTGCTAAAAATAATAATAAATTGTTAAAAAAATGTACATAAACATCTATTTATCAGTAAAAAATAGTACTTAATGTATTATAAATAATTTGTATTTAAAAAACCGCAAAAAATTATAATTCGTCCCAAAAACTCGCAAAAGTTCGACCCTTTGGTTGAAAATTCATATCCTTATCTTGAAAATTAAACTTTCTTCTAAAAAATTCAATGCTTTTTTCCTTTTCGACTAAAATATCTCTTTGCTTAAAGAATTGACTATTCTGTTGAAATTTTTTTTTGTTGAAATTAAATTTTTGTTACTCAAAATGTAATTTTTCCATTTCTGGTTGATAATAATTGACCTTTTTAGTTTAAAATGTAACTATGTGTTTAAAATCAATGAATTTTGTTAAAAATTAGTCTTTGTTTGTAGAAAATGATTCCTTTTGGTTGAAAATTCGTCTTTTTTTATTTAAAATTCATAACTTTAGGTAGAAATTTAATCTTTTTTGGTTGAAATTTTACTTATTACTTTTTTTAATGAAAATTCATCTTTCTAAGATGAAAAGTGAAACATTTGGTTAAAAGTTAAGCTATTTTGTTTAAAATTTAATTATTTTTTTGAAGTTGAACTATTTTGTTTGAAAATTCTTTTTTTGTTGTTGAATTATTATCTATTACATGTTTTGTAATGAATCTCTCTTTTTGTTGAAGATTCAGCTGTCTTTTAAAAAATACATATTTTTGGCTTCAAAATTGAACTATATGGTTCAAACTGCAGATGTTTTTGGTTGAAGTGTACTCTTTTTTACATTTTCATCAGAGAAGGTATTAGATTTGTGTAAAGTTTGACCCCTTCCCCCCTTTTTCGTCAAATGTCCACGTTTTTAGACCTTCTGAATCCTGTGTCTGTCTCTGTGTGTGTCTATAGGTTTTTCGTCTGTTAGCACGATAACTTTCGAAATAATTATTGACAGATTGGATTGGCCTTCGGTATACTTCTCAACCATCCTGAACTGAAGGTGAAGTTCGTTAGCCAGATTCAAAATTCTATGTACGGCTACTTGTAGTGCACAAAAAGACAAACAGTTTATTCAAATGACTTTTTTTGATGAAAAACAAATTACCAGAGTTATAGAATTTTCAAAATCCAAAAAAACAAACGCAAATGAACATTTTAAGCAAAAAAACGCACGATGTGAAAAAAGTCAAGAAAAGAAAAACGTTGCTTTTTGAAAGCCTTACAAGATTATCATAACAATTTTTGAAATTTTTTTGAAAAATCGAAAATTCAAATTTTGATTGCACAAAAAATAATGGAAAATCAAACATTCCATTTTGCGGTCCAACTATGCAAGATACCAGAAAAGATAAGAAAACAAAAAATGTGCACTCAAAAAAGGTCTACCAATTTATTATTAATCACTTTTTGGTAGCACGTGTAGTTTTTGTTTTATTCTTGAAAGACAACATTCAAATTAAAAAAAAAAATGTTTAGACGAAGGACACAAGCTACGAAAGAAACAATTCAACAAAAGTTGTTAACCCAAAAAAGAGTTACAAATTTGTGACTCATAATTTTTTGATAGGAGGTGTAGTTTTCGTTTTTATCGTGGAAAATAAAATCGAAAATAACAAAATTAAATTTTTGGACAAAAAAACAAGCTACGAAATAAAATAAATAGACAGAAAATGCCTATCCAAAAAAGAGCTAGAAATTTTTTATCAGCAATTTTTTGATAGGACACGTAGATCACTAAAGTTCAGTTGTCGATGGCCCTAGGCGCGTCTAAACTTGGAAGCCGCGCGCGTAGCGCGCGATGAGGATGTGACCCCGCAGCGGGCAGATTTTTTTATAATATAGTTGTCGACCAGATAAATGTATTAAATAAACTGATGTCAAATGTTTTTTGTCTGCTGTTCAAAAATCAATATTTTTAAATATTGATTTTTAATTTTTATCTTGTGAAAAAATTGTCTCTAGCTCCGCTGGGATCTAATCCTTACTTATCACTCCTACTTAGCACTTCGGTTGAAAATTTAACTATTTTGTTGAAAATACCATATTTCTCGGTTTACAATTAATCATTTGAACTGAAAATGAAATTCTTCCATTTTTGGTTCAAAATTTATCTTTTTGATTTGAAAACTCGACTATTTGCTTGCAAATTAATGTACTTTACGTATGTCTCACGCAATCTATGGATGATCCCTTACACAATACGGTATGACTATTTTTATTAAAAGTGGTAAAAATATATTCAGAAACCTACAGTGGATAATCATTAAATTAAGAGCATGAAAAAAATAATTTCAATTTCAATTCATCAACACGTATAGCGCCTTAGCTATTACCTATATTAAATTAATTATTCTACTCTTCCTTATCTCTATCGTTCACAATATTAATTGTATTTTTTTATATTATTTTTCATAGTGTAATAAATTGTTCGATTCAATAAATTGTATCTGTCGAAAAATTGGTTGGCAGGCTTTTTCAGATTACCTTCACAATTCATCATATTAAGCTAATAAATTATTTTTCTTCAAATCATTTAAACAAATGTTGCAGTGACGTCCTTGGTATATAATTATGATAAAGTCATCTGGAATGCTAGATGAGCTCATTGACAGATATTGTAAGGTGTTAGTTTTATGCGAAATTTGACTTCATTGGTTTTCTTCAAATCTCCGCTTTTTGTGACGCTCTGAATCAGAGAAAACGATTTCTACGGAGGTGTCTTTCTGTCTGTCTGTAGTATCAGGTATGTACGGTAATTTTGGAAAAAAAAAAATCAGATTCGACTGAGCTTTGGCACACTTTTTTAAGGCCTAAAAAGAAAGGACGGGTTCGTTAATCAGCTATTTTTGACCAAAAGTTCTAGTTTTATCGATGGAAAATGCTTTTTGAGAAATTATACTACCGACCGGTAGTATGGGATCACTATCACCGATTTGGATGTTTTTTTTAAATGCTCAGGATTGATGCTTTCAGAACGACTTTATGCCTTATTTTTCAATTTCACTCTGTGGAATTTATAATTTAAACAAATAGAACAAACATAAATATTTAGTTTAAGATTGAAGCCAATTGAAAGGCGATAACGCCGTCCAGAATATAGATAAAACCTTTTTAACTGATCGTACTCTAATTAAATTCTGCGTTAAATGAGCCCTAGTTGAAGTAATTTGGCCTTGTGGGTATGGAACCATCATGTGAGAAAGACAAAAGTAAAAAATCTTGAAATTTTTAAGGAATATTTATACTTCAATGTACTCTTGGTTCAATGGCTCAAATTAAAAGTAAAATCCGAATGATCACTTTTTTAAAACATCAAATTATTAAATTCATTTTCCTAGTTCCTGCCAAGAGTTGAAGTTGAAGTGCAGAATTTCTTAAAAATCTGAATTTTATTTTTGTCTTTCTCATGTGATAATTTAATACCTACTAGGCCAAATCACTTTAACTAAAGCTCATTTGACGCAGAATTCAATAAGCTTTGTAATGATTAAAAAAATATTTTTAATTATATTCCTGATGGCGCTATCACCTTTTAAAGTTAAGGATATAAACAATTCTTTTCATACGGTGCTTAACCGCACCAAAAACTTTATATTGATAAAAAATGCCTAAATATCTCGTAGGAATAGTATTCTGAACGGAAAATAATCATTAGTGAACAATTACCATTATTATAAATATTCTAATAAACAAATTGTATCTTTTGTTCGAAATATTATTTTTCTCAACGAACAACTTTCGAATTAATTCTAAATTATAATAAATAGGCGAAGAAAAATATGAATATTAAAGTTTGTACTGTCAATAACAATAATATCAAAAAAAATTTAACTTCTGCGTTTTCCATAGGGAAAAATGATTTTTTCCCCTAAATTATATTGAAGTTATGGCAGTGGTTATATTTCATCAAGAAAGTCTGGCACCAATGCGCAATTGTTATTGGCATTAGCAATATTTTAAATGAATAGTCATCTATAACAATGTTACGTCTGAAGAATCGGTTTTTTTCGTAATGATTACTTTAATGCAAAATATATAAAAAGTATTTTGCTATACTGTAATATTCTATGAGAAAAATGTCTTTCTTCATTGAATCTCATTATGTGCATTACAAATATTTTACTATCTATTACAATTTATTCATATTTATCAATAATTTAAAGCTGATCACCGTGCTATTTGCATAATTTATATTTTGCTTTACAAAAATATCTCCACATAGGTATAGGTGGTGAAAAAACCTGATAGTTCCATATTAAAATAATTTTTATCAAATATTGTTTTTATAAAATTACAATTTTATATTATTGTTTAATATTCATATTGATTAAGAATTACAGACAGCGTTACTTATTTAAGTACCACTACCAAGATGCATTAAAAATTAAACATTAAAATCTAAAAAATTAAATTAAAATACAAACTCAAATTAAAATTAAAGTATAATTAAAAATTATGACGAAAAAACCGCTTCTTGAGACGTAAAACTTCTATAGATAATTGTTTATTGAGAATAAGAATAACAATTGCGAGCTAGTAATACACTTTTTTGATTAAATATAACCACTGAGATAGTTGCAACATGATTTATTAGCAAAATAATTTTTTTTACTGAAGTAAAACGCTAAATTTAATTTTTTTAAATAATATTGTTATTAACAATACGAATATGTCACATTTATATTTTTCTGCAGCTACTTATTATAATTTAGGGATATACTTCCGAAAAGGTCACCCAAGAATATTGACTTGATAGTCGGCCTAGGGGTTCCTTTTAGACAATAGTTGAACGCACTAAAAGGATTTTTGGCGCAGATCAAAATAAATCAAGTTAGTAATAATTTTGACTTTTTTTTAAATTAGTTTTTTTTTAAATCTCGAAAAATATTGATTTTGGAAAAAATGTTCACAGAAGTTGTAGATCTCGTCGAAGCAAAATCGAGAAACAAAATGAAAAATTAAGCTTTTGGGAAAACGACACAAGAGGCGAAAAAAATGAAAAGACAAAAGTTCTTCAACTCAAAAAGATATAAAAATTTGTTATAAACTCTTGTTTTAGAGATATATTGAAAACAAAAAAATTAGCTACAATAACATTTTATTTTTAAAAATGTTTCGCCTAAATTATATCTATAAATTTGGTCCAAGCCACTTTACGCTAGTATGCGTATTTTTAGTTCAAACATAAAAAAATAACATTAGAAATAAACAAATTAAACATATGGGAAAACGAAACAATTTGCAATAAAATGTTTAATGACAAAGTTGTTTTTTTTTATAGGATGCGCAATTTTTTAAATTATAAAAAAAAGACATCGCAAATACGCTTCTTTCAATACCAATGCATATTATGAATTGAAAAAATATAAATTGATTGAAATGATACATTTTTCAGGGTAGTTGAGAATAAAATTTATTGCAAAATATGAAACAAATATTAAAGTAATCATAATAAATCAAATTTGGACTTTATATTGCAATATCTGAATAAGCAATCTTAGGTCGTGGTAAATAAATAAATGTAATATACATTTTATATAATAGTTTTAAACATAATGTAGAAAAGTTCACATTTTGAACAAAATCGTTGTGGATAAATTACATAGTTTTTTGGGGGGGAAGTGGGGGGGGGGGTCAGAGACTTTTATGCTGTCTTACATGGGGGAGGGTACCTGAAAATTAATTTTTTTCGAGGAAAATTTAAATATTCTGATGAAAATTTGTTGTTGTTTTTTTGGTTGAAAAATTAACTATTCCATTTCTGGTAGCAAATTTATCGTTTTAGTTGATAATTGAACTATTTGGTTACAAATTAATTTTTTTTGTAGAAAGTTAATCCTCTCGGTTTCAAATTTAACTATTTGGTTGAAAATGGATATGCTTTGTTGAAAATTTGTCTTTTTTGGTAGAAATTTAAACTTGTTAGTAAAAATGCAACGGTTTGGTTGAAAATTAATCCTTTTAAGTTGAGAATTCAGGTTTTTATGTTGACAAATTGAACTTTTTTTGGTTAAATTCGACTGTTTTTGATTTAGAATGAAAATATTTTATTTGAAATATTAACTACTACATTTTTTGTTGAAAATTCATATTTTCGGATTGAAAATGAAACTGTTTTGTAGACAGCTCGCTTTGTTCGCTAGAAAATTCTACAATTTAGTAGAAAATTCATCTATTTGGTGGGGAATTCAGCTGTTTTGTAGAAAATTAATTTTTTGTGATAAAAACTTGAATGTTGCATTTTTGGTTGAAAATTGTTCTTTTTTATTTTAAAAATTTGACTGTCTGGTTGAAAATGTATATAGTTTTTTGAAAATTTGTCTTTTGCAGTAGAAATTTAATCATCTTCGTTGAAAATTCGACTGTTCGGTTGAAAATGTATGAATTTTTTTGAAAATTCATCTTTATGAGCAGAAAATCAATCTTCTTAGTTGAAAATTCGACTATTTGGTTTAAAGTTAATGTATTTTGTTGAGAATTCGTGTTTTTGGTAGAAAATTAATCTTCTTGGTTGAAAATTCATTTTCCTTGGTTGAAAATTCAACATTGTGAAAAAACTAGTTTTTTTTTATTCGAAAATTTTTGGTTAAAGTTGCAATTGTTTGATTAAAAATTAGTCAATTCAAGTTGAGGATTCTAGTTTGAATGTTGAAAATTGGTATTTTTTTGTGTTTAATTTAACTTTTCTTATTTTAAAAGAAACATATTTTCAGTAGAAATATTAACTATTACATTTTCTGTTGAAAATTCACGATTTTATGTTGAAAAATGTATTATATTGTTGAAAATTCCTTCTTTTTGTTAGCAATTAATTTTTTCACCTGAAAATTTAACAATTTGTTTCAAAATCCCACTGCTTGGTTGAAAATTAAAATTTTTTTCTGGTTGAAAATTCAACTGTTTTGTAGAAAAATCATCTTATGGGCTAGAAAATTCAACAATTCAGTATAAAATTAATCGGGTTGGTGGAAAATTCAACTATTTTGCAGAAAATTAGTTTTTTCTGTTGAAATTCAATTTTTTGTAATAAAAATATTACTGTTTGCATTGTTGGTTAAAAATTTATCTTTTTATTTTAAAAACTCAACTATTTGGTTGAAAATGTATGTAGTATATTGAAAACTCGTCTTTTTTAGTAGAAAGATAATTTTCTTGGTTAAAAAATTAACTATTTGATTAAAAATGTATCAATTTTGTTGAAAATATTCATTTTTTAGAAGAAAATCAATCTTTTTAGTTGAAAATTCTTCCCTTGGTTAAAATATCAACTATTACATCGTTTGTTAAGAATAAATTTTTTTTTTGGTTCAAAGTTCAACTACTTGGAGTAGTTCAAAATTTCAGAAAAAAAGTTTACGAAATTTATGCCCGGCCCCTTATTGATCCGATACTATCAGTCGGTAGTGTAAAATATCATTTTTTTCAGGATTCCGTACCCCTCGGCCGAAACCCTTATAGTTTCGGTCGGGTGTCCGTCACTTTTTCGAAAAACAATTATTTTTCGAAAATTTTTGTTTTTGGTTGGGGTTACTACCCACATTATTTAACAAAAAATCAAGTATCAATACGAAAAAGAGAAATTAGTGTGACAACCAATAAAGTAGCACCGGATATTTAGCTGAAAAACTGAAAAATTACCTTCAATTGTTTATTTTCGCAGTTCGGAATAATTTTCTATCCAAAACCTTCTATAAGTGTTGGTATTAGTGGACCAAGGATCGATTCAAGATTGAAATCTCACGCACGTAACATGCTGAAATCTATTCATGACTGCTAAATAAATAATGCTGCTGATTAAAAGTTATTGTGTCACCAAGCCCTACATATCAGACTTTAAGATCTATGCTCGGTAAGGTGAAAACACACATCTCTCAGTATAGTAAAAAAATATATATACTCGAAACAACACTCACAGCTTTCGAAGTTAATCAGTTTTTCCAAAATTTTGAAAAAATGGTGCTTTATTATCTCGTCTTCGCATTGGCCGTTATTCTTAATTCTATTGGTAAGTAAAGAATGAATTATTATCATCTTTAAATATGTTCTAGGTGTATTGTAAAGCTCAAAATTACTCAATCTTCAATTTCAAAATTTTTGTTTGATTCTAAACCAATCTGTTTAGATTATTTCATTTTCCAGATAGGAAAAAAATCCAAAAATCTATACATTTCTAGAATTGCTAATATTCAAAACATTATTTATACAAAATTTGAAATAATAAGATTTCTTTCAACAAAATTGAGGTCTAAATTATTTGACCTCAATTGAGAGAACTCTTAAAATATACATAAGGAAACTCGGCAGATTGGAACGAATCATGAGTTTAGTGTCTTTATTTAAAAATTTTTATTTAGGATCAAAATGAAATCTATGTTCTGATGAATAATTTTATGCAACGAAATCAGGGCATAAAAAAGATTCAGAATTCAAAATTAGATTTCAAAACTATATCCTTTCCAAAGGAAAAAAGTAGAAAAAGGACATATTTAACCAAAACCAACATCCCACAATTTGATTGCTTATTCTTTCTTCGTCTTTTTTATACTTCTAGGGAATCAACATGTTTCGAAACCAATTTATATCTCATCAGCGATTATTTATAGAATTTGTACCTTAGATATTTCTACAAAAAATTACTTTCTTGAAATTCGCATTCATTCGTGAAAACTTGATAGAACGTATACAAATTGTTTGTTAATTAAATAAACCTCCTGATATTTTTATAACCGCCCTTCAATTATATCACTTACATTTCCCCAATTTGATCAATTTCGTTGAAATTCATCATTTTTAAAAAGCGTTCTATTTAAATAAATATTAAGAATTAAAAATCGTGATTGATTCTTTAAAATTCCACACAAGACACGAAAATGAATGTCCCGGTGAATAATTTTTTAAATAAGGTTGAACATAAACTGTGTTATAAAAAATGACACACTCGTTACCTATACAAAGAAGGTATTCTGAGGAAGATGCCATATATGAAATATGTGCATAATTTTGCTATGTGCCATTGAGTAACTTTTTAATATTTTATCCATTACAAATTTTATAGTGAATTTTTCAGTTTTCTAAACATTCTTTTGTTTTAGGACCTAATGCTTAACAAAAATAAGGTTGCCAATTAAATGTTTCTTCATCCTCAAATTTATCAATCATTTAATTAAAATTTCAACCAGATACTTATAAAACACAAGTTTGTCAGATGGTTCTACAAAAACTGGATTATGAAAAATGAAACCCTCGTGACCTATACAACAAAGGTGTTCTGAGGAAGATGCCATATAAGAAATATGTGCATCATTCTTCTATGTACCATTGAGTTTCACTGTAATATTCTCATCCATTAGAAATTTTATGATGACTTTCTAATTTTTCAGTTTTTGGATAACTTTTTTATTTTAGGACCTGATACTTATAAAAAAAATGAGGTTGCCAATGGGATGTTACACAATTTTGAAATTTATAAATAATTTAATTAAAATGTCAACCGGATACTTATCAAAAATAAATTTGTCATATGGTTGTGCAAAAACTCGGTTATAAAAAATGAAACCCACGTTACCTATACAAAACAGACATTCTATGAAAGATGCCATGCGTAAAATATGTGCATAATGTTTCTATGTACCATTGTTATGTACCATATGAACATTAGGTCCTAAAATAAAATATTGATTAAGAAACTGAAAAATTAGAGTAATTCATTATAAAATTTCTGAAGAATAAAATATTACAAGCGTACTCAATGGTACATAGCAAAATTGTGCACATATTTCATAAATGACATCTTCCTCAATACCTTTTTTGTATACGTAACGTAGGGTGTAATTTTTTATAATCCAGTTTTTGTCAAACCATATGACATAATTATTTTTTATGGGATTCCGGCTGATATTTTAATTAAATTATTTATAAATTTGAAAATCATGTAACACTCCATTGGCAACCTGATTTTTGTTCGTTATTAGGTCCTAAAATAAAAGAATATTTAAAAAAACTGAAAAATTAGAAAAATTCATTATGAAATTTTTAATGGATAAAATATTACAAAGGTACTCAATGGTACATAACCAAATTACGCACATATTTTATATATGTTAAATATATAATATATTATATATTTTCTTGTCTTTTTGAGAAATTTTAAGAATTATCTTTCTAATATTTTAACTATTAATTTTTTAATATGCATGCTAATAAAATAGGAATGTTATTAGTGTTGTGATGACTGCTGCAAAAATACTGGATTATCGTGTGTACATTTATACATAGTTATTCAATCTTTTACAATTTTTAATTATTAATATTTATTTAAATTGTCTGGCAATCTAATTTGGAATTGTGAATCTTTTTCATGCTCTGATTTTCTTGCATAAAATTATTCATAAGAAAGTAAATTTTATTTCCACTTTAAATAAAACCTTAATTTCATTTATTAAACTTACAAAGGGGCGCCTATTGTTTTTTTTACCTTTAAGAAGGAGACACTGCGAGTTGTGAATTTTATTTTCTGTTCATAATTTTTTTAATGAAAGGTCATTTCCTGAGTATTAATTTGATTTGTTTCCCGTGAAAAAAGGCATTGAAAAAATTATTATTTGCATAATTTTTGAAGATCATTGAAGAAAATTATAATTATAAACATTTTAATTAATAAAAAAAAGTGCCACCAGCGAGAATCGAACACGCGACCTTCCAGCTATGAAGCCGAAGTACTACTGCCTGAGCTACCAGCCATTCAGAAACGTTTTTCTCCAGATTCTATAATGCCTTGTGGCGAATATTTCAAAGTCGATTTTCTCGAAAAAGGCGAAAGAGCGCCTATTACTACTTTAGCAAATTAATACTCAGGTAATGAGCTTTCATCAGAAAAATTCTGAGCCAAGACTAAAATTTACAATTGGCGGTCTCCCCTTGGAAGTACACGGAAAAAATTTATAGTTTAAACAGAAAAAATAATAAACAATCAATAAGACTAAAATATATAAAAACAAATAAATTTTTGTTTTTGAAACAGCAGCAACAACAACATTAGATTTGAATTTGATCGAATTCAAGTTTTGAAAAAGTATTCAATTTTAATAACAAGTTCCGCTATTGGTACCACTAATTTTGACTTCAATTTGGCCTACTTAATTTTCATAATTTTAACGTAAAATGTGCAATCAATTATAAATTTTAAACCTCTATTAAATTAGCGCCATATATAGACTTCCAAAATTTTGAGTTGAGCTATATAATATCTCTATTTTAACAATTTGCAAATATTATTAATTAATAATTCCAGTACAAATAAATTTTGCTGCAAATCACTATTTTAAACATTTTGCCAATATCATTCGTTTTTGCAAATGTTGGACAGAATCGTGAATATTAGGCATATCGAATTACCCCGAAAGGCCTACAATAACAACAATAACAAATTTTCTGAACAGTTATATTTCTCAACTTTGATACATTATTACCTCGCTTTACGTGAAAAGTTGACAAAAGATGGGAAATTTCAGATAAAACCGATAATTTCCAGCATTATTCAAAGAGAATATTGTTGTAAAGAATAATACATTGTTTAAAGAATTATATTTTTAATTTTAGTTAGGTATTACCTGGCTTCAACTGAAAAGTTGAAAAATTCAGAAAAAAGCGACCTTGTGCCTCTTCGTTAAGAAAAAATTGCTATAAATACTAATAAATTATTCAAAAAGTTTTTTAAACATCTGATTATCAGAAAAAATTAATATTCTACCTATTAAAACCAACTTGTAGTGAAGAAACGCAAAAACTAAGAATTGGAGGAAGGCGGTGAGAGTATAAAAATTTCAAAAACAAAATTTGGACTACCCTACTGTATGCCTAGAACATCCTTAAATATAGTTTTTTTTTTTTTTAAATAATTCCTTTTTCTTTTTACAGAATTCAGTTTACAAGGCGGCGTACAGTCTCGTAACCATTTTTCTTCTGTCGAACTTCTTCCTTTTCATCATTATGAAGAAGATCGTCGGCTACCTATTGGGTCAAAAATAGTAGAAAAGTTCTCATTTCCTCGCGGCTATCTGACGAAAGATGAACATGGTAATTTTTACAGAATATTACCAACTACATTATATCGTGAAGCAGTAGCAGATGCCGAAAATCAGATCGTTGGATATTTGGATTTCAATCAAGAGCTTTGGGGAATATATGACAATACTCTTCGAGGTCATTTTCGCGTTAAAATAGACAAGCAACTCAAAACAAAAAAGGAAATGGACAAGCAAGAAATAGAAATTTTTCCTGAACATGAAATATATGATATATCTGGTATAGTACGCATACGGAAACAATTTGTCCTATAATAAGTATGGAACTCAGTCTGAGAATCTTGGACGGACACCAAAATGTTATAAAAAATTGAGAGCCTGCACCTTTGAATATTCAAAAGATATTTCAATACTAAGTAAAAGAAAGAACAACAGAAAGTCCTAGAGCATGGCAACTTTTTGGGCAATAGTTGGGAGGTCGGGCTTTCCAGACTTGTGTGTGGAATATCTGCGAAAGCCGAGATTGGTCTCTGGATTGACGGAGGGACAAGTGTCATTCAAATTTAGCGCCAAAATAGTCGATGACTCTCGGCAATTCTCGGCTGTTGCCGAGAATACTTCGTGCAACTTCGTGACTCTCGCAGATATTCCCCTCAGAGAGTATTAAAGAGAGTAGAAGGTGACCGTTCACTGGACATTAGCGCACTCTGCCGCTTCAGGGGAGATGCTCGGGTATTTCAACGGGAAGATTACTTTCTACAATGCACGAAGAGACAATAATCCATGGGCAGTGGCGTCTGGTACTTGGTGTTAGTTGGTGTGGTCCTCCAAGACCAAGAGCCAAAAGAGATCCAGACGGCTGCTTTGTGTTTCTTTGGTGATAACTCGAGCATTCATGTAGTGTGTTGTGATTTTTAACATTACATTAAGACAAATTTTCTGGTGGAGAATTAATTAAGTGTTCTTCGACGTGAGATCATGGGCTTTTATGAAAATAAGGACACTATATGCTCAGTTCGTCGTCACTTAGCGATCTCGAACGACAAGCGTCGTGTTCCTTGCCCTTCATAAAATTGCATAATTATCAAAAGGAATGAATGCTCGAGGATCTCGCAGAATGAAACAGTGGATAATGGTATAAAATTCGAATGGATTTCATACAAATTTGTATTTTTCGCAGGTATAACCTAGATTCTAGAAAACGTTTCGTCTGATTCATGCGGACTTTCTCCAATCGGTCACATCCGATACATCAATTTTTGTAATCAATCGGTCGCATTCGGCAATTACCTTTTAAGAATGCCGATTCAAATGCATCCAATCGATTTTTGTTTCCTGGGTTATTATTATTATCATTATTATTATTCAGGTTTAGTTCCTTCCCGGAATTGTAGGAGCGCTGAAACTCGTGTACGGAAAAATACAATGCGCTCTTATGGCACCTTCCACTCTCTTTAATACTCTCGGACTCCACTTTGAGGTCTGGAAAGCTGCCCCCCCCCCGTACTATTTCCCAAGAATTTATTTTATGAAAGAGGAGCATAATTAGTGTGAAAAACATCAAATGGAAGTTACGTTATGCTCAAATGAGTATGGCTATGTGTGTGCGTGCGTGCGTGCGTAGATTGAAATCAGTAACAACACTTGGTTTTGTGATCTATCTTAACTTACAACGAACTATCTTTGTATTAAGACTGACAAACAGAAATAACTGTTTACTTCAGATTATCATTTTTTTTTAAAGTTGTCTAATTTTTTGTTCCAACGATTTCCAGAAAAAATAAATACTCTTAATACCCGTAAAACCCCTGTGTACCGATTTCTAGTTTAATTAGTTTTATTTTTACAATTATGAGCTGCCGTATTAGATTCGCCATTTTGAAATTTGATATTTTTACTTTGGATTTTAAATCGGCGAACACACCAATGTAAAAAATTGTCCGTGAGTTGACCGGGAATCTCACGGTAGTTTACTCTCGGGAGTCCAGAAGGAATCTCTCGGGAGTCGAGTGCGAAACTCTCGAAACGTCCAAACCGTCCACCAGGTGTGTGAAATACATCTTCTCCGAGGAACAGAGATATGCAAGACCTGGAACTGAACCGATATTTTCGGGTCCGGATTCAGCAGTTTGCAATAACAGACCCGATTGGAAAATTTCTGTCCAAGTCTCTCAACACTGTGCATGATATATCAGACTCAGTGTTTTTTGGTTCACGTCTCTGGTAGATCCGACCCGGAAAATACCCGAGAACACTGCTCGAACTTGATCAAATTTAAGATTTCGGGAGTATGTGAAGGTAATTGCGTGTGGTTTCGCATTTTCGGCTACATAGTGGACTCAGAATTTATCGTTGCGTACTAGATTCGAGTCGCACTTCCGGATGCGCAGTAGAGTTATGTGTCATTGGTGGTTTCGAAACAGAGTTACGTTGCTCTTCCGGCTGCGCAGTAGCAGTATGTAATATATTGAGTTCCCACTAGAGTTTAATAGCATTACCGATTGCGCACTAAAGTTATGTTGCGCTTTCGGATGCGCCCTATACCTTTCTCTTGTAACATTATCGGCTTCTCTAACCGGGTATCGATTTTTTGTTTATCAATTTTCTCAATTCAATTACAACTGCGGTTGGCTGATTTTAGTCAAAGATCTTGAATTTACCAAAAATTATGTTAATTTTCAACGGTAGTGTTGCATTTTAAACTTATCTCAATGTTGATTCCTATACTGATAGGATATGAAAACTAGCCCTAAACATTCTATAACTAAACTTGATGATTGAATAAACAACTTTATCGTTTATTTGATTCCCCACAATAAATGCAAACATGCACAACGAGGTCTCCACAAAAAGATGGAATGCAAGGTCATGATAATCATGCATAAACTAATTTATAACAAAAAAATTCAAATAAATTCCCACAAACTCACTTCTCGCTCCTTCCTCGTAGAGGGTCGAGTAAAAAGTCCACTGGTACCGATGCCGGGATCAATATATAAAGTGCATGGGTCCCATGTTATCCCCACTTATTAGCTGATGGCGCTTGCAATCGATCGTATGATCGAATGATTTCGTGAATCATTCCCTTGTTCCACCTGCTTGTCCACTTATGAGTCAGAGGTGTATCAGTATAAATATCCCTTCGTAGCTTTATCGTTTTATTCTAATTATGAAGATAGAACGGACTCGTTGCATTTCTGGTTGCGTACTAAAGTTATGCTGCACTTTCGGATGCGCAGTAGACTTATGTAGCATTCGTGGTTTCTCACTAAAGTTATATCGCACTTTCAGCCCCGCAGTAAACTTCTGTGGCATTGGTGACTGCCCACCACAGTTATGTCGCACTTCCGGATGTGCAGTGTAAGTATGTGGTATATTCAGTTGCGCCCTAGAGTTATATGGCATGATCGGCTGCGCAGTACATTTTTGAGGTGTTTGTGGTTGCGCACTAAAGTTGTGTATCACTTCCGGATGCACAGTGGACTTATGTGACATTTGTTGTTGTACACTAGAGTTATGTGACACTTTCAGCTGCGCAATAAATTTTTATGGCATTGTTGGTTGCGCACCACAGCTGTGTTGCACTTCCGGTTACGCAGTCGACTTATGTGGTATATGTGGTTGCGCACTAGAGCTATATGACATTTTGCGTTGCGCAGTAAAATTCTGTGGTATTGGTGGTTAAGCACAAGAGTTATGTGGCATTTGTGGTTTCGTACTGAAGTTATGTCGCAATTCCGGATTTGCAGTAGACTGCTTTAGAGCAGTAAAGTTACGTCACACACACACAGCCATAGAAGCCTACTGCGCGGCTGGAATTGCAAGATATCTTCGGTGCATAACCGAAAATGACACATGAGTCTACCGCGTATCCGAAACTGCAACTTAAAATGCCACAGAAGTCTACTGCGCAGTCGGAATTGCGACCAAACTCGAGTGCGCAACCAGAAGTGCAAAATAACTCTAGTGCGCAACCACCAATGCCACACAATTCTACTGCGCAGCCGGAAGTGGTATATAGCTCTAGCGCGCAACTGAATATACCTCATACTTTCACTACGCAGCCGGAAGTGCGACATAACTCTGGTGAGAAACCACAAATGCCACATAATTCTACTGCGCATACGAAAGTGCGACATAACTTTAGTGCGCAACCATAAATGCCATGAATGTCTACTGCGCAGCTGGTAAAGCTATAAGACTCTAGGGCGCATCTTAATATATAACATAATTCTACTGGGCAGCCGGAAGTGCAACATAACTCTTGTGCGAAACCAAAATATGCCACACGAGTCTATTGCGCATCCGGGAGTGCAACATAACTTTAGTGCGCAACCATATATGTCATAAAAGTCTACTGCGCAACCTACCTATAGGCCGGGTCTGGAATGAGCATGCAAAAATCTATTTAAAAACGTCAGTATAATATAAAACATGATATCTATACGCACGTGGTATTTAATAAATTAAATTTGACAAAAATTACCATCTTAAACATAGATTGCGTATTGATGTAGTTACCCTTGGTTGTCCACTATCAAAATACTTGATTCTTGTACCACAAAGCATAGTCACGAAACTTAGAAAGTCGATAATACGTGGGCAGATTTTGTAATTTTTTAAGACTTCAACCAAATAGTGATGTGATACGGCAGGAAATGCTTGCCTGCAGTCAATTTATGCAAGTCTGTTTGATGCTTACGTGTCTGCGTCATGGCAACAGCGTCTATGGTGACTATATCTTTACTACCCCGCGAGTTTTTTGGCAACATTTTATGTGTTCTTCAGTAAATATGTCATTTTCGTCGCAGTGAGAATATATATTATCTGCAATGATAACTGCAAGGCATTTATACATTGTTGAAAGATAGGCTATCTATCAAAATTCAGATGGATTTTTGAGCGTCTGGTTTTTTAAGCAACATATACGTTGTACCGTTAAGTATAAAACCTGAAATCAGATCTGGATGTTCGATGATTTTCTAAAAATACCTTGAAAACACAGGATGCACACTAGTGAGGTTCTTATGCCAGAAGTTGTGCACCATCGCCGGACCTGGAGCTTTTCAGTTACTTGCTCTTTTCGAAACCGCTGAGACATCCAAAGCTGTGATGCTAGTCAGCTCCATTTAAGGTATATTGATGGATCTTTCTTTCTCTCAGCTGGAATCACACATCATTTAAATGGCTTCTGTTCATTTTTTCACAAACACCCGACCAGTATTTATTCGTGTCTTCCAACTGAGGGACTTCGGTGTCTTTCTGCTTATTTTAATTTACACTCAGTTCACGGTAGAACCTTCTTTCATCTGCCTGCAAGGTTCGATTTCGTTACCTTCTTGCACTACTTTTCTTACACTTACGCAGTCTAGCAGTAAGAACATCAAGTCTCTACGTTCGGGAGCCTACAATCTCATCTAATACTGGTGGTGTAAATGTATCCATGTACCGAGAATGGATGATTTTAGTAGCATGGTGTATCTGCTTTCTGATTCTATTTCCTTTCTTATATTGAGTCAATCGACCTGGTTTTGCATGTTGGATTTTGTTCCCTCCCTGGAGCGAAGACTGCATTTGAAGGTCTAGTCCTACGGCCCAGCGTTCTAACGGCTGCCACAGCTGCACAATACTAACAAATTTGCACCTTCTAACGTAGTAAGTGTTGCATTCAAATGCATAGGTAAAACCTGGTTGCTTATGTATTCTATTAGTGCATGCAAATCCTTTGTGACGTACATTTTGAGCAGAGAATGCCTTTGCGTTGGTTCTACATGTCTGAACTCTTGTAAAGCACGACCAAAATTCCTTTCAAGGTCCTGTAGTATTTCTGAGATATCGCTGTTTACATCAGCGTTATTAAGGTCTTTATGTGGTTCTAATAGATCCAGTACTCGTTCTACATTATCCCTTGCACCTATGCCTTCAGCTTCAATCAGGTCTTCATTATCCACACATTCTAGAGAGAGTTCATCAATAGGAAGCTGCTGTTCCACTTCCATTTTGATGGCAGTTGTTTGAAAAGCCGAAAGCAATCTGTTTACAGATATTGAGCATTTTTGTTCGGCTAGTTTCTGCTGGTTCTGCCTCTGATTGAATTTGGCCATCTGCCTCTGGAGGATGTGGTGGTTTATGTGATGTGGCTTCCTTCAACTGATGTTCATTATCGATGTTTATCCACGTCAAATGAACCTGTCGTGCATTTTATGTGCGAACATCTTAAAGCGGACGCTACCACTGGCGAATTGTGGATGGAGCACTCGGCCGCCTATGGTGTATTTACCAGTTTCCGACACGGGCCGATCTCTCTTCACCGTCCGCGCTGGGGGTACCCCAGGGAGTCCGGTCACCGTGCAAAACGAGAATATGATAGGCGTGTCTTCTTGAGATCGCTTTCAAAGTCGAGTCTTTCCAAGACCGCTTTAAGAGAAGTGTCTCTTCAAGACCTTTTCGAGAGTAATACCTTTTCAAGAACACGTTATCCGTAGAGCCGTATCCAAAGCCTTCATCAACTGTACATTTTAGAGTACCTTATTTATAACCTTCAACCTTTCTGAGTGTTTATAACCAGGAATTGATTTCTTTACGACTACAATCACCAGCCAAGGTAAATAAAATAAAATTTCCGTTGTCAGCCCAAAACAGGTAAAAACTGGGTAAGGTCGTGGATATCGGCACGCGACTTGGCTGCCTCTCCGGTGAAAACCGGATATGAGGAACGAGTAGTCACCAGCCGAACTCCCTAACACTATTTAGGACATTGAAAGGTTTCACCAAATTTATTGAACGAATAGAAAAATTCCATTTGTCTTCAAACATGATTTATACATCCTTCTTGTCAAGTGATTGTGAAAGCAGTTTCTTTAAAATTGTACCTTCTTCTTCAAAATAAGCGGCAGTGACAATTTCATTCCAAAAGGACGAATTTTCTATGAAAAAGACGAATGTTTAACAAAACAGTTAAATTTTTTACCAAAAATGACAACTTTTTAACATAATAGTTGAATTTTACACAAAATAATTCAAAAGTCAACAAATTAGTTAAATTTCCTACTAAATTGATGAATCATAAAAAAAAAGAATTTTCAACAAACAAGCTTAACTTTCAACCGAGAAGTTGAATTTTCAATAAAAATATTAATTCTTTAGGAAAAATATAATATTTGATATTTCAACCAAAAAAGATTTTTAGTATAAATCAAAAACAGTTGAACTCAACCAAAAAGAGAAATTTTCAAGAAAATAGTTGAATCGTCAGCCAAAATAGATTAATTTTTAACCAAAAAGATGCACTTCAAAGCAAAAAATATATAATTTCTGACAAAAGAGATGAATATCCAACTAAGGAAGATTTCTCATTTAAGAGAGAGACAAAAGTAAACCAAATTGTTGAATTTTCAAGCCACCAAGGCGAATTCTCTAGAAAACAGTTGAATTTTCTACTTAAAAATATAAGTTTTGAACCAGAAATGGAATCGTTAAATTTTCAATTCAAAAAATGAATGTTCAAACAGAAAAGAATGATTATTCAAGAAAATAGTTAAATATGCAACCAATGCAATGAATTTTTAGTGAAGTAAATCCAGTTTCAAAAAAGATGAATTCTCAATGTAAAATTTAGTAGTTCAAGTTTGAACATAAAACGATCAATTTTCAGCCAAAAAATTCAGTTGTAAAAACTAATTTACAACTGAGGAAAAAGACGAATTTATAAAAATAGTGTAACTTTCAACTAATAAAATGAATTTTTAACAAAATAGTTCAACTTTCGACCAAGTAGTTTAATTTTCAATCAAGAAGATTAATTTTCGACCAAAAATAGACGAATTTACGAGATAAATAAATTTTCAAACAAACTGTTTGGCCAAAGGGATAGACCTTCAACTAATAAAATACATTTTTAACAATGTAGTGCAACTCTCAAACAAGTTGTTGAATTTTCAATAGAGAAGATTAATTTACTACCAAGAAAGGTTAATTTACAACAAAATACATAAACTTTTAAGCAAATAGTTTAATTTTAATCTAAAAGCCCTCAATTTTCAACTGGAAATGGCATAGTTAATTTTCCAGTTGAGAAAATTTATTTTCAATCACGAGAAGAAAATTTGAACAAAATAGTTCAATCTTCAACTAATAAAATAAATGGTTAAGAAATTAGTTTAAATTTTAAACAAGCAGTTGAATTTTCAACCAAAAAAGATGAATTCACAATGAAAAATTTTAAAGTTGAATTTTCAACTAAAACCGATCAACTTTTAGCCAAATAAGTTATAAAACAGCTATATTTTCAGTTCAGAAAATTAATTTTCAATCAAAGAAAAAGACGAATTTTCAACAAATTAGTTATATTTTTAAACAATAAAGTGAAAGTTCAACAAATTAGTTGAAATTTTAATCAATCAGTTGTATTTTCAATTAAAAGGCTTATTTTATACCAAAAATAGGCAAATTCACACAAAAAATGGTGGTAGGGGGGGGGGGGCAATCGCTTCTCTCTCAATCTGCCCTCGATATCAATAAATTCTTAAATATTTAAATGGGTTAACGAATAAAAGTTTTCAATTTTCAATAGATGATAATATTTGCAGTTGGCTGATACCTAAAAGGTAATATTAGAATTGGTCATTAAACAAATTTTAATGAAAACAAAAGCATCAGTTATTGTTAATAATGTAATTTTTCAAGAAATTAGAAATGTTCTTAAATCAATTGTAAAGTTTAATTAGGGCAAGAAGAAGGTATGCTGAGATTTGGAAAGGGGGAAGGAGTGGGGCATTATATTTCATTGTTTCCTTCTAACAATTCATTTAATGAGATACTAAATTGTCGTCTTTCACCTTCTAAACGAGTTGAGGGGAATAAACAGTGATTTGGCGTAATTAAAGCATTATTTTTATCTCTACTGAATGTTTAAAGAACTCGATTTATACAAGCAATATAATTCGTTATTAGATTTTAAGCATTTTTGCAAGTCTTCCTGGTCTAGTTAAATTTCGTCACGTTAAATGCTACCTTCCTTATATTTCGCAATACAAATAATAAGATTAATTTTAAACCAGTTCCATTTACAACCCAATTATTTAACACAAAAATATTTTTTTTCAACCAAAAAGATGAATTTTCGACCCTGAAGATTAATTTTCTGTGAAAAAAATGAATTTTCAACAAAATAGTTACATTTTCATTGAAAAAAAGTTTTTTCATTTAATAAAGAAGAAAAATTTTAACCAAAATATAATTTGACACTTATACAGTTGTGCATCCTTCAAAACCATTTCAAGACTTGCTCTAAAGAACAGTATTAGAAACTTTCCGCTTCATTTTGGTCTCAAAATGACAATTTTCATTCTCATATTAGCGCAACATTGAAAATAATAGATGTACTAGGGTCATTCCCTAATTTTTTTCTTTAAATCGGTCAACATTCACCCGGGCCCCCGGGCTTTTAAAATCAACATAGTGTTTTAAATGGGAAAATCTCTATTTTCGAAAAAATGGAAAGAAGAATTACTTGTTATTAGATTTTTGTAAATTAAAGTTTGTCTACTTCCTAAGGAGTGTTTAAAGAATAATGTTCAACCGATGAATTTTAATTTTGAACATCCCAATTCCCTTGAATTGTGCCCGCAAAATGCCCAAAAAAATGCAAAATAGCAGTTCTATATCAAATTTGTCCTAAAGACGGTGTTCTTTTAAATTTTTTCTAAATAAATTATTTTTATTCAATAACTGACAAGTTTGAAGGTATTTTCTAACTAATTTTGAATTTTAATTTCAAACACTCAATATTTGTTTGAACACATTTTTTTTCGTAATTATTCAAGCAATTTTAATTTGTTTACGAATTTTCTCCCCATATCGTAAAATTTTTTTTTTTTCTGGAGTTAATGACACTATTAACGAAAATTGGAAGTAATTTTTTTTAGGATATTTAACAATTGTTTAAACAATTTTCATTTGCTCAAACAATTTTTTCATCTAGTGAATCGTACAAGTTATTCTTTTCTGATAATAATGGCACAGATAATGAAAGCTAAGAGTGATGTTTCTGTGAAAGAATGTTTGCGATTACATATTTAATAATTTTTTTAAACTAGAATTTTCTCCATTTTTCCTATGAAATGGAACAAGTGATATTACATGAAAAGTTGTAGGCTCCGGAAGCTACGATCATGGTTTCTTAAAACAACGAATCCCGATGCAACTGCAACGTGTACGTCATCCACTTCTGCTCCTTCTGTCCTAGAAGGTAAGCAAGAGCGGGAAATTTACGCGAGACAATATCGTGAAACATTATTCCTTCGAGTCAGGTCTCTAGCCGCGGATGACCTTACACGGCAGACGGGACATTTGGAGATAAAGGTTTCACCTCTGGATACTTTTTAGAGCTACCAATCTTTGTAGAATGTTATGAGGAACAGTGTTTACGCACCAGATGAAGTGATCCGAGAAGAACAGTCTTTTGCATCTAGTTCGCGATAGAATGAACCTGACGCTGGCAATTTGGAATCTTGTTGAGTTAGCTAAGAAATGAAGCTTTCATACCTCCAAGGCAACCGATTATGAGAACTACAAGACGGACTTTGTAGCCTTGGCACAGCTTGCTCAGCTCGAAAAGAAGTGCTTGATATTTCGCCCGTTGTTCTTCCTCCTTTGCTGTGATATTACCATCGGCTGGTGCCGAGAATTCAATCATGTAAATGATCTTAGTCTTCAGATCTTGGAGCACAATATCAGGCTTCGTAGCACTGATTAGTTGAGTGGTGGAGAATGAGAAATTCCAGTAGATCTTACACTGATCATTCTCCATAGAAGTGCCTAAGATGGTAACATAACACTTTTACAGCCGCATTGTATCTTTCTATGTAGCCGTACCGTGCATACTTTGAGTATCCACTGAGAACATTCACAAGTGTTTCTGGCCCTTGCTTGAACGATTGGCAGTTGGTATCGACTGCAGGTACATTCATTATGCGCTCGGGGTAAACTGAGGTGTCTGTAACGCCGTCTTGACAGGCAAAAAGAAATCCCTCAGTCTCCGATCTCCATGCAGCAAACTTGAGAAAAGTGTGGCACAGACCCATCGAGAGCTCTTCTCTACGTATGTTCTGCTTCCTGTACATGAATTTTGAGCACCAAAGGTGTTAGTGATGCTAGGCCATGTGTAGTATCGCTGGAATCAAATGGGGGACCAAACTCCTCTGCGGCCCTATATGCGGCATGGTATAAAAACGCCGCAACATTGACGACTTCATGTTGATGTACGAGTCGCATAAGAGAATCTGCACTATGTAGAACTAAGCAGGCTGTAGACAGAACAGTTCTTCGATGAAGACATTCCAAGCTTAGCAAGCCTTCACCCACTTTATCTCGAGGGAGGTATACTCGAGGTACGGAAGATATAAGATGATGACTTTGATGGATTCTTATCATCTTGCGTGTGCTTCTGTCAAGTTGCTTTAACTCATCAACGTTCAATTTTACTGCACCAATCGTCTATAGCAGTAGAGGGACGGCCAACGTATTGGTCGCCTGGATCTTATTCTTTCCAGATAATTCGAAGCCCACATTTTTTTGAGAATTTGGCGATACCTTTCTTTAAGGGCCGTTTTTCAGGAAGGGAGTAATGTGGGGGAGGGGGTATAAATTTGTTTAGATTGATCTAGAATTCCCGTGTTATTTATTTAATCGTTGATTAGTCGAATTCACGCTGATACTTCCACCTTACTAACCTCGAACTCCTACCCATCAAAGTCGTCCATGCTGCGACTACCAGGTGGTCGCTACCCGTGGAAGCTTTTATGGATCCTCAACGCGGCCAGGTCCGAACTCGACTTCTCCTTGGGCAGGGAAATTTAATTTCCAGTATTTTTCCATTTCAAATGATCCAATTAGTAATTTTCTACTCATCATTAATGGATCTTTTTTCTCTATAATTGAGTGAGTAGAATTTCATTAATAATTAGGGATGTGTCACTATTTCACGTTTAGAAAGTACGCCAGAGTTGCTATTTTAAAACATGTAAAAGTGTTTTTTTTGTAATAATTGAAGTTTTAACATGACTTGCACCGAACTCAACCTGCGTGCCAAGACGATATTTAAATTATTTAAACAAATATTTTAAAACCAACTGTATACTAACAGTAAAAGTTGACAGAATAAAATGATTAAGATGATGCAAAACAACCTTTTTTTTGAACAATACTATTTTTTGTGAAAAATAACGATGAATAATATTTACTTGGTGAATCACCAAGGGGATCGTCTCATAGGGCTATAGATCTGGATAGGTGAACCACAGAGGCTGCATCGTGAGGTGTAGCTACTCTGGGGAACTGACGGACTCTAGTCAGTGGGACTTAAACTAAGGAGCGATCCTTCCAGGGGGTACTGGCAAAGCCTCTTGGAATATCGAGGGCGCGTGTTCTCATGCTCCCAAACAACGATGTGATCGCCGTGTCCAGGGCTGAATGGTACCAGAGTTAACAAATCCTTGAACATCCCGGCCTGCCCCCCTCAGTAGAGGCGGACAGGCGGGGTTCTCAAAGTATGTGCCTTATTGGGGACTTTGGGACACCAGGTCGAATCACATAATATGTAGACCCGCTTCCTGCAAGCAGGGCTCTGCCTTTGCGGGCCCTGAAGTAGCCTTTGATTGGCTGAGACGGGAATCACCATGATGCAGATTAATCTGCAATACAGCAAAGACGCCTCGACAGTTCTGGCCAGGCGCTTGTCAATGGTGCAGGCAGGAATTGCCCTTATTCAAGAACCCTGTTTATACAGGGGAAAGATTAGTGGCTTGTCAGGATGTGGCTCCATATGTAAGGGGCCACGAGAAAAAGCGCCAAGGGCATGCATAGCCGTCAAGGGTATGGATGCGATCCTGGTGCCAAAATTCTGCTCTAGAGATCTCACCGTTATTAAGGCGAGACTCGGGAGCAGTAGCGGAGAAAGGCTAGAGGTGTTTATCGCCTCGGCTTATTTCCTTGGCGATGCCGGAGGACCTCCGCCTCCTAGAGAGATGGAGGCTCTAATTCGGCACTGTCAGGAGAATAAAATCCCTCCGATGTTGGGCTGTGATGGCTGTGTTGGCTGTGATGCAAACTCTCACCACACGGTGTGTGGAAGTACAAAAATCAACGACGGGGGGAGAGATTTAATTGAATATACAGCAGGCACAGAGCTGGAGATTCTGAATCGGAGTGATACTCCCACAGTCCAGGCTGAAAACAGAAGTGAGGTTCTCGATTTGACTTTATGTTCGGGTGCATTGAGGAGCAGGGTAGTGAACTGGAGAGTCTCTGAGGAGGAGTCTCTCTCGGACCACAAATATATCGTGTTTCGATTAACCTCAGGAAGACCGGTGGTTTCCAAGATCAGAAACCCCAGAAATACACTTTGGGACTCGTGTGAAGAGGAACTCAAAGGGAGGCTTGCTAAATTTCCTACAAGCTATGGTACCATTGAAGAGTTAGAGCACGCCACTGATTTTCTGCGAAGGGCTTTGACTAGTTCATATGAGAACAATTGCCCTACAAGCACAATTAAGTCTAGGAAGGGAGCAGAATGGTAGAATACCCACCTGGAGAGACTCCGTAAGAAGACCAGAATGTTGTGCAATAGGGCAAATTGAAGTAAATTGCCTTCCGACTGGGACATCTATAAGATAGCTCGCCTCGGGCTCATAAGGTTTGATAATGACGAGTTTGTCGAAGACGAAGAAGAAACGCTGAATCACCTGATGGAAGTTAAATTCCCGGGTTTTCAACGAATCCGAACCGACCAAGAGGAGGAAGGCTGGGGCCAAGAGGTGGTGAGGGCCCACTGGAATTTCGCATCTAAGGTCGCTGATTATTAGTATAGCCCTGGAACACGTGCTATCGGTATGGTAGGATGGCAGAGTTGTCTAACGTCTTTTATCCTGAAGACGTTGGAGAGGCTGGTCGAGACATACATTTGAGATGAGGTGCTCTTGTCCTCCCGCTGCATAGAGGGCAGCATGCTTTTCAGGCAGGCTGCTCGGTAGAAGCTGGGCTTCATGCTGTTGTGGCAAAATTAGAGCAGCAGTTGGAACAAAAGGGATATACTGTGGGCGCTTTCTTGGATATAGAGGGTGCTTTCAGCAACACTCCTCCAGTGCCCTGTCGCTCCTCCTGTGGTGTATTGTGTTGGACGGCCTTCTTCGAAGGCTAAATAAAGAGAGGTATTATACTCAGGGATATGTGTATGACTTTGTAATCCTAGTCAGGGGGGCTCATCTGGAGACGCTGATGGGTCTTATGAGGTCGGGGCTGCGCATTGTAGGGCTCTGGTTCGATAGCTCAGGGCTCTCGGTAAATCTGGAAAAGACCAACCTGGTCATTTTCGCGAAGAACTATAAAATTCCAAAAGTTGACGCTCCTGTATTTTGCGGTGGGAAGCTGACGTTTTCAGATTCGGTTAGATATCTGGGCAGTCAGCACCTCCACCCAAAATTTTGTTTTTTGAGAAAAATACAAGAGCCCAAAAATCGGCATTACCGCCCAAAATAGCCCGAAATTATGGAGTACTTTTTTTCTTCAAAGAGCATTTTTCAAACTTGAGGGTTGGTTGTCAGTGACAGGGTTTGTTTTTCCGAAATTTCTTCTTGGGTATTTCAAGAGCCCGAAAATAGCCCGAAATTCTGAAGTAGTTTGTTTTGTCCAAAAATTATTTTTCAAACTTAAGGGTCGGTTGCCAGTGAAAGGTGTTGTGTTTTTCGAAATTTGTTTTTGAACATTTCAAGAGCCCGAAAATAGCCCCAAATTCTGGAGTAGTTTGTTTGTCCAAAAATTATTTTTCAAAATTGAGGGTTGATTGTCAATGATAGGGGTTGTTTTTTCAAAATTTGGTTTCTTGATATTTCAAGAGCCCGAAAATAGCCTGAAATTCTGGCATGATCAGATTTTAAAATTTTAAGCTTTTTATCTACTGGAGGTGTTAGCTGCTAGGGCAGTCAGCACCTCCACCAAAAATTTTGTTTTTTGAGAAAAATACAAGAGCCCAAAAATCGGCATTAGCGCCCAAACTTAGCTCATAATTAGTCCGAAATTCTGGCATAAAAGAAATATTGATATTCCGCTGTGGAGGCGCCAGCTGATCGGGCCTTCAAAAATTAACTTTTTTGTTAACAATTCATATTTTTCGGTTAAAAATTCAATTGCTTTGTTGAAAATTAATCTTTTTGGCATAAAAAATCAGTTATATGGTAGAAAATTCAACTATGTGGTTGAAAATTTAAATATTTGGAAGTAAATTAACTTTTTGATTTAAAAATACTTTGGGTGAAAAGTTGAGCTGTTTTGTAGAAAATTCCTCTATTTTTCTTGAAAACGTAACAGTTTTGTTGAAATTTTTGTTTCGAGAGTGAACAATGTTTTTTGGTTGAAAAATCAACTAATTTGTTAAAAATGCATTTTTTTTTAGGATTCGCCTCTTTGGTTGAAAATTTAACTACATATTTTCTTGAAAATTAGTTTTTTTGGGGGGTTTAAAATTCAACTTTGGATGAAACTTAACTTTCTGGTTGAAAACTCATATAGTCGGATTAAAATTTAACTGTTTCGTAGAAAAGTAGTATTTTTTAATTAAAAATTCAACAATTTGGTAAATTTTTTTCTGGACTAACAAATATTTTGTTGTTGAAAAATCAACTACTTTGTTGAAAAGTCATCTTTCAACCAGTTTTTCATTTAAAATTAAAATGTTTTTCTGTTGAAAATTCAACTATTTTGTTAAAAATACATTTTTTGTTGAAAATTCATCTCTCTCGTGCAAAATTTAACTACTTTTATGAAAATTCGTCTTTTGGGTTTAAAAATGAACTGTTTTGTAGAAACAGCGTCTTTTCGGCTTAAAAATGTAAGAATTTGGTTAAAAAATCAACGATTTGTTGAAAATTCGAAAGTTTCGATGAATTCAACTTTTATAAATTTAAAATTTAAATCTTTTTTTGTTGAAATATCATCTATTATATCTTTCGTTGACAATCAATCTTTTTTCGTTGAAAATTCTACTACTTTGTTAAAAATTCATATCTTTAGTAGAAAATTAATCTTCTTGGTTAAAAATTCACCTTTTTGGTTCAAAATTCACCGATTCTATTGAAAATGCAATATTTTTACTTAAAATATTGGGAGATTAGCAAATAACTCGTTTAGGAAATATTTGAAATTAGTATCATCCAAAATTCAAAAAGAATTTCCTTCAAAGCGTTTTGTTTTCTAATGTCTTGAATTTCTGTTTATATTCATAAGAAATGAATCGAAACTTTGTAAAAAAAAAAGGACGAAAAGGGGAAACATGGATCGAAAGTGTCGATTTTAGGTATTTTAGTAAATTTTTATAATTTAAGGGGGAAAAATGGGAATTAGGTAAAAAAGGGGACGGGCTGTGATCACTGTAGTAAGGAAGCAGCAAAGTGATCAAATGAGTTATGAACGTTCAAATGAACATTTTTAAATGATGGCTTGGTAAACTATAAACAACGCTAAAATGTTTGTTTATTTATATTGCAAATGATAGATTAGCAAAAGAAACTTAAAATGCTTTATTTTAAATTATAGTGAGAACAATATTTATACATAAAATAGAATTGTGAAAAAATACTTCATTTGAACGTTCAGAACTTCAGATACATCAAAGTTTAAAGAACTTTACAGCATCTGCTTTTTCTTTTTACTTAATCTAAGAATCGATTTCGACTTACGAGTATGGTAAAAATACAAAACTATGCCGATAATCGTTGAAAGGGAGAGGAATTCTATTCGTGATAGCAAAAAAGAGTATACTTGGCAAATGCTTCTACGAATTGCCTTCCCAAAGGCTGGTATGAGTATAGAGACCAGTTTGCCTGCTGGTCAAACTGGTAAATTACTGGTTATCTTAGATCTATTATCACAGAGGCTCAAGATAAAGATAGTAGTAACACAGAAGCCAATGCTTTCCACCTATTGCGATACACTTTTATTCCCGTATGCACTCAGTCTAGTACAACATGCCAGCAGGTTAAATTTAATTTATATTTGTCAAATATAATGATTTCAAAAACCCAGGTAACAGGAAGCTCAAGAAAATAACCAAGCATTAAAAAGAAAATGCGAATTTATGAGAAAAGAACTTTTTCAAATATTTTAGAAGAGCTCTCAGGTATAATATTATTACCATAAAATTGGTTACGTACAATATAAGACTTTAGAGCTTATTTTATAATTTTATGATTAACATTTGAAGGATGGAAATGCATATAAATTCAGCAGGACCATTAAAAAAAGTACTTTCGAGATATGCTCATACTCTATCGAAGTAGAAAAACTTACAAAAAGCTATCCAGTTTACAACTTATATTTAAACTTAAAATGATGATAGCAATTATAACTTGGCATATTTTTAAGAAACTAAAAATTGGGCTGTAGATTATTTAGTACTGAATACAGGGGAGATCCAAGTAAAATCATATTATTCAGTCTTGAGAAAATTGAAATTGTAGTTCTTACTTTGAGTTTAGAAAGCAATTAGTATTATTTATCTTTTTTTTTGTAAGTTTGTATCGATCGAAATTAGAAATAATGACCTAATTATTTTATTCTATGTTACAGTGCATTATGTTATTATTTTAAGGATGTGATAAATTCAGGATAACGCCAATTTTCGTCACTTTGAAAAATGCAGCCACAAAACATCCTTTGGTAGGAATATATAATCGGATTTTTCTCATTTTTTGGGCAAATAAACCTGACATAGACAATTTTGCGCATGACTCCTTATCGCTTATGCATATCCACCCTTCATTTAAGATGATTGCTTAAAGAATTGTCCCAAATAAAAGAATTCATGAGTAAGAAAATAGCTAATGATTGTTAGTATATTTTTGCATAATTTGATATCAAAGAGTCAAAAGTTTAAAAAACATAACTAATTACTTACAATCAATCACTGTTTTATAATTTCAGATTTTATAAAACAAGAGTTTAGAAAATGTATACTTTGTAAGTACCTGAAACTTTGATAGAGGTAACCAATTTTTTTTAAAGATTCTACAGTTTTTGTATGTAAAACACTTTCAGTTTTTGAAAGAATTAGTCGCCCAACAATTGTGCCTGCTTTCTTAGAATTGTTTAATTGTATATATTCTGATCAAAAATTAATTGCTTTTGTAGATAATGTTAGGTTGATCCTTTGGTATGCAAAATACAAATTGTCTAATTTCAGAAAAGTTTTTGAACAGTTTGAGAATATTTTTTGTCAAGGTATGATTTTGATTTGAGAAAAGGTATGATTTCAGAGAAGGTTAAAACCTAGTGTATCACCAAAAAGAGGATGTTCGAAAATAAGTTTGATCATTAAAAATAATTTAATTCAAATTAATTTAAATGTGAAACTATTACTAAATTTTAACAAATAATGAACTATTTATTAACTAATGAATTTAATTCAAAATTAGTGCCCCGCGTTTGACCGGTTAAACGTGTAGAAAAATGCATTCGGTTAAATTGTTTTAAAACGTCCTTTTTTCATCGTGTTCAATTTACAGTCGAACCTGGATTTAGCGCCGGTTTTGGGACTGACCTTGACGTTAAATCCAGAGAGTCGGAAATATTTTGCCTCTCTCTGTTTTGTCACGCCTGAGTGCACAACGCAAATCCCCCCAAAAACGCCTATCACGTATCACCACGGCGCGGCGTCAATTCTCGGAAGGACAAAATCCAGGGGAGCTAAATCCGGGTTTCACTGTATTTTTTATTCAAACAAACATCCAATAGTTCCGTTTTTGAGATAAATATTCATATAAATAGACATAATTTGAAACCAACAGAAGCAGAGCCTAAAATTTTTCAAACTTCGGAATATACACTTTTTGTATGTCGACCCCCTCCTCCCCCAAACTTACAAGAAGCCAAAACTAACTTTTTCCACCCCATCGATAACAGGGGAAATAGGGGGATAAATTCTTTCAATTAACATTTATATTGCTACTATATAAAATTCAATTTGAAACGTTTTCAATTCCTAACATTTCCAGTAAAAAATATTGCTGTTTAAACAAAATAGATGAATTTTTAACCAAATAATTCAATTTTGAACTAAAAAGATGAATTTTCAACCAAGAAGATCAATTTTCTACCAAAAAGTCAAATTTCCACTAAAATACATGAATTTTCAAATAAAAAAGATTATTTTGCAACCAAAAATAGAACAGTTAAATTTCTAGTTAAAAAAAATTTTCAACAAAAAAAAAAGAACAAATTTTCAATAAAATCCTCAACCAATCCAGATTAATTTCAATCAAAATGTTGCATTTTTAACTAAAAAATATTCATTTGCAAACCAAAAAGACGAATTTTCAACTAAAAAATGCCAATTTCTCCCCAAAAATTGAACAGTTATCATTATTTTTATATATTTATAAAGAATTTTCAAGAAATCAGTTACATTTTCAAATAAAGAGATCATTTTTCAATTAAAATGGTGAATCTTCAACCAAAAAATGAATTTTTAACAAAGTAGATAAATTTTCAACTATCAAAAATTAATTTTCAATTGAAAATGTAATAGATGGTATTTGTAAGAGAAAAATTATTTTTAAATTGTAAACAATTGAATTGAACCCAAAAAGATGAATATTCAACAAAACAGTTGAATTTTCAACCAAAAAAGATAAATTGTAAACAAAATTGTTGAATTTTTATTAAAATAACTGAATTTTCATATAAAAAGTTGCATTTTTGACAAAAATAAAAGAACATTTAAATCAAATTGTTCAATTTTCAACAAAAACTGACGAATTCGTAACAAAATATGTGTATTTCCAACCAAAAAGGATGAATTTAATGAATGAATTAGATTGAATTTAACAAAATTAGAATAAATTAACAGAATTAGAATAAATTGAAACAAATTGTTGAATATTCATCGAAATAATTAAATATTTAACCAAAAAAGATGCATTCTCAACCAAAAACATAATAAAAGCCTATAAAAAAATTAATTAGCTTTAAACCAAAAAGGATCAATTTTAAATCAAATTGTCGAATTTGTATCAAAATAATTGAATTTTCAACCAAACAGTTCCATTTTTAACAAAAAAAAAGAATATTTCAACCAAATTGTTGACTTTTTTAACAAAAAGTTTATTGTCAACCAAATCGTTGAATTTTCAACCAAATCGTTGAATTTTCAACCCAAAAAGACGAATACGTAATAAAATATTTGAATTTTCAACGAAAGAGGAAGAATAAAATGAATGAAATAGATAGAATTTAGCAAAATTAGAATAAATTGTCAGAATTAAAATTAATTTAACAAAATTGTTGAATTTTCATCGGAATAATTAAATGTTTAACATAATAATAAAATTTGTAACTAAAAAAGATGAATACAAAATCAAAAATATAATACAAAAACTGTGGAGCCTGCGATAAATGAATAAATTTTTTAAATAATTTATCGACGAAAGAATAATAGTTTAAATAAACATTGAAGTCCAGTTTTAATACTATTAAGATATTAGGTTAGAAAACTGAATATTTTACTTACAAAATAAATTTAATTTCCCACTGCACTTTTGATTTCGGACTACTCAACATTCGAGGCCCTGAACTGAAGTTAGTTTAAATAATAAAATAAGAAGTTGAAAACGATAGAAAGTTCAACCGACTTAACTTTTTCACAGGTTGTCTAAATGGTTAAACGTAGAAAATATTCTAATTGTTTCAACGTTTAACCGGTCAGGCGCGGAGCACTAATTAAAAAGTAAAAGTTTTTATGTTTTCATATTTTATCAATCTTTATTATCATATTATATAATTTTATATTGATTATTAAACAATTTTAGATGATCTTTTTTTCTACTAACTACTAAATCAATTATTTGTTAAGTGTCCGTAATTAAATCTTCAGTTCTTTGCTACTGTCCTGAATCTGCACTTTTACTCGTCTCAAATAGGTATAGCTATCATAAAATAAATTTAAATTGATTGAAAATTATTTTGACAAACTTTAGTCATATTTACTGTTTATAGTAAATATTTGACCAAATAACTATTATTTTTATTCATTTTATTTCAAAAACTTATTTGCCATGAATTTTTATCACAAGTTACAAAATTTTTACAGAATGTTCTCCAAATTAGGAACATCAATGATAAATGAATTTGAAAAAAATGTATATAATTGTTTAAAAAAATAAGAGGAAATATGATTCTAAAAGCATTGTGGGCAGTTTGAGGTTAGGACGAAAAACGGTATTGTTCAGAACTTCCTTATTTTGCAACTAGCGTGAGTTCGTAAAAACCTTATTAATTTACTGAAACTTCATACTTTTCTGAACATTTTGTAGAGGACTTATGTTTAAAAAACAAATAGTAACTGCAATATTAAAAGATTTGTCACTCACCGTAATAACACCTAACTTAGGTATGATGAGAAACGAGTTGACAAACTTTATGCAAATAATTTTTTTGGTGTAGTGCTGCGACTTATCACAATTTAAATTCAAATTTATAAATATATCAATTTACGGTAAAAAAAAACAATAGTGATCCGCATTTTGGACTAGGTTCTCTTGCCCTATACATTTTTTCATATTAACATGTTTTTGCAAAACGTCTACCTCACACTATAATCAATTATAAGCAGCGAAGTGACTAGAAACTCCCAACAATGAAAATTTGGAGAGTTGAGTCATCACCTGTCAAAAAAAGGAAAACAAACAAAACTTTGAACAATTCGACAATGGAGACCGCCTGAACCTATACATCTTGTCACCTACGAAGCAGGTGCTCGAGGATTGCCTATCCTAGTTCACTGGAATGACACGACCGCGAGAAAAAGCAGCACATTTACTTATAAATGCGTTCACCCCATCCAACATACTCCTAATGCAACTTTCTATCCGGAATTCCGGAATATTGGTATGCGTCAGAACACCTCCAATTACTTTTATTCAAAAGGATAAGAATAGGCAAAATGAGAATATCTCGAATGAGAATAATATTTCGTTGTTTTCGCGCACTCAAGTGTGTTTACATTATAACCCCGAAAGAATTTGCAGGCAGGAAGGTCACGAATTTACGTTATTGCTATACGTGTCGGGAGCTGAGAAAGCGACTTTATTCTGGAACTCACGCCGTGTTTTGCTGTGAAATGTGCTAACTCAAGAAGTCTAAAGGTACTCACGTCGGGAAAGCTTCTCGCTTCGCTGCATTGGAATATTTCGGCTCTGAATCATTTGTAATTACGGTAGAACCAACAATTTCTGTTGTACTCGTATACGGTACCGTCGATTCACACACGATATCACAAATAACAAGGTATTCACTATTCTGTATTCACGGTATTCACTGACACAAGTTCAGTGGTCACCAACTGTTTCGAGTGCCACCACGCCATTTGCCGCACTCATACATGTCCGTGAGGACAAATAACATGGATGACATTCACGTACAGACGCCCAACCGTTACACAAATCTTAATCTAGATTTACAAAAAAGACTTTACATTGATGGTAAAAGTCTTTTATTGGCAAATTATTTACTTCATTTTCATTTCTCGATGTGGATTTATCTGGTGGATTCGGAATCCATGTGAGATTTATTCAGTGTGCGTGTGTGGATAAATGTGTTGGTGGTGAAATGGTGTTTGGGCATGGGAATATGTTTGAATGTGTGTCGTGAAAGGGCTGGCACGTGTATGTAAAGGCTTGCAAAGGTGTGGTAAAGGTAGCTTGTGGCTCTACCACCTACTTATGCGTGACAGCTGTGAATTCGTGACGTCCGTGACAGGCATCCAGGCCATTGACATTTTTGAGGTTAGGATTCAATCCTTTTTGACTGCGTCAAAGATATTTGTGTGACCTTTTTGACGTTTTTGACTGAAAGCTGTTGAAAGTGAGATTTTATTGATTTAATACGTTGTTTTCGTGCGGCAAGTATTTTGTCAGTTATATTTTACTTTCACGAAGTATTTCTTATTTGGCTTTATTATACTGGTGTGTAATTTGTTTTATAGTTTTTTTTTATTGTTCGCTGGAAAGTGAGGTTAACTTATTGTTCATCAACTTGATGTTTTAATGTTATATAATACAATAATATACTGAATCAGGGTGTCTACTCGCCTGGAAAACCTGTAACTGTCGGGGAATTTTGATGTCCTGAAAAAACCTGGAAATGTCAAGGTTTTTTTTTAAAGGCAAGACATTTTTTTGAGCTGAGAGTGTTTACATTCTTTTAATTTTAATATAAAATTAAATAACAATGATTTTTTATTCGTAAAAGTAGTTTTGTATTAATGTATTTAAATATTTTGTTCAAATATTTTTTTGCTTGTAAATTAACTTTTTTAGCTGAAAATTTAACTGTTTCACTTTTTGTTGAAAAATTGATCTTTTTTAGTTGAAAATTCAGGTATTTTGTTAAAATTCGTCCTTTTTGGTTGAAAATTAATCTTTTTGTTTGACAATTCAACAGTTTCGTTGAATTCTTTTTCTCTCTTGACTGAAAAATCATTCGCTTAGGTAAAATTTAACTCTTTTGTTGAAAATTCGTATTTTTTGGTTGAATTCAACTGTTTTTCATTTAAAATCAAAACCTTTCTGGTTGAAATATCAACTAGAACATTTTCCGTTAAAAATGCATCTATTTTTGATAAACATTCAAGTACTTCGTTGAAAGTTAAACTCTTTTGTTCAAAATTAATTTTTTGTTGAAAAATAAATCTTCTTGGTTGAAAATTCAACTGTTCAGGTTACAAATTCATCATTTTACTTGAAAACTCATCTTTTTGGTTAAAAATTCAACTATTCCAATTGAATATTCATAATTTTCATTGAAAATTCATCACTTTGGTTAAAAGCTTAACTATTTTGTTCAAAATTTGGTGTTTTTGTTGCTTACAAAATTAATTATTCCATTTTTTTAAATAAAAATTAAAGTACTTGGTTGAAAGTTAAACTCTTTTGTTAAAAATTTATTTTTTTGTTAAGATTCATCATTTTAATTCATGCTTCATCTCTTGAATTGAAAATTAAACTATTTTGTTGAAATTTCTTTTTTTTTTGTTGAAAAATAATTTTGTTTAGTGATAAATTAACTATACCAGTTGAGTATTTCATCATTTTAGTTTAAAATTCATCGTTTTGGTTGAAATTAATTTTTTTAACTGAAAATTCAACTGTTCAATTGTTGGTTGAAAATTGATCTTTTTAAGCTGAAGCCCCATGTATTTTGTTGAAAATTCGTCTTTTTTGTTAAAAAATTAATTTTCTTAGTTGAGAATTAAACTGTTCTAGTTACAAATTCATTATTTTAGTTGAAAATTCATCTTTTGGGTTAACAATTCAACTTTTCCAATTGAAGATTCCTTATTAGTTTGTGTTGGTTTAAAATGTAATTATTCCATTTTTGGTTAAAAATTTATCTTTTTTAAATGAAAATTCGTCTTTTTTTGGGAGAAAACAAATCTCCTTGGTTGAAAATTCAACTTTTTCGATAAAAAATTCATCATTTTAGTTGCAAATTTATCTTTTTGGTTGAAAATTAATTTTTTTTAAACTAAAATGGAACTAATCCAGTTGAATATTTCATTATTTTAGTTGAAAATTATTCTCTTTGGCTGAAAATTAATTTTTTAAACTAAAAATTTATATATTCAATGTTTAGTTGAAAAGTCATGGATTGTGTTGAAACTTCGTCTTTTTTGGTCGAAAATTAATCCTCTTCTTGGTTGAAAATTCAACTGTTCCAGTTAAAGATTCATCATTTTAGTTGAAAAATCATCACTTTCATTGAAAATTTTAATATTTTGTTGAACATTCGTTTTTGTTGGGTTTAAAATTTTTTTTTAACTGAAAATTTAACTATTCCTATTTTGGTTAAAAATTTATCTTTTTTTGTTGAAAATTCAACTATTTGGTTGAAAAATCGTCTTTTTGGTATAAAATTAATCTTTTTGGTTGAAAATTAAACTGTTTGGTTAAAAATGAATCTATCTTGATGAAAATGCAACATTTTTACTTCAAAAGTTATCAATGTGAAGCGTTTTAAATTGAATTCAATATAGTACCAACACTAATTTTACCTAAAAAAAATGTCCTATTTTCAAGAAAAATCTCTTTATTTTGTTCCGTCTCCCTAGTTACTTTTACAAATGAAAAAAAAAACAGTTATTCAATTTTACATATAAATATTACTATATTTACATATTTAGTTATTTTTAAGGACTGCAAAAAACATTATTTATAATAAACTAATAATTATGAATTATTTGTATTCGATAAGTCTCAAGTTCTCTAGTATTTTTAAACTAATTTTGAGTTGTTTAAACAATTATTATTTATTTAAATAATTTTGTTTTCCCCTGTAAATTGTGAAAAGTTTATTTTCGGGATAAATGGTAGTTGACGGATTTTAAAAGTAATATTTGTTTTTTTAACATATTTGGTAATTATTTAAACAATTTTTCCCCTGTGAATCGTGAAAAATGTTTATTTTCTGGAATTAATGACACAATTAACGAATGTTGTGAATAATATATTTTCAAAATGATATTTGGGCTTTATTTAAACAATTTTCATTTGTTTAGCAAAATTTTTCTCCTGTAAATTGTGAAAAGTTATTATTTTCTTGAATAATTAACGCATTTAATGGATGCTAAGATATATTTTCTGAAAGACAGTTTGCAATTATTTTAAATATTTTTTGCCCCTGTAAATCTTGAAAAACCTTCAGGAAATAATGAAAATTCTAGTGTTTTCAAATCTGACACTGTGTGGCTTATTATTCCGTATTTTCATATCTCAAACCTTATACCCTGATTTGTAAAACAATACTAATTTATTTTAACCATTTTTTTCAGTTTCGTTATGGATAGTTATTTTTTTGGATCGATTTACAGAGGAATAAATTTGTTTCAAAAAATGAAAATTGTTTAAATAATTGCCAAATATCTTGAACAGAAAAATATTACTCTTAACATTTGTTCATTGTGTCAATAATTCCAGAAAATACTAACTTTTCACGATTTGGTGGAATAAATTATAGAAATTGTTTAAACAAAGAATACTATTTTTTAGATTTATCAACCATATTATTTATCCCGAAAAATAGTAACTTTTCACCATTTATTGGGAAAAAACATTAGTTTAAGCAAATAATAACTGTTTTAGCAATTTAAAATTAGTTAAAAATACTTGGTAACAGGTTACCTCTCGCATAAAAATAATTAATGTTGAAAAAATATTTTAAAAATACCGTCTTTTGCATGAATTTTACATAAAACTGCTGTTTTGAATTTTTGGGGGCATTTTCCGAGCACAATACAAGGGGATTGGATGGAAAAAATTAAAAGTTATTCGGTGGAAATTATTCCTTGAACATTCCTTAAAAAGTGACTAAGATTTAATTTTCAAATCTAATACTTTTTTTGCTGTCAATATATTGAAAGTGAGCTCAATTCCACGTCATGAACTTTTATTTATTTTAATTGGTTGAAATTTGACTATGCCAAGTCAGGGATGTTGAAAAAAATCGTACAAAAGTTAGGGACTTTTTATAAGAGGCACTGTAAATAACTGTCAAGGATAATAAATTTGAAATTTTTCGTTTTTAATTTGAAATAGTTTTGAAACGTGTATAAAAAATTATGTATGTCAAAAATGTTACAAGATTAAGATTCTGGTATTTTAATATTAACGGTCCGGGAAAATTGAATAATTGGTCAGAATAAAGTTAGAGCATTTTGAAAATCAAGTTTGGAACTACTCTTATATAATGTTCTTGTTAGTAATTTATTTGCCTCTTATTTTTATTTCTATTTTTCAGTTGCTTCCTCCTGACGATTATACTTTTAGTTAAGAGTTTTATAGTTTGGATGCAAAATCAACAATTTTAAAGTCATCTTTTTTGTTTGAAATATCTACTGATAAACCACATTATTAAAAAATAACTTTTTGCTGAAAATTCATCATTTCAGTTGAAAATTTATCTTTTCGGTTCCAAAGTCGTTTTTTTTATCAAAACTAATTTATTGATTCAAGATTGAACTATTCTGTTAAAAATTTGTTTTCTTTTGATTAAAAATTAATTTTTTAACTGAAAGTTTAACTATTCCATTATTAGTTAAAAATTGATCGTTTTTAGTTGAAAATTCAACTATTTTGTACAAAATTGGTGTTTTTTTTGCAGAAAAAGTCAACTGTTTTGTGGAACATTTTTGTTTTTGGGTTACAAAGTTTATATTATTTTAGTAGAAAATTCACTTTTTTTGTTGAAAATTCGTCTATTTGGTTTGAAAATATATCGCTTTTGTTGAAATTTGATTTTTTAAATTCAAAATGCAACTATTCCATTTTCGGATGAAAATTTATTTATTTAAAAAAAATGAAAATTCAACTACATACTTGCGTAAAAGTTGAACCACTTTGTTAAACATTAAATTTTTTTTTCAAGATTCATCTCTTTGGATACAAATTTAACTTATTTGCTTAAAAATTCTTTTTTTTTTTATTTAAAATTAATTTTTTACCTGAAAATGTAACTTTTCCATTTTTTGTTGAAAATTGATTTTTTTTTCATTAAAAATTCGTCTTTATTGGTAGAAAAGTAATCTTTTTTGTTAAAATTTCCTCTGAATAATTTTGGTTACAACTGTAACTGTTTGGTTGAAAATTAACTTTTTTGTTGCAAATTCATATTTACGGGTTGAAAATGCAACTTTTTTACAAAAAATTGGTCTTTTGTCTTGAAAGTTCAATGTTTTGGATGACATTTGTTTTCTTTGACTCAAAAATCTTTATTTGTTGAAAATTCGTCTTTTTGGATATAAAATTTAACTTCTGGATTAAAAGTTGAATTACTTTGTTATAAATTCTTGTTTTTTCTTTGAGATTCATCATTTTAATTGAAAATTCATCTCTTTGGTTAAAAATTAAATTATTTCATTGAAAATTCGTCTTTTTGGTACAAAATTAATATTTACGGGTTGAAAATTCAACTGTTTTGTAGAAAATTCGTCTTCTGGGTTGGAAATTTTTATTGTTGTGAAAAGTTAACTTACTTTGTCAAAAATTCATTTTCTTGATTGCAGATTCCTCATTTTAGTTAAAAATTCATATCTGGTTGAAATTTCAACTATTAAAAAAAAATTTACTGAAAATTTGTCTTTTATAGTTGAAAATTTAACTATTAATTTGAAAATTCATGTATGTTGTTGAAAATTCGACTTTTTGGTAGAAAATTAATCTTCTTGGTTGAACATTCGTCGTACAATTTAAAAAAAAAAACTGATCTCTTTCACACATTTTTCGAAATCTAGAAGGGACGGGAAAGTCAAACAATATTAATCACGTGGGAACTTCTTTTGGACGCAGAATGTAAGGTTTTTATCAGAGAAAACTTCACTTATTACTTGTTCCTTTCGAAAAAAATGACATAAATTGATCAAAAACAACCAATATCGAATTATTTTAAAAGGTAGCCTAACGATTTTTTCCATATTCAGTAAAAATACTCAGGAGGCATCCCGAAAATTTAATTTCTAGGGTACAAACTTTAGCCTGCTCTTTTAAGTGAAACTTGGTTCTGAGGACGCGTGAATGGCGATAATATAATTTTGCATTTTAAATTTGTGGGTTGGGACAGGTGCGTGACAGGACATTTTGCGTACTTTTTTATTCATATTTTCTAAACGAAGCCGTCTAAGATTTTGAAACTTTATTAAATTGTGCTTTGATATAAATACTTTACTGAAATAATTTTAGAAAAAATGTATTATTCAAAGGAAAAGTGGAAGAAGTAGGGCTTAAAGTGGTAAAGTTTTTGGCAATCACCCAGCAGCTGATAACAATTTATAGTGATGGGTTTTATTAGAAAATACGAAATTGAGGTTACATATTTGTACAGTTACATTTTGTTTTATTACTTATTTACAGTAATTTTGATTTTCAAATCAGATTAAAAGAATACATCAAATTGAACATAAAAAAGGTTTTGTTAACTATTTTTATCCAAAGGTTTAGAGTTCTGAATAATAAAATGTAATGTTCAATATAAGTAATAGAGTTCATAGTCAGAAGCCATTTTTTTCAAAATATCTACCATAAAGACCATATCTAGAAGAGAGAAGTAGCAATTTCCTCCAAATATATTTCTGAACACGGGCTCAGAGTTTGGACAAAAGAAAATCTTCTCTATAATAAATTCTAAGGCTTTATGTTTTAAACGCTTCACGTCATAATCATATGCTGTTACCATCCTACGTAAGACGTTGGTTGAATCATGTTTTAATGACATTGTGTTTTCTAATACCTTCTCACATTCAAATTTCAGATCATCTATACTGAAAAAACTAGCTACATCTAATATTTTTTCAGCACAGTTATCGAGGTTTTCTACCCTATTGGTGTACATATATCGTAGAACTTCGTTGAACATTTCAGGCGCTATGAAAGGTACACTTATTACATTTGAATTCTTAGAAATTTCACACATGCCCCTGAAATATGAACTTCTTGCACTTAGGACTACTTTATGTGCGCTGCATTTGTATTCACGTTGGGAAAACTTCCCAACGTGAATTTCTATGTCGCTGTTTGTTTTGTCATTCCACAATGCTTCGAATTCTTTGGGACAAGAATCTGTCGAGACATATTCTGCTGAATTTTCAGTATTTAATTTTTTTCTACACTTTGATATGTCTAAACAAGAGCAAAATGATAGCAGTAAATGTTGAATAGAAAGGGGTCGTGTTTTGTGTAGCAACTCATTCCAATCCAAACATGTAGTCGTATTCATAATTGTTACCAAGTTCTTTTTCAAAAATATGATGCACTCATCAAATACATCCTGTTCATGAGTGCGATCGCAGTATACTCCTTGACAGGCAATAATTGTTCTAAAAAAGTTGTGATCTGCTAAATTCTTGATTAGGAGTTCTTTACATTCAATGTGAAGATCTGAAATTCCGAAAGTATTCTCAGAGGTATCTACGAAAACATCATATGCTGCATTTGCTAGATTGTCTACTACCCCTGTGTACATGTATCTCAATAAATTATCAAAATTACGATGAGGTACATTAAGCCCGACTTTTAAATAAGATACCAAATCTTGTTTCCCAAAATTATTACTAAAATATGAACTGCTCATGGCTAGGACCAACTTGTGCGCTTTAAATTTTTTCACACTGCTTGAAATCTCTCCGTCGAAATCTATTTGTCTCTCCTCAACTTCTAACTCTACGTCACTATCAATTAATTCATTAAATAATAGTTTATATCTTTCACGATCCCTTTTTACTTCTTCAAAATCGCACTGTATAGTGAGATCCTCAATATTCAACTTTTTAAATTTTTTCAGGCTCATAAAATCCGAAATACCGTACTCTGTGTCTTTAAAAACTTTAAAAAGTATTTTAAATTTGGCAAATATTTTTACCCCCATGTTAGTTAGAACAGAAAAAGTTGTTTGTAGGATTGGTAGATGGTTTATGTATTCCGTGTACTGAAGATACAAACCTATGTACGGTTTCTTTACCTTTTCTTTACAGTCGCAAGTGTTTGTTTGTTTTTCGCAATTCTCGCAACTAATAATTTCACCTTTCACACTTTTATCTTGATTTAACTTCTTCAACAATAAACGCCATTTCAACATAGAATCAGAGGGATATTTTGGTGAAGCATATATTTGAAATTCTTTTTCTTCTAGTTCCTCTAGTTCTTCTTCAGATTCGAAGAGCTGTTTCACATTTTTAAATATCCAGACGGAAGTTCCTGGTAGCTGTTCTCCTTGGGCCATCTTGCTTTAAAATAAATGATCGAAGTATTGTGTTTCACAGAAAACATTTATTTAATTTTAATCATTTATAAAACGCTATTTTATTTTCTCGAGTGATGATTAAATCGAAATTGGAACTATATCAGGGTGTCCAGCGACCTTGAAAACCTGGAATTCTCCTTGAATTTTTTTTAAACCTGGAAATCTGCTCTTAAAATAGTAATTTTATTGAAATACGAAGAGTAATTTAAATATTTTAGTCTATTATGACAGAAACATCTCGTTTAGAAAAAATCTTGCTACTGAAAAGATTTTATTTATCAAGGTATAATTTATCTTTTGTTCAGTACAGAATAAATAAAGAGATTTCAATGCACTTTTTGTAGACTGTACCAATTATTTTATAAATTGCAAAGAACAGACTTTAATATTGTGAATAATTCTAAAAAGTTTTTAATTTCTTCTCCGCTAATATAGAATATTCAAGTATAAATTTTGTTGTGGTATTCAGCTTACAAATTATAAAAATTATTAGTTGAAAATGTCGATGTTAATTCAGTTTTTTTTCAGACTCATTCTGAGTTTGGCCATACAACGGACTTTTCTAGGGGTTGACCACTCGGTTTTTGAGTATACATCAGATTTTAAAAGGTTACAAAATATTTCAAAATATTTTAAATATTTTGTAATATTTTACAAACATTTCATGGATGTCAACGATTTAAAAAAGGCGTACATACCAGATTTCAAATATTTCAAAACATTTTAGAAGATTTCACAAAGATTTCAAATAATTCAATGATTTTAACGAATACAAAAGATTTAAGAAAGATTTCACAAATATTCCAAAGATTCAAAAAAGGCGTGTACAATAGATTTAAAAGTTTTCACTAAAATTTTTCAAATATTTCAAACATTTCATCAAGATTGTAAGGATTTCAAAGATTTGAAGAAGGCGTGTACATCAGATGTCGAAGATTTCACAAACATTTCGAACATTTCACAAATATTTTAAAACATTCAAAAGATTTCAAGGATTTTAAAGATTTCCAAAAGGGTATAGTGAACCAAATTTATAAGATTTCAAAACATTTCAAAGATTTCAACAAAGGACATATACACAAACAGGTACACCAGATTTCAAAACATTTCAAAGATTTTAAACGATCCAAAAATATTGAGAAGATTTCAAAATATTTAACAAATATTTCAAATATTCGAGTGATTTCAAACGATTACAAAAGATGTCTGAAAGATTTCACAAATATTTCAAAGAATTCATAAGTATTTCAAAAGATTTCAAGAATTTCAAAGATTTCAAGAAGGGTACAGTACACCAGTTTTAAAGATTTCAAAACATTTTAATAATTTCAAACGAACAGAAAAGATTTCACGAACAAACATTAAAGAAAGATTTCAAAAAATGGCACAAAGTTTTCTTAGATTTTAAAGCTTTCAAGGACTCAACAGATTTCAACAAGGGTACAGTGTACAACATGTTTCAAAAATTTCAAAAAATTTCAAATGTTTCAAACGATATCAAAATTATTTAGAAGATTTCAATAGGTTTAACAAAGATTTCAAATATTCCAGTGATTTTACAAGATTACAAAAACTTTCAGAAAGATTTCACAAATATTTTAAATATTCGAGTGACTTCAAAGGAATACAAAAGCCTTTAGACAGACTTCACAAATATTTTGAAGAATTCATAAGGACTTCAAAAGATTTTAAGGATTTCAAAGATTTCAACAATGGTACAGTACACCAGATTTCAAAGATTTCAAAACATTTCAATGATTTTCAATAATTTCAATAGGTTTCAACCAAATTTAGAAGATTTCAAAAGATTTTAATGATTTCGAACGAATAAAAAAAAGTTCAGAAACAAAGATTAAAGAAAGATTTCAAAACATTTTACAAAGTTTTTAAATATTTTACAAAAGTTTTAAATAATTCCAAAAGATTTCTCAAAGATTTCACAGGAATTTCAATCTTTCATTAAGGTTTGTAATACTTCAAAAAATTCCAACGAATTTACAAAGATTTCAAAGACTTTACAAGGATTTAAAAATATTCCTAAAGATTTCACAACGACCACTTATGTTCGCAAAAAATTAAGACTTTGTCTATTTATGATTCGGCTTTCTTTCGGAATTTTTGGCCAATAAAAAATGAAATGGCACATTTTTTACGTGTATAACAAACTTTTATTTCATTATTTGATGTAAAAAATGAGACCTGGAAAAACTTGATTTCTTGACCTGGAAAAGACCTGGAATTTTGTTCCGAAGAATCGCTGGACACCCTGTATATCGAAAAGTAGTGTATTAGGACCCTGAAAAAGTATAAGGTACCGATTGATGAAAGCCTTTAACTCTAGCATTACCAACATGTTCATGCTTTAAAAAATTCTTATTTTCATGGTTTTTATATTTTCGTGTATCTCAATTTTTTAAAAATGTTTTTGGAGGTCTTGAACGTTTTTCCATTTTGATCAGCTTTTTTATTAACATTCTCTGGGCATTAAATTATTCCTAACGGACCCCTGTTTTCAAAAAACAATTTTAAAATCTAGAGTAAATTTTGGAAAATTTGAGTTTTGTGTTTTCAAAAATTAAATTTTCCAACCTTCTCAAATAATTTTCCAATGTATTTTTATCAATAGAAAAGTCTAAAACACTTGAAAAAGTTCTTTCGTCATTCCTGCAGATTTTTAAATTGTTTTTTGAAAATACGGAACCACTAAACCCATCATTAGTGAGTGGATGTTGTCGACCCGCCCTAATATGCATAGTATCTGAAAATTACCAAATGTTACATAAAAATGTTTTAAACTTAAGTAGACCAAAATTTTAACATACATTATTGCAATGGTTCTTAGAGATGTCCTCCAAAAACTTGTAAAAAATTGTATCTATCCGATAGTATTGGAAATATTTGTTATCGGTTCTAGGAACTGTAAGAATTAAATAAAAAATTAGGTGTCCATTTAACTCAATCCAATGCATATTTTTAAAAAATTCTAAATGGAGCAAAACACTTTTTTTTTTAATTTTTAAGTTTTTATTATTTTCCACTAGAATTCACCCTAATTTTTGAACCAATAGGAAATTTTGTTTGAATTTTCACAAAGTTGAATCTTCAAATGAAAAACGAGAACAGAAGATGTAAACAGATTTCCAAATTATTAAAAAAAAATGTTTTCGGATGCCAACCTACAAATTGTTTTCCTCGACTCAAACGATTCGATTAATTTGAGCATTTTTATTCCGCCCACATATTTTGCAACAATTTTATAAACATTGAAAAAAAAGATAAATTTTAAATGCATGTTTCTTTTCAAGAATTTGTGAATATCGCCAAACATTATGATTCATATTGTATTATATTTTTCTAGGGTAAAATTTGCTATTTTTATGATAGAATATGTATATAAAATCATAATATGGAAAATATTTTTCAAAGAATATAAACCATTTATAATCGCCGACATAGAAATGATGTTTAAATACTTGTTGCAAAAGTATATATTTGGGAAAATCCATATCATTTTTTTCATTTCCTGATAGTTTCGTGGACGTGATTTTTCACATTTCGTTTTGTTTCTCAATTTTTGTATCAAAATTTGAAAAAAAGGAACAATTTCTCTCACCTATTGGTTTGATATGCGCCTTATTCAACTTTCAAACTCCAAATTGGATACCAATGGCGTGGCTATTGCTGCTGAAAATAAACCACTATGTGTAGTATAGATATGCATATAGATAGTATATATACGTAGTATATAAACCAATACTACTTTGTTTATCTTATAAGATTCCTCAAAATAAAACTTTGAGGAATTTTATGGTAAAAAAACTGAATGTTTCATAAAAATAAATGTTATTATAAATTTAATTACTCAAAATTGAGAAGGACCTTAACACATCAAAGTTTGAAATCATTTGATTTTGAAAGCTTTCAAAATTTCCCGGGGTTCTCAAATTAAAATTTGATTATAATTTTTCAGTTTATCTTTAATTTACAATACACCAGTTATTCACCAATTCTAATTTATAATCTCTTTTTTAGGAAAACGGACAGATGATTTTTGAATCTATATTTAAAAATTTCAAGCAGAATTGAAACTTAATATACCATGGTGAATAACGTGCAAGCAGAATGTTCCTTTACTGCTTGGTATCCCCATTTTTCAAAAGATTCCCTGGAAGCTATTATTCTCCCTTTACCTGATGAGATTTTAAAATACCTGGAGCATGATGCTTTTGTCCTACCTGTGGAAGCTACAAAAAATGTTGAATGTACCGCAGAATGGTCCGATGGTTCAACTGTGTATCCAGACTCATCAGAGGTGAAAAAGACAATTTCTAAAAACAATCTTATAAATTAAGTCAGCTATTAATTCAACTTAATTTGGATCTTTAAAAAATATTTCTTTTCAATCTTAATTAAAAATTTTTTAAATGGAGGCACTAAACTCATGATTCTTTCCAATTTGCAGGGTTTGCTTATGAATAATTTTAAGATTTCTTTTAATTGAGTTTAGATATTTTACCTCAATTTTCTTGAAGGAGGTCTTCTTTTTATTTAAATTTTTGTAAAAAGAATGTTTTGAATTTTAGCGATTTTTTAGGAATGCATTTAAATATTTTGGATTGTTTTCTTTTCCTGACTGGAAATTTTAATAATCTGAATAGATTCGTTTCAGAATCATCCACATATTTAAATATAAATTTACTTTATCTGCTGAAGGATCCAGAGTGCGAACCACCAACTTTTCCTGAATTTAGTAAAAAAATTCAAGAGGTTATTGATGACTTTGGAGCTGTCTTCATCAAATCAAATTGGAGCACACCCTCAGTAAGTAATTATTATAAATTTAGTTATTTTCATCCGATAACAGCATTTAAACATTTTTTTTAAATAAAATATTTTAAGGACGCCACATGGGTTGCACCAACAAAAACCCTTAAATGTACATCCTTGGAAGACGTATATTTACTTTTAAAAAGTTCGGATAGGATTTCCAAAGATTTGAATACGATTCGAAATTGGAGTGACAATAAAAATGCTGTCAGTTCCTGTTTAGTACTGAAAAGATGGAGGGAAATTAATCCTTGCACAGAATTTCGCTGCTTCGTTATGAACAATGAATTGATTGGTAAAAAATATAATTATTTGCATTTGAATATTTTTATCAGTGTCAATTAATAACTACATTCAAGAGCATACGATTAATTAATTGAATTAAATTTCTAGGAATATGCCAAAGAGACTTATCACAATACTACACACACATTGAATCAGAAAAGTACAGCATACAAAGGGACATCACAACTATTTTTAATGAGCGCATCAAGGAAAGATTTAAACTACAGAATTGTGAGTTTTCAATTTTTTAACGAACCATCATAAGGAGCCGTCCATAAACTACGTTACCAATTTTGGAATCCCCCCTCCCCCCCAACCAGAAAGTTATGTAGTCCAAAATTCTCTCAAACCATAAGAAAAAGGGGGATTTTTCACGAAAATAGGGGAATATTAGGGAAATAAAATTAATGTAATTTCCATATTAAATTCAATATAAAACGCACTAAATTTCTAAGATTTCAATTCAAAATATATTACATTTTCAACAAAATAAGTGAATTTTCAACCCAAAAAATACTGATTTTCAACAACAAAATTTTTGTGACCAAACAGTCGCATTTACAACCAAATTGTTGAACTTTCAAGCAAAATAGACGAATTATCAACAAAATAGTTTAACTCTTAACCAAATAGTTAAATGTGTAAGCCAAAAAAAAATAATTTTTCGATGAAAGTTGAATTAAAAAAAAAACGTTCATTTTCAACCAACAGAGATTACTTTTCTGCCATAAAAAATGAATTTTCTACCAAAAGACGAATTTTTAACAAAATATTTGAATCCTCTACCGAATAAATGAATTTTAATTAAGAAGGATCAATTTCAAACTAAATAGTTGAATTTTCTTCGAAAAAAGTTATTTTTAAATCAAAAATGGAATCGAAAAAGTTTTCTGCATACAAAATTAATTTTCACAAGACGTGTGCAAAACAGTTCGATCGGATTTCGATTGTAGAAAATCCGACATTCGATTCACGCTACGATCGGAAAGGTTTATTCGATTAATTTATAATTATAATTCTAAAAATCTGAACCGATGCATATAGAATGCAGATTGCAGTTCCAGAGATACATGAAGACAAAAATGTGTTAATCTGCTGGTTAATATTACGCGACCTATATATAGTTAAACAATAAACAAAAACTTGTCGTTAATTTTTACTTTAATGATTAAAATTTGCTTTACGATTACATAGTAACTACTAATAATAATTCCTTAGATGTTATTCATCACAAAATTTGTAAAATGTTTTTACAGCCTTTACAGGTTTATATTTATTTCCTTATTTAATATTCTCAAGCCAGAATTATAAAGAGGGAGGATCGCTACTGAAGGGTAGCCCAATATTGTATTATTACTTATTACCCTAGCTTTATTATTATTATTATTATTTATCACAGAACAGTTTAAACAAAATTTGTATTCTAAATTTCTGGAATTTGGATTAATAATTGGAGAATAAGAAATTTCAGGTCATATAAAATATATGTACCCAACATTTTCATTAAGTCGTATAGTATTAAATTAAAATGTTTATCAATTGTATCCTATAATATTTTTGTACAATATTACAAAAAGAAAAGCGGAACCGATTTCAACTGATTTTTACCTCTTTTAACTAAAAGTTATTTGCAGATGGGATGTTGTTTTTGATTACAGTTTTTTGGCATCCTACAAACAATTTAAGACAAAATTTACAATAATTTATCAGGTCATTTTTGAAAAAAATCATAATTTATAATAATATTTTAAAATTAATTTCTTATTATAATTTAAATATTAAAGATTCTAATAATATTATTGTTCTCCTATTAGTCGCTTAAAAAGTCGAAGTAATGAATTAAACAGTATCAAATATATCATGATATTTTGAACCTATAATAAGGATATGAATTGTAAAGCTCAATATTGACATTGACAAGTTCGACTTTATAAACGACTGATTGGCAAATAATAACCTCAATTCAAACTTTTGAGTTTTGAAAATTTGAATTAAATTAAAGAACACATTTAAAAAGACGGTTATAATAATCAGAGCTGGCCACTTTCATCAACGAAAAAAATTCTTAGACATTTTCCGGTTATTTCCCAGTTCACAAAAATTTTTCCCGGGCATTGAAATTCAAAAGTTCAAACTTTTAAAGCTGAATATTTCTTCATTTGAAGTACATATTTAAAGCCAAACGGCAAACAAAAGCAGCCAAAGTTAAAATCTCCTGAATTTTCAACTTCCCAAATCTTCCAAATTAAAGCTTACAAAATTTGCCATTCAAAAATTCTTAATTCAATCATTTCAAAGTAAACATTATCTTAAAATGAAACATTCATTTTAAATAAATGTGGGGGGAAAAATTCCGGTTTAAATATTTTTTCCAAATTTATTAAATTGTCATGAAAAATGATGTGAATATGACGTTTTTATCAATTTTTTTTAAATCAACATTCAACTGTAGACAAATGAAGAAAATTTTTAATGGAATTTGTAACAGTTTTTTTTAACAGTTGAATTTTCAACTTTTGAAAATGAAAGAAAATTTAAAATTCAAATGTTGAAAATTCAATTAAAAATTGTCTTCGATTTTCAGCTGCTTAAATTGAATTTTTAAATTCCTTTAATTTCAATTAACTGAATTGTTAACAGTTGGAATTCAAGAACGAGCTTTAGAAATTTAGATTTTTTGGTTAAATAATAAAAATCTTATCATTTGGTTGATAATTTAATTTATTCTTTGTTGAAAATTCAACTCTCTTCGTAGAAAATTGAACTAATCGGTTGGAAATGAACTTTTTTGTTGAAAATTCATATTTTTCGGGTAGAAAATTCAACTGTTTTGTAGAAAATTTGCCTTTTTTGCTTGAAACATCAACAGTTTGGTTGAAATTGTTTTTTCTTTCATGACTTAAAAATTTGAAATAAAAAGCAGTTGAATTCAACCGAAAAAGACGAATTTTTAACAAACCAGTTGAACCCTCAACTAAAACAGATTAATTTACAAATGGAAAATGGATGCATTCTCAACAAAATACATCAATTTTTAACCAACTAGATCAATTTTCAATTAAAAATATTACTTTTCAGCGAAAAATGGAATAGTTACAGTTTTAATTAAAATATTAATTCTCAACTAAAAAAAAAAAAATTTCAATGAAATTTCAAATAAAATAATGAATCTTAAAAGAAAGAACTTTCAACAGAAGAGTTAAACATTCAACCCAAAATATGCTGTTTTAATCAAGAAGATTAATTTTCTAAAAATGAAATGTAGTTAAATTTTCAACTAAAGAGATGAATCTTTAACCAAACAATGAATTTTTAACAATGTAGTTCAACTTTCATCGAGTAGTTGAATATTTGACCAAAAAAAAACATGACTTTTGAACAAAATAGTTGCATTTTCAACAAAATAAATTAAATTAGCAACCAAATAGTAGAATTTTCAACCAATCGAGATGAAATACGAACTGAAAATATAATAGTTGTATTTTATTATTGGGTTCTATTATTTCACTTCGCATTTAAACAAGGAAAAGGGGGAAGAGGGTAAGTTTCTTGAAAACAGAAAAAAAAGAATTCTCTAAGAAATGGGAAAAGAGGGGAATAGGGGAAAGAGTGTGAAGTCTGAAATATGAAAGTGGTTCTGAAACTTATAAAGTAATTATTGAACGTGACTGTTGGATGGCCATCTTTCGAAAAATTCGCAAACTTTGTTCAAATTTATCATCAGGAAACCTATTAAATCTTATCTAAGTTCGTAACGTCACTTCCACTGGCTCCACCCCCCCCCCCCTCTAAAATTGGTAACGCAGTTTATGGATGGCCCCTAACTGAAATCTAGCAAATTTATGAATACATTTTTTAATTTTCCAACAGATTCATTCGACGTTATACGTTACAAAAAGGATAAAGTGAAAATAATAGACTTTGGTCCAATGGATGAATCAGTCACGAAAGGCACTTTATTTACATATCCAGAACTGCAGAACGAAATAGAAAATACGCCTGAATTCAGATTTATTGCCGAAGACGTAGGTGTGCAACCAAAAGCTGCCCAACATTTCTGTGTGCCGCAGGAAATAAATGAATTTTTTCAGTCGAGGGGTGAAATGTCGATGATGGATGCCCTTCGAGAGGTGTGATTTATTATTTTTCATCTCAGAATTATTAAATTCGTTTTCAGCAACAATTAAAAATAATGTGTAAATTTCTATCTGTTCTCAGGAAGTTGAAAATCAAGGTCGAGTTCAGAATGAAGAAGACTCGGATTAAAAGTATCTAATGCGTTTTTAGAATTAAGTGTTACTTTTTGCTTTCTTAAATAAAAATGTTCAAAATTATTTCAAAATCAAATTTTAAAATTTATTTTCCTTGAAAATATCAAGAATTAGTTAGGGTGGCCGCGAAACACAGTTTTCAAAATTTCCTGAATTTTTAATAAAATAGTTCAATTTTCGAACAAAAAAATTGTTTCTTGAACCAAATAGATGCATTTTTAACAAAATAGTTGAATTTGTATCCTCATTGTTGAATCTTCAACCAAATGATCGAATTTTCCAACAAAAAAGATTAAACTTCAACGAAAAACAGTTGCATTTTTTAGAAGACAGCGGAAGTTTCAATGAAAAAGTTGAGTTTTCAAGCTCAAAAGTCGAATGTTGTAGAAAAAAGTTATTTATTTTAGACTAAACAGTAGGATTTGCAACTAAATAGTTAAACTTTTAAGCAAAAGAGACGAATTTTCAATCAAATGGTCAAATTTTTAATAAATAGATATTAAACTTGAGACAAACACAACTGCATTATCAAGCCAAAAAGACGAATTTTTTAGAAGCAAGTTGAATTATCAACCAGAAAAGTTTAATTCTCAACGGAAAATGTAGTAAATAATATTAGAAAAAAAAAAAATGAATTTTCAATAAAATTTTTAATTCTTAACCAAAAAGCTGAACCTTCAATCAAAAAAGTTAATTTTTAACAAAGTAGTTGAATTTTTATTTAAAAAAGATAAATTTCCAACAAAATAGTTCAACTTTCAACCAAAGACATAAATTTTGAACTAACATGATGAATCTTCAACTGGAATAGTTAAATTATGAGTTAAAAAAATGAATTTTCAATATAATAAAATAAGAATTTTCAACCAAAGAGATCAACTTCAACTCCTAAATGGTCGAATTTTGAAACAAGAAAGATTAGCCTTCAACCAAAAACAGTTGTATTTTCAACCAAATAGTTTCATTTTTTAGAAAACAGTTGAATTTTCATCGAAAAAGCTGGGTGTTTAGACACAATAGTTGATAAAATAGTTGAAACTTTAATTAAAAAATTGAATTTTCAACCTGCATAGATGAATTTCAAAAGAATAGTTTAATTCTCTACCAAAAAAGATTTTCGACAGAAAGTTAATTTTTTACCAAAATAATTGAATTTTCAACCCTAAAAATGAATTTTCAACAATATAGTTGAATTTTCAACTGAAATTAAAATCGTCAGAAGGAAGCAACTGCACAAAGAAGACAGAGAACTAGAAATACAAGGGAAATCAATTACTGACAAAAATATTGTATCGGGTGGCAGCAAAATTTCATTTTCAAAATCTCCCAATTTTTCCTCGATAAATTTTTTTAAATTTCCCCGGCCATTAATATTCAAAAACCAGAATCTTAATATTGTAACATTGTAAACGTAGAATCTTTTATTAACGGAATAAAACAATTGAAAATGAAATTTTTTAATTTATTATCCTTGGCAGTTTTTTAAAGTGCCTCTTATAGAAATTCCTGAACTTTCGCAAGATTTTTCCAAAATCCCTGACTTTTTCCTGGCCAATAAAATTCCCTGATTTTCAGTTTTTCCCTGACCGACGACCATCCTGTTAGTCCTTATTGACAACAAAAATGTAGAAAATTCCGATTCAGCAGGGAAGTTATGCGATTATAGAAACTCAGAAAATCGAATATGTTGAGCTCTCGGTAAATGACGTATTTTATTTGTAGTTTGTTATGTTACAAAAATATTAATAACATTAGTATAACAGAAGTTTTTTTCGCGCTCTAGTGTACAGAAATCAACAGTGCACTTCGCCCATTTCTCACAACAAATGTAGTCAAACAATTCATACCTTCACTACAATACCATTCATCTTAATTAATCTTGTCACGAAGTTAGTAGCAATCAAAACACAGTTATAAAATTTCTTTTTGAATTCCTGAGCGATCGAAAATTCCCTTCTGTATTTGCGAGAGAAGCAAATAAAAAGGCTTCTTTTTCAGTTTTGTTATCATAATACAATAAGTTTCATCTAGAATCTAGATTTTAGATATTCAGGTTTTAGTGCATTCTTCGAAACATTTCTATACAACGGTGCCACTTTTCCTACCTTTCAAAACGACTAGTTCTAGATGACATTACGGTGGCCCATACAGAAATTTAGTTTTCCAAATTCACTCTAGTTCGATAAATTTTGATTTTTAATATTTTTAGAGCTGCAGTTTCAAAAATCTTGATATAAAATGTTGGAATCCCTTGGACAAAATTATGTACCACCGTAACGTGCTACCAGTTGTTTATTTATCTCCATACTTATTTTCTTATAAAGTTCTTATGACTTGTTTATCATATTAACAGACGGTGAACTGGATACATAATTTACACTTTAATATTTACCATCCTTAAGTTGCAAAAAAATCAACGTTTTCAATTCCAATTCTAAACATTCGATTATGTCGAATATTTATGTCAATGCTTATTCAATTTGTCGAATTTTCAAAAAGTAGAAATTATTTTAATTAATTTATTGAAAGTATTTTGATTTAATATTCTAATTTTTAAGCATCGCCTACAAAAAATTAGGCTTTTGTCTTTGCTTCAAACAATGCAATACAATTATCATTTCTTCGCAATCTCTACATTTTTTTTTATTTTTCTTTGCATATCTTAAGAAGAACTAATACTTTAAATTTATTGAAAAATAATGGAAATGAAATTTTAACTAAAATGATTCCAAGCATTTTTCACCGTTTTAGGCCTTTGTATTTTGAGTACAAAATTATCAATTTTTTAGAATCTGTATATAAAAATTAAAAAAAAATCAAGCCCTTGTGAAAAAGATATTGCAAAATGGAATAATAATAAAAAAGACTGTAATTCCTCACTCGTTATTAATTTAAGTGTACCTATTATGATAACTATATGTTCAGCTTAAACAGATTTTTGGAATGCCTTGTAGAAAAGCATTCAGAATAAAAGTGTAACGGAAACACACAACTTCTCATTATTTACTACCACAAGTTAAAATGTATGGCTTCATTGCATTAAAATTTCCGATCATCAGTGATCGACTAATTAAAAAAGCTTAAAGCCACTAAATTCATATTATGTACAAGCGAGGCGTTTACTAAAAAACGTAAGTTTTGTTCAGTATATTATTGTGGTACGTACTTAAAGCGAGAGAGTAATAGTGCTCCTTCGCACTTTTGGTACTATTTTTTTTGTACCAAAGGAAATAGTTTTCTAAAATAATTACTACAAGCACAATATGAGATTAGATCAAAAAAGATTTTTAAATTCAGGTAATCATTTAAAAAAATGATAATAGTGTTCATTCCTGAGACGCGAGACAATTTCATGTAATACTAAAGTAGCTAAATATAATAAAATTAAAAGTTTTTTCTCATAGAAATATGATTTTACATTTTTAGAGCCAAATTTTCTCTCGAAACAATAATTAAAGAACATTGTAAAGTGAAATTTTATTTATTCTAAGAACGTTTAAACCCTTTTCCGCTTTTGCAACTGGATTCGAATTATATGTATTTTTTCACTTTATAATATCCCTAATTAAAAAAGGCATTGAACTATAATCAAACCGACGAGCTTTTTCCTTAATCAAAATAACTAGAGGGATTCGCACTAAGTTGTACAACGAATAATATTTTTCGTTTTTTTTTTTATTGAAATATTTACAATATCAAGAAATATTCCTGTAAAACATGAAACTATAAATTCCTAAAGTATACAGATTCATCTCATTCGTTAGAAGAGCTCAAGGAACTAAATTGAATCAAATCATTCTTATTCATAACGTCAGTTTGTTTATAGTTTGATGATCACGCGCTTCACATTTCTAGTTTCAATACGATTACTATGTCACTAAAAAAATCTGGAAATTTAGAATATTTCCAACTTGATGAATCCAATTTTAAAATTATAGATACTGAAAGATTTAATACTGATTAGATATTTCCACGAAAATGATTTTTCCGTAAATTGATTAAAAAAGTGTAGCAACCATGTAAAAGAGCCAATAATTACCACTTGAATTCACCGACTTTAGCTTCAAATAGTTTAAAAGTCAACGAAAAAAATTAAAGAATTATAATTTTTTTAAAGTACGGATTAAAATAACCAAATAAACACTGGTTCAATCGATTTTAAAACTCCGATCTCAATTGTACGGAGGCAGAGTTGATTTAAAATCTATGGCTTTTTAATGACTTACGTCGTTTGCGAAAATCAGCAGATGATACGATGTACATTGTAAATGTCGAAAGTTTTTTTTTGTTCGGTTTTGAAGAAACAGACGAAAAAAGAGTGTAATGTGAAAGAGACGACAATATTAGAGATGTAGTCGATTTCATCTTCTCTTCAGATTTTTATCTAGTCAATTCATCATTCAGTAACTGAAAAAAACGCAATTGATAAGTTTGATTTTCAGTAAACTCAACAATAACCGGATGACCATTTAAGACTGAGAAAAAATTTTTCGGTCATTTCCAGTTTTATTTTTATATTCTTGAATAATTTTTCTCTGTTATTTAAATTTTCAAATTCAAACCTTAAAAACTAAACAATTTATAATTTGAAGTATCCAAAAGAAGTATACAGTAGTCATCAAAATTCGACAGATTAAAAAAGAAGCACTAAAGATTCTTCAACTATAAAAACTGTTCATTGAAATTGTACAAGCCTGAAAGATTGAAATTATGTACCTCATTTCTAATTTTCAATGTAGAATTATTTAACTATGGAAGATTCCAATTGAAAAATGTACAGTTTTAAATCAGACATTTTTTAATTCTTTAATTAAAAATTCCACAAACTTAAAGCACTTTAGGTATTTAAAGGATTTAACGTTCAAATTGCAAAATTTTTAAAAATTTGAATCTAAAATCGGAAAATGTTGAATTTTTTAATTTAAAAATTGTTTTGATTTAATCGCTTTCTATTTGAATTTGTTCGTTTTAAGTTTAAATAAGACTGCATAACTTTGAATGTTTGAAGAAAATTGTTTAAAATGAAAGGTTACTAGTTTAAATTTGTCCAAATTATAAAGCATAAAACTGAAATTATTACATTTTGGGCAAGTTTAATTTTTAAACTATTTAACTCTGAAGGATTTCAATTGAAAATTCAACAACAACGTTCAAGTTCACATTTTTACAATTTCAAGTGCTCCTAATTGTAAATTATCCAATTTTTCAAATTTTAATATGAAAATATTCGATTTTTATCGTTCTGTAATAATAATAATTTTAGTTCTAAAAGGATTTCATTTTTAATTCTGCAACTTTATTATTTAATGTTGATTGTTTTCATTTTGAAAAAAGGGCTTATAAGTTACGAAAATGTAATCTAATAATGCTTTGAATTTAAGATCAATTCTTAAAAACTAGACAGATTTAAATAAGAACGGTTGAATTTCAAGCACTATAATGTTGAAATTATTTAATTTATTAAGTTTCATCATGAAATTATTCAAGTTTTAAATTGATACCTCATAAATTTTAAAAATTCAATATCTATAAGGTCTTGATTTCTACATTATAATTTCTCAATCACATAAAAAGACGATCGGATTTTTAAAGTAGGATTGAAGTAAACATTAAAAATGTTATATTTTCAAGTTATTGACGTTCCAAATAAAACAATTAAAAATTTTAAAAGTCAATCTTTAAAATTCAGTAATTTATAATTAGAAGTTTTTCAAAGTGTGAAATTTCCCATTGAAATCGTAGTCATTTTAAAGAAATTCAAATTCAACTCCTTCATTCCCGCATTTTTCCATATGATATCAAGTGGCACTTAAAGTGATTGGATAATTTAGTCTACTAAAACTAAGAATTAACAAAATTCCTGGTCAGAAAATTAATTCACTGCCATTTCCCGGGTTTTTTCTCAGTCTCGAAAAATTCCCGGTCCAGTCGCTATCCCGAATTATGAATAAACATTTTTTTAAATATTTCTACTAACCGATAATAATTAGGCTTGAAAGGTCCAGCCTTATTAAGGCCCATGTATTTCGCCTGCTCATCGGTAAGCTCTGTTAAATGTGCATCAAACGTAGGTAGATGCAAGGATGCGACATACTCATCTGTCAAATCATAAAAAATTTATTTTAGTTTAAATAATTGTAATATAAATTTTAGGATAATTGGAAAAAATTGTTAATAAATTTCTAATACCAACTTCTAAAACCATTAAAAGTTTCGTTTGGGAGCCTTAGTGCCGGTTTAAGGAAAAATGCGCCCCTAGAATTTACATTTTTAGGTGCCCCCCCCCCCTATTCTTGAGATCTTTCCATACCTTTTTCTATATGGTTTCTATTTAATCTCCTCAAATTATGTTACCCAATATGTTAAGTAATGCACATTTTTTATTCGATAATACAGCAAACTTTAGGAAAACTTTGAGTTATTTAAAAAGATATTTAGAAGTTTTAAAAGTTTTTAGAAGATTTGAAAAGAGTTTCAATCTTGAGAAGATTTCAAAAATTTTAAAACAAAATGTAGGTTTTTAAAGATTTCGGAAAAAGAAGCTTTTGAAGAATTTTGAAAGGTTTTAAGAGAATAAAAAAATTTCCAAAAGTTCCTGCAAAAATTTCAAATGATTTCTAAAAATGTAAAAAGATTCTGGATAAAAAAATTAATTGTAGGAAAAATTCGAATCATTTTAAATGATATTTAGAAGTTTTGAAAAATTATAAAAATAATTTAAATATTGAAAATATTTCAAAAAATTAAATGTAGATTTTTGAAGATTTCGAAAACAAAGCTTTTTAAGACGATTTTTAGATATTTTTTTTTTATTTTGACTGATTTTTTTTTAATTTTAGGAATAATTTGAGTTAGTTGAAAAGATGTTGAAAAAATTAATCTCCGTTGATAGAAATTTAATCTATTTGCGATTAAAAATGCAACTGTTTGGTTGAAAATTAATTTGTTTTGGTTGACGATTCAACTTTTTTTTTTAATTCGTCTTGTTTATGAATTCCAATAATTTTTTATTAAAAATTAACATCTTTTTTAGTTTGAATATTAAATTATAAAATTTTCGTTCAGAATTCATCTTTTTGGTAGAAAATTCAACTACTTCGTTAAACAGGGTGTCTACTAAATTTTGCCCACGAAATTTTCGGACAATTCCTGCATTTTTCCCGCTTGTAAATATAAGGTTCCTCTAACGACATAATCATACTAACTATGCATAGTGGGTTGCAACATGCGTAATTTTCTTGATTGCAATATTACGATTGTCTTAATAAAAATATATTTTTAAATTTTTAACCATTTCTAAGAATTTAAATTTTGAGAAGGTAAAAAAGTAGCGCAAGTAGCTCGAAGGGGCAATAAAAATTATGAACTATAAGGAAATGAAAAGCACACCCTGTTAAAAGTTGAACTACTTTGTTAAAAATTACCGTTTTTGGTTAAAGATTCTTCATTTTAGTAGTAAGAGTAACTATTTTGTTGAAAATTATTCGGTTTTAGTTCAAAATTCAATTGATAGGTTAAAAGTTAAACTATTTGGTTAAAAATTCGTTCTTTTTAAGAATCATCATTTTAGTTCAAAATTCATCCTTTTGGTTAAAAATTCAACTATTGGTGTCAAATTAACATTTATTGTAGAAAATTCGTATTTTCGGGTAAAAAAATTTAACTTTTTTTGTAGAAAAATCGTCTCTTTTGGTAAAAATGAATCTTTTTGGTTAAAAATATAATTATTCGGTCGAAAATTAACTTTTTTTTAAATAAAATTTTGATTTTACATATCTAAAATCTTCAAAAATCTTTTTGAATTTTCTCAAGAATCTTAAGAAAATTGTATTTATATAACTATAAAAAAAACAATAATTTAAAATTTGTATTTTGTATTAAAAATGGGTTTTCCCCTTAAATTGAAAAACTAGACGCATGCGATTGATGCTGCTAGTCTTTTCAATATTGAATGAAGAATTTTTCTAAAAGAAAAATCCAAAATCGGTCAAGAATTGAATTCTGCAAGTTATTTTCAACCTCGTTTTTTTATTCCGCCCCACTTTGGGGCACCCCTAGGCATTTGCCTACTTTTGCCTAATGGACAAACCGGCACTGGCAAGACTACAAAAAAAAAAATAATTAGTTAAAGTTGACGCCGTGTGCCGACAAAAATGGGTTTCGTAGCCTATAAAGACGTTGATTAAGTAGTTTAAAACTCCCCCTTCCCTACACCACAGACTTTTCCCTCTCCACAGTTCACCCTTCACTTCCCCTCCATTCCCCAAATTATTCCTCCTCTACTTTCCCCACCCCTCAATCCCCTTCCCCAAACATCACTTCCCCTCCCTTATTTCCTCTAACTTTTTGCCTCTCCTAAATTTTCCCTACTTTCCCTGCGATAATTTTCCCTCACTTCCATATCCTCATCACGCATCACTTTCCCTACCCCTCATTTCCCCTTACGTCCCCTCCCATAATTTCCCCTAATTTCCTCTCACTATCACTTCCTTATTTCCCCTACTTCCACTCCCCTCACATCGTCGCACTACCCTCCCATCGCTTCCCCTTCCTACTTTCCCCTCCATTCCTCTTATTTCCCTACCCCTACTTCCCCACACATCACTTACTACTTTTGCCCTCTTCAATTCCCCAGCCCATATTTCCTCACACTTCCCCTACTTTCCCCTCATTTTTCCTACTGACTCTCCCCTAATTTCCCCTCCCGGGAAAAGAGTTCGGCAGACGGACATCTGACCGAAACTGTAAGGGTTTCTGCCCAGAGCTACGAAAACCTAAAAAACAGAACTTTAAGGGCATGTGATACATCAGTTCCCCCGGGTTTTTGTCCACAAAAATTAAAAAATTTAAAACCTGTATTTGGAGATGCTATAAAATAGAGCAACAGACGTCCCGGAACTCTTTTTTGAGGGATAATAGCAAAAAAAATTGTATTTTTTGATTAAATTCAACTGTTTTGTATTCAAAATTGACATATTTTTGGTCGAAGATTCATCTCTTTCGTTGATTTGTAGAAAATTCTTTTTTTTTTTTTGTTTAATTAAAAATTCATCTTTTTTGGTGTAAAATTTCATCTTTCTTGGTTGAAAATAAACTTTATGGTAAGAAAATTTATATTTTTGAGTTAAAAATCCAACTATTGTGTAGAAAATTCATCTTTTTGGATAACAAATTTATATTTTAGGTTTAATAATTCAACTTTCTTGTGGAAAATTCGTTTATTTGGCTTGAAATTTAACATTTTGGTTGAAAATTCAACTGTTTGGGTAAAAATGAACTTTTTTGTTGAAAATTCTTATTTTCGGTTTAAAAATTCAACTTTTTTGTATAAAATTTGTCTTTTGGCTTGAAATTTTATCAAATTTATGTAAATTTCAAATGTTTTGTTGAAAATTAACTTTTTGGTTAAAAATTCATATTTTCGGGTTAAAAATTCAACTGTTCAGTAGAAAATTGGTATTTCTTGTTCGGAAATTCAACAATTTGATCGAATTTTTTTCGTTCTTGAGTTAAAAATCTTTTTGGCTTGAATATTCATCTTTAGAAGGTTCAAAATTCAAATATTTGGTTAGAAATGCAACTTTTTTTCTCGAAAATTAATTTTTTTTAGTAGAAGATTTAAGTATTTGCTTGATAATTCATCCTTTTTGGTTGCAACTGTTTCAATGTTAAAAATTCGTGTTTGCGGGATGAAAATTAATCTCTTTTGATTAAAATTTCAACTAATTTGAACCAAAAAAGCTTGATTTTTATTTCCTACGTGACACCCCTGCAAAGTGTTTCTTTTAATTTCAAAATGCCCCCTGATTTTGAGTAGAATTAAAAATATATATATTTAGGAGTCCCCTATATCGGTTTTTTTGTTGTAAAAATAATGTTTATTTAGTTTGAATAATAGCTACTTTGTTATTTTTTCTTCGGCATGTGTACAGTATACTATTTTAAGTGAAATAAATGAGTCTGAGTTTTGGCAGAATATAAAAAAAATATTTTGGGGGGGGGGGATGTATTTGAGTAAGAAGAGTACAATGTGCGTATGCTAAATCAAAAATACACAAATAGCGGTTATTAAAATTATATGAACATTTTTATCAGAGCTTGTTTTGACACCAAAAGAAACACTATGTAGGGGTGCCACTTAAGAAAGAAATAAAGTACTTTTTGGACGATCCTAATATAGATAATAATAAATAAATAAAATGAATAAACAAATAAAAAAAATTTAATTATAAAAATAAAATAACTAATCACGAATACTCTCCAATAGTAAACCCCTTCGTTTTTGAAACATTGAAGTTTAATAATTCTAATCTATTATATGAACATTAAAAGTTAAAAAATATTAAAACTAAATTAACAAAAATTTTTGATATTTTGATATTATTGCTTTCTCAGTGCTTACCTTTGAAGAATGATACTCTTTACAGTCAAGGTATTGCCGATAATATATGTGTCGCTTTCTTCATCAGGGAATTTTCTTGCAATATTTTCAGCTGCATAATTAGCATCACAATCGTAATCTGGTTCATGTTCTTCTGCATCATTCCCTGAAACCAAAAAAATGTATTTGATTAATATTTAGAATTATTAAAATTATTATTTAAAATTGAAATTCGAAAACTGCATTCGAAAAATCTATAAATAATATAGGTTGGCCACTGGATTGGGAAAACTAGGAAATGAGATTGAAATTTTTTTTTCACAGGTAATGTAGTTAACTTTTAATAAAAAAAAACCTTTACAATCAATTTTAAATTTTACTATCAAAATATATAAAAAAGGGGGCTGTAAAACTTTTAAAAATTAGCGCACTTGATAATTTTTACCAAACAAGTATTTTTAGACAATTTTTCAAGGTTGTTTCTCTCTTTAAAATGTTTGGAAAAGTATGAAGTATTATGATTGTTTTTTAGAATTTTAATACCGCAATATATATTGCGTTTTATAGTAACCTTAATAAATAACTTTTATGACATTTTTTAGTATTGATTGAGAAACAAAAATTGCATCTAACAACTTGAAATATGGTTCAATTTTTTTTTAACTTCAAACAAGAAAATAAATCATTTACTTGGTCTCAGAAATTATTGAAATTGGCTTATTTTAAAATACACTGAGTTTGCAATAAAATCATTTTATTTTAAAGGATTAAGTTTGAAAATTTTAATTTGTCGGTCTCGTAATTTTTAATTTTTCAATTACAAATCACAATATAAAAAATGTAGCTACAGTTTTCAATTACATGGACAAATTCCAATTGAAATAATTTGAAATTGATAAATTGTTACTTAAAAAGCGTATTAACTCGAATAGTTAAAATTAAAAACTCCATAATTAGAGAGTTTATTTATTTTACAAAAAAATTGTTCAAATATGAATTTCTAAATTAAATTTAATAATAAAAATAAAACGACTTCAAACCGAAACGTTAAAAATTGTATGGTTTAAGGCAGGGTGTGTAGCGATTCTTAAAAACAAAATTCATGATCTTTTCCAGGTTTTTCAGGTCGAGGAATTATGTTTTCCAGGTTTTCTTTTTTGTACATTAAATAATAAAATAACCGTTTGCTACACATGTAAAAAATGAGCATTACTTATAAGTAATATGCAACAAAGAACTTAACAAAATAAATTTTGATTTAATTAAAAATTTAGCAGGAATCGAAAAGCTATTTTGGCCATGGCACAATATGGACTTAATAAAATTTACTTTTTTTTTGTGTGCCGTGCTCTATAACCATTTCAATTCAAGTGTTTATAAAGTAGATTTCAAAAGTAACCATAAATAATTATCTGTACTGTTTAATTTGATTAAACACTTGAGTAATAGAAATTATTAAGAAATTATTGACCTTTTAGAAATATTAAAAATGCTACTTTAAAGTTTATTTCACAATTCGATAATATTTTTCAAATTGTCACGCTAACAAAGTTTAGGTATTTAATTCGTACACTAAAGCAGAGGTGGCTCTGAAATCGAATGATTAAATTCATTAGATCTTTTGCATTTTTCCAAAATAGAAATTCTCATTTCGTACCTGCGGCTAAGAAATGATAGGAAAATTTCCAGCTTATTGGCCCGAAAATCCCAGTCCCATTGGACCGTCAATGTTTATGATCCTCTTTATCCTATAACTAATACTCTATTTCACTACCCATTTATAAACGTAGTATCACTTAAATTCTTAAACCCAGTCCTAAACTTAACTAGGATGGACCCTTTTATGATCTAATTATAAGGATAATAGAGGGAGAGTAAGTCAGAATTGAAAATCTTTCAATTCTTGTTCAGCTCTAATTGGTTTTCCAAGCCCCAAATTACTCCCAGACCCATTTTAACCAAATAGTCCAGTTGCAGTTTAACTAAAGTTCTCAAATTTCATTACCTGCTAAATATTGGTGACGTTAACATTGTCCTAGAGACTTGTAGCAAATATTCTGTGAGGAATGACATTTTAAACCGGATACAAATGTGTACGTTTTTAGAACAGAGCGATTTGCGTTCTTCGGTCGGATTGTAATAGGTATTAATTATTATTATTAATTAATTATTATTTGCTTTGTGTTATTTATGATAATAATAATTTGTATTATAGTTAGGTAAATGTTATTGGGTTTCTTTTCTAGTATCTTAACAACTTTAAATTTATACTTTCGCTCTAGCAAGTATTTTTTTTCATACTCTGTAGGTTGATTTCACTCCAGAAATTGCAGTCACAATTGCAAAGTTAGGAAAATAGTTGGGTGAACGTTTAATTAGGACATTCTAGTAGCAGCGGTACACCTCAATTAGGCGAAAATTTGTTCACATCTTTAAAATTTTGTTGAAATTTTTGCAAAATAATTGAAGTCTGTGTGAAAATCTTTATAAAATAATTGAAGTCTGTGTGAAAATCTTTGTAAAATTATTTAAATCTATCGGAAATCTTTGCGAAATTTTTAAAACCCTTGTGAAATTTTAAAAATCTTTGTAAAGTCTCTGGGAAATCTTTGTGCAATCTTTAAAATCTTTGTGAAATAATTGAATCTTTATGAAATCTTTCAAATATTTGGGAAATCATTGGAATATTTAGAAATATTTGCGAAAAATTTGAAATATTTTTGAAATATTTGGTAAAATTGGTTAAATTATTTAAATATTTGGGAAATTTTTCAAGTCTTTTTGAAATCATTTAAATTTATCAGAAATCTTCGCAAAAATTCTTAAATCTTTGTGAAATTTTTGTGAAATCTTTGTGCAATCTTTTAAATCTAGCTGAAATCTTTGAGAAATAATGGAATCTTTATGAAATATTTGAAATATTTGGGAAATCATTGAAATCTTTAGAAATATTTGGTAATATTTGTGAAATTATTGAAATATTTGGGAAATTTGTTAAGTCTTTGTGAAATCATTTAAATCTATCGGAAATATTTGCAAAGAATTTTTAATCATTGTGACATTTTTGGGAAATCATTGAAATCTTTGTGCAGACTTTGAAATCTTGCTGAGATTTTTGTGAAATAATTGAATCTTTACGAAATTTTTGAAATCTTTGGAAAATCATTGAAATCTTTCTTAAAACTTTGGAAATATTTACGAAAAATTTGAAATATTTTAACAATATTTGATACTATTTGCGAAATTATTGAAGTATTTGGAAAACTATTCAAGCCTTTGTGAAATTATTTAAATCTATCGGAAATATTTGCGAAATTTTTAAAAACTTTGTGAAATTTTAAAAATCTATGTGAAATCTCTAGGAAATCTTTGTGCAATCTTTAAAATCTTTGTGAAATAATTGAATCTTTATGAAATCTTTCAAATATTTGGGAATTCATTGGAATATTTAGAAATATTTGCGAGAAATTTGAAATATTTTTGAAATATTTGGTAACATTTGTTAAATTATTCAAATATTTGGGAAATTTTTCAAGTCTTTGTGAAATCATTTAAATCTATCAGAAATCTTCGCGAAAATTCTTAAATCTTTGTGAAATTTTTGAAATCTTTTTGAAATCTTTCTGAAATCTTTGTGAAATCTTTGTAAAATCTTTGTGCAATATTTGAACTCTAGCTGAAATCTTTCAGAAATAATGGAATCTTTATGAAATCTTGGAAATATTTGGGAAATCATTGAAATCTTTGGAAATATTTGGTAATATTTGTGAAATTATTGAAATATTTGGGAAATTTTTTAAGTCTTTGTAAAATCATTTAAATCTATCGGAAATCTTTGCGAAAATTTTTAAATCTTTGTGAAATTTTTTCAATCTTTGGGAAATCATTGAAATCTTTGTGCAGTCTTTGAAATCTAGCTAAAATTTTTGTGAAATAATTGAATCTTTATGAATTTTTTGAAATCTTTGGAAAATCATTGAAATCTTTTTGAAAACTTTGAAAATATTTACGAAAAATTTGAAATATTTAAAAAATATTTGATACTATTTGCGAAATTATTTAAATCTCTAGGAAATCTTTGTGCAATCTTTAAAATCTTTGTGAAATAATTGATATGAAATCTTTCAAATCTTTCAAATATTTGGGAATTCATTGGAATATTTAGAAATATTTGCGAGAAATTTGAAATATTTGGTAACATTTGTTAAATTATTTAAATATTTGGGAAATTTTTCAAGTCTTTGTGAAATCATTTAAATCTATCAGAAATCTTCGCGCAAATTCTTAAATCTTTGTGAAATTTTTGAAATCTTTGTGAAATATTTGTGAAATCTTTGTGCAATATTTGAAATCTAGCTGAAATCTGAGAAATAATGGAATCTTTATGAAATGTTTGAAATATTTGGGAAATCATTGAAATCTTTGGAAATATTTGCAAAAAATTTAAAATATTTTTAAATCTTTGTGAAATTTTTGAAATCCTTGGGAAATCATTGAAATCTTTGTGCAGTCTTTAAAATCTAGCTGAAATTTTTGTGAAGTAATTGAATCTTTATGAAATTTTTGAAATCTTTGGAAAATCATTGAAATCTTGTTGAAAACTTTGGAAATATTTGCGAAAAATTGGAAATATTTGTAAAATTATTGAAATCTTGGGAAAATCATTCAAGTATTTGTAAAATATTTCAAATCTGTCCGAAATCTTTTCGATACCTTTAAAATCATTTTCGAATCTTTGGGAAATCTTTGTGAAATGATTGGCAATATTAATTTTGTACCTATATTTATTATTTACTATTTATTGTTTATTTAGTATTTATGTACAATTTTTACATAGAATAATATTATTATACTATGCACCTATACAAATTGTACCATTCAATTTTATAAGTCTATGCCCCCCCCCCCCCACTTCCGAGAAAAAAAGGCTCCGCCGCTTCTGTCATTAATGAAGATTACTAAAAACAAAAATCTCTTTGTTCAGAATACAGTATTTGAATGCCTTTTGAAATCTTTGAAATTTGTTGAATCTTTTAAAATCTTTGTGAAATCTTTCAAAACTTTGTAAAATCTTTGAGATCCTTAAAATAATTCTGAAATCTTAGTTTTTGAAATATTTTGAAATCGTTGAGATATTTGAAATCTTTCTGAAGTATTTGGAATCCTTTTAAAAAATTTTAAAATCTTTAAAACGTTTAAAATCTGTAAAACTTTGGAAATGTTCGAATTCCTTTAAAAAACTTTTGAAATTTTTTAAATCTTTGTGAAATCTTTTGAAAGTTTTTAAATCTTTGTAAAATGTTCGAAATCTTTGTAGAATTTTTATGGTGTCATCTGAAATGTTTTAAAATCTTTGAAATATTTTAAAATATTTTGAATGCTCTTTAAAAACATTGAAATCCTTAAAATCTTTCTAAAATATTAGTTTTTGAAATCTTTTAAAATCGTTGAAATATTTAAAAATCATTGTGAAATTCTTTGAAATTTTATAAAATCGTTTGAAATTTGTAAATTTGAATGACCCAGAAAACCAGTTATCAAGCCGTAAATTATTTGGTGAGATTTAGTGACATAAAATACTTGATAATAATTACCAATCCAACTGAAATTCACCAGGCGATTTTACAATTTAGAAGATATTTCAATGGATTTGTCGAGAATTTAAAGGAATAAATTTAATTAATTTAGTTTTAAAGACGTTTTAGGGAATTTCAACTAATATGTAGAGAAATTTGGGAAATAAATTAAATTTTATTTCAAGAGATTTCTACGGATTTCATTAATTTCCATATTTTGAGGCTTTTGAAAGAATTTCAAGAGATTAAAAAAAAACTCAAGGGGTTTCAAAGAAGTTTTTAGGATTTTCAAAAATATTAAGAAATTTCTAGATAATTAAATAAATAAAAACATCCCACTGAACAACATAAAAAAATATCTAAATAAATAAATTTTAGAGAATCAAATTTCAAGGGATTTCTGGCGACTACCAACATTTCAAGGTATTTTAAGGAACTTTATAAGATTTAAAGAATTTTATTGATCTATGATTTGGACTTACTTCTACTTATTTTAATAGATTTTTACGATATCCAATGATTTCAAGGTATTTTAAGTTATAGCAACTAATTTCAAGAGAACTTTAGGGAATGAATTTATTTCAAGACTAATTTAGATTTTAAGACTTTGAATTTTAATTAATTTAATTATTAATTTTAAATGCTTCAAATTCAAAATTGTCATACTTTGATTATTTTTGATTTGAAGTTCAGATTAAATACTTCAAATTATAATTTCAATATCTTTGAAGGCTTTAATTTGCAAATTTGAATGACCTGGAAAAGCAGTTATGAATCCGGTAATTTTTTATTGAGATTTAGTGAGATGAAATAATTGATAATAGTTACCAATAAATTCCCAACTGGAATCCACAGCCCACGACGTATCAGTGAAGAGTTTCGTCTTGATTTTCGGTGGTTGAACAGGTTTTGCAGTCGGAAGTTTCTTAATTTCCCTAGAACCCAATCTTTTCGCCAAATTGTCCACAGAGGAGGATATAAGTGGCGTTTTATCTTCCATTTCTTCCGGTTCTTCCCAATCAATGGGATGAAGTTGATTTGCATTATTTCCAACTGGCGTTTGTAACCACCCGGGTTCACTATGCCGAAATTTGTTCGTTGCGGGATTATTTTTTGGTCGCCTCCTGGGCACAACAACAGCATTTTGATTGATGGCATCTGCTGGTTCAGCGTAGAACGGGCTTCCTTGTTTGGATTCTGGAGTCAAAGGACTATTGCTTTCAGATTTTGCCAGAAGCAAGCCTAACTTATTTCTTGGAGGTGTTATCGTGTTTGGACTGTTCAGAGAATTAGCACTGCCTGTAAATAAAAATAAACAAAAATTGAATGAGAAAAATGGATAAATCCATCCCAGTCTATGATACATTTTTAGACGGGCATAAACTACCAGTGATTAGAAATAACTAGTTTCATTGAAATATTTACTGCTTTTGGTAACTATAGTGGTAAGGAAGTTACATTTGCAAATAAGTAACGAATTGGTAACTAATTATATTTTTTTCAGTAACAGTAACTATAAAAATTTATACTTTTAGGGTTTCGCAGCACAGGGCAGTAGGGGAAGTGAGAAAAAATGGGCGGGAGGGGGTAGTAGGAGGAGTAAGTGGAAATGAAGGGAAATGAAGGGAAGGAAAGTAGGAGAAGCCATGGAAAATGAGGGGAGGAAAAGTAAAGTAAGTGAGGGGAAATGAGGACAGGAGAAGTAGGGGAAATGAGGGCAGGGTATGTGAATTTATTTCTGAAGTTTTTATTAGATTAGAATAATATTAAGTTTTTTAAATCAGAAAATTGTTTTTATTGCCTTAAAAAGAGTCTTGAATAAACACCAAGACGTTGGTGGACTTTTTGTTAATTTCGTTTGGTTATGAATTGAAAAAACAGGAAATTTAGAGGAGCTGAGGGGAAATAAGGGGTGAGGAAGTAGGGGAAGTGAAGAGAAATCATGGAAGGGAAATCATGGAAGGAAAAGTCGGAGAAATAAGGGGAAAAAATAAGAGGGAAATTAGGGGAAATAGGGAGAGGGAAAGTGAGGGAAAATTATGGAAAGGGAAGTAGGGGAAGCGAGTGGAAGGGAAACGAGGGGAAATAAAGAGAGGGAAAGTAGGAGAAGTGGTGTAGAACGTGAAGAGGGGGAAATAAGGTAAGTGAGGGGAAATGAGAGGAAGGGATGTATGTAAAGTAGAGCAAATCAGGGGAGGGGAAGTGAGGGGAAGGAAAGTAGAGAACGTGAGGTGAAATGAGAAGAAGCAGGGGAAATCATTAGAAATTAAGGTGAGTACGGGAAGAGAGGTCGGCGCTGCAGAAAAGAAGTATGGGAAGAGAAGAGTCAGCTGGGAAAGTGAGGGTAGGGGAAAGTAGAGGATGAGGAAGTTGGGGAAGGCAGTGGGGTGAAGGGTGAAGAGAGGGTAGAGAAAGTATTGCTAAGGGGAATTGAGGAGTGGAAAAGTGAGGGAAAATTCGGGGAGGGAAAGTAGTGGAAGTGTGGGGAAATGAGAAGAGGGGTAGTAGGGGAAATGAAGGGAAAGTGGGGGAAGTGATGAGAAATATAGGGATGGGAAAGTTAAGTGAGTGTGGTAAGTGACGGGAAATTGGGGGAGGAGAAGTAGGTAAAGTAGGGGAAATTAGGGGTAGGGAAGTGAGTGGAAATGAATTTTGGTAAGGAATTTCTATTTCTTTTTTTTGTAGTTGCTTCCTCCTGACGATTATTTTGTTAGTTAAAAATTTTATTATTTGGTTGAAAATTCAATAATTTTGTTAAAAAGTAATCCTTTTTGGCTGAAAATTTAACGTTTTGTTCAAAATTAACTTTCTGTTGAAAATGCATATTTTGGTGTTGAAAATCCTCCTGAAACCTTTCTTGGCTGAAAATTCAACCATTTTTTGAAATATTCTTCTTTTTGGTTTAAAAATTAATCTACTTTAGTAGAAATTTCATCCTTTTGGGATAAAAATGCAACTGTTTGGTTGAAAATTAATCTTCTTTGTTTGAGGATTCAGCTATTTTGTTGAAAAATCATATTTTTTTGTTGCAAATTGATCTGATTGGTTGAAAATTCGTTTTTTTGTTGTTGTTAAAAAAATAATTCTTTTAACTGAAAATTTAACTATTCCTATTGAAGATTCATCATTTCAGTTGAAAAATAATTTCGGTTGTTGAAAGTTTAACAAATTTGTTAAAAATTGATCTTTTTAATTGAAAATTGAACTACTTGGATAAAAGTTGAACTAATTTGTTGAACATTTTTTTGTTCTTGAAAGTTCATCTCATTGGTTGAAAATGTAACTATTTTGTCACAAATTTATATTTTTGGGTTGAAAATTTAATTATTTTATAGAAAATTCGTCTTTTGGTTTAAAAGTTCAACAATTTGCATGAACTTATTTTTCTTTTTCGACTGAACAATCTTTATTTGTTGAAAATTCGTCCGTTAAGTTACAAAATTCATCACTGCGGTTGAAAATTCATCTTTTTGGTTGAAAATTTGACTACATTGTTAAATATTATTTTTTTCTTCTTTTTGGTTCAAGTATCAAATTTCACTGGTTGAAGTTTAATCTTTTTTGTTTGAAAATTCGACCATTTGGTTAAAAATGCAACTTTGTAGGTAGAAAATTCAAGTATTTGGTTAAAAATTCAATTACATTGTTGAACATTTAATTATTCTGTTGAAAATTCAAGTATTTGGTTACAAATTCAACTACATTGTTGAACATTTAATTATTTGTTTGAAAATTCAAGAATTTTATTAAAAAGTTGTCTCTTTTGGTAGAAAATTGAACTGCTTTCTTGAAAATTTCTCCTTTTGGATTGAAAATTCATCTCTTATGCTATAAAATCATATTTTTTGGTTGAAATGAAAAAATTTGAAATTTTAAAATTTGAATCTGAAATTGTATTGTTTTATTCCGTTTAGAAAAGGTTTTGCGTTAAAAATGTTACAAGATTAAAATGCTTGTTTTTGAATATTAATGGCAAGGGAAAATGAAAAATTGGCCCGGGAAAAGTCAATAAATAAGTCAGGGAATTTAGAAAATAAAGTTTTTGGGCCACCCCGTTTACTTAATGGAATTTTAATATTCAATACTATTTTTAAGAAACTTAAAAATAGTGAAAATAGAAATTCTAAATCCGATTTCAGCCCTACTGTCAATGATTTTCCAAATAAAAAAAGTCACAGTATGAACAAAGTTTTCAGTGAGATAAAATCTCTGTTCACACAAGGTTCTTTGAACCGATGCTTCAATAATTTTGTTCGTGAGTTAACGGCAACGTTTAGTTCCTTTTAAAAAGTAATTTTCCCGTCACTGTTAGCTACCTAGGTCCAGGAAAAGGTTTTGAACAAAAGAAATGACTCACAAACTCTAGACAGAAGATCTGGTCTCTTCCCCATCCCCGTTTCTTCAAGAGATCCACTGTCTGGACTCTTGGCTTCAATAATGGGTTTGAAGCTGGTGAACTCCGGACTCGTTACTTCCTTATAACTCAGCTTCTCATTTCCCACAGATTTATCATTACGAATCACAAGCCTTTCATTCCGTGGAACGAGCTGGTCATTAGCCACTAGCCTTTCATTAGAAGATTTTTCCCCAGGACTCACAACTCGTTCTGAACCCACCAACCGATCGTTCGAATTTTTTAAGCGATCAACTTGGACTTCGCCACGAGCTACTCTTTCATTAGGACACCAAGTGGAGTGATTCGACTGGTCTGTCGTATTCCAGATGTCCTCATAATCCGAGATTTTGTCGCCTGGGGAACTTCTGTAATAAGATTCGAGGATGTCGGATTCTTGGTAGTGTTGTGAATTTTTCCTGGCGTCACGATCCCTTCGACGTTTGGATTTGCTGGTACTCGAGGGTGTCGTGGGAGAGAGGATGCTTGGAGTTTTCGAGCAGACTAGTTTTGATGATGGAGAGAGCACTGGAGTCATTGGGGATAAGGGCGATTTTGATGAGAGGTTCGAAGACAAGGATTTCGTCGATGTGACACTTTGAGGAGAGAGCAATGAACTACTTGGATCCGATGGTGTATTTTGCTGTAAAAAAATCAAAAGGATGGAAAATTAGATAAGAATCTTCATCAGCCAGGCTGGTCTTTATTTTAATTAAACTAGCATCATCAATCGCGCGTTACGCGTGCATGCAGTTTTCTGGTTTGAGCGGAAAAACAACTTATAATACAAAATAAAGATATGTTTTTAAGTTTATTCGTTTCTACATTCTTGAGAAAATTAAAAAAAGTTTCAGATATGTCAAATCGAAATTTGAACAAAAAGATCATTTTCAACCAAAAAAAGATCAATTCTCAACGAAAAATGTAGGAGTCGATTTCTCAACTAAGAAAGATTTTTATTTTAAAGCATAAATAGTTGAATTTATGGACAAAAGACGAATTTTCAACAAAATAGTTGAATTTTTAACCAAACCAGATTATTAATTTTCTACCAAGAAGATTAATTTTTTGCCAAAAAAGGCGAATTTTTAACAAAATACTTGAATTTTCCACAAAATAGTTACATTGTCAACCAAAGAAATAATTTTAAACTAAAATGATGAATCTTCAAAAAAAAAAAAATTGCATTTGTACAAAGCAGATGATTTTTTAACCAAGTAGTTGATTTTTTAACCACCAAAGATGAATTCTCAACGTAAAATGTAATAGTTCATATTTCAACTAAAAAGGATTTTAATTTCAGATCAAGAACACTTGAATTCATAAAAAAAGACGAATTTTCAACAAAAGAACTGAATCTTCAACCAGAACAATTTATTTTTCAATCAGGTAGTTGCATATTTAACAAAAAAAGATGAAATTTCTACCACAAGAGATGAATTTTAAATATCTTTTAAACTGACTCAAATTATTCCTGAAATTTTGAAAAATCTTTTAAAATTGAAAAAATTGTCTTTCATTCTTCCATATTTTGTTCGACACTTTAATCAATCTTTTGAAATGTTTTGAAATATTTTTGAACTTTCATTAAAAATTAATTTTTCAACATAAAAAATCAACAAAAATGTTCCCAGGAATTTTGAGAAAATTTTTCTATTCTCTTGAAACATTTCAAAATTCTTAAAAAGCTTTGACCATTTTTTTATCGTAATCTTGAAAAACTTACATTTTTTTAAATCTTTTCAAAAATCAAATAATTTATTAATCGTTTCAAAACTTTTAAACCGTCTTAATATCTTTCAAAATGAGCCGATTTTTTGCCCTAAAATCTTCTAGATTCTTTCTTGACAATTTTGGGGACATCTTTTGAAATGTTCAAACATATTAAAAAATATTCTCTTAAAAATTGAATTTTCAAAATAAAAAGTCATTTCAAATATTCCCAGGAATGTTAAGAAAAATTTTTTATTATCTTGAAACCTTTCAAATTTCTGAAAAAGCTTCAAGATCTAAATTTTGTTTAAAAAATTTCCAAATCTTTTCAAACTTTAAATTATTTGAAAAAAGTTTTAAAAATATCTAAATATCATTTAAAATGTTTGAAATTTTCTTAAAATCGTTGAAAACCACTGAAAATTTAAAAAAATAGTTTTTAAAATTTCCAGATTTTTTTTGACGTTTTTAGATATCTTTTGAAATATTTTTTTATTTTCATTAAAAATTAATTTTTCGAAATGAAAAATCATTTGAACTTTCCTCATGAATCTTAAGAAAATTGCCTTATCCCCTTGGAACCTTTAAGAATTCTTAAAAAGCTTCTTAATTTTTGTTCAAAATTATCGAAAGTCTACATTTTATTTTAAAAATTTTGAAATATTTTTCAATTTTCTCTTAAAATTCATTTTTCAAAATACAAAATATTTTAAAATTTTCCCAGAAATCTTAAGAAAAATTTTGTATTCTCTTGCAACCTTTGAAAATCCTTAAAAGCTTCTTTTTCCGAAATCTTCAAAAACCTACATTCTCTTCAAAAAATTTTGAATTCGTTTTAAATTTTCTCTTAAAATTTATTTATAAAAATAAAGAATAATTTGAAATTTTCACAGGAATCTTAAAAAAAATTCGTATTCTCTTGAAATCTTTCAAAATCCTTAAAAGCTTCTTTTTTCGAAATCTTCAAAAATCTACATTTTGTTAATTTTTTTGTTTGAAATCCAAGAAAATCACAAACTGTGACTACAACTTCGAAAAAAAAGATGATAAATAAAGTCCCCTTTTAGACCCACAGAGAAGAAGTTTTCTCTTGTGGAAGATTGTCTTCTTAAAGGATTGATAAATGATTTGATTTATATTACGGTATCTATAACATTTAAATTATTTTCAAATCTTTTAAAAACTTCTGGAACTTCTAAATATCTTTTGAAATAATCCAAAGTTTTCTTAAAATTGTTTTGAATCCTACAAAATTAAGAAAAATTGCAATCTTCAAAAATTAAAATTAATCTTTTCAAATAGAACCTAAATCTTCCAAAATTTTCAAAGCAAAACGTTAAGAATAGAATTATATGTCAATATTAAGAAATCATTTAGAATTAAAATGCTCTCTTTTGTCAATAATGTTTACAAATATTCAGAAATAAATTTTATCATGAAATGTTGAATGTTGTGTGTTCATAGCTTTGGATACTAATTACTTCCAAAATATAACTACATTTTTTTTTTAAACTGCAAAAAGAAATAGATTTCTGATTTTACCTAAATTGTGTGTTCGACTGTTAGAAATTTATTTTTAATTTGCAAACGGATCAAATTACCCTAGCGGATCGCGTGAACGGAACGGTTACGCAAACCCGCTAGGGAATACTTTCATCCTTTTTTACATTTATTCACAATTGCACATATAACTCAACACTTTTGTATGTTTTTACAAATTTATATTAAAATAATTAAAAGCTGTGTGCGGAAACTCAACGCGGAATATTGCGCGTCTGGTTGCCGCAAACAGCTTTTAATAATTAATTTTTTCTACATGAATACGCAAATAAAAATAAATAAATATAAATGTGTAAAAATATAAAAGGCGTCTTGAAGTCTGTGTGAAATTTGGAATGAATGTTAAAACGGATGAAAATATGCCCTAGCGGGCCCAGTGAGTTTCTCAACCAATCCGTTCATGCGGTCCGCTAGGGCGTTCCGTTCACGAGGTCCGCTAAGGTAATACTGTGCACCGCATTACCCAACAGGTATGGTAAGTTGACGAGAACTTTTTTCGAAAACTTGATAATCGAGTATTTTAGTTGATGTGGATTCAATTTTCCTATAAATAAAGCAAAGCTCTTACATACTTAGCCATTAAATTGTCGATTACATTTTATTTTCTATCGATTGATATATGTTGTGTGCACCACATTACCCGCTTCTCCCCTATGCAAGATTTTGGGACTTTAACTTTGTAAAAAAAGGACATTACCTGTGATGAGGACTCATTATTCTGATTGACATTGAAGCTCACTGTCGTCGTGACGGTGAAATTGTTTTGACTTTGACTGATGCCAGGCTTCGCCCATCTGGGGGGCGGTGGAGGTGGTGTTTTATTGTTCTGTGCCGATCCCTGACACTCTACGAGGTTCTTATTCATTTCCGGTAGGATGGGTGAATTCGTGCTCGAGAGATTATTGAAATTGGCGAGATTCTGATGGAAGTTGGAGGTAGAGGAGGTGTTCGAGGAGAACTTACTGCTCCTGGAAAACTCGACGATTGACTTGGAGGTCTGAACTTCGACACTTTTAGTTGTCCCGGTGTTGGTACTTGACTCCAAGGGGCTAAGAACATTACTCTCTACATTATGGATCACAGGCGAGGGGCAACGAACGCTCTGAACCAGGTTGGGCGAAATGAGCTTCTGAGAAAGCTTCTCACTTGGTGAAAGCTTCTCCAGCCTTTCTTTTTTGGCATCGAATGGTTCGTTAAACGTCGTCAAGTTTAAAGTATTCGGAGGCGTCGGCCTTGGTTGGCGTGGCAATGATGAGGCGAAGGTCGACGTCGTTACTGTACTCGTTGGAGAGGAACTCGCTGAACAAAAATTAATTACAATTGTTTATCAAATTTGATCACGCTATTTTCAGGTTTAGTCAACCAGGGTAACTGCGGGACGGACCGTTCCACAGTGAGGCGAAAATGGTATGCGCAGTCCGCTTACAAAAAAGGGTTTCGTAGCCTATTATGACATTAATTAACTTCCCCTACTTCGTCTCTCTAGGAAACGAGGTAAAGTTGGCTGGGGCAGGGGCAAAGTCAGCTAGGGTAGGGGGTAAAGTCCGGTAGGCTACGAGGTAAAGTCGGGTAGGGTACAGGGTAAAGTCGGCTAGGGTACGGGGTGAAGTCGAGTAGGATATGGGGTGAATTTGGCTAGGGTATGGGGTAAAATCGGCTAAGGAAAAAAGTACGACGATAGGACACCTAACCAAACCATTAAGGGCTTCTGCCTGTAGTTTCAAAATACTAAAAAAAGGAAACCAATTGAAATTCCACACCAAACCGTCATGGCCGATTTTTTTTTATTCAAAGGAATTTTTTTTTTTAATTTGACTAGAAGCGTACCGTTTTTTAAACAAATAATTGGTTTCATTCAAAAATACCTAGAAAATATGAAGCAACTATCCAAAAAATATGTTCAATAGTCACGCAAATGTTGCAAAATTTATTGAATTCGTTATAAACAAATAAATGAATGAAAATGGTTTCACGGGGATTGGCAGCGATTCGTCACTCGATTCGCACTAAAATTTATCAATTTATGGGCAAAAGAGTTTTTTAGTTGAATTAATGGAAAATAATAAATATTTTTTTAATTTATAAACAAATTTTATAAGCAATTATCCATATCAGGTATTTACGATGAGATCAATCAAGTTTTTTCTACAGAATCAATGATACATTACTTGGCAATGCAACCTAAGTATCATATTTGTTCGTATAATAAAAAATAATTATTGTTTAAACAAATTTAATTAACAAATGGATTATTTGGCCTTTTTTCAGAATTTTAACTTTGTTTTTAAAACTTTATAAATAGTTAATAACAAATTAAAAATACTTTGTTAGACACTTCGATAGCAATCCACTCTTGTTATAGTTATTAACAACGTTATAAACAACTTCTTCTCGTCTAATGCATTTGTAAACTAAAAATTGTATTTTTCTTGTGGAATATACTAACAATTACTTAGCAATAGTTCCTTGATATTAGTTAATAACAATGAATGATTTGTTAATGAAACTTAATAACTTGTTACAATCCTATATTATATACTGTGTACGGCTACGTTAATCAAATTATTAGTAACAATAGCGGATCGTCATCGAAGTGTCTAAAATCAATTAAAAAAATTGTCATTAACAGTTAATTACGTCAAAAGAACAAAGTTTTCATGCTGAAAAATAGTTAAATAATGAATTTATTAATTGAGTTTATTTAAACAATTATCAAATGTTATCGATTCACAACAAGAAGTAATTGCTAAATAATTGGCTGTGAATTCCATGAAAAAAGCGGAATTTTATTTGCCAATACGTAACATTATACAAATTTGTTTAAAACATTGTTTGGTAACAATAAAAATTGTTTAATTTAATCGAAATGCCCTTAAAAATTTAGAAGTTGGTTAATTACAGTTGATTTCGTCGAAAGAACCAAGTTTGTACGTCCAAAAATAACCAAATAGTGCATTTGTTAATTAGGATTGTTTGAACAATTATCAATTTTTATTGCATGGCCAAATATGATACTTATGTTTCATTTCCAAGTAATGTATGATCAATTCAATAGAAAATAATAAAAATAAATTATGTACCAACTTTCATTAATTCAACTGAAAACAATTTTTTGTCGATAAATTGTTGAAACTTAGTGCGAATCAAGTGACGAATCGCTGCCAATCCTCAGAAACCATTTTTATTCAATAAAAAATTCAATTAATTTGTTAAAACTAGCGTTGCTATTGAGTATCTTAGTTGGTAAGCGAGTGGGAGAAATAAGGAAGGGGAAGTAGGAGAAATGAGTAGAGGGGAAGTAGGAGAAGTGAGGGGAAATTATTAGAACTGAGGGTGAGCAGGAAAGGGGAACTGAGGGATAGGGAAGAGAAGTAGGGGAAGGAAAGGGTCAGTTTGGGTAGCGAGGACAGGGAGAAGTAGAGGAGGGAGTGAGAAGGAGCAGTAGAGGAAGTAAGGGAAAATATGGGGAGGGGAAATATGGGAAGTGCGTGGAGGAAAATTAGGGGAAGTGCGTGAAGCAGAAATGAGTAGAGAGGAGATAGGGGAAGTGAGGGGAAATGAGGGATGAAGAGTAGGGAAAAGGAGAAGAGAGGAAGTAGGAGAAGTGAGGGCAAATTATTAGAACTGAGGGTGAGTAGGGAAGGGGAAATGAGGGCTGGGAAAGGGAAGTAGGGGAAGGGAAGTGTCGGCTTGGGTAGCGAGGAAAGGGGGAAGTGAAGGAGGAAGAAGTTGGGGTAGGGGTGAAGGGTGAAGTGAGGGTAGGGACAAAATTATGGGAGGTGGAGATTTGAACGACTTAATTAACGTCTAAATAGGCTACGAAACCCTCTTTGAATAATTTTTTTATTTTAGTTTGTTTAATTTGAATGAAGACTTTTGGGAGTATGTTGTTCCTTTACCCGTTAATTTTTTTTTCTTAATTTACGAGAATTTTGTAATTAAATTTTAATCTTACCTGTATCATGTGATGAGATAGGACACAAGTTGAGCACAATACTTTCTGAGGTGGGAGTGTTAATGATGTTATTGTTGTTGCCTGGAAATAAGACATAAATTAATTCCAGACTTGACGTAAACGAATATTTTTAATGAAAATTAATTTTTTGAATTTAAACTGTGGGAACTTACCACAATGAAAACTGCTTAAACTCGAAGTATTACTGCTTCCACTTTCTGGAGGTTTGGGATTAGCCATTGGATACCTCCAAAATTCTTGACCCAAAAGAGCTAATGATGAGAGTTGTTGTCGATTTTTTGCTTCTCTCATAGCCCTTGGTAGTGTCAGTTGTACTGGTAATTCGTCACTGCTTACCAAAGAATCAAAATTGGAATCAGTTTGATCGAAATAAGTCGAATATATATTAAAAAGTTGTTAGAGGGTTGCGCCGATATATACTTTTGAATTGCGGCGCAACCTTCTAAAATTTACAGATCCTTATTCGATTTGGACATTAATTTCTTTAATTAAATGAATAGATTACTCACCAACATTGGGAATAGTGGGCGATGAGTGAAGGGATATTGTCGAATCTGTTTTCACTCGTTTCTAAACTTAATTTTCCTTTGTTGGATTGGATGAGGTAATGTTCGATGTAAGGACCCTTTCCAGGTGGAAGTCTGACGGAAAGTGCCATTGTGTCACTTTGACTTGATTGTCGAACGACAAAATTCTGCAAAATAAATACACGAATTATTTCAAATCTAGTTTCTCTAGTTTCTCTGTGCAAAGTACATTTACTTTCACTTTTTCATTGTGTAAAGAAGAGGGAATGGAAGATGAAAAGTTTTTTCAATCTGTCTGGTTTTTGCATACTGTTATCTGTGTTTGGCAGAATTTTCGCTACTTTGGCACGACTTTTCCGCTGGGTGGTCTCATCTCTTGATAGGAACGAGTAATTGCGAAGAGCATTGTTTTTTGGCTGTGCCATTCGCTCGCTCTGGCTCGGGGAATATAACAATCGGCAAAGCCGGAAAACAATGACTGCTGGGAACAATGTACCGACAATGCCTCGCCCCATCCGTAGGCATTTCTGCGCTGATTACGATGGCTTTTGTACTTACTTACTGGAAAAATGTTTATGAGAAAGTGCAGTGTCGGATATTATGACTTTTCACTCCTATTTTTACTTTCATTTCTCCACTTCCAAGAGTATAAATGATATACATAAATATCCTACTTTATTTTTTTATTACGAAGATGTAATATTATAAATATTTATATCAATTTAAAAGTGTTTTAAAGCCCGAGAACCGATACTTTGGAAAATGAAAACAATTAATTGTTGTTCAAGTCTATCGGGCAAATTTATTTCGTGACAAAACCCAACGTTTCCAGAACACATTGTTCCCCTAATCAGGGAAATGACGATTAATAAGAAAGTCTTTCCTCGCATGAGTATCCCTGATGTCCTGGTTTAAATTGATCCTTGATGTTTAGGAAGATGTCAGGTCATATATGTTAAAAAAGATTCAAGGTAGTCATGTTTAGGCACAGTTCTAGTCCATGTGAATTAATAATATAAAAGTTCTTTAACGTCCGAGAACCAATACTTTGGAAAAAGAAAACAATTAAAAGTTGATCGACTCTATCGGACAAATTGATTTGGTGATAAAACCCAACGTTTCAAGAACACATTGTTCTCCTAATCAGGGAAATGACGATTAATAAGAAAGTCCTTCCTAGCATGAGTATCCCCGGTGTCCTGGTTTAAATTGATCCTTGATGTTTAGGAAGATGTCAGGTCATATTTATGTTTAGAAAGATTCAAGGTAGTTATGCTAGGCACAGTTCTAGTCCATGTGAATTAATAATATAAAAGTTCTTTAACGCCCGAGAACCAATACTTTGGAAAAAGAAAACAATTAAATGTTGATCAACTCTATCGGACAAATTGATTTGGTGACAAACCCCAACGTTTCAAGAATACACTGTTTTCCTCATCAGGGGAATGACAATTAATAAGAAAATCCTTCCTAGCGTGAGTATCCCTGATATCCTGGTATACATTGTTCCAATCCTTGATATCGAGGAACATGTCACGGTCATATTTAATATTTCAATCAAGAATACAGTTTTTTGGGTTCAAAAAAAATGTTTGTTTAGTGTACCTTAAACTCAAACATCCTAAATTTGAATAAGTGAATTTGTTAAAAGATTTGAGTACTAAAAAGAAAAAGTGAAAGTGACAGAAGGTGTCGGCATGATGATTTGTTTTGCGTAAACAAAGCCACAATAATAGAAGGACTATAGTTCTCTTAACCTATTCATTTTTTTTATTCATTCTCTTGACAATCGTTTATGCAATACTGAGCTCTTAAGTTATTTTCCACAATATGGCCCATTGTTTTGAAGAAACAAACGGTTTCGCACTCAGGCAGTTAATAGGCATTGACACATTTTCAGCCCGCATAGACGTTTTTCTTATTGAGAGCAGCATGAAACCCGGTTATTAATACAAATAGCTGACTTCAATTCCCAGAAATCAAAATTCTCAGAAATTAAAATGACAGTTAAGCCTAATGAGAAAATAATATAGTTTTAGACTAATGTCAAATGGGGTTAAGGGCTCGTTTTTGTTTTGTTTTTTACAATTAAGTCCGAGAAGAAATTTATATTAGGCATTGCTGTTTCAAATATAAATAACTATTCACCATCTCTTAGAGAGTGAGCGAATTTACCCCACAATGTGGGGCTAAGTAGCTCGCTCATAAAACAAGTAAAAGAAAGTACGTTACTGAAAGTTATATAGTAAAGTTAAATAAACTGCTTATTGACACTTGTAACATAACCAGATTTATTGTTAACCTCACATATAAGACATATTAGAATACGTCTTATAATTCGATAGATTTTATACTTTTTGAACGTTGTGAAAGGTATTTTTGATTTCTTTAAATACAGTCCTTGCCAAGGGAAACAATTGTTCGATTTTCGATATTTCGGGTGTTAGAAAATATGATCCATTGAATAAATTTTCACAAATTACTGCAAGTCAAGTTTTTTGCGAGTTTTTTTGTATACAACCTAACCAAATTTCCAAAAATGAGAACCTTATACGAATGCACTTTTCATTCGTCATAACTAACGACACTGCACCAAACACTATTTAAAATAAAATTTAGAATTTGTAAAATAAATAAAACAATCGCTAATTTTAAAATTTATTATTCAGACAAAGAGATAATTAATTATAAAAAATAAAATTGCGGGTGAGCCGGTTTACCCCACACACGCCACTTAGCCACATTTGACGGTATAAATCGGCCAAATTATAAAATGTCATTTATCTCATTTATAATTTGATATAAGCGTGATTGATTTCTAAATAAGTACCAGTTTTTTCCTATTTCTTTAGTAGGAGAAATCTTAAATCAAATGAGAAATTGAACACAAATCACGAATCATACATTTAAATTCGCAGTCTTGCGGATCTGCTCGTAATTTTGGTGCTTGGATCTCGGCCAAAAATTAAATGCCTAGTATTTCAGTCCTCATGATAGTTCCTGCATTTACTGCATATTAAAACCAAAGGGAAATGCTTGCCAAATTACCATACATTGCAAAAACCGTCTTAAAGTGCAGTTATGTGGTTTCAAAATGGTTTGTGGTACTACTGTGGAACTTTTTTTGTCTCATTAATTTGAGATTTTATAGCTACTAATTCACCTACACTACTACAGCAATTCAATTCAGACCTGATATAGAAGTTCACTTTGCTAAGATGAGAGACTGAAAAATCTTCATTAATTAAAAAAAAAAAGTAGGAATCGATCCTAAACCGAAGTTTTAAACTTGGGTTCAAGCTAAAAGGTTCCTATCCTTGATTACGAAAAGTATAAATTGTTAAAAAAAAAATATATAAATAATTTGCCCAATATTTTTAATTGTCCGCTAGAGTTGAAGTAACATTGTTGTCTTTTTTAGCTTTCTTATAAATAATTTGATTCCTCAGTTCCGCTAGCTTCTTTTTCTTTGGATAACTACCTCTTTAATTTGACCCCAAGTACCCCAATTACCCCAAATACCCAAACTTTCATTAAGCCTCCAGGTAATGCCTGACCCAAATGGTCAGAGAAGTGGAAAACTGCAGAAAACCAAAACTCCTGAAGCACAACTGGTTACCGACAGACGAGATTGAATGCAGACATTTAATAGCATCGAGTGCCCACATCCATCCTCGCCGACAAACCTCCTGCTCGAAAGTAGTTAGACGCAGTAAAAACACGACAAGCGAGAATTCCAAAGGTCACCCATCCGAGCGCTGACCGCGCCTGACCGTGCTTAACATTCGAGATCTCGACGAGTCGAGAATCGTCACCCAGCTTCTGCCTTTGATGCAATAATAGTAGTAATAATAATAAAAATAAAAATAATTCGTATTTCAATTAAAAATACTGACCCCCTCTTCTTTTCCCTGCAACAAGTGGAAGGCACCGGCTCTTTGAATACCAGGGAGGAACCAAATGGGATGAGATCTAATGAGCCTTTCGATAAGAGTAATGTTGCAGGCAACTTCGCTACCCGAATCTTCCGTCGAAGCTGAAGATCCATGCGAGGTTGCAGAACCTTCAGAGGATAAAGATTCTTCGCTCTGAAAAATAACAAACAAATTTATTATTATAAAAGGCACAAAAACTAGTTTTAATATTTATAAGAATTATTATGCACAAAAAATTATTTAATCTTTACTTTATATAGTAAATGATCCCATGATTTTGTAAAAAATTGGTATTTTTCGCTTGAGGGGGGATGGGGGATAATTTTTAATACAAAAATCGAATAATTATTTAATTGTTAAAAGTTTCTGAACGCCTAAATTCGAGCTTGAATTAGATTTTAGGAAATTACTATCAGTTTGTTTTTAGAGTTATATAAATATAATTTTCCTAAGATTCTTGAGAAAATTCAACAATTTTTTTGAAGATTTCAGTTATATCGAAAAAGAATCTAGACAATTTTAAAGACAATTTTTTTATGCTACAGTATTGTACCAAGTTTTAGGAAAACATTAGAGTCAGTTTAAAACATATTTAGGACTTTTGGACGTTTGGGAGGAATTTGAAATATTTTATATTTCGAAAATCTTGAAGTTTTAAAATATTTTTAATCTCTTCAGAACTTAAAATATACCTAAATGTTTTTCACACTGACTCAAAATTTTCCTAAAATTTCCTACATTTTCCTAGAAATCCCGAAAAATAAAATTCCCGCTGGAAAATGTAAGCAAATGAAAATGTTCGAAATAGAAAGTTTCGATATTACCGAATTTTGAAATTCCCGAATCTGATATTGTAAAATGTCCAATACAGGGGAAATTCCGACTCTAAACAATTACAATTTTTTAAATAATTACAAATTTTTTAAATTAATTTGAAAAAATTAATTTAATTTAATTTAAAAAATAATTAATTAATTAAAAAATTTAATCCACCAATCAGGAACTTTATTATTCCAGAATGTTCCAAATTTGGGAATTTTAAATAACTGGCAATTTTATAATTTCCGAAATTTTCTATTTCGAATATTTTTTCTTTCGAGAATTTTACAGTGTCGAGAATTTTGTTTTTCGGGATTTTTCAATTGTCCAACTTTTAGGAATCTTTTGAAATTTTTTGTGAAATTTTATAAAAATTCTGCAGAATTAAAAAAATTACATTGAAATCTTCCAAAAATTTTTTTCTATAATTTTGGAAATCTTTTAAAATGATTTGTAGTCTTTAAATTTGTCATTATTTTTTTAATTATTTTAAAACTTTTATATATTTTTTAAATTATTTTAAAACTTTTATATATCTTTTAAAATAATTCGAATTTTTTCTTATTTTTTTTTTAAATCCCCCAAAAGTAAAAAAATTGCATTAAAATCTTCTCAAAACTTTTCCGACAATTTAAGGTATTTGTTGGGATTTTTAGAAATCTTTTTAAATATTATCTTACAATTTATTTTTCAAAATAATCATTTTAAATTTTCCTAGAAATCTTAAAAAAAATTTGTTTATCCTCTTGAAATCTTTCAAAAGGCTCATAAACTTTTTAAAAAATCTTGAAAACTAGATATTTTGTTTCAAATTTGTTGAAATCTTTTCCAAGTTTTAAATTATTTTTGAATATTTTAAAAACTTCTAAATATCTCGTAAGCTTACTCGAATTTTGTTTAAAATTGTGTAATCTTGCAAAATTGAAAAATTTTACTTCAAAATCTTCTACATTCTTTTTCATTATTTTAATTTCTTAAAATAACGTAAAAGAATGCAGAAAATTTTGAAGCAAAATTTTTCAATTTTTCAATTTTCTCTTGAAAATCATTTTTAAAAATTAAAAATAATTAAAAATTTTCCAAAGAACCTCAAGAAAATTGTTGTATTCTTTTGAAACCTTTCATAATAATTAAAATTTTATTTTGTTTAAATCTTCAAAAATCTACGTTTTGTTAAAAAGTTGTTGAAATCCAAGTAAAGAACGAACTGAGAACAGCCACTTAAAATAATTATGCGAGATCTCGTGACCACAACTTTTAAAGAAAAAAAAAAGATGATTATAAATAACCTTTCCTTTTAGACCCATAGAGAAAAAGTTTGCTTTGAGGAAGAATGTCTTTCTAAAGGATTAATTAATATTATTTTACATAACATACATTATTTATGATTTTTTGAAAAAATGTGCCACGTGAGAGGTTCTATGAAAAAAAATGAAGAATTTCTCGAATTTTTTACCTCGACTTCAACTCATGGCATGTCCTAGGTAAATCGTAGCTAAAATTTGAAATTTATACCATATAGTCTTCAAAGTCTTATCTTCAATTCAAGCTATTAAAACTTAAGAAATCTTTATGGGTTTCCGAGATATGATTAAATATACTCAAGCGTGTCTGCGTCAAATTTTAGAGTCGGCCACGAGAGCAGTGATCGCCAAGAATTTCTCAGATTTTGTACCTTAACTTCACCTCGTGCTGTAACTTAGGAAACTGGTTTAAAAAAACTGAAATTGTAAGAGAGTAATCTTTGAAATCTTATTTTTAATTCAGGCCCATAACACTTCAAAAATCTTTATGGGTTTCTAAGATATGACAACAAATGTCCAAGCGTGTCTGCGTCGAGTTTCAGTCGGCGTAACCAGCAAGGCCGACTGGAAATCGACGCAGACACGCTTGGACATTTTTAGTGATATCTCGGGAACCCATACATATTTTTTAACCGTTATCGGCCCAAATTAAAGATAAGACTTTGAAGACTGTGATATAAATTTTATATTTTTATATAACTTTTTTAGGTTATGAATGAGTTGAAGTCAAGGTACAAAATTCGAAAAATTCTTGCATTTAAAAAAAATGTCTCAGCTTGTATATTCTCTTCAAGAGATCAAGAATATCTAGGGGCTATTGGAAGCGGAATTTCATAAGATTTCCAACCGATTTTCAAAAAAGAATATCGCTTTCTTTTGAACGATTAATCACGTTTCAAAGTGAGAAGTGATTATTAGTACGGCTCGCGCTAGCCATGCAGATAATTTCCGACGGTATTTTATTTTTATTCAAGTACAATCCAAAAACAACTTTGGAATTACTAGACCAGAAAGAAATATTGAGCGTAAAACTAAAAACCTTGAATTCCATTCAGATAAGGATTTCATTTCCTGTGAAAATCTGTAAAATAATGAATTTTTATCGAAGTCGTGTTGGGCGTTAAAAAAGCAGAAGAATTCGATTTTCTCCCAGTGGAGTTGGTCGTCTAGACGAGAGCATTAAGGCATAAAGGGTAAAGATAAGAATGGCAATTTCCAAGGAATGAAATGGTCACTTTACCATCTTTTATACTTACATCCAGACCACGACTGCGACCGCGAGAGGCTGGGATTGCATCTGCAGGTGTGAGAAGTGGAAAGTATCGCATCATCGTTGCCAACCTTATAAGGGGACTCCCCTTATAAGGTTGCCAACGATGATATTTGACTCTCAAGCCCTGACATCGCAGATTACGATTTCGGTAAAGACTTGCTTGTCGGATTTATGAGAGTCGTCAAACGAATATTACAACTGTAGGCACGCTTCAATTCAAGGAAATATAAAACGTTTATAGGAATATCAAAATCGAGTAAATTTAACTCCTTTAGTCCTTTAGGGCTTTAATCGAATGGCATTTTTATTGATTTAGAAACTTGATAAAATTGAATGTAATTTCATCTCGATGAATTCAAAGTTTTTAATAATTTTGACTTGATTTCATTTTACCTGGTAAATTTAAAAATGGTAGATATCTGAAGGAAGTTGAGGATATTAAGCCATGAGATTTCCAGTAGAAAACTCTTTTTGAAATAGTATAATAGTATATTATGCACCAAGGGGGAAACGAACTGTTTCGACTAGTACTGCAAAAATACACGATATACGATATTTTTGATAGCATGCTTTCTGCTCATATGGAGGCATTTTTTAAACTTAATTTTTATTTGAATATAGGAAATTTATGGTAAATTTATAAATCACCAAAAATGTTGAAAATTTCAGAAATTTTAGTGATTTATGGTTACATAAATTAAAAAAAATATTGAAAGTTTCAGAATGATAAATTTATAAAGTAGCAAAAATTTTTAAAATATTCAACATTTTTAGTATTTATACAATTATTACAAAATAACAACATTTCTGAAATTTTTCAAATATTTTGGTCATTTGTCAATTTACCATAATTTTCGAAAAATTTTCAAAATTTTTTATATTTACGGAAACGCATACTATCTAAACATTTTTAAAATTTTTGGAAATTTGCAGTGATTTATGGTAAATTTATAAATCATCAAAAATGTTGAAAATTTCCGAAATTTGGTAATTTATGGTAAATTTATAAATCCCCAAAAATGTTCAAAATTTTATAAATTTATGATAAATCTATAAATTACCAAAAAATTAAAAAAAAAGTTTAATTATTGGTATTTATAAATTAATGATTAATTACCAAAATTTCTGCCATTATCAATTTACCATAATTTTCAAAAATTTAAGGAAACTCACGGAAATTCCGACTATCCAATAATTTCCGCAATAGTCGGTAATTTGTGATAAATTTAGAAATGATCAAAAATCTTGAAAATTTCAGAAATCTCGGTAATTTACGATAAATTTATAATTTGCCAAAAATTTTCAAAATATTCAAAATTTTCGACACTTATAAACTTACCATAAATTACTTAGATTGCTGAAATTTTCAACATGTTTGATTATTTATCGATTAACCATAATTTTCCAAAAACTTTCTATATTATGAAAATTTTGATATTTTTATATTTTTGAAAATTTGAGGAATTTATTGTAAATTTATAAATTACCAAAAACGTTAAAAATTTCAGATATTCATGTTAATTTTATAAATTGCCAAAAATTATTATTTTTTATATAGTTGGTATTGATAAATTTACTATAAATTACCAAAATTTCGGAAATTTTCAGTATTTTCGGTTATTTATCAATTTACCATCATTTTCCAAAATTCTAGAATGTTAAGGAAATTCGAGCTATCAAAAAATTTCTACAATATTCGGTAATTTATGGTAAATTTATAATTTACAAAAAATATTGAAATTTTGGGTAATTTATGGTTAACTTATAAATTACTAAAAATTTTCAGATTTTCCTAAATTTCTGGAATTTATAAATTTACCATTAATTATCGAATATTGTGTACATTTTCAGCATGTTTGATTATTTATTAATTTACTATAATTTTGCAAAATTGACCATAATTTTTGTATTTTTGAAAATTTTAGAAATTTACGCAAATTCAGAGTATCCAAAAATTATGAAAATATTTGAAAATTTTCGGCAATGTATGGTAATTTATGGTAAATTATGACAATTTATAGGGAACTTATCGCTTCGAGTGGATCCAGGCTGTAAACTCGATCAACTAATCATTTTATATTTTTCATTATTCATCTCTGACGTTATTTTTTACTCCCTAGGGAGTCAAAAGTACTTTTCGCTCCCTACGGACTGAAAACTAGATCTTTAGCCACGCTGGGTGGAATTTTGTGAAATTTAAAAATTTGTTATTATTATTACTTATTAGTATTAAGTTATGTGGTTAGAGAAAGAAAACAGGTTTTAGTTCATTTTTCAATTAAAATAATTTTACTTCTCTGCTCTCAACATTTAAAAAATGCATGAGAAAATATGGAAGCAATTAACTCAACTCAATATTTTTGAATGCTAAAAGATTAGAAGGAAAAGCTGTTTAAAATTTATATTTTTAAATAATATTTTATGTTTTATTTAACGTTTTTAGGAGAGTTATGTGAGAAAAATAGGTAAATGTATCAATTTGAAATTATTTACCCACAAAACTTTATGGCTATAATTTCACAATGGTCCATTTTTTATAATAATATTAATATAATGTAATATAATATATTAACATAATTTGATATTATTATTTAATTATTATTATTTTTATTTGACAATTGACAGATGACATCGATATATCAAATGACTAATACCAACTTCAGAGCGCACTTGTTACAGAAATAAATGATGGTGTGACATTGAAAACAGTTGCTTTTAAAGCAAACAAATCATTTTGTTGTCCCAAATAAATATTTTTGTTAGTGAACAATTGTTAGAATCAAAGTAATGCAGAGAACAAAAAATTATAATATTCTAGGAATCCTCCTTAAATATAGTCATGCATATCTGAATAAACAGAAAATAGAGAAATAAATTTTATTTTAAAATCCATGGAAGAGAAATGAGCCGGATCTTATAAAAATTTATTTCATGCTCCATTCCAAAAAGTGTTAACATATTTCAAACTTATATCACTTTAAAAATTAAAAATTAAATTATTCATGTGAAGAAAGAAAACGCCTTGAGTTGATTGAATTGATTACTAAACTCTAATAAAATTAATTATGAAGTCAATCGGATTATAGTTCGCCAATAAGATATCTTCACTTCACTTGAAACTCAAAAAGAAAATTTTAATAATTCTAAGATTTAATATCCACATCTTTGCAAAATAAGAAAAGTGTTTCATTATTTTGAAATTTATTTTCAATAATTTATGTAGAAGTTAGAGTCAATTTTAAAGGGAACAGATCTTTATAAAATATTGTTTAATGGAAATTAGAACTATGTTGATGGGTTGAGAGCCAGGAGCAGAGAAAGTCGAAGATAATATGAATTTCAATCCATCAAAGGAAGCTACTATTATGGAATTAATTGAGACAAAAGGTAGTGCAAAAAATTGAATACCGATGCAAATTTTGCCCTGCTCGTATATTTAATAGTGTTGCGTAGAACATCACTAATTCTCATGATTACGTGGAGATCCAACATGTACGTGAAAAATCATTTCTATGCTAATGAACTTGAGCAGGATGCGGTGCGTAGGTACGTGGGGACTAGACAGTTTAATGAGTCATCGGTCAATCGCAGTTCACAATACTTTCACATCATATTTTCAAAATAATATAAAAGTTTAATTATTCATAAAAAATTTATTTTCACACAAACTATTGGACTATTAGATATGCAAATATGTAATATGACATGTAATATCACATGTAATATGACACCTACCCCAAATTTCTCGTCGTTTGCCGGTTTTAAAATATTTATTTTTGCGCCATTTAAATTTACACGATTCGCAGAAGAAGCATATTTTTTATTACAACTTTTTTTTGTTGAATCTTAATTTAAATCCGCTTTTAGATTTATGAAAAAAAAAGATTTAGGCCGATTTTTTGCCCAAAACGCTCGAGAAAAACGTAAGGGTATTTTTTGGTTGAAAATAAAATCTCTTTGACTCAAACCCCCATTTTACAATTACAGAGTTGCTAAAAGACCTAGAAAAGTCATGGAATTTTAAAATTATCACTGTAATTTTTTTAGTACCACCTGCTTCAAATTCTTAATACTTATTTTAGTACTCTACGGTGAATTTTCAATTTGCGAATTGATACAAATTGTTCTTCTCCAACAAAAATAATATGATTAAAAATCGCAGTTCGCAATGATACTTTCACGTAATATTTCCAAAATAATATAAAAGTTTTATCATTTATAAAAAAATTCTTTTCACACAAACTATTACACTATTAGATATTCAAATATGTAATATGACATCTAATATGCCATGTAATGTGACACCTACCCCAAATTTCTTGTCGTTTCACGGTTTACAAATATTTATCTTTAGCTATTTAAATTAAAACGATTCACAAAAGAAGTTCAGTTTTTATTACAACTTGTTTTTGTTGCATCTTAATTTAAAACCGTTTTTAGATTGATTAAAAAATAGATTTAAGCCGATTCTTTTGTTCTAAATGTTCGAGAAAAACGCAATAGTATTTTTTGGTTTAAAACAAGATCTATTTGTCTTAAACTCTCATTTTATGATTACAGGGTTACCACAAGATCTAGAAAAGTCACAGAATTGTGAAAATATCACAGCAAATTTTGTTGGTCGCACCTATTTCTAAGTCTTAATAATTATCTTAGTACTCTACGGTGAATTTTCCATTTGCGAATTGATACAAATTCTTTTTTAACAACAAAAATGTGACTAAAGATACAAAGGTTAAAATTTTTTATAATAATATTAATAAGTATTATTTATAATTCAATAATTCTTTAAAAGCCCTTCACATTCACAATGACTAATAATCGTACAAAAAATTGTTGGAATATCAGTCTGGGATTTGTAGAATGTGTTGAAAATGAATATGGAATTGACTGGAGTAAAAAAAATAGACCTTGATTTTTTTCAAAAGTAGACCTGGAAATCTAAACAAAGTCATGGAATTTTGAAACCAGCCTTCTACAATCTACAGAAAAACTGCTTTAAAATTGACTTTATGACGTCGATGCAAATTGGTCATTTTTTGGACATTTTAAAGTTTGGGTTTCATAAATATTTTAAATTTTCCTACGTTTACCTCAAATCTGATTAGCTTTTGGATAGCCTTATTTATGGTGGTATGAAAATAATTAGGTTCCTAGAAACAAAAGGAATTTTTGAAAACTTCTGGGAATTTTTGAAAATACCTTAAAAATCCTTCAAATTCCCTTTTAATTATTAAAATAAATAATAAAATTCCTTGGGATTTTTTGGAAATACTTTAAAAATTTGAAACACCTTTAAAATCCCTTTCAATTATTGAAATCGATGAAAAATTCTTCGGAATTTTGTTAAACTCCCAAAAATATTTAAAATCATTGCAAATAATTTAAAATACCTTTAAACTTTTGAAAGCTCTTGAAAAATCCTTAGAATTTTTAAAAATACCTTAAAACCTTCAACATCCTTTGAAATAATGAAAAATTCCTTGGAATCTTTAAAAACTCCCTCAAATATTTTAAATCCTTTGAAATAATTTGAAATGCCTTGAAACTTTTTAAAGCTCTTGAAAATTCTTTGGAATTTTTAAAAATACCTTTAAACCTTCAACATCCTTTGAAATAATGAAAAATTCCTGGGAATCTTTAAAAATTTCCTCAAATATTTTAAATCATTTAAAATAATTTAAAATGCCTTGAAACTTTTTAAAGATCTTCAAAATTCCTTAGAATGTTTCAAAATTCCTTAAAACCTTCAAAATCCTTTGAAAATCCTTTAAATTATTGGAATCAATGAAAAATTCCTGGGAATATTTTAAATGCCCTCAAATATTTTAAATCATTTTAAATAATTTGAAATGCCTTGAAACTTTTTGAAGCTCTCGGAAGTTCCTTGGAAATTTTGAAAATATATTAAAACCTTCAAAATTCTCTGAAATCAATGAAAGATTCCTTGGAATCTTTAAAAATTCCCTCAAATATTTTAAATCCTATGAAATAATTTGAAATGCCTTGAAAATTTTTAAAGCTCTTGAAAATTGAGAAAAAGTGAATGTTTAAAAATACCTTAAAACCTTCAAAATCTTTTGAAAATCCTTTAAATTATTGGAATCAATGACAAATTTCCTTTGCATATTTTTTAATGTCCTCAAATATTTAAAATCATTTTAAATAATTGGAAATACCTTGAAACTTTTTAAAGCTCTTGAAAATTCCTTAGAATGTTTAAAAATACCATACAATCTTTAAAATCCTTTGGAATCTCTTCAAATGATTAAAATCTACTAAATATTCTATGGAATCTTTTAAAATACCCTGAAATCTTTAAAGTTTTTTAAATTCCTCACAAATGGTTTAATTTTTATATTATATTCTATATTCTATATTATAATTATTTAATATATTCAAAGTTTTCTTAGAATCTTTACAAATTACCCTAAAATAATTCGAAATAATTCAAGAAAATTCTAAAATAGGTATAGACCTGAAGTTAAGAGTGGTTAATCTATGGGTTAATTTATTGAAAGAAAAATTACCAAAGTGATCTTTTCATTTAAAAAAGTTACCAGTGATTTAATCATAAAAAAGTGGCTAAAAACTGATTTGAAAAAAGTGCTTCTTACAGGAATTCCCTGACTTTTGCACATTTTCTTTCTTCAAAATCCCTGACTTTTACTGATCAACAAAATTACCTTTTCTCTGATTTTCAGGTTTTCCCGGTTTGGTTGATCCTATAAAAACCTATAAAAGATTCTACATTGAAAATGTTAAAAGATTCGAATGCTACAGTCTTTAAATATTCATGGTCAGGGAAAAAGAAAGATTGGTGAAGGAAAGGTGAGGGAATGTTAAAAATAAAGTTATGTGGCCACCCTCCTTTCTAAAAAGAATAAATACATGATAAGAATGCATGTTATCATTGGAAAATGGACAATCAATGAATTGAGAATTCTGGGTAAAAATGTATAAAATGATCGACATGGCTCGCGGATAAATCTTTCAAGATTTAAATCGATGAGGCTCAATCTTGATAAATCATTAAAAAAAAGTATCAGACGAATCGTGGACCAAAGCTGCCTACGCACTATAAAACGATTCGATCAATCACTATCGATCAAAGTGTAGTCGCGGCCGGTTTGGCGGCGAATGTAAAAAAAATTCGTTCGAAAGCCGAGAGTGCCAATATTTGTCGGGATTGGCTCTGAAGCTCAAGTAAAATATATATTTAAAGTGGAATCGAGAACATGGTTACGCTGGCATAATCCTGGTTCTATCGGGGCAGCAGTCAAGTATAATCCACTTTCCTTTGTTGCGCAAAAATCGAATATTTCACGGTCTCGCGAATCGAAAAGGGGGCAAAAAAGAAGGAAGGCGAGATTTCGAAGCTGCGAATGCAGTCCAGGTGCTATTAAAAGTAAATCGAGAATTTCGCATGGACTGCAAATTGAGATAACCCCAGTGGCCCATTCGTAAAACCCTACGGGAATATAATGCGGTATTAGAGTGTATTGTCAGCGAGTATCCCTAAGGGAGGATTTACACCCCTGAATTGAGGATTAAGGGACGACTCCGCTGGAATTTCCATATTTTGCTTCGTTCACGATTCACGACTTCGACTTTTGACTACCGTTTTGTGTTATTTGCTCTGTTTGGATTGTATCTTGTTTCTGGATTACAAATCTTTATCGTCGTTTTATGTGTCCAGGGAGATAGAGACTCGTATTTTAATGAGAGTTTTATTTCAATATTAAAAAAGGCAGTAAATTACGCAAGTTTTGTGCTATCGGAAGACTTTTTTATCACCTGGAATCAGAATTCAAAAGATCAAAAGTATAGAGGGTTTAACTACTTTTTAATTCAGGATGATCACTAGCTATCTCATTGTATAATTCAATGATCCCTGATTTTCTCCTGGACAATTTTTCATTTTCGCTGCCCATTAATATTCAAAGAGTAGCATTTTAATCTTGTTATGGTTTTAACATAGAATCTTTCATTAAGGGAATAAAAAAGTTTCAGATTATAATGTAACAATTTTTAATAGAAATTTGTATTATCATCGGAGAAGGTAATGAATCGAGAAGAGAAGTCCACACATAAAATGGAAATCTAAAATATCGACCAAAGTTATATTCTCCTATACAGAAAATATTTTAACGTCATTTCCTAGAATTTTCAATTGCTATGATTCCAATTTTTGATATTGCGTAATTTTAAGCCTTTCAATTTGTCAATTCGAAGTTAAAAACTAAATTTAATATTTCAAAGTCAAAACTTTTGAAATTCTAGAATTTTCAACGGCTATATGATTCCAATTTTTTATATTGCGCAATTTTAAGCCTTTCAATTTGAAAATTTTTTAAGTTGATTTTGAAATGTTCTATATTTTGGAACAATTTCAAATTGAAAAAGTCCATGTTCAATGCCTAGTTCTAAAATATTCTCTTTTTTAAGGCTTGAATTTTATAAAATTATTTTCATCAGTTTTCATTGTTTTGAATGTATTCTGCAAGCATTTAATTATAAATTATTTCATTACAAATCCTTTAAACTGAAAATTGTTCAACTATCAAGTCTTTCAATGTTATATTCTACCATAGAATTAAAAAACCCAGACAATTTTGTAGGTCTGAAATTGAAAACAAATAATTTAGAATATTTAAATCCAAAATTATTAAATTTAAAACTGACTAAAATTGAAACCAAACAGTTTAGATTTTTTAAACCTAAAATTATTAAATTTAAAACTGACTAAAATTGAAACCAAACAGTTTAGAATATTTAAATCCAAAATTATTAAATTTAAAACTGACTAAAATTGACACCAAACAATTTAGAATATTTATATCCAAAATTATTAAATTTAAAACTGACTAAAATTGAAACCAAACAGTTTAGATTATTTAAATCTAAAATTATTAAATTTAAAACTGACTAAAATTGAAACCAAACAATTTATATTATTTAAATCTAAAATTATTACATTTGAAACTGACCAAAATTGGAACCAAAGAATTTAGAATATTTAAATATAAACTCGAAGCGTGCTCCATAACAAGTGGCACTGTAGTAGAGCACGCTTCAATTGTTAAATATAAAACTGAAAATCAAGTTTTTCAGAGTGAAATTTTGAAAGATTTAATAGTGAAATTGTAAGCATGGTCTATAGTCATTAGCGACAATAGACCCTGGGCTCCGTGATACCCGACGACTAAGCGTGCCGAGACAGGTGTGAGGGGTAAGGGTCCCGCTGGAAGGGGAAGGTAACCCAGGTAGTTTGCGCTCGTTTGGTCATCGCCCCAAATTTTGGTTGTCAACAATTTGGGATAAAGTAGGTCCTTCGGAATGTAAGGTTCCCGAGGGATAGGTGGGATCCCTTGGGATCGGTTGGGTTCTGAGGGTTAGGTGGGATCCTGTGGGTTAGCTTGTGTCCTGTAGTATAACCGTCCGTGGAATGTCTCGCTTGGTAACTTGGGTTCCGGTGGATAGGTTGGGTCCTATGTTTCGGTGAGATTCCATGGGATAGGGGTGTCCCATGGGATAGGATGGATCCCGAAGGATAGGTTGGATCATATAGGAGAGGAGGGGTTCAAGTGATAGGGGGTCCCGAGGGAAAATTACGATGGACGTACGGACACCTGACCGGAATTATAAGGTGATTAGCCCGGGGCTACGAAACCCTAAAAATGTACAATCCCAAATCTATACTTTTCTATATAATTTTATATAAAGACATCATTTTCCTAGGAGGTTGTAGTTTTTCGCTTACTGACACTGTAAAATTACCGCTGCTATAAAATATCCGACTTTATAATGGTATTAATTCTTTGTAATCAAAATAAAATACACCAATAGTAGGCCACCGTTCAGTAGCTAGCCTCCCACTCTCATTCTCGCCTGCAAAAAATACAGATGAAAATAAATATTATACGATCTTATATGAAGCTCTTATAATATTTAAGGTCAAATATGCTATTAAAAATTGGTGGATAATTCTAAAAATTATGTGGCTCGTGGATTTTTTAATCGTGCCCAGTTTTTTCTCTTATCAAATAAACAATGAAAGTAGATCCTTTGAAATAATATAAAGTTGAAAGGCATTTGTTGAAAAATGGAGATAGTTTTCGTTCTCGTGGATCGTTTTGTGTCCTGGGGAAATAACGATGGAGAAGAGATGGCCCGAAGTCTGCCAACAAAAGGGGATGATACTCGAGAGACAGAGCTCGCGGAGGGTTGGTAGATGATTTAATTAGTTAATTGTGCGTCATTCATCCGTCCATTCATCCCCTGTACCCTCCTCGACTAGCAGTTACCTCCACCATCGTCATAGCGTTGCCATAGAAACCCCGCAGGCCTACGGATATTCTGGTAAAACCAAATTCTCCATGTCCGAAGAGGAGAAAAAAATAACCACACTTGAAGGAAAAATCAGATTCGCAAACATTCATAAATAATCTACATGTGATGCAACTGAAATAATTTTATTCCGTTTATTTATGAAAATTAATGTATATCACACACACACACACATATTTATGTATAATTGTGTATATATATAAATCATATTGAAATATAAACTATTTTGCCATCTCAATTTTCTTATTATGGTGCAAAACTGCACATCTGGAGATAATTTAATTTAATTTAGGAATTTAGGATCAGTGATTTCCACCCCTTTTGCTAGTTCTCAATGGAAAGTATCATATGTGAAATATTGTCAAAGATGGTATCACCCCGACATATGGATCACCGATTGCGAGGGATTACTAATATTTGTTGGCGATTCACTGGATCCACGTTAATTCGACCACGGTCCTGATGCTACGAGTAATCCGGGTTTCGTCTGGATTTTATCGCATTTTTGCAGTAAGCAATAATATTCTATTACAATTTTCCAATGGTCATTATTTTTAACGATATGAGTAATGAAATTACAGAATTTCGCTAGAAATCCATTCAAGGGGAATTAAAATTATACATTCGATCGATATTAATTATGACAGATATTATTATGAAAAATGATTTTTGATAGACTCATCCCATTTTAAAAATGATTATAGGCTGTGCACTTGTTTTCAATGTTTTGAAATTATTATAATTTATACATACTATTTCAAAATGTATGACAATGTAAACACGAAGCAAAATGGAAGTGAAACGTTGGGTCTTTAGTGCTGGTAGTCGAGGTATTCATTACTGAACTGGCGTTGTGAAAAAAATTCGAGATTGGAATTAGGTTATTGATTCAAGTGCAATCGCGGTATCAACTTCTTCAGGCAACTATAGAGATTACATCTTTTCGACGGTCTGACTCCTCTGGCGAGTCTAGCTCATTGTACGGAGTCCAGTCCAGAATAGGAATCGTTCCTATACTCGCAAAAGTAAAGAATGATCGGCCAAAAAGAATTTACAAGGACACACAGTGGCGGCTGTTGACGGGTGAATATAGACACTTTTCATTTTATTAACTTACATTCATGTATACATATATATTCAATAAGTTTTAAACATTAAATTATGAACATTTATTCGCTGAAACAGAAAAAGTCGAGTTAGATGAAAAAACGTAGTTGCCGAGAATTGAACCCGGGTTTCCAATGCAGCAAACAGCTCCTCTCTGCAATCTGGTATTCTGCATGCTAAAGTAAGAGGCACTAAATGTCCTTATGGTATCATAAAGCAAGCTTCGGTGGGTGCTGCCCGAACGTTATTGAGTGCGGGGCATCCAGGAATGGTTACTGGACTGCTGCAAACTCAGTCGTGTTCCCAATAGAACACTATAAACTATACCTCGATTAAGACTTCGTCCTTCCGACAACTAAGACACGATATATAGATTTCCATTATTGATGCTAGAAAGTATAGTCATTTATGCTTTCTATTCTTTTTTGAGAAAACCCACTTTTTAGGATAGACTTTAGTTTCTCATTTGTGTAAAGGTTGACGCACTTAAATTGTAGGTGGTAGTGTACGAAGTGCATACAATAACTTTGAAGTATTAAAATATAAGGTTCTATGCAGAAGAGATACAAATTTTTAATAATTAGTGTGTAGTTTCACATGCCTTCCCGTTTCTTCTGCATCTATTCCTGAAAATTGGTGATCATTGAACAATTTGTGTACTGAATATCGAAATCTTCAATCTCATTTTTCTCCGTGAAAGCAAAACAAGATGACATAACATTGTTTGTATTGAATAAAACGATATTTAATTCTGGCAGATCAATTGCAGTAAAGTCTCTTTCTCTCTCAGTAAACTGCAAAGCTTTTCATCGCGACTACACGCGCTTATAATGCAAACCGCACATAATCACATATCGACATACATATACATATACCTACAGCCAACTATGCATACAATTATAGATAGGTGTGTGTGTGTAGATTGCATACGATATAAAATTGCACACGCGCACCCATCGGTGGCAGTCTACCTACAGTATAGGTGGTAATGACGTTTCTGAATTAGCTGCCAGCTAGTTTGGTCGTCCGCAAGCAAACAGATCTTGGTTACCCGATGTGTAACATTCCACGTTGCGTTCGCTTCGTACGGGCCAGGTTTACTCCACGCGTATACCTCTACGTGTACATAGACCTCTGTATATTACATGTGTACATAGTTCAGGACTGGTCACTGATCGAACCACCCCTAATGGACTACTGCTTGCTAGTTTCAATGACATTTCCGATTTACAAAATTGACTCATTACCCTATTCAAGTTGCTTTCCGTACCCCATATTTTCCATAGAAATTATGCTCAAAGATCTGTAATGTTTATTTTTCCATTTGAAAATAACCTGCATCTGTTGTAAAAAAAGTATCATTGTCTTTAAAAGAAGAATTCACTCAGAGAAAAAGTTTTCCTGAAACAAAAGCACAGTCTTCTAATTTCCTGTTTTGTTTTGAACCAAGTGAATATCTTTTTTACACAAACATGATTATTTGGTTGCAAGATTAGGTTACTGCTGCAAAATGATTTCTTTCAAAAGCAATGAAAATCCTGTTAACCTTAAATTTAGGACGAAATTGCATTTGTGTCAATAAACTTTCTTTGAACCCAAAAGGGCATTTCTTTGAGAGTGGGATTATCTTATAGGAGGGCTTCAATTTTTGCGAAGATCTGAGCCTATTCTACAATACGTGTTTCAACTGTTTAATTTCTTTTTTCTCAAAGAGATTACAGTATATACACCTAATAAGTGTCAGAACATTTGGAACAAGAATGACTACTGTATGATATAGTTCTAAAGTGTACTATATCATGAAGTGTAAAACATGGCAATTAGTGGACAACAATAAGAGTACAACGTTATAGTTTACAACTAGACATATAATGTATATGATATTTGTCAGCAGTTAATGTCCTAATTGACGGGATTTTTACTCACGAAATCACTGCACAAAAATCAGTGGATTTAACGACAGTCGATTCTCGAGCTAAAAGCCCTCAGTAATAATAAAATTATCATATTAAAAGCGTTGCAAACAATTGACAACTGCGTAGTTAAGATTATTACGCAGAATTACGATTTCAAAATTCTAGGCCTTTTCTAGCTACTTCAGACCAATTTGATAAAATCTGTTAAATCTATCAAAACAAAGAGTGAAACAGCGGGCCTAGTTGTATTTCTAAAAGTTACTTGTTTTTCATTTGTTCTTCATGAAGTTTTCATGTAAAAAAAAAAAACAAAAATAAACAAGTGGCAAATGAAAATGGAAGTATTATTGCACCCAAACGCTCTATTTGAGGACATTAAATTGTTTGCTAATTTCATTTATTAATTGATACACATGCGCACTAATACTTTCAAATTGCATGCTCGTCTGTAGTGAGCTTCAATGGTTTCATTATATACACATTGAAGCTCCTGCGTTTCCACTCGTTTGGAATTTTTCCTCATAAAATATTTCAAACCATAGAGTAACAGTTGATGTTCCAATATTGATATTTTCATAATTGATTTTTATACTAATTTGATGCAGATGAAGTTTTTCGAGAAAGGACACTGTCGTAACTAATAGTGATATATCAAAACAACAATTCAAAATTTTATAATTTACAATTGAAAGTGCTTGGAGTTGAACAATTTTACATTGAAACTTTTGAAAGATTGAAAATTTTACAATAAATTTAAACTAAAAGCCCTATTGTTTTATGAAAAAAACATCAGCGTTTCAAATCGAAATAACAATTTCGAATTCCAAGTGCTTGAAGTTTTCCAGATAATACAATTATTTTATTTCAGATCGAAAGCCTTAATATTTGACCAGTTTTAAATTGAAAATGTTCCCAATAGAATAATTTTAAATTCAAATATTAATATTATATCATCTTTTGTTTACTGAAAATAAAATTATGTTACGGAAGAAAATGAGTTTATTTCCTTTGAACCAAGGATTTGTTTACTTCAGTTGAGTAAATATTGTTCAGAGGCGAAAAACTCATTCTGGACTCAAAGAAATTATTTATTTTGTGATATTCCTTTAATGAAAATAAATATTTCTTTCTAATAAATTTCAATAATATTAAGTCAAAAAAATGATTTCTTGGAAGCGAATTAATGTACCCTTGTGTGGATCAAGTAATTTAGGTTTCTTTGAGTAGAATAAATATATTTTCCAGATAAATAATTGTTAATTGTATTGGAAAAATATTTATCCGATGCTAAGAGGCGACATGATTATTGCAAGTACATAACTATATAAATTTAAAAAATGTTCTTTAAAATTAAATATTGATCTTTCTTATTTAAAGAAATCGTATTTTGAATAAAAAATCTGCTATTAAATAATTCGAACAAAAATGTGGGCGAAATAAAAGGGTGCTATCTGAGATGGCGAAGTTTGGAAGCTTGAACATCCCATAAAAATAGTATTCGAAACACCAGCATCCTCTGCGGTAGGGAACCCTTCTACTTGGTTCTACCGAGATAGCAGCTTATCATTGGAATACGTCGATTTGTTTAAACGAAGGCAATAAGTTATTTAACTAAATACATATGTATTTCCTTGAAATACTTTTTTTTTTAATAAAAATTTTGGCATAATATTTGTTAGAATGAAATATTTAAGTTCAGGAGAAAGTTCGCTAGGGTCACAAAGCGTATTATCTCACAATAGACATTAGCTATCAAGGTGATGAGTTGGCCACAAATTTTCACCAAAGGTATAATGAAAAATGTGATGATCTACATTCTTGGTATCATATACTGACTGCCATCTGATTAATGATTACTATCAAAATAATATTATATTAAATAATAATAATAATCATGATTATTATTATTATCACATTACTACCGTACAAGTTAAAAATACACTTATGTCTGCTTAGTTTCGAACGTAAAAAATCAACGAGAACGATTTTGTCTCGAAAAAGTATTATGGAATTCATTTTTTATAAATGTTTCAACATAATTCGTACACATTGATGAATATTTTTCCCATTCTGTGAAAAAACTTAACATTTGTCGTCATTTGTTTTCATCCTGCAGAGAATTAACAAGTTTGAGTCGCAAAAAACCTTTTTATTTAATAAAATCTATTTGTTTTCAGAATTTTCTTTTGCGTAGAAAGATGCAGTTTTCTTCTGCGAATCGATTGATGTGAAAATCACATTTCCATCAAAAATGGGACACAAGTGTCTTCTTAACTTGTGCATCAGATTAAACTTTTAAACAAATAGTATATTAACATTTTTGTATTTCAACAATTAAAATTATTTAAAGAATGGTGGTATTTTTGTAGGTCAATGGAATATTTCTTTGATTTTAAACTACGGTTATTTTTATAAATTGCCCTGTTTTTAAAATAATTTTCTCTGTTCTTTGAGTTGAAGACTTGGCTCTTTGAATAAATTAATATTTTGCCATCTTTCTTACATGCGTAATCTGAACAATTTATGGAATCTTATAAGATCCTATAGAATCAATGAAACAGTTACTTATATTAAAAATACATTGCTTCGATTCCAAGAAATATTTTGTTAAATTTAGGGTTCGCTTCCTTGAACAAAGGTATCACATATTTCAATTAAAAATAACTTTTACTTCAGCCGATGGATATTAATGTTCATGGAAATATTGTTTTGATTTAAAATTACAATTTACTATATCAACTACTTAATTTTAAATCACGAATCTCTTACTTTCTTCAACCAATAAGAACCCTCATTCGCGTAGTTTATATGACACTATGACTGAAATAATTATTATTTTGCTTGGAAAAGTTCATACTTTTGATTTAGATAAAACCATTTCTTTGTGTTAAACGAATGTTTTTTTTAGAACGGATTTATGGATCTTAGGTGGAAAAATTATACATAGTGGGAAATATTATATATAATTTTTTTCACTATGCATAAACTATATATAATTTTTCCGCCTGGGATGCCAAAAAAAATCGAAACTTTTCGTGAAATAAATCTTGATCATGTTATAAATGAAGTGAATGATTTTACAGCAATATTGTATTATAACCGGAACTTCGATCTACATCTTTTTCCTCTGCTGATTCGAGTAATATTTTGTTTCCTATGTAAGATTCCTCTCGGGAATAACAAGTAACATCGCGAATGTTTATGGCGTGATTTGTGGCGGCCTGTGAGCCGAGTTCGGGATTAAATTTGGCCGTTCCGGGTAAGGAAAATAGCCTGATAAAACTTGGCTAACTTCTCGCGTGGCAGGGGTTGTTGGTGGATGGGTGGAATGTGGGTAACTGGCTACATATATACTTGCTAGATTCGTTTAGCTCGTTTTACGGAGGGATAGATTATTCTGGGGCGGGGCAAGTCAAGGGTGGGTGGAGCTTCCGGCACCCCCGCACACACGCACACACACCATCACAGTTTACGCACACAAAACCCTTAATCACATACACATTACAATCCATATACAGACAATACTCTATGCATTTTCGTATTCACGGTTAGGCATCGTATGTACACATACATTGTTCAAGCATACAAGGAGACAATTTCGCACACTTAGAGACAAACACACGCATTTGGACCAAATATACATAATTTTAAACACACACACATACTTTTTGGGTCGTTGTGTATATCCTTGGTCATTTGCGTTTCACGCCCGTACCACATACGGAACCACGAAGCGCGGTTACAGGAATAATACCTACACACCGATTTAGGACGGGAATTCCAATTTGCAATTCGCTACTGGGTAATTGGTATCCATTAGAGGGTGGCCATTTTCCATTTCGACACACTTGGCTATTTCGTGGAAATTGCATATATCCACTGCTTATCGCCTACTATCATATACAACTGATTTTAAACTTGTAGCATTGCTATTCCGTGAGAAACGTAAAATTATTTCGCGCAGAATGTGTACAGAATAATTTTGTAACCATTTCAAAGTGTCGAAATGACAAGGTTCTATCTTGGAACATGCATACTGAGATATTATATCTCAGTTGGTGAACCCCGAATCTCCCGAATCTCCCGAATCTAATATAAATTGTATCGGGAACAACAGCGGTCTGAACTTTATAGAACCTTTTAATTTGTTTCGAGATAGAAGATTGTCAGTTGAACACGTCAAGTTACTTGATACGGACCATCAATTGTAAGAATTTATGAATTTATTCACTCGTTATAATTTAAACCAATTATCAAATAAAAAAAAAGGTGAAGATGAGGGAGAGACGTGACACATGAATTGCATGGTTGGAAATAAAGCGTAAGGACCATGAAAGCACGTTGTGGCAAACAGTAACAGATGTCGGTAAACAAGGGAGGCGGCTTTACCGAGGGTACAATTACTATTCAGACTTTTATTCAAAATATCCTCGCACTAGCCACGGGGTTCCTGTCGGCGACTCTTAGCTGGTGCGAAGGGGGATCGAATAGAGGGGCAATTTAGCCCCACTACCACACCTCTTTTATCATGATAATTTAATTTATTTGGGTTACCATTAGCCGCTTGAAGCCAAGCGACCCTTAAATCGTTTCGATCATCGCGGCGGTAAACACCACCCATTATCTGTACTCAAGGTTCTATGTAACCCTCCATCATAGTTCAACGTTCCACCCCCTCGAGACCCTCGATTCTTCAACTATCGACACGTGATGCGTTGGTATAGACGATCGTCCTTTGACAGGCTCAAGTCTTCGAATTTGGAATGTCAATATTATCGTAAGTCCATCAGTGACTCAGGAAAAAACAAGGGTCTACCTTTTTTCTCTATTTGAAATTTGATTAAACAATTTTTTTTTATTCAAATTACGAGCCTGATTTTGTAGAAGTGAAGTTGGTTTTTTCAATCATTGGTATCAAATTGACGAGTATTTTTAAAGGTCGTCGAAAATGAGTAGAGTGGATTACTATACTGGGTCTAACGAGTTACGACCCTCGTTAAGTCATGAACGAAGGGTTTGCTTAATTAAAACCAATTATTCGACCCTGCTCTTCGTGCAGTTACTTTTAGTTCGATTTACCTTTTACTGAATGTAGAGCTTCAGAGTGTACCTGTGGCCACGAACGAAATTTTCTTGATATACTTTGACTCAGCGGTCAGAGTGTGAATTCTTTGTCAGCTTTAGAAATCATTGCATTTATTAGCTGTATCTTGTTCTATTCAAAATTAATATCAAATTTGAAATATTTTCAAATTTTAAAAAATTCCATTTTCAGGGCATAATTCCAAAATAGTTTTATTTTTAAGGCGTCAGTTTAAGAAGTTAACTTCAATTTTTATTTTTAAGCCGGAATCTATAATATCAAATCGCAGTTTTTATTACTTTTTGGGAATTGTTTAATTCTGCAGGCTTCCAATATTATTTTAACATTTGGAAGTTCGGGTAAGAGCACCAATTTTTGGCAGCCCCCAATTTTTGGCACCCTTCCCTAATTTCTTAGATAATACATATTTTAGCATGTTTTCCCCCAATTAATTTATTTAAACTATCATTTTTACATATAATTCATATATTAATTATCTAGTACAATTCGATATTCATCTAAAATAATATAAATTCACTTCGGTTTTTGGCATGCATTCTGAATTTTTCGAACGATTTTTTTAAATTTACGTCTTAGATTGACACCTCCCATTTTTTTTGAACAAATATTCTTAAGTTGTCTACTTCAACATCTTTTCCCCCGAAATTAATCTGATGTAAGTGGAAGATCGTGGTTAAACAAAATTTTAAAAGCTTCAAAATCAAATTTTTACCTGTTTTTTTTTGTCAGAATTTGTTTTCAATTTTTTTCGACAATTGCCTCACTGGGGTTTACAACATACACTTCATTCATTACCGTCGGTTGAGCCGTTTTCGAGAAAAATTAGTTTTTTGATTTTCCTTTTCCCCTCCATAACACGTAGACACCAGCTTATGGCATTAATTTGGGTCTGATACGAGCGCAACGTTTATACGCTCATCTTGCTAAATGCGTTTTTCGCTTATTATACTCCACGTATTTTTAACATTTAAAATAATAACTTGAAAGTTGCTCCCGTATTAGATCAAAATTAATGACATAATTTGGTGCATATAAAGTTTCCCAAAACATTAACCTTAATATCTAATTTTTTTAAGTTATGGAGGGGGAAAGGAAAACCAAAAAAGTAGTTTTCATCGAAAATCGCTTAATCGGTTTTGAAATTTTGAAATTTATTCAAACCATGATGTCCTACTTCGATAAACTGGAGCCGGGGATATGTTGAAGTAGGCATCTCACGAATATTATTTCAAAAAATTGGAGGTGTTACTCTAAAACGTAACTTAAAATTTTTTTTGAGAAGTTCCAAAATTTGTTATCCGTATTTTTTGTCAGGATTTTTTAAATTTTCTTTCATTAGTCTCAATGATCTTTATAACCTCTATTTTCTTTACGTAGTGTATACGGATCCGGCATATTTTGTCGGATTTTAATTTTCTGTTCCGGCATATTTTCCCGGATTCTAATTTTCTGTTGCGGCATATTTTGCCGGATCTTAGGTTTCTCTTCCGGCAAGGCACCCTGTGACTGGTTATACTAATAATGTTGGTTTAACACACCTTGTTTAACCCTATACAACATCTCGTGGGGGGCGGTAATGCACCCCTGTGACTTTTCACAAAAGTTACCTATCTATTACCATGAATTTCTAAAATTTTCTGAAATTATCATATATTTCCATCCATTACCATAATTTAAAAAATGTATGAAAAGTTTGATGAATTACCATAATTTCTAAAATTTATGGAAATTTATCATTATTGTGGAAATTTATGAAATTTTTGAAAAAATTATAAAATTTATGAAATTTGTAAAAATTTATGAAATGTGTTCAAATTTATGAAATTTGTTGACATTTATGACGTTTGTGGAAATTTGTAGAAAATTTATTGAAATTTACGGTTAAAGTTTGTAGAAATTTTGAAAATTTACGAAATTTGTAGAAATTTATGATAATTTACGGAAAATTATGAGGTTATTAAAAATATGCCGGAATAAAAAATTAAAATCCGGCAAAATCTGCCGGAAGAAAAAATTAAGATCCAGCAAGGAATGCAGATATATATAGATGACACATAACCTCCACCTACCTACTTATTTTTTAACTCGTTCCAATTAATCTAGAATTGTTTCGAATTAATAATAAATCGTTTGGAATTCATATTAAATTCTTTGGAATTCAATTTAGTACACGATAAAATATGTCGGAAGAGAAAATTAAAATCCGGCAAAATATGCCGGACGAGAAAAGTAAAACCCGGCATATTTTGTCGGAACAGAATACTCGACCTTTTCTTTATCGAAATCGGTTCATTCGTTTACCAGTAAAATGCCTTTTCTAATTTTTCTTCTCTTTCCATAACTCCCCAAAAAAAATTAAATTTTAGTCCTTCCTAACTCTCATTTTAAATCTTTCATATTTTGAAATGCCTCTAACTTAAAGTTGTTTAGTTCTAAGAACATAATTGTGAAATATATTTTTTTAAATATTCTGAAAGTCCTTAATTTGAAATGTATAAATATTAAAGGTTTACACTTCGTACTGCAAGTACAAATATGAGCACTTTATACTTAACCTAATTTAATTTCGAAAAATTTGAGTTAGAAATTCGTGAATTTTTAAATTATTCAAGTTCGTGGGTCTAAAAATGAAAATTATTCAATTTAAATGGCTTGCACATTGAATTTTTACAATTTTAAATGTTGCGAATTTTCAGATTGTCCAATTTCGAAGATGTCGAAGTAAATCAATTTTTTTTACTTCTGACGATTTGAATTCGAAGCCATACATTTTTAGAAATTTTGTAGTCTTTGACTATTAAGGTTTTTGTTCAAACGTTATACAGCCTTCAAAAACTTAATATTGAAATGAAAGAATTTTCAATATTTTAATCTAAAACTATTAAATTTTCAACATTTTCATTAAAAAAATTATATTTGAAATAATTTAAATTTGAACTTAATTAATTTTAAATGTTTCAGGCTCAAAACTGATTATTAGTTCTTTTAATATAAAACTGTTCAATTTCCAATGATTTAAAAGTGCACTATCACAAATATTAAAATTAATAAAAATTGAGTTTAAAAAAGTTCTATTTGAATAATTTGATGTTCAAAAATGTTTAATTATGTACGGGTTTAATTTGAAATAAAATTATTGCTCAATGTAGATGTACGCAGAATTCAAATTGACACAATTGCAAACGCCAGTAATAACTTGAATATTGCATAATTATGAATATTCTGTATGGTATTATTCAACTTGTAACCCTTTAAATGTTAATTATTGCAGGCACTTTCAATTATATATCATATAATTTTGTATATGTTATTTTGAAAGACTGTTTTGAAATTGGCGTAGTATTTAAAATTTTCCAATTGTAAGTATTTTATTGTGCAATTTAAAATGCTTCTAAGATTCGAATGGCTAGGCTTCTAATGGATTACTTTTTAATTCTGTTTTGAATAATTAAAATTAAAAAATGTTCAAACATTAACTGTCATTCTGATATAAAAAAATCTAAGTGCAAAGGAATTCCAAATGGGTGCAAATGCAAGAGCATCAATTTTTCTAGAATGAAACAATAGAAATTCATTATGCGTCAATGTATATAAACAATAATAATTTTCCAATAAAATAATATAATATTCTTTTAATAATAGCGAAGAAATTCAAATAATATATAATTAATTCCGGGTTATTCCACTCGTAAAACTAAGTGTATGTATAGCAGTAAATTATAGCAATATTTTATAACGTTTTAGGGGAAAGTTCAAGAATAAAAAAAGGTGATAAAAATATATCACAGACAGGAAGGGATTTTAAGCGTTGGTCCATAATAATTGTCCCGGGACGTCCGGCAGGAAAATCATATAGGAGCCATATGTGCCCCACAGGGGGTAACCACCCTCAGTTCAACAATAAATACCCGCTAAATGCTACACGCTAAGTGCTATGCGTCAAATATCAAACCAGGCTGGAAGGGCACATCGCCCATAATTCAAAATCTAGGGACATGAAAATCAAAATAAAATTATAGTTGAAACAGGTTTAAAAATAAAACATGTAATTAAAACAATAATGAAATTAATTTGAAAATAAATTGAGTATGATATAAAGAAAATGTCTTATTCACAAGAGAATCATTTGATTAGATAAACTGAGAAAGAAATTTAAACTTTTTTTAAACGTGATTAAAAGCTACACCGAATTTCAATGATCTTCTTATATTGCACACAAGAATCGATATATATATATACATATATGATGATCAAAATCAAACTGATATGCTTATCCTCAGTATTGAAGTCCATAACAGTGACATATTTTCTCAATGGGGAAATAATTCCAAAATAAGCTTCATGGCTGATCGCGCAAGAAATAAGGATCCAGATTCATTGAATTCAGTGCGAGAAGGGTTCGTGAAACGTGCCAGATATTGAATGTCGTGTGTGCTTAGATATGGGGCCGGGGTGCAGGTGTGTGTTATTTGTTTATCAGGCGTGAAATTGGCGCCCCCAAATGAAAAATATATCGGAGAGTGCACCCCTCATAACCAGGAACGATACCTGGCATTTCTAAGTGACTCACTCTCATTGACGTTAATCCGCGAATGCATTCGACTAAACGATGCCATGTGTACAAACACTGACAGCCTGTCCCGCACTTGCTAGTTAACTCAGGGGGTGGCTTAAGCCAATGAGGCAACACCCCAAGGACCACCATTAACAAAGAATATCAAACTTGTCCTAATATCAATAAAATAATTCTACATAAACAGTAAGACCGAAATTCATTAATTACTCAACAATATATATAGAAGATAAATCATTTCCATTAACGTTATTCATTTATTCTTTTCTTTATTTTATTTAGACACTTGATTTGCAACTCAATTGGTAAGACTTTATAGAATAACGTGAAAGTTACCTAAAGAAAAGAAAGAATTACAGTTAAAGTTGAAAAATATTGAAAAATAGTAATCTCTTAATAAACGGATAATAATATTTACACTAAAAAATGGGCAAATTCCTAAGAATAACAGTTCCTTTAACTCTATCTAATTAAAGAATGAAAACCAATTTTTTTCTGAATAACTCAAAAAATTGAAGTGATTTTTATTTGTACTATTTTGACAATTCAGCTTATTATGAATTATTTAATTAATTTTAGATGAAGATTTGTGCTCAGCAATGAAGAATTATTATTTAGATAACTACAAGAATCTTTGCAGAATAAATGAATTTAAATAAATAGAAGAAAATGAAGGGATTTGCTTCATTCCTAGAACGTAATTTTTTAATTTCGAAGTCATTTTTAATAATCTGACAACTCAACTTAATTTAGATTTTAAGGACATATGTGGCAGTCCGTCACGAGACCAATTACATGTTGACAGTACAGAAAGTTTACAAATTCGATTTTAGTCCGGGCACTAAAGCCCTGTCCTCAGTTATATTTCGGTGCAAATAGCCCCTTCCCCCTGAAATTCGTACCGATAAAATCTAGCTATCTTACCGAAATTTCATTTTACTTAGCAACGGCCTAAAAATCAATAAAATGGCACTATTTAAACAAAATAAAATATAAAGTGGGCTAGACAGGCGTGCCCTTATATATTTTTGAACCATTTCCCAAAAATTCACCACAATATATTTTTTTTCTAGTTATAAAGCCACCGAATATAATTACATGCCCTTCTATTTGGTTTTTTATGTTTTAAATAAAAACATTTTGTTATAATTTCTAAATTTTATTATATATATATATTTATATTTTATATATTTTTTAGTAAGTAAGTTAGAAACATTTTGAACTAACTTAATCCCTCCCTCTTCCCCTTCTATCCGTTTGTCTGTTTGTTAGAAAATATAATTCAATTTAGAAGACTGCAGTACTGATGTTTTTTTATTTTTTCATTTTCTGTATCGCATACGTTTTCAATAAAAAGAATTCAAAGTCAATCTTCCATTATCCGATTTTTAATTAAGATTATTTTATATTTTGAAGGTTCGATTCGTTATTTTTTTCGGATTTGAATGATAAATGAAACATATGTCAGATTTGGGGGTTTATGAGATTTGGATAGCATTTCCATTCGAAATTGCACGCTTTTTATAGGCATTTTTTCATTCATATATACAATCATTTTAAGGTAAAAATGAGAAATTCAATATTCCGTTTTCTCGGAATTTTCCAAAATAACTTCTGCGAATACAAATCGACTATTCCATGCAATATGGAATCAAATTCGGATGATTCCATATAAAAAATCAGGTTGCAGTTACTTTGTATAACGAATCAGGTTTGGGTTGCCCCATAAATGGAATAAAATGTTTCTTGACAACTTTTCAGGAGAGCTTTTTAAGGGCATTGGAACCAGGACCCAAACTCGAAATTGAATTGCCTCATATTACTCCATAAATACTAGAATTTCATATTTTTCAGATAATTAAGGCCTCTTCCTGTTTTGAATAAAATCTGTATTGGGAGTGAAAAATTGGTTAATTTGAATACTTTTTGTGTAAAACGTTTTTTTTATTCTACCCCAAGCATAAAAAAACGTTTCACACAAAAACTATTGAAATTAACCGATTTTTCACCCCGCGTACAGATTTGATTCAAAACAGGAATAGACCCTAATGATCCAAACAGAATATGTAATTCTCGTATTTATGGAGTAAAATAAGGCAATTCAATTTTCAGGTTGGGTCCTGGTTCCAGCACCCTTAAGTTTTAAACATTTGGCAAAACTCAGTGTCAGTGGCGTAGCCAGGATTTCATAAAGTGAGGGGTTTGAAAGGCTGAATACAAAGAACGTTACTACTTACAGGGAAAAATTACGAAAATTTAAGATATGAAATTTATATATGTCATATACATCATCCTTGTGGAAAAAATTGTTTTAAAATGATGAAAATTCTACATTATTACGCACGTCCATTAAACTTTCCTAACATATTTCAAATTGTACGTTAATTAAGACCATATTAGAGCCATTCGGTTCTATATAAGGGGCCAGCCATATTCCACGTAGACAGTTATTCGTGGAGAAGGCGGCAAAAGTTTACGATTGTTCACGCGGGGTGCCAGGGGTTCTAGCCAAAATACACGTGGACGCATGTTATTCTGTATCTGCGGATTTCTTTTAAGAAAAAAAAATGAGAAAATAGATAATTTTCACTACTTTCTGTTTGGACTTCATTCCTTGTATCATTAAGCTTATGTTTTCAAGCAAAATCGAATTTGCAGCCAATTCACCACTCCTTCTGGCTTCCTTGCTTTCGAAGAACACAAATATTTTCGTTCGTAAAAAGTCCGCGTTTGTCCACAAAGGGGCAGGGGGGGCTTGGCCTTCAACATATCTCAAAGGAATACAAACGTAAATAGGCAGGGCTGCATGAACGCTTTCCGTTGGATTGCGAGGCTTGACATAACCACATTCCGAGCTATCTGTGCTAGGAATAGCATATAGTGAGGGTGCTTAGCTCGGAGTTTGATTGAATTGTATTTTATTATATATTATATATTCTATATTATATATATTATAATTATCATATAATTCCTTTTATAAAATTTATTGTACAAATTTTGATTTAATATTACACTCGCGGTATAATGATACGCATCTAGTACCGTAAGTAGGCGGTTACGTAAATATGCCTGTTCCGTCAAATTATCGTGCACTTACGATTGATTTTAAAGTCGGATTAAATCCAAAAATGTTCGTCAAAAAAATTTTAAGACCAATTAATTCAGTGTAGTATGTAAAGTATCCAAGACATTTTTGTTTCAATTTATGTATTATGTTTTTCATTTTAATTTGATTAGTATTCAAGTAAATGTGATTATTAATAAATTAACTGAACTTGTCACAGAACCGACCTTAAAAAATACTTCAGTCAAAGCAAACATGAATAGTAGTATGTATATAATAGTATAATGCGGAAATCGAATAAAGTGACTAATTTTATTGTCCTTTATCTCTCTTAAATTATTGGAGAAAACTACATAATATTTGGTTAAATTATGCAGAACGGCCTGCTTCTTTATTTTATTAAAAAAAGTCAAAATCGATCAAAGTGGACCTGATTCTTGATACGGAGTAACCGTAGCCTGATTCTTCATACGGAGTAACCGTAGCCTGATTCTTAATACCGATTTACACGAACTTGATTCCATAGTCGAAATTTTAATCTGTCATTAAGTTTTTGAGTGATTTCGTTATTTGTAAAATTATATTTTTTAAACTTCTATGGTTTGGAAATATAATACACAATAAATTTTATTTCATTATTGATAAAAGTTATTGTTATTTATCGAATTGAAATTGAATTGTAGGAGGATCTAAGGTAAAGAAGATTAAAACGATGAAAGATCAGATGCAGTTTGATAGGAAAACTAAATAAAAAGCAGTCTTGTAAAGTAAATTTAATCGTAATTAATTTAATCGAGAGAGTTTGATTTGATGGCATCGATTCAACGAAGACACAAATATTAGCCTCGTAAAACGACTCGTGGATTTCACCTAACTGAATAGTATTGAGTGTATTGGGGCCGAGGCGGAAGTCGACTGGAACCCCTGACCAAGAGTCATTGGCAGGACTAATTGCAGGGGCGGCGTGCTCCCTTGCCTGTGCTCCTAACCCCAAATCATCCCCCCGTAACCCGAAGGGATTTATGCTCGCGATAATTACATTAGCATTCAATGATTTTTATTGGATCATCCCAAATGGACGTAATGAACGCTCAGAGCTCTGATCTTGCGATACGTGAACTGCGAAATAATGTTAACGAAATCTTTTACTGAAAGGGGCTTAAATTGGGGTGCAAAGTTTATCTCTAAAACTACGTATGTTTATTTATCATTTGTACACTTTTGTATTTGTAATCAATATTATTGAGTAAAAGTACTTTAATTTGAAAACTATTTTGTTATAGGATGTGCAGCTCAACATGCACTTTTGGGAAAAACTAGAAGGCCCAGAACAGCCTTTACTTCACAACAATTGTTGGAACTGGAAAAACAATTTCGACAAAATAAATATCTCAGTAGACCGAAGAGGTTTGAAGTTGCCACCTCCCTAATGCTGACTGAAACTCAGGTATATTGAAATACTAAACTACAATAATTTTTTCTCATTGAATTTCGGAAACATATTTTTCAGCAGTTAAACTAAGATTTAGAAGCTCTCCTTATACGAAAGAAAGGAATTCTCCAGTTTTTATATGCTAGTATTTGTGACTAGAGACCTATCTTCTGATTCAACTGAAAACTTATTTATTTAAAATGTGAAGAAAATTTATTTACTTCCATAAAACAAAAATGGTTCCTTATATTACATATTGCTACTTTGGGTTCGAATCTTAGGTCAAACAACGAACAAATTGGAAATAAAAAAAGCCTAGCACTAAAAAGTTTCATTTTGGGTCCTGATATTCCGCGAGACAAATATAAGTTTAAGAAGATCATAATGCTCCGATTATTGTAAAAATCGCTAATATTAATTATTTTCATAATTTACATAATATGCCCAACTATGAGAAATGTGATAAGATTGTAATATTTCAAGTTCTTCTAGGACAAACTCTCAATTTTATGAAGCTTAAATAATTACAATAATTTTTGAAAGCTTCGCAAACTATTTAAAAAATTTGTTGAGCATATAGAAGCTTAATTGCTAAAGCCTTCTCATTTTTTTTCAATATAAATTTTGAATGCTAGAATGTTTCTATAGGCTACAGAAGCTTTCAAGATAGTTGACCATGCTTATTTATGAATTATGGTATATAAAAATTGTATTTTGTCAAAGAAAAACTGATAATATTGAAATCTGTCAACAGTTTAAAAAATTAGGCAAATTTTATAAATTACGAAGGAAAATTAATTTTAACAATTTTTTCAAAACTGAAAATTATGAATTTTGTAAACTTATTGTTTCCCCGTGAAGCCTCAGGATATGGATCGATCTGTTTTAATACAAATTAAAGGCAAACTTGAAGTGCCAGTAATATAAGATCAAATTAGAAACTCTTACCACCTTTTGTTTTTATTAAATAAATACTAATTATCACCCTCTACAAAATGATCAGTTTATTTTTTTTTCGTTTCTATTCATACTTACTTTAATTTAATATAAGAACAGTCCAAACGTCATTGCCATATAGAACTTCTTAAACTGACTTTGTACAAGGATATTCAGATATTTTCCTTTGTTTTTTTATTATCCTAAAAACGGTTTGCCGTATCCAGCTTGTTATCTTTAGAGAAAATAGTTTGATTTGTGCACATTTTTCAAACGAAACAAATAATATTGTAAAAACCTTAAATTCTGTCCCTGGATTCTTGTCCCTTTAATCATCATTACCATTAGTCTTTTTTTCTAATAAAATATTGTAGTTATAGTTGAGTGAAAAACACAAAAATATTAACCGTATCGCTTAATACAAGATTCTATCAAATTAAACTCAAAATATTAACATTTTTTGTGAATCCAATACTAAAACTAAAAAGTGCATTTTAACATAAAAAATGTAATTACAAGAATACGTCTGTGGAAAGCAGTTTCGGAGTGAAGAAAAATCATAAAAACCATTCCGTTACCTGCTCATCTGTCTTTTCTTTCAAGTGAATATTTACGGCGAGATTGTGTTAATTTTTATAAATATTAACTTCATAATTATTCTGGGGACATTCCCGTACGGTACATATGGCAGCGTACGACTGCTTACCTCTGCGCGTGCGCGTGAATCAGGTGGGCCTGTTTATTTATTATTTTCTAGCTTCTATTTATATCTAGAATTTTCAAGATATGAGCTAAATAAATCAATTAGAAAGAAAGTGTAGGTGCTAAAGTTTTCCTTTGATTTAACAATTACCTATGCATAGGTTGCAAAATAAAACTTTTCAGAGCCAGACTGTATTTTATTTTCAAATTTTTTTCGATACACCCTATTGTAGAGTTTTACCAATATCGATTTCATAATATTATTTCAGTATGATCTCAATTTAAAATCGCAATTTTTTTATGGACTTATCTCCTTTTTACAAACGCCTCAATTCATTCTCATTCGTGCACTTACTGCAAATTGAAGAACGTCAGGCGATAAATACCGAGAGTGTGAAAATTGGTGGAGGATCAAGTGGGGCTTGAAGAGGGTTGGGGTTGGGGGTTGAAGAGGAATGGAGAGTGGGGAATATGGGTGGGAAAATGGGGGTAGTTTCTGTAGGAGGGAGTGAAGTAGGGGAAATCTAGCAGCTAGATAGAGGAACAGCGATGTGCAGAGGGAAAAAGACCCTTGAGAGAAATCCCGGAATAATCCGTCCCTCCGATTCTCGCATAGTTCAACAACTTAAACATAACTCCGAAGCTTACAAGCACTGACGGATCGCTCGACAAACAGACCTAAAAGTCTGAGTTATGGCGGCTCAGTCCCTGATTTGTTTCGATATTTTACCGATTCTGCTTCGAGCTCTCGAGAGTGAAGCCATCGATTTCCTCCTTTCCGGCTTCCTAGCCTTCGTTTGCGAAACCGGAGGGCAGAAGAACATGCTTGTATCAAAATCAGACAGAAAAAGAGAGCTTTAGAGTGTGCCTGAAAAGAATATGAAATTCAACTGAAGCATCAATTTTACATTCTATTTATGCTATATCAAATTCTATTTTCGCTTTTTTAGTTCACTCAGAGAAATGTCCTCTTGTGACAAAAGGATCTTTCTTGACACGAATGGGTTTTCCTCCTAAATATAAGGGTAAGGGATTTTATTTGTCTTAAAAATAATATGTTTGCAGCAAACATTATTCTTTCGCGACAATCTTTATCTAATCTTCCAACCGAATAATTTTGTTTGAATAAAAAAGATGTTCTCATGCTTCAAAACAAAACAGGCAAGAGAAAGATGTTATCGTTCCAAGACAAGTTTTTCTCTTAGTGGTTCCCTAAGTTCCCCTTCTATTATTTTTCTTATGAAGATAGAAATTAAGGAACAATTTCATTAATTTGTCTATATTTTGTCATGGGCATTTCATTCTATCAATGTAATAAAATAATAGATTCAATGAGAAAGGTTCAACGCCATTTATGTCTTCTCTCAATATTTGAGATTATAAAATATAAAAAAAAAGTATGAAAAGATGTCGATAACAGAAATTTGCAACCAGAAGTAGCCTAGATAATTTACTAGAAAGTGTTGTAAAACTTCCAAATTAAAAATATCGGAAAACAATTTCCTTAATAGAATAAAAGGAACAAATGTCCCCTTGTTTTAATTCCATTGTGATTTTCCCTTTCGACTCCTTCATGGTTTCTTTGTTCTTATTATTAGGAATGAATTCAGCACTGCTTACGCGATGGCATACATGGAAAATCGGAATGTGAGGCGAGAAAAGACATAAATCAAAGAGACGGATACGGGAACTCGATTTTCCTCCCTTATCCCAAAGATACGATGTAAATCTTTTGGACAACATATCATGTCTAAGCCAACCCTTGTCTCATCCTCGACTCCATTTTTACTACCTTCACCCTTCGAACATATACCTTTTTTCGCGCTCGTACGAATACGAATGAGCATTATTGAGGGGTGCAATTCTCATTTTTCACCACAGGTGAATCTTTCACTTAATTATATATTGTGATACTTATTATTATTTTAAAAATAATAGAAATTAGTAGGTATTTAAATTATTGTGCCCCATTTACAGTATTCTTATATTACTTTTACTCTTCTTAAATAATTAAATAGATACTTTCGATAATTCCGATTATACTTATATCTTATCTTATTTTACTCACAGAACTTGTTTTGATCTCCCGATAAAATATCGCGCAAATTACTATAGACCCTCGAACATTTACACTTAAGTATAGACTTTGAAACATAAGACATTGATCGCATTATCGCTATATCGGTTCTATCTCAGAAAATTAATCTCTTGACCGAATTAGGCACTTAATTGGTCGATTAGATCGTCAGACATGATCACTTTTAATTGGAATATCGAGGCACTGATTCTCTTCAAACCGAGATGAAATATTTTTATCTTTCGTAACTAAAAGCAAACATGGGCGAAAATTTTTAACTTGGAGAAAAAAGTAATGCCTTACGAATTTTGAATTGAAATTGAAGAATAATTTGAAACAAAAATTGTTCGACTTAAATACTATTTAATATAATCATAAATTTAATAATACCAATTTTATTTTCTCATTTTCAGGTTAAGATCTGGTTCCAAAATAGAAGAATGAAGTGGAAAAGAAGCAAAAAAGCTCAGCAAGAACCACGAACTAGCGGAAAAGTTGATGACACCGGAAATTCGCGAAGTTCGGATCGTGACATCGGAAATGATGTTTCACTAAACGTGTCTGGCACGACCGAAGATTCGAGAGAAACCTCCCAAGAGAATTCGAGAAACATTTCTGAACTTCAGGAACCCCTTTATCGTCCATATGTAGTGTAAATTTGATAGAAAGTGCACTAAAAAAAGAAAATCTAAAAAACTCGGTTTAAAATAAACCAATGTAGCAAAATGTATGATAATGAATGTGTGCTCAATAACAAAAACTCGGTGTATAAAAAGTTATCAATATAGAAAATACTGTTTTCCGTTAATTTTAACTTTTTTAATACATGAATATGGTAAAAATGTAAATTTTCAAATTCAAATTCATTGCTACATGATTTTCAAAATATTACTGAAACTTCAAGATTTATTTGTATAAATATATTTATTTCATGAAATAAAAGGTGATACTTTCGGCAAAGGCGACTAGATAGAAAGAAATTAATTTCTTTCAAATTAAAATCAAGAAAAATTGTTCTGGTATACGTACTATCGTAAAAATGAGTAAACTTTAAATATTGTCGTCGCAAATCCAAAGACATGTAAATAATTAGGTATAATTTAATAGTAATGTATAAAGAAAATCGCGTTTGGTCTCAGATATGTATAATCGTGAATAAATAAAAATTTGATGAACGTGTTTTAAAAATGAAAAACCTAGGTGGAAAATGATCTGACTAAAAATTACCTACATTCAAAATTTAAAAGCAATTAAAAATAATGTATATTCGTCAACTGGTTATAGTTTATTTTGTATATATTTTCTTTCCTACTGTATTCTTTCGTTAATTATTACTGTTTGTCATGAAATAATAATTCGTTAAAGACAGCTCAATCTCAGAGACAACTTGTGTGACCTTTTCGCCTATTAGATAGAGACTGTAAATATACATTTATATATAAATATGTATTGTTGTTGTAGGAATCAATTATTTATTGTTCAGTCGCATTTTACAAATATTGTGAAAAAACTAAATGGTGGCAGGGCAAAACTAGATAAGCAACATTTTTTCGAAAATAGGTTTATTGCAAAAAAAAATTTCTTCTCTTCGTAGTTCTCTCACTAAACAATCGTCTATCTCAGTGCGATACCGCTACACTAAAATTTGATTTTCTCGAAACAGAATAATTTGTTTGTATCAAACATTTGTTATTCTTATGAAGCTTCTCCATATCTCGGGTTCCAGTCTTGATTTGTGTGAAAAATTGAAAATTCGATTTTTAATCGATACAGAAACCCGATTTTCAAAACGTGTGAAATTGTAATCACAGAATTCTTGGACATTTACTCCTAATTGGTCCACTTTTTTAAATCGAAAGTTTTTACCGTCATTCAGAAAATAAATATCTCAGAAGCAAGTTTGTATTTTTCATTTTAACTGAAGATTACATTTTTTATTGCAATCCGCAGCCTAGCCTGTTTCAATTTATAGTCAGTGTCACTTTGCGATTGCCAGTTGACCATCTTTTTCATCGAAAATTGATAACAGTTTCTAATCAAATTTTTTTGTGCCTAAATCAGTTACACGTCATGAAAAATTCCGCTTTTGTTAGTTATCTAGTTATGTACTGCCACCCTTCAACTAATAAAAAATCCTATTATATTTAATTTATTTTTTCATTTGTTGTTATCTCCTGCTCTTTTGCTTAGAAACTTTATTTTGACTGAATTGGAAATACAGAAATAGTTTTATTGTTTCTTTCTTACAAATTATGTATAATATTACTAGTCAATAAATTAATTTTCAGAGTTTGATAAATACATTCTTTTTTAAATGACATGTCGACGACATTTTATGTGATTCCGTTTTGTTTAAAATGCATACAGTATACATAGAAAATAAATCAAATAATTATATAGATACCCTAAGTTTAACGTCTGGAGCAAATATTTATGATATGTGAAATGCGTGTACATAATTATATATAAGTGCACGGATAAGATAGCGAATGTGATGCAAAACCTAATACATAATATATTGCAAGAAGTTCCTAAATAAATTAAAAAAATTAAGTTCTAACATGACTTTATTTTCCTTAGAATCCTTTTTACTCACCAAATTTTTATTTTCCTAATAGTCTCTCTTGTTTCGTAATCAATTTTTAAAGAGTAAATAAGTAGGAAGACGTTACGTGTGTTTTATGCTTTAACAAAATTATCGTTTCTTTCTTCATTAATATTAATTTATATTTTTAGGCTATGAAAAAAATAGATATGTTTTGATTTATAAATTTAATAGGGTATTTTAGATAGGAGGAAAAGTAAGCTTTTTGAAAAAGAGAATTATATAAGTACATCTTGCGATTCACAGCCCTATTAATATTTATGACATGCTAATCCCCAGTTACGAATTCCGCAAAGCTCAGTGTGCTGGTAGACGAAACCAAAAACCGGAAGCTGGGGACCACTCGTTCGGAAATACCACCGAAGAAGAAGAAAGAAAGTCAGCTATGATATTTGAGGAGTACAGATCAATGCCTTTAGTCCTTCCCTAAACCTTTTTATTTAAAAATACTTTGCGTTTCCCCTTCGAAAAATAACACTAAATAAATTTGATATAAAACAGATTTTTGAAATTATTCAATGTTTAAAGTTCAAAAAATTTGTAACCAACTGATTGAAACTTTATTTTTTTCCAAAACAAGTTTGTCACCTAAAATAAATGCCAAATTCTGCACTAAATTGGATTAAAATAATTCTTGGACATTCTTTCCAATACTTCCAATCAAAATAATCTTTTTCTTCGAGAGATAAATGCAATATTGATAAAAAAGTGCGACGTGGCACTGAGCCAGATCACCTCATCTGAAAGCGAAGAAAAGCCCAGTCAGCAGATAAATCTGTTATTTCCATTGGAAGAATTTAGAATAGGAATGAAGAAAAAATGCATTGGATTTGTCTACTAGACAGTATACTTTGGTAATTAAATTTTCAGAAACTAATTTTTTTATTTCAGGAAAAATGATTTTTCACGATTCATTATACGATACATATATTTTAGAATTTTTAGATTTCGATTATGCTTTTAATTTCCAATACAACAATTTCGCTGCACCACAAACAATAGAATTATTCGGAGGCTAACATTATTATTGCAATTACGGACGCTAATTTTTCGAAATTGGATGCGAATCACCTACATGCAGCGAATTGACATCAACTCGCTCCTAAATTACATACCATTTGGACACTCGGTTTCGATGCCATGAAATATATGCTGCAGCAATATGGTAATTTGACAATATGACATAACGCAGTACTAGAGGTAAGGAAAATCAGCGAAAACAGGTGTGGAAACAATTTCGGTACCACTTTTCGTAATTGACATTTATAATCCTAAAAATGTTTTTATGTTTATAAACTTGGGAGAATCACTTTAATTTAAAGAAAAGTGTATTGCGAAAAACTTTTTATGGAGTAAAAGAAATTTTCAAATAGTTTAAATCACCTTCGGAATAAAAATACGAATTTTAATGGGGAACATGGAAAATGAATATCTATTATAATTGCTGTATATTATTTTTATAATAATTCTGTGCCTGCGTCGAAGTTATTTTCCAAAATGTTATTTCTTTCTTATATTTCAAAATATGAATGTTATCTATCCTAAAATAATAACAACACTATAATAACTGCAATACAATTTAATTTACATTTAGCAGCCTTCAACTTATGTGTATGAGAATTTACCGTTAATAGCTATATTAACTTCAATTGCTTAACCCTCTTCAGTCATCATAGTCTCCTAAATAAGATTCTGTAGATACAAAATTGGGGTGACAAATGTTTGAAGCATTGAAAAAAAGTTTACAAAAAAATGCTAAAAACTATGAAAATGCCTTTTTTCTTTTTTATCGGTTTTTCTGTTGTTTTTTATGCAACTAAAAAAATAGTGCAGTTTCGTAGTCTAGAAACTTCTCTCTAGACTATATGAGTGATTTTTTTCAGTTTCCGAACAGTTTATTTATTTTGAAAAGTGAAGGTGCAATTTGCCTAATTAAAAAAAATCCCATTTTCGTTTTTTTTTCGTTTTGGAAATACACGTTTTCTACATATTACGGGATTAAATAAAACTTTGAAGTGCCATCTATTCATTTATAGTTCGAAAATGTTAAAATAATTAGCTAATGGTTCATTGATTTAGAGTTTTAGCAATACATTCATGTGGGCGACGGACAACTGTGCACGGGGCAACTGTGCACGAGCCCATCTGTGCACGTCGGTGGCCACTGGTACAATGGTGCACGTTGTTGGCCACAAGCACAACTGTAAACCGGGGCATCTGTGCACGTCTCAGATTTGGACTGCACAGATGGGGCACTCACATCTGTGCACGTCGAAATGTCGACGAGCACAGATGGTACCCTAGCAACGATTAACGTTCACAGATGAGAGACTCCCAACTGTGGTCGTCGAAATTTAGACGTGCACAGATGGTACCCTAGCAACAGTTCACGTGCACAGATGGAGACTCCCAACTGTTCACGTGCACAGATGGGAGACTCCCAACTGTACACGTGCACAGATGGGAGACTCCCAACTGTACACGTGCACATATGGTCCCCTACCAACGGTTCACGTGCACAGATAGGAGACTCCCAACTGTGCACGTCTCAATTAATACGATCATTTTTTCACTTAGAAGTCCTCGTGCACAGATGGGAGACTCCGAACTTCACACGTGCACAGATAGAACCCTCCTAACTGTACACGTGCACAGATGGAAGACTCCAAACTGGGCACATCTCAATTAATAAGTCATATTATTAACTTACAAGTCAACGTGCACAGATGAGAGACTCCCGCCACTGCACGTCTTAATTAATGAAATCATGTTTTTCACTTAGAACTATTAAAATCATCAATTCCACTTGAAACGTTTACGGATGGTACCCTTTCAACTGTGCACATTTCAATTGATAAAATCACTTGTAACCAAAAAGTGCACCATCTGGTTATGTGAACTTTTAAATAAAGAGTCTAATTCTATTAACTGATACGCGTCCAGCTCGGAGTCTCCCATATGTGCACGCGGACTTGTAAGTTGAGCATCTTAACTTATTAATTGAGATGTACACAGTTCCGAGGTACCATCTGTACACGTACAATTGTAAGTTTAAAGTCTGATCGTACTAATTAAGACGTGCACAGTTGGGAGAATACCATCTGTACACGCAGCATTAAAAGTTGAAAATCTGATTGCATTAATCAAAACGTGCACAGTTAGGAGGGTACCATCTGTGCACACTGCACATAGAAATTTTAATGAAAAGTCGGTTCCAATCAATTGATATGCGCACAGTTGTGAATCTCCTATATGTGCACGCGGACTTGTAAGTTAAGTATGTTATCTTACTAATTGAGACGTGCACAGTTAGGAGGGTATCATCTGGGTACGTGGACTTTCAAAAATGTCTAATCCTATTAATTGATGCGTGCACAGTTGGGAGTCTCCCATCTTTGCACGTGTAAAGTTGACAGTCTCCCATCTGTGCACATGTACAGTTGGGAGTCTCCCATGTGTACACGTGGACTTCTGAGTGACAAATTGATTGTATTAGTTATACGTGCACAGTTGATATATTAATTAAAATTTTGGGAATAAAATTATTTTTTGTAGATTCTAAAAAAATTTTAAAATTTTAAAAATTTGGTTTTAAAGCCAAAATTTATGAAGGGAAATGACCCTTTTTTAGGTCGTTGATCGAGGTCGATTTGAACTTCGATTTATATTTTTATAATCTAATTAATGGGATTAAAACTAGTAATTTTAAAATTAATTAGTTGACTTGCACGTGGACTTGCAACTTTAAAATCTGTTCGTATCATTTGAGACGTGCACAGTTGGGAGACTCCCAACTGTGCACGTCGAAATGTCGACGTGCACAGATGCTACCCTTGCAAAAGTTCACGTGCACAGATGCGAGACTCCCAACTGTGTACGTCGAAATATAGGCGTGCACAGATGGCCGATGTACTGTTGTGCCTGTGGCCAACAACGTGCACAATTGTACCAGTGGCCAACGACGTGCACAGATGGGCTCATGCACAATTGCTCCCGTGTACAGTTGTACCCTTCCCCATTCAAGTTAACCAGCTGGTCACCACCTGGGTCGTCAGTGACCCGGTGCGTACATTCAATAAGGCAGGTTTTCTCGAAGACACTGATAATAAAAAGGGAACCTTTAGTTTACCTAAATTGATTAATTTTAATACAAAATTAATAACAAAATTCTTTATTAAAATTTCACAAAAAGTTCACTATCCTGAGTCGTGCGCGACTCAAACCTTTTGCATTGTATTGCTCAATATGTCTATCAAAAAGTCAAACAACAAATCTTGTTCGGTAATTTGAAAATCCATGGTTTTTTGTAAATTTCTGAAAATAGATTTTTAAAACAAAAAATATATATATATACTTATATGTGTTGGGGTTGCTGATTATGAATTTGAGGGAAAAAATTCAAAATGGCGGACCAAAAATTATTAACATTTATAAACTTTAAAAAAATAATAATAAATTAATAATATTTGGCATGGATATTCCTTAATGTATAAGAAGTGAATAAAAAATAATTTGGACTCAGGGTGAATTCTGCAAACACCCTTAAATTGTGTAAAGCACCCCCAAAAAATGGTTTTTGAGGATTATTTTGAAAAGAGTGCATCGGTGAAAAATTAATTTTCTTAGGCAACTTGTACATAAAGTATGCATAAGAAATTATGGTATTCACGTTTCCTTTTTCGATCATATTTTCCGAGATATTCACCCTGGGAGTAGGGGGTGAGTTGTACCGCGCGGGTCGTACGCTTCTTTCGTAGCTCATATCTCGAAATGGGATCGTTTCTAGATAAATGTGCACTCCACGAAAATTATGCAGAATTATCCACTCTATAACTTAAGTTCAATGAATTTTTATCGAAAAAGCATCTCATTTGTAGATATGAGCTACGACAGGAGCGTGAGACCCACGTTGTCAATCTCACCTCCTACTTCCAGGGTGGATATCTCGGAAAGTATGGCTGACAAGGAAAAAGTGAATACCATACTTTTTTATGTTATTTTCAAGTGGTCTGCAAAAATTCATTTTTCACCGATGCACCCTTTTCGAAATAATCCTCAAACCCCATTTTTTTGGGGTGTTTTCCACCATTCATTATTATTTTTCAAAGTTTATAATTTAAAAAAATTGTTGGTTCACCATTTTGAATTTTTCCCACTCAAAATCATAATCAGCAACCCCAATATATACAACATTTTTTTCATTTAACTTTTTAATAGTCATATTTAGCAACACAATGCAAAAGGTTTAATTGAAATCGATGAAAAGGCCCCGGGTTGAAAGCTTTTTTATTTTTAACGTCTAACATAACTCCTCTAACCGCCGTCAAGCGAAAGTTAAAAGCAAAGTGACTATATGGCTGTATATATGCGGCATACTTTTCTCCTAATTTTCAGGCCCATAGCGAGCTCTTTCAAACATTTGTCTTTGTGAAAACTTGCCTTATGTGTAAACGGAGAAAAATAGATGCTCAATAGTAGATGTTTAAAGTACAACAAACATACATAGATTGACACGTAACATCTACTATCTTCTTCAGATGTTACACAGTAAAAACTAAACATTCAATTTTATCCGGGATCCTTGTTTGGGCGTTCTAATATGATCTCACACCGACAGAACATACTTTTCTCGTATGATCTCATCTCACGCTACGTTAGCATGGATTATTTTAAACTATGACAGTATACATTTATACTAATTGAGTGTGGATCCACACTAAATTAGTATGAATGTATACTGCCATAATTTGAAATATTCCATGCTAGCGTAGCGTCAGACGAGATCATACGAGAAAAGTAAGTATGTTCTCTCGGTGCACAAAGTTTCTGTCTTGTTTAGTTTGCTAACTTCAGATTGATAAGTGATCCGAGATAGCGAACGAAATTGATTCAGAGGATGCATTGTTTCAATTGTTCCAAACTTCAATCTTAGAAAAAACAAAAAATAGATCAAAAAACCAGGATCGACACGTTTTAGGTTGGACCAGTCCGAGTACGGACTGGACACTTATATAATTCTTAAGGTTGCCGGTCTGAACCCGGACCCTTTAATTTCTGAACGGTCCTGATCCATACCCGGACCCTTTCAATTCTTAAGGGTTCGAGTCCGCAGCCGGGCCTTTCAAATTCTTAAGGGTACGAGTCCGGACCCGAACCCTTTAAATTCTTAACAGTCCGCACCCGGATCCTTGAGACATACGGATGCGCAGTATAGTTACATGGCACCTATTGCTGTTCAGTAAAGTTAGGGGGTTCTTATTGATGCACAGTAGAGTTACATAGCAGCTCCACCAGCGCAGTAGAGTTTCATTGCTTATACGGATGAGCAGTAGAATTCCGTGCTACTTACAGATGGGCAGCATAGTTACACGTCACGTATGGATACGCAGTAATGTCAGAGGGTACTGATATATGCGCAGTAGAGTTCCATGGAAATTGTGGATGCTCAATTAAATTACGTAGCAAGTATGTCTGCGTAATAGAGTTACGCAGCATTCATGGTTGCGCAGTAGAATTATATAACTCGTACGGCAGCAATTCCAAAACTTGACTGCAATTTTGAAACTTTCATTGAATTAGTAGATTTCCGTGAAAGTCAGTACGAGGGCGGCTTCCAGGGCACAGAACACGAATTCGGGGTCAAAATTTGAAAATTCAAAAAAGGGAATTTTTCTAGTCTTGGAATACAAATTAGGAGTCAAAAGTACAAAACTCGAAAATTTGACTTAAAATTTGGAAAACTGGACTAAAGGTATAGATTTCCATGAAAGTAAAAAAGAGAGGGCTTTCGAGTCTCAAAATACGAATTTTGTGTTTAAAATTGAAAAATTATAAAATTAGTCAAAGTAGGCCTGAGCGCTTACAAGGAAGGACTTTGTAACCTATTAAGACGTTAATTTAAATCTTAACAGAATCCTAAAACAAAATATTTGTTAATTTTGTAAACAAAAATGTTTTAAAAAAGTCGGAATAAAAAAATAATGTGAAGAAAATTTTGTGAAAAAAAAGTTCAGGAAAAAATGTTTGAAAAAACTTTGAATAAAAAAAATGATGAAATTTTTTTTTTTTAATGTTACGAAAAAATTTTTTTAAACAAAAACATTTTTTGAAAGAAAAATTGTATAAAGAAAAAAATTCTATTAAATATTATGCCAGAGAGAAACTTAGAGTAAACTATTCCATAGGAAGTACAACTATCAATAAAGTGGCGACTCTGCGGCCTATTTAGGGTAGCTATGTCCATACTCACACCATCTCACGTATATCCATCCTCACGCATACACGACTCACATAGGCGCAACTTGTTGAGCGACATACCGATTGTGGAAAAGGAAAAGTCCGAACTCGGTCCGTGAATTTAAGAAGCACCAAGAATTTAATTTAAACGGCCCAGTGCTCTGAACGCGGGCACACTGCACTACTGCGCATGAGATGCATAAGGCGCTTCATTGGCTGCCGTTCGCGCGCTTATTTAAAATGTTAAAAAAATACAATTTTTCATTTATTATTAATTAATACTAATTATATTTTAACATGTTCAAGTGGTACGTGGATGGTTTTTAATACATTCTGATCATTAGGTTAAAACATAAAATGAGTATTCAGGAAATAAAAAATATCATTGTATTTAATGTAAACTTTTTTAATTTTTTTAATCTTTGTTACAAATTTATGCATTCAAAATTTTGCACATAAATTAAAAGGGTCATACAAATTTTATAGCAGGTAAATTTTGAAATATTTAGCATTTATTCATCGAGAAATTGTAATTCAAATTTGATAAAAGTTGAATATTAAATAAAATTAGAAACTCAGTCGAATTTATTTTAAAAGTTTCAATAAAGTATATTAGGTAAAAAATAATTTTTTTTTAATTACCAGCACAGATATTAAATTTTCTTTTGATAATGAAGCATCGACGCGTTTCGAGCTGGTTTTCAGTTCCTTTTCAAGATGTGAAAAATACAACAATTTTCGGAGATTTTAAGGGATGACTGGAAAATCCAGAAAACTAAAATTCCGGACAGTGTAAAATTTGCGAATTGGAAAATTCCTGATTAATAAGATACCCGAAATTCTCAAATTGTCGAAATTTAAAAATCATGAACTGGAAAATTCCCGACAGAAAATTTGCCGAATTATAAAATATCCGTACTAGAAAATTTTCCAATTGAAACAGTAAAAAAATAGTTTTTTAATAGATGTTATTTATTTATTGAAAATACAATAATCAAATACTTTTATCAAAGGCAATTTCTTTTAATGTTAATAGTTTTTTAACATTATTGTTTGAATTAACAACAACAATAAATATATGAATATTGTATAAAAATTAATTTAAAAACACGTGCAAACAAACTGCAGGATTCAACTCAGCACTGATTTATCTCTAAGTTTCTTTTTAATTTTTAAAAAATTAAAAATTCGATTCTGGTGGACTTTTTTCGTAATTCTTTTAAATACCATGCACATTTTTAAACAACATTGTTCATCCAGAAATACATTTTTTTCAATTGTTTTTTATTTTAAATTGAAACAATAATTTTTTTAAACTCTAAACAATAAAAAATTTGTTTCTTTGAGAATTTTCCAATTCGGTATATCTAAATATTGGCATTTTATAATTTCAGGAATTTTATTATTCGAGAATTTTCCAATTCAGAAACTTTAGTGTCGGGAATTTGATTTCTCTGGGTTTTTCAGTCGTCCCTTAAAATCTTTGAAAATCTTTATATTTTTGCGCAGCTTGAAAAGGAATTGAAACCAGTTCGAAACGCGTCGATGCTTTATTATCAAAAATAATATTACAATCTATGCTGGTAATTGAGGAAATATATATCTTTTATTTAATATACTTTTTTGAAAGTTTAAAAATCTATTCGTCTAAGTTTCTATATAATATTTATTATTATTATATCATTAAGCCGTTTCCCTTTCGGGGTAGGCGTGAATTGCTCGGTTGGAAAGTAGTGATGTGTGAATTCCATGAATTCCTTGAATTCCATGAATTCCTTGAATTCCATGAATTCCTTGAATTCCATGAATTCCTTAAATTTCACGAATTCCTTGAATTTCACGAATTTCTGGAATTCCCCGAATTCTATGAATTCCTTGAATTCTATAAATTCCTTAAATTCTATTAATTCATTGAATTCTATAAATTCCTTAAATTCTATGAATTCATTGAATTCCTAGATTTATATAAATTCTTTGAATTCTATGAATTTTATGAATTCCTTAAATTCAATAATTTAAGAAATTCATTAAATTCAGATAGTTCAGAACAATTCAAGACATTGATAGAATTCAGATAATTCGAAAAATGCAAAGAATTCTTTGAATTCAAGGGATTCCAATGACTTTTTTCAATTCAACCAATTCCTTGATTTATACGAATTTTTTTAACCACACGAAGTCCTTGAATTCTGTCAATTCTACGATTTCCTTAAATTCTATGAATTTAAGGAATTAATTGAATTCAGATAGTTTAGAACAATTTAAGAAATTCATACAATTCAGATAATTCTGAGAATTCAGGGCGCAATCTTCCAATTTCAACATTAGAAGATAAAGCAGAATGCAAATAACATGGAAAAAAATTAAATAAAAAATTACAATTTTGAAAGAATAAATAACAATATTCCTATAAAAGGGACTCCGCGAATTCTAGGAATTCTTTGAATTCAAACGATTCCAAAGAGTTTCTTCAATCCTACGAATTCTTTGCATTCTACGAATTCTTTGAATTCTACTAATTCCCTGAATTATATGAATTCCTTGAATTCTATGAATTCCTCGAATTCAAGGAATTGAAGGAATTTAAAGGATTTCAAAAAATAACAAAAATTCAATGAATTCCAAGGAGTTTAGAAGTTTAGAAGAATTCTTCGAATTTAGATAATTCAGAACTCACAGAATTTAAGGAATATAGGGAAATCCACGAATTAAAGGGATTTATGAAATTATTAGGAATTCAGGAAATTCAGAGAATTCAAGGAATTCAAGGAATACAAGGAATTCAAGAAATTCCAAGGACTTCAAAATAATGCAGAAAGTTCAGGAAGTTTTGAAGAATTCCTTAAATTCTTTTACTTCTTGTGATTCCTCGCATTCTTATGAAATTTCTGAATTACTTGGATTATTTAAATATCCTTAGATTAATTACACGAATTCAAGGAATTGAATTAATTACATCAATTCAAGGAATTCTATGAATTCAGAGAGTTTAAAATAATTCAAGTAATTCAACCAATTAATCGTTTAAGAAATGCTACCGCTTTTGATTGTTGAGCATTTTTTAAACAATTATTTGGTTGAAACATACAGCAGTAAATTCAGGGAATTTAGATACTTATGGGAATAAAAGGAATTCAAGGAATTCAGATAATTCAAGGAATATAGAATGATATAACGAATTCCACAAGGAATTCTAAGGACTTCAACGAATTACAAAAATTCAAGAAATTCCAAGAACTTCAAAATAATACAAAAAGTTCAGGCTGTTTAGAAGAATTCAAGGAATCCAGATAATTCCATGAATACAGAGAATACAGAGAATTCAAGGAATTCCACGAATTCATGGAGTTTCAAGGACTTCAAAATAATACAAGAACTTCAGCAATTTTTGAAGAATTCAAGGAATTTAAATATGTTAAGGAATTCAGTGAATTCATAACAATTTAAGGAAGCTGAAGCAATTCAAAGTAATTTGAAAGAGCTAAAAAGCAGTACAAGCAATTCAAAAGAATTCAATGTGACTTAAAAATAATTCAAAATAATATACTAAACCAGGGAGTAATTATAACTAAACCTGTCTGATGTTTGCTTCATGTGTGTACTAAAAAGAGAACCTAACTCAAAAAGCGGAATGTTTCTTTTAGACGAACAACAGAGTAGTCCTTTTAGAACTACACTCTGAGAGAAATTTCCTCAACATGGATTTATCGTTTTGGTTGGGAGATGAAGGCGACAGCATGTCGTATTACGGTTTAATACAAGGTGTACATAACTTCCGGCGATCTATATCAACCGTAAAATTTTGTCCAAAAATTTAAAAACATGTCCTAAAGATCTCTCTTTACAAATGCTTGCAATGCCCTAAGTACACCGATTGCAGAAGTTATGTACTCATTGACCAAAGTGTGACAAATAATAAGACAAGGAATACTATTTTGACTGACGAAAATAGGTAGTAGGTTAGCAGGATATGTACATGGCTTACTTAGAAGGTTAGCTGTGAGTGAGGTACCTTGGTCATCTTCCAATGGGGACAGCTCTGCCCCTTCATGGAGTGCCACATCCGATCCGCTAGAACTGCCCAAAGTTCGCCTCTTGCTCGGAGACCTCCTCCTCGGTTGAGGTGAACCTTCGCTATCTGTATCACTGTTCAACTCATGTCTGTAAGCTTCGTTCTTAGTATACAAATCGCCATTACCAGAGCCCGGAGAAGTGTCTAAGGAACATTGTGTGTCCCAGATTTCCGACTGTAGGCTGCCCGATGTAACAGATTTCCAAGTGTCTTGTCTTCCATCGGGCAGAGTCTTCGTTGTTACCGTTTCCGTCCAGACTTCAGGCTCCGAACTACCAGACTTCATTATTGTGGATTTCCTTACTGTTTTACAAGATACTTCACCATCCTTAAGCTCTTCTAGATCCGGATCTACATTATCCTCCTGAGAGATTTGTCTTCTAAGTTCTGATATTTCTGGTATTTCAAAACTTCGTAGCTTTTGCAACTGTTCAAAGTCCTCAGATGGTACATACTGATTACTGCAGGTAATACTAGTACTTGTTCTAGTTACTACTTCTTGCTGGCTTTGAAAATTGGCTTCGGATGGTTTGGTTACAGCAGTCTTTATTTCGGTGATTTCTTGTTCATGGGTCTTAAGTTTGATGGGAATTTTACTTTTCGCAGATGGTGATTTGGGACTTTTGATTGCTTCTTCGGTTTGTAAGGTGCAGTCTTTATCAGACTTTGGAGGTGACTTTAGGAGCTCTGGTATCTTGGACTTTGCAGTCTTCCGAGGCTGAGGGGATGCGGTGTCCTTAATGTCTAGTTCCAAATTAGCTTTGGACTGGGCAGAGTAACGAGGGGCAGGAACAGGTTGCTTTGTTGGAGAAGAAGTAGCATGCCTCTCTACAGTCCCGTCAATCTCAGCCGAATCATGCCCTGACCCATCCAAAAGGACACGGACAAGAACAGGAGCAAGGACATAAAGCACATTGATACACACTAATAAATGTAACTCTAGCCCAGCTGCTAGGTGGGTCTAAGACGCAGCAATGTTTGATGTATATGTATTAATCATGGAACTATGTCAAGATTTAGTTAGTATCAATATTGCAATAGGGTTAGTTTTTTTAAACACTCAATGAAACGGTGTCTAAATGTATGCCTGCTTTTAATCAAAAGGTACAAAATCGTTCTACGGAAATCACTAAGAAAATCCAATTGTGTACTACAATATATAAACAAGTGGCTCAATGCAATTTTTCTATGTACAGGGTGTCTACTCAAATTCTGAAACAAAAATTCCCTGATAATGCCGGGGTTTTCCAGATATCTCTAGATTTTACAAGGTATAATTTTTTTAAATTGAAATTTGAGCAATTATCATACATTTATTAGAAAATCAAAAAATTTAAAAAAGTAAGAATAAGTATATACAATAATTTCACGAGTTCATTATAAATAATGTTTTTATTCAGTCCACCTGTATATCTAATCGGTATAAAAATAAATAATGTTAATATGAACATTTGATTTATTTACTTCAGGCAGGACTTCAACGTATTTCAAAGGATTTCACAGGATTTTCCATATTTTAAGGAATTTTACAGAAATCCAACAAAAAAATCAGAGATTTTGAATACATCAATGGATTTCATCGAATTTCAAGGAATTCCAGAGAATCTCCACTAATTTGAAGGCACTTCAATGGTTTTCAAGAGAGTTTAAATTATTTTCACGGACATTAAGGAATTTCTTACAATTTCGAAATATTTCAACAGATTTGATTTGCAAGAGATTTCAAAGAATTTTCTAGGATAACCAAAGATTTTAAGCTCGATTTAAATTTGAATTTCTTTAATTTGTGGAATTCCTTGATATCTTTAACTTTGTTGAATTCCTTGAATTCTTCAAAGTCCTAGAAATATCTTAATTCCTTCAATTCGTGGAATTCCTTGAATTATTCAAAGTCCTAGAAATATCTTAATTCCTTCAATTCGTGGAATTCCTTGAATTCTTTAAATTCGTGAAATTCCTTGAATTTTTCAAATTCCTAGAAATTCCTTCAATTCTTAAAATTCATAGAAATATCTGAATTCCTTCAATTCGTGGAATTCCCTAAATTCCAAGGAATTCCAAATAATGCCAAGATTTCAAGAGAATCGAGAATAATAAAAGGAATACAGAAAATTCAGGGAATTTCACGAATTCAGAAAATGTAATCATTTTAGGGAATTCAGAGAACTCCAGGCATTTTCAAACTTCAAGAAATTCAAGAAACTCAGAGAATTCAAAATGTTCAGAGAATTTGTGATATTCATGGTATTCTTGGAATTCATGGAATTCATGTGATTCTTGATATTCATGAAATTCTTAATATTCATGGAATTCTTGATATTCATGGAATTCTTGACATTCATGGAATTTTTCATATTCATGGAATCCGTGGTATTCATGGAATTCGTAGAATTCCTGAAATTCGTGGAATGTATGGAAATCGTGGAATACATGGAATTCATGGGATTCTTGATATTCATGAAATTCGTAGAATTCATGAAATTCGCGGAATTTATGGAATTCGTGGAATTCATAGAATTCGTGGGATTCTTGAAATTCATGAAATTCTCGATATTCACGAAATTCTTGATATTCATGGACTATGTGGCATTCATGGAATTCATGAAATTCGTGGAATTTACGGAATACGTGGAATTCATGGAATTCGTGGAAAACATGGAATTCGTGGGATTCTTGATATTCATGAAATTCTTGATATTCATGGAATTCTTGGTATTCATGAAATTCTTGATATTCATGAAATTCTTGATATTCACGGAATTCTTGATATTCATGGAATTCGTGTAATTCGTGGAATTCATGGAAGTCGTAGAATTCATGAAATTCGTGGAATTTGTGGACTTCGTGGAATACATCGAATTTGTGGATTTCATGGAATTCGTGGAATACATGGAATTCGTAAGATTCGTGAAATTATTAAAATTCGTGGAATTCGTGGAATTAAGAGAATTCATGAAACTCATGAAATTCGTGAAATTCGTGTCATTCTTGGAATTCAGAGAATTTGTGGCATTTGTGGGATTCTTAGAATTTATCGAATTCACATAATTCGTTGAATTCATGGAGTTCGTTAAATTCACGGAATTTTTAAATTCTTGGGATTCGTAAAATCCGGGGAATTTGTGGTATTGGTAAAATTCGTGGAATTATTTAAAATCGGGAAATTTATGTAAATCATGAAATTCGTGGAATTCATAGAATTCGCGAAATTCGTAAAATTCTCAAAATTTATGCAATTCATATAATTCGCGGAATTCATGGAATTCGTGAAATTTGTGCAATTCATGAAATTCGTAAAATTCGCGGAATTCGCAGAATTATTCAGAGAACTCATGGACTTGAAAGAATTCATGGAGTTAAGTGAATTCGTGGCATTCAGAGAATTCATGGAATTCGTGGAATTATTAAGAGAAATCGTAGAATACATGGAATTCCTAAAATTCATGGAATTAATGAAATTCGTGGAATTCATGGAATTTGCGGAATTCGTAAAATTCACGAAATTCTTGGAATTTGTGGAATTAGGAGAATTCATCGAATTCGTGGAATTATTCAGAGAATTCATGAAGCTACGAGAATTCATTGTGTTAAGAGAAATTGTGGAATTTAAAGAATTTAGAGAATTGATGGAATTCGTGGAATTCATGAAATTCTTGGAATTCATGGAATTAGTGAAATTTATGGAATTCACATAATTCGTGGAACTCGCGGATTTCGCGAAATTCTCGGAATTCATGGAATTCGTGAAATTCGTGGAACTCGTGAAATTCGCGGAATTCATGGAATTCGCAAAATTCGTGGAATTCATGGAATTCGCGTAATTCGTAAAATTCACCAAATTAGTCAACTTCACCAAATTCGTGGAATTCGTAGAATTATTCAGAGAATTCATGGAATATAGGAGACTAATGAATTAAAAAGAATTTCAGTAATTCGGAAAATTCGTGGAATTTATGGAATTCGAAAACTTTAGGATATTTCAAAAATGTTAACGCCAGGCATCAGTGAAAATGATAAAAATAAGTTTAATTTAAATAAGTATAATTCTAGTATTACAAATTGACTTTTACAACTAAAAAGCATCGTTATTTAATTTCATATTACAATTGTTAAAACTAAATTAATCACGCTCGAAAGAATTCCCGGACTGTTCCCTGGTTAACAAAATTCCATGACATTTCGCGTGTAGTAGACACCCTGTACATAAAATATGAATACAAAATAGTACTTTCAAAATAGTACCTTCAAAAGTACTTCCTTAAGAAAACGATACTCTCATATTAAACTCGTATTTGCATTCTTTGACATTCAAGAGAAACATTCTACAAAAAACACTTCAGTGCCTTGCATTCTTGTATGATAAAGTTGTCGTATATTATACAGGAAAGTACTGTACATACTTACAGATGTAGGTTATTAAATCAACCAATCGTAATGTTAGTACCTTTTAAGTAAAATTCACGCACTGCACATTAGTTAGTGTGGAAGCGTCAGCAAGTGCTAACTATGAAAGATAAAGCTAAATATAACTGAGGGCACCAAAATAGTCTGCTAATATCTGATCTTTGACCTAGGTCTGCGAATAACCAGCATTAAGTGATTTTATGTCTGTACAATACCTGGTCGTTTCAGGAAGAGAGCCTCATTCGCCAATTCTCGAGCCCGTCTTTCAGCTTCCTCAGTTACGTCTGCAATACACGAAAATTTCATCTTAATCACCAGGAACAAACCTAATTAACATTAAAAGCAGTGAGTCGACAAATATTAGATGAATGATCTTTCCCTGCATGGCATACCTCGGTTCATGCTTCACTAGATTGTGGTTTCCTGTTAATTCAATGACAGATATTACTTACTGCGCAATTATAACATATCGTATGATCGCTATGTTACGCTATAGAGGAGAGAAGTACACAACTAGAAATCAAAAACTTTATGCGTATTCTCAAGTTAACCACCAATGTGGCCTGTGTAAAGAAAAAACAGCGCAAAAAACCTGAAAACATGCATCAAACTCAAATCAACAAAACCAGTAAATAAAACTTGAACGCAAATAGGCAACATAATTAGACTCTAGAGAGTATCTCAACTATTTTTCGCTCCACGTCTTCAACTTCTACAAAACCAATAGGTGCTACTTATTCTTCAGTAGAAAGGAAGAAATTCCTACATTACCGACATCGAGACCGTTGCACGGCTCAAGTGGTTCGTGTCCATGCTAAGTTTCTAGAATATTGTTTCTAGAAGAGTTTCTAGAAAAAGGTTCTGGAAGAGTTTCTGGCAAAAGTTTCTAGAAGAGTTTCTAGAAAAAGTTTCTAGAAGAGTTTCTGAAGGAAATTTCTAGAAGAGATTCTAGAAAAAGTTTCTAGAAGAGTTTCTGGAAAAAGTTTCTAAAAAAAGTTTCTAGAAAAAGTTTTTAAAAGAGTTTCTATTGAAAGTTTCTAGAGCAGGTTCTAGAAAAAGTTTCTAGGAGAGTTTCTAGAAAAAGTTTCTAGAAGATATTCTAGAAGAGATTCTAGAAAGTTTCTAGAAGAGTTTCTAGAAGAGTTTCTAGAAGTGTTTCTGGACAAAGTTTCTAGAAGAGATTCTAGACCAAGTTTCTAGAAGAGATTCTAGAAAATGTTTCTAGAAGAGTTTCTGAAAAAAGTTTTTAGGAGAGGTTCTAGGGAAAGTTTCTAAAAGAGTTTCTAGAAGAAGTTTCTAACACAGTTTCTAGAAAAAGCTTCTAGAAGAGTTGCTAGAGAAAGTTTCTACAAGAGTTTCTAGAAAAAGTTTCTATGAGAGTTTCAAGAAAAAGTTTTTAGAAGAGTCTCTATAAAAAGCTTCTAGAAGAGGTTCTGGAAAAGTTTCCAGAAGATTTTCTAGTGAAAGTTTCTAGAACAGATTCTAGAAAAAGTTTATAGAAGAGTTTCTAGAAGTGTTTCTAGAAGTGTTTCTAGGAAAAGTTTCTAGAAGAGATTCTAGAAAAAGTTTCTAGAAGAGTTTCCATAAAAAGTTTCTAGAAGAATTTCAAGAGAAAGTTTCTACGAGTTTCTAGAAAAAGTTTCCAGAAGAGTTTCTAGAAAAAGTTTCTAAAAGAGGTTCTACAACAAGTTTCTAGAAGAGTTTCTAGAAGAAGTTTCTAGAAGAGTTTCTAGAAGAAGTTTCTAGAAGAGTTTCTAGAAAAACTTTCTACAAGAGCTTCTAGAAAAAGTTTTTAGAAGTAGAAAAAGTTTCTAGGAGAATTTCTAGAAAAAGTTTTTAGAAGAGATTGTAGAATAAGTTTCTAGAAGAGTTTCTAGGAAAAGTTTCTAGAAGAGTTTCTAGAAAAGGTTTCTAGAAGAGTTTCTAGACAAAGTTTCTAGAAGAGTTTCTAGACAAAGTTTCTAGAAGAGTTTCAAGGGAAAGTTTCTACAAGAGTGTCTAGACAAAGTTTCTAGAAGAGTTTCAAGGGAAAGTTTCTACAAGAGTTTCTAGAAAAAGTTTCTAGAAGAGTTTCTAGAAGAGTTTCTAGGAAAAGTTTCTAGAAGAGTTTCAAGGGAAAGTTTCTACAAGAGTTTCTAGAAAAAGTTTCTAGAAGAGTTTCTAGAAAAGGTTTCTAGAAGAGTTTCTAGACGAAGTTTCTAGAAGAGTTTCTAGACGAAGTTTCTAGAAGAGTTTCAAGGGAAAGTTTCTACAAGAGTTTCTAGAAAAAGTTTCTAGAAGAGTTTCTATAAGAGTTTCTAGGAAAAGTTTCTAGAAGAGTTTCAAGGGATAGTTTCGACAAGAGTTTCTAGAAAAAGTTTCTAGAAGAGTTTCTAGAAGAGTTTCTAGAAAAAGTTTCTAGGAGAGGTTCTAGAAAAAGATCTAGAAGAGTTTCTAGAAAAAGCTTCTAGAAGAGTTTCCAGACAAAGTTTCTAGAAGAGTTTCTAGAAAAAGTTTCTAGAAAAAGTTTCTAGAAAAGTTTCAAGAAAAAGTTTCTGGAAGTGTTTCTAGAAAAAGTTTATGGAAGCGTTTCTAGAAAAAGTTTCTAGAAGAGTTTCTAAAACAAGATTCTAGAAAAGTTTCTAGAAAAAGTTTCTAGAAGAGTTTCTAGTGAAAGTTTCTAGAAGAATGCTTTTAAATTCTGCGATAGCGGCCATCCATGAACAACGTTACCAATTTTGGTATATTTTTGCCCCCCCCCCCCTGAAGTAACCTAGTAGTTAGATAAAGAGGGATTTCACGTTAATTCTGCGTTTCTAGTAAGTTCAATTACCCAAAATGATCTCAAAACTGGAAAATAGGGTGACTTTTTTAAAGAAAATAGGGGATTAATAGAGGAATAAATTCTTTTAAATAAAGACGAATTTTCTACAACAACTTTTGCATCAACAATTTTAGAATTGATCTTTTAAGCAAAAGAGGTAAACTTTCAATAAAATAGTTGAACGTTTAACCAAATCATTAAGTTTTCAAGTCAAAAAGACGCATTTTTTAGAAGACAGTTGAATTTTCCACAGAAAACTTAATCTACAACCAAGAGAGATGGCATTTCTACCATAAAAGATTTATTTTCAATAACAAAAAAATGTATTCACTAAACTAAATAGTTGAATTTTCAACTTATGAAGGACAAATTTTCAAGCAAAAATGGAATAATTAGATTTTCGGATAGAAAAATAAATCTGTTAACAAAAAAAAAACTATTATTCAACAAAATAGTTGAATTTTCAAACAGGGAGCTGAACAAAAATGAAGTTTTAACAAAGTAGGTAAATTTTCAACCAAATTATTAGATTTTCAAATAATTAGATTAATTTTTAACCAAATAAACGAATTTTCTACCAAAATAGTTCAATTTTTAACTGAAAAGTTGATTTTTTACCAAATAGTTTAATTTTAACCAAACAGTTGAATTTTTTACCAAAATGGCTCGATTTTCAGTCAAAATATGAATATTCAACCAAAATATGAATTTTCGTCTAAAATATAAAATTTCAACCAAATAGTTTAATTTTCTACAAAATTGTTGAATTTTCAAGTCGAAGGACCACTTTTCTACAAAACAGTCGAATCTTCAATCCGTGAATATGGATTTAAAAAAAGGAATTTACATCTAAACAGTTGAATTTCTAACCAGAACAGATCAACTTTCAACCAAAAAGTTTCATTTTCAACTAAACAGGATGAATTTTCAACCAAGAAAATGAATTAAAAAAAAAAATTTTCCAACAAGCGAAAATCGAGAAAAGGGGTAGTTTTTTGAAAACAGCGAAAAAAGAAGAATTCTTGAAAAAAGGGGAAAAGAGGGGAATAAGGAAAAAAGTATTAGGGGACCTCCCTCCTCCTCCAATTTATAACGCAGTTCATGGACGACCTCTTATAAGCGCATTAAAAAAATGCTTTCTAAATAAATTAGTAGCCATTCTTTAAAAAGAAAGCAACAAAAAAAGTCTTTGAGAAGACTCTAGAAACTTAGCACGGACACGAACCACTTGAGCTGTGGAACAGTCTTGATGTCGGTAAGGTAGGAATTTATAGTTGGAAATCCCCTTAGTCATCTACTTCTTTCGTAAGTTAATGCTCAATATTTTATTAATTAAGCACCTATTGGCAAAGCAGAGAAAAGATCGAAAAGTTTCATAAAATTGATGTACCCTTAAACTCATATACAGCAATCAAATATTACTTTATTCAATAATGGATTTTACTGAAAGTAGTTTGAACCTTCAAAAAACATTTTGTTCAATAAACCACTTCTAGAGAACATTAGTATTATTCAAGATATGAATATTATCTGAACTGAATATTATAAATTGTTAGCTAACCAAAGTTAATTTTTAATAATGATACTTTTTAATAGTTTTAATGTATTATGAATATAGCAGGGTGGCTCAAATAAAACAACTTTCTTTGATTCGTGGGGACAAGTAGGTACTTGCCATTATTAAAAAATTTAAGAGAAATTCACAAGTCCTTTTACACCAAATGAAAGTTTTTTGGTAAGTTTCCCCACAAATCACAAAAACTTTTATTTTCATTTGAGATACCCTAATGAGTAATTAGTAAGCCAGATTAATCTACTCATTTTAATCTCAGGAAATAATTTATTTTAAAAAAAGTTTCGAGAAGGTTCGAAACTTTAATCAGTACGGAATTTTAGGTACTTGGAAGGATTGCTCATAACATTCAGACTAAAAAGTGACAAATTTACATTTTTACAGTTTTTAAGAAGTATTGGAAAATAGAATCTAGCTCTAATTTTTTACATACTGTTATTTATAATAGCATAAATTCTACTCATAAGCAATATTCAAAAGTACTTAATTCTTAAGGATGTTTGATATCTCACTTCAAAATTGAATCATTTTTAGAATAATTGATGAAATCTCTCAATACACTTTCTAGCATGAATGTTCTTAGAATGCGTTTTCGTATGAAATGAATTAGATAATAATGATCGGAAAGGGTGCATACCGATTTTAATAAGTTTCTCTTCACAAACAAATACGAGACCATAATAAGGAGTAATTACTTCTTCAACATATAAAACTTTAACTAACCATTAACAAAAAAATATACTATCAACTCAAAAATCTTGAAAATAAAACTATTTAATTCGCTGTCACTGCCATAATTTACATCTGAATTCATCAAATAGGCATGATTTTGCGATTGTAAGTGTTCTGTGTTTTACGGAAATCTGAGCACCACATTTTTTAGAAATCGAAGTGGTCACATGGGCCACAGGTCGTCTTCAATCGCTAAATTCAATTCTGTAATAAAAGTTGAATACGTCAGTATGATCCCTTATAAGTTTAAAAGGTCTGGGTTAGGTTTTCAGTTAGGAATGAAACAGTAGTGCATGATTACATTTGTCGACTTGACATGATTTGTGTAAACTGAGGTTACATTAAAGCATTAACTTAATCAATTAATCATGTTACACACAGCAGGTATGTAATATAAATGTATATATACGAATAACACAATTATTGCAAGGTACCTTTAACGCTACTGTCACTGAACTCGTCGGGGCTGGGTGGTGGGGTCGTTGCCGTCCGCACAGACTTTGTAACGACTGTGGTGACGGTCTGACTTGCGCGAGGCTCGAGGTTCCCTAATTCACTCAAAACATCAGTTCCCACGATTGTACTTGACTCTCCTACAGTAAACCTAATTTCCCTAACTTCCCTAGATTCTATTGTTACTTTTGGAATGCTTGAAACTTGTCTGGATTCGTAAACCTCTATAGGATGACCTGCTTCTGTATCAACTACCCTAGCTAGCGCGCTCGACGATTCTAAGCTAATATTATCAGACTCTGTGGCAATTTCATCCAGAATCGTCTCAATGTTGCGATCCGGAGAAGCGACATTGTAACTTCCAGAACTGGATGCTTCCTTAGATTCGCGTTTCGTATCTTCCCAGAACCTCCCTGTTGCATCCTTGATGCCCTCTTTAGCATGATCCACTTCTTTCGCTATCTTGTGGGTAGCACCCTTAGTGCTCTTCACAATATTCGAGATAATGCCACCCTTCTTGGCTTTCTTCGATTTATCTTTAGCTTCAGAATCCGACGATGAATCCTTTTCTAAGGAACTTCTAGCCGAACTCAACTGAGGAATACGTGATTCTTTGTTCTGGTCATCGGGGAATGGAGAAACCTCTGCCGCAGCTCGCGATTCATTCAAAAGTAGTAAGGTTGCTTCTTTAGGATCTAATGTTATACTTTCAGGAGCTGTTTTTGATGCGCCATCTTTACTCCGTTGGCTTTTGATACTGGACTTGACTTCTGTTGTAGTAGGACCTCCTTTAGATATGCGACTCGTTGCTGTTTTTGATCTTCCTGCCGAAGGAGTCGGTACCTTTGACGTCTTGTCGCCAGACATCCGCCTGGCTGATTCTGGTGTCGTTTTAGATTCCTGTTTGGATAAGACAGGACTAGCTGATTTTTCCTTGATTGTTCTCGTAGTCTTTGTCACGCTGGTTATAGTTGTTGTTTTTACAGGCGGAGTCGACGCCTTCGATACTTTTGAAACAGTAGTTGTAGTTTTCTTAGAAACAAGCTTAGCGCCATCCGAAACTGGCTCAGTATCTTTCAGCTTAGCTGCTTGTCGTGTTTTCTCTTCTTCCTTTTCTGCTTCGACCTTTGTTTCATCCAAAAACTCTTTTACGTCACTTGTAACGTCGTCAACAGCATGCTTTGCACCCTTTACTATACCGGATAGGAAACCGCCTTTGTCCTTTACCTTTTTGGTCTCTTTGCTAGCATTCTCCTTTGCATCATCTGTTTTCTTAATAACTTCAGCGCCTGAAGAAACCTTTCTTTGAACCTTCTTGCCAGTTTCTTTGGAACCCTTAACGACAGCCTTTCCTTTTTCTGATGCTGCATGAGCTTCACTAGATAGTGTCTCCCTAGCATAATGTGGAATATGCGAAGCAGCTGCTGCTGCAACTATCTTCTCTTCGACGACTTTCGCATCTTTCTTAACCTCTGTATCTGCAGCATCTTTTGAATCTACAATACTTTTTGCCACTTTTTCACCTGTTTCTTTGACGCCTTCCACTGCTGCAGTTGTTTCCTTCGTTACTTTCTCACCTGCGTCTTTTGTTTCTTCAGAAACAGTTTCAGCTGAATCTTTTACTTCGAATACTATTTTATCTTTAGTTTCTTCAAACTCTTGGGACGCATCTTCAACCACTTTTCGAGTACGTTCTTCCTCCAATTCTGCCTCGTGTTTGGTCTCATCCAAAAATTCCTTCACCTCATCTGTGACTTCGTCAACTGCATGTTTCGCTCCCTTTAATATTCCTGAAAAGAAACCACCTGCCTTATCTTTTGATTTTTTAGATTCCTTTGATGCTTTATCTTTCGCATCCTCGGCTGTCTTGACAACAGTTTCAGACCCTGAAGATAATTTTTCCTCCGCAAATGTAACATCTTTTCTGATTTCCCTAACCACAGCATCTTTGGTATGCGAAACATCTTTCTCGATTTTCTGTCCTAATTTTTGCACTCCTTCAGCTGCTGCATCTACTGAATCCTTCGCCTTGTCTTTAGTTTTTTTGATATCTTTGGATAAATCTTCAGCAGCTTTTTCAGCCCGTTGTCTTTCCTTTTCAGCCTCTTTCTTTGTTTCATCTGCAAATTCTTTAACGTCTTCTACAATTTCATCTGAAGCATGCTTGGATCCCTTAAATATTCCAGAAAAGAAACCGCCCGCTTTATCCTTAGCCTTCTTGGTCTCTTTCTCTGCTTTGTCCTTCGCAGCATCCGCAGTTTTTGAAACAGATTCTGCACTTGTTGTGAATTTCTCCTCGACGATTATCACATCCTTCTTTGCCTCCTTGATTACAGAATCCTTTGCATCAACAACTTTTTTAGCAACTTTATCGCCTGCATCTGTAACTTTTTCAGAGACCGCATGCGCACCATCGGAAATGGTTTCCTTCGCTTTTTCTACAGATTCTTTTACTTCAAAAACTACGTTATCCTTAGCATCCTTTGCATCTTTCGACAATTCTTCCGCTGCCTTACGTGCACGCTCCTCTTCTAGTTCTGCTTCATGTTTAGTATCATCCAAGAATTCTTTTACATCATCTGTCACATCATCAACTGCATGCTTTGCGCCTTTAAATATTCCAGAAAGAAAACCACCAGCTTTATCCTTGGCCTTCTTCGTTTCCTTTGTTGTCTGATCCTTGGCATCATCTGCTTTTTTAGCAATTTCTTCTCCCGCAGAAGTTAATTTTTCTTCGACGCTTTTAGCGTCCTTCTTCAATTCCTTTACTACGAGATCTTTTTCCTCAACAACCTTGTCTGATACTTTATGGCTTGCATCTTTTACTCCCTCAAGAACTGTAGCCGCTTCCTTGTAGGCATCATCAGCTGCACCTTTTGCTTTGTCTGCTAAGACCTGAACGTCGTCCGATAACCTTTTCTTAGCCTTATCGGCTGAATCCTTGGCATCAGAAACTGTTTTATCTTTAGCATCCTTGACGTCCTTAGAGAGTTCTTCCGCAGCTTTACGAGCGCGCTCTGCTTCTTCTTCAGCTTCCTTTTTCGTCTCATCTACAAATTCCTTGACGTCATCTGCAACTTCATCTGCAGCTCGTTTAGTGCCCTTAAATATACCAGATAGGAAACCACCAGCCTTCTCCTTGGCTTTTTTCGCCTCTTTCGCTGTTTTTTCCTGAGTAGCATTTGCAGTTTCTACAACTGCTTCCTTAGCAGCGTTAACTTCCTCCTTAGCAGTCTTAACGTCTCCCTTAACCTCCTTGATGGCAGCATCCTTAGTATCTTCAACTCCCTTGGCTAATTTTTTCTCTGTTTCCTTTACTCCTTCAGATACAGCAAGGACATCGTCAGATATTCTTGTCTTAGCCTTATCAACAGATACCTTGACGTCAGTTACTACTTTGTCTTTCGTATCTTTAATATCCTTAGCCAACTCCTCTGCAGCTTTCCGTGCGCGTTCCTCCTCTTTCGCTGCTTCTTCTTTTGTTTTCTTTGTAAATTCTTTCACATTCTCGGACACTTCCTCTCCTGCATGTTTAGCGCCTTTAAACATCCCAGATAAGAAACCACCTGCTTTATCCTTTGCCTTTTTAGAGTCTTTCACCGCTTTGTCTTTAACAGCGACTGCAGTGTCTGATACTGCTTCTGCACCTGATGCTATTTCCTCCTTTATAATTTTCGTATCTTCCTTGACTTCCTTAGCGACAGTATCTCTCGTATCGGCAACACCTTTTGTTATCTTCTCTCCTGTTTTTTCCACTTCCTCAGATACAGTATCGGCATCTTGAGATATTTTTTCTTTGATTTTATCAGCTGAATCTTTCACGCCTTTCGCTACTTTGTCCTTGGTTTCTTTAACTTCCTTGGATAAGTCTTCAGCTGCTTTACGAGCACGTTCCTCTTCTTCTTCTGCTTCGTGCTTCGTTTCGTCCAGGAATTCCTTGACATCGTCGGTAACATCATCGACGGCATGTTTTGCGCTTTTGAAAATTCCAGAGAAGAAACCTGAAGCCTTATCCTTAGCTTTCTTACCTTCCTTGCTTGCCTTTTCTTTGGCGTCATCCACAACTTCAGTAGCTGTTTCAGCACCGGCATATACTTTTTCTTCAACGGCTTTAAAGTCTTTCTGAAATTCTTGTTTGACAGCATCTTTCGTTTCAGTAGTGTTCTTCGAAATTTTCTCTCCTGCTTCTTTTACGTCATCAACTGCAGCAGCAGCTTTTTTAGATACATTTTCTTCTGCACTCTTGACTTTATCAGAGACTGCTTGGACATCGGAAGATACTGCATCCTTCGCATTCTCAGCTGCATTCTTTACGTCAGATACTACTTTATCTTTAGCATCCATCGCATCTTGAGCCAACTTTTCGGTTGCTTTACGAGCACGTTCTTTCTCGTCTGCAGCTTCTTTTTTCGTTTCATCTAGAAATTCTTTGACTTCTTCTGAAGCTTCATCAGCTGCGTGTTTCGCTCCCTTGAATATTCCAGATAGAAAACCTCCTGCTTTGTCCTTTGCTTTTTTCGTTTCCTTTGCCGCTTTATCCTTAGCAGCATCAGTTGTTTGGAAAATTTTCTCCTCTGTAGCCTTAACGTCTTTCTCAAGTTCTGTCAACGCAGCCTCTTTAGTTTCGGTGATTTCTTTCGCAACCTTCTCTCCAGTTTCTTCCACTCCATCAACTGCAGCAGTCATATCCTTTGAAATCTTTTCACTCGTACCTTTTACCTTTTCTGATACAGCCTGAGCTCCATCGACAATCTTTCCTTTAACTATATCTGTTGTTTCTTTTACTTCAGTCACGACCTTATCTTTTGTCTCCTTGATTACTTTAGATGCCTGTTCACCAGCTTGCTGAGCACGTTCTTGTTCTCTCTCAGCTTCTTTCTTGGTGTCGTCTACAAATTCCTTTACATCATCTGCTACCTCATCTGCTGCATGCTTTGCCCCCTTAAATATGCCAGATAGAAAACCACCCGCTTTATCCTTGACTTTCTTGCCTTCCTTCGTAGTTTTTTCTTTAGCTGCCTCTGCACTTTCTGCAACTGTCTCTACTCCTGAAGAAATTTTTTCTTTAGCAGCCTTAACATCTTCTTTCACTTCTTTGACAGCTGCATCCTTTGTGTCGACTACTCCTTTCGCTATTTTCTGTCCCGTTTCTTTTACTTCTTCTGCGACTTTTGCAGTTTCTGCAGAGACTTTTTCGCCTGCATGTTTCGCTTTTTCTGATACAGCATGAGCATCATCAGAAATCCTTTCCTTTGCTTTATCCATAGCATCGCCTACGTCAGACACTACCTTGTCCTTAACATTCTTGATCTTCTCAGTAGAATCTTGGATACCCGCTACTGTCTTATCCTTAGTGTCTTTTACGTTCTTAGATAATTCTTCTGCAGCTTTTCGTGTACGTTCTTCTTCCAATTCTGCTTCATGCTTTGTTTCATCGAGGAATTCCTTAACGTCGTCAGTAACATCATCCACGGCATGCTTTGTACCCTTAAATATACCAGAAAAGAAGCCACCAGCTTTATCTTCAGCTTTCTTCGTTTCCTTGGTAGCTTTATCCTTAGCATCCTCTGCTGTCTTTGCAACTGCTTCTGCCCCGGAGGTGACTTTCTCCTCAACAACCTTTACATCTTTCTTTATTTCTTTAACAGCAGCATCTTTAGAATCTACAACACTTTTTGCAATTTTGTCAGCACCATCTTCTACTTCTTTGCCAACTGCAGCAGTTGCTGTTGAAATCTTGTCCTTCACTTTTTCGGCCGATTCCTTGATATCAGATATTGCTTTATCTGTACCGTCCTTGACGTCCTTAGATAATTTCTCAGCAGCTTTCTGCGCGCGTTCTTCTTCCTCTTTAGCCTCTTTTTCCGTATCATCCACAAATTCTTTAACGTCATCTGCAAATTCATCAGCTGATTGCTTTGCACCTTTGAATATTCCAGAGAAAAAACCACCTGCCTTGTCCTTAGCCTTTTTAGTTTCCTTTGCCGTCTTTTCCTTAGCTTCATCAACTTTTTGAGCAGCAGACTCAACACCTGAAGCTAGTTTTTCATCCACTGCCTTTGCATCCTTTTTTATTTCCTTCACTAAAACATCTTTAGACTCAGCAGCATCCTTCGCAATCTTACCAGATGTTTCTTTTACACCTTCGACAGCTTCTGTTACGCCTTTAGCGACACTGTCACTCGCATCTTTAACCTTTTCAGAAACAGCATGCGCATCCTCAGATATTTTTTGCTTTGTTTTATCAGCTGAATCCTTTATGTCAGAAACAGCTTTGTCTTTTTTGGATTTAATGTCCTTAGACAAATCTTCAGCTGCTTTACGAGCTCGTTCTTCTTCAAGTTCAGCTTCGTGTTTTGTTTCATCTAGAAATTCCTTGACATCGTCCGTAGCGTCATCTACTGCATGTTTCGCACCCTTAAATATTCCGGAAAAGAAACCACCTGCCTTATCCTTAGCTTTTTTGCCTTCCTTCTCTACTTTGTCCTTAGCATCTTCTGCAGTTTCAGCAGCAGTTTTAGCAGTTGTAGAAATTGTTTCCTCCACGGCCTTTGCATCCTTTTTTATTTCCTTCACTGCCGCATCTTTAGTATCAGAAACATCTTTTGCAATCTTATCAGATGTTTCTTTTACACCTTTTACTGTTTCGGCAACTTCCTTATCAACCTTGTCACCTGCATGTTTTACATTTTCAGAAACAGCATGCGCATCTTCAGATATTTTTACTTTCGTTTTTTCTACTGTTTGGTTAATCTCTGACGTAAATTTGTTTTTAGTATCCTTTACATCCTCAGCCAATTGTTCGGCTACCTTGCGAGCTTTTTCCTCATCCTTAGCAGCGTCCTCTTTAGTTTTGTCTGCGAATTTATTTACATCTTCAACAACTTCATCTGACGCTTGCTTCGCACCTTTAAAAATTCCAGACAAAAATCCACCAGCCTTGTCTTTAGCTTTTTTGGCTTCCTTCACTGTTTTATCTTTAGCAGAGTCGATTTTTTCGTCAACGGCTTTTGTATCTTTCTGTACTTCTTCAACAAAAGAATCTTTAGAATCTTCAGCATATTTACGAACATCATCGAGGAACTTGGCTGTGATGATTCTCGTTTCTTCATCTCCGCTATCAAATGATGATTCCTGAGATGAGTATTTTTCTTTAGATTTACTTCTCCTTTTCTGCTTTGACTTGGGACTTTTAAACATTCCAAAGAAGCCACTACTCTTTTCCTTAGCTTCTTCTACAGTTTTCTGCGTTCTTTCATCAAATTTATCAGTGTCCGAAGGCTTTAAAAATTCTTCTGCAGTTGCACCTAGGGCCGCAGTTCTTTTCGTGTCATCCAAAAATTCTTGCGTGGTGGTCTTAATATCTATTACTGTTGCAGAGTCGGAAAGCACTTTCGGATCAGCAGAAGTAGTTACTTGATAAGTAATCACATCTCCTAATGATGCAACTTCTTGGCCTAACTCTTTTACATCTTTCTTTACTTCTTTTACATGATCATCTCCAGTTTCAAGTAATTTCTTTGCATCAACTTTTATATCTGAAGTAACTACCTCCTTTGTATCCTTGACGTCTTTTGAAATTCTTTCAGCTGTTTGTCGCGCTTGTTCTTCCTCTTTCTCAGCATCTTTTTTGGTATCGCCCACAAATTCCTTCACGTCATCTGCTGCATCATCAGCTGCATGTTTCGCCCCCTTGAATATTCCGGATAGAAAACCACCAGCTTTATCCTTGGCCTTCTTAGATTCCTTAGTTACTTTGTCTTTAGCATCATCCACTGTTTGTACAACTGTTTCAGCACCTGATGTTACCTTTTCTTCAGCAATTTTAGCATCTTTCTTTACTTCTTTGACTGCAGCATCTTTTTTGTTAGAAGCATCCTTTGCGACTTTTTCGCTTGCCTGTTCCCATTCCTTAACAGCTGCTGCAGTTTCCTTTGATATTTTGTCGCCTGCTTCCTTTACTTTTTCAGACACAGCTTGAGTATCAGCCGATATTTTGGCTTTCGCTTTCTCAGTTGATTCTTCTACATCAGATATCGCTTTATCTGTAGTATCCTTTACTTCTTTAGACAGCTCTTCAGCAGCTTTCCGAGCACGTTCCTCCTCCAGCTCTGCTTCATGTTTGGTTTCATCAAGGAATTCCTTAACGTCATCGGTAACATCGTCCACTGCATGTTTCGCACCTTTAAATATTCCCGAAAAGAAACCACCCGTCTTGTCCTTAGCTTTTTTGCCTTCTTTCTCTAATTTGTCCTTAGCATCTCCTGCAGATTGAACAGCAGTTTCAGCACTTGTCGATATTTTTTCCGCCGAGGCCTTTGCGTCCTTTTTTATTTCCTTCACTGCAGCATCTTTGAAGCCAGTAACGTCCTTTGCAATCTTATCAGATGTTTCTTTTACACCTTCGACTGTTTCGGTTACTTCCTTAGCAACTTTGTCACCTGCATCTTTCACTTTTTCAGAAACAGCATGTGCATCTTCAGATATTTTTGTTTTTGTCTTGTCAATTGATTCTGTAACTTCGAAAGTCACCTTGTCTTTAGTGTTCTTGACATCCTTAGCCAATCCTTCTGTAGCTTTACGAGCTTTTTCCTCTTCTTTCTCACCTTTGTCTGCGAGTTCTTTAACATCCTCTACAACATCATCTGTGGCTTGCTTTGCGCCTTTGAATATGCCTGATAGAAAACCGCTTGCTTTGTCTTTCGCTTTCTTTGTCTCTTTAGCTGCTTTATCTTTAGCAGCATCCGTAGATTCTACTACAGCTTCAACTCCTGATTTAACTTTCTCCTCTGCAATCTTAACGTCCTTTTTAATTTTTTTGGCTGCAGCATCTTCTGTATCAGTGATAGCTTCCACAACTTTCTCGCTCGAATCTTTCACACCTTTCTTAGCTGCAGTAACTTCTTGGGATACCTTTTCTTTCGCCTTTCCAGCTGTACCCTTCACATCAGATATGACTTCATCTTTAGTATCTTTCACAACTTTAGATAATTTTTCTCCAGCTTGACGAGCACATTCCTGTTCTTCCTCAGCCTCTTTCTTCGTTTCATCAACAAACTCTTTGACATCCTCTGCAACTTCATCCGCTGCATGTTTTGCACCCTTAAATATTCCGGTCAGAAAACCACCGGCTTTATCTTTGGCTTTTTTCGATTCCTTTGCTGCCTTATCTTTAGTAGAGTCTGCTGAATCTGCTACTGCGTCTGCTCCTGCAACTATTGTGTCCTTCACAATCGTAACATCTTCCTTGACTGCCTTGACTGTCGCATCTTTAGACTCCTTAGTTCCCTTTGCAATCTTGTGTCCAACGTCTTTTACTTCTTCTTTTACTTCTGCTACTTCCTTAGAGATCTTCTTCCCTGCACTTTCAGCTTTTTCGGATACTGCATCAGCACCTTCAGATATCTTATCTTTTGCTTTAGCTGCAGTGTCTTTTACTTCAGAGACTATCTTGTCTTTACCATCCTTAACTTCTTTAGATAATTCTTCGGCAGCTTTGCGAGCACGTTCTTCTTCTAACTCAGCTTCGTGTTTTGTCTCGTCAAGGAAATCCTTGACATCATCAGTCACATCATCTACGGCATGCTTAGCACCCTTGAAAATACCAGAAAAGAAGCCGCCAGCTTTATCTTTGGCCTTCTTAGCATCTTTTATTGTCTCATTCTTGGCATCATCTGCTTTTTTAGCAACTTCTTCTGCTGCAGTAGTTACTTTTTCTTCAACCATTTTGGCATCTTTTTTCAACTCCTTTACTGCGGCATCTTTAGAATCTACAATACCTTTTGAAACCTTCACACCAGCCTCTTTCACACTATCTGCAGCTTTTGCAGTTTCTTTTGAGACCGTGTCACCAATGTCTTTAACTTTTTCTGATACTGTATATGCATCCTTCGATATTTTTTCCTTATTTTTCTCTGCCGTATCCTTAACATCAGACACAAATTTTTCTTTAGCATCTTTAGTGTCTTTCGCTAACTTTTCTGCAGATTTACGAGCACGTTCCTCTTCCTCTGCAGCTTCCCTTTTAGTTTCATCTAAAAATTCTTGAACATCATCAACAACTTCATCAGATGCATGTTTCGCTCCCTTGAATATCCCAGTCAGGAAACCTCCGGCTTTGTCCTTTGCTTCCTTCGACTCTTTAACGGTCTTGTCCTTTGCATCTTTGACTGTTTCAGTCACTGCTTCAGCACTAGAGGATACTTTTTCTTTTACAATTTTGGCGTCTTTATTGATTTCTTTTTCAACGGCATGTTTTGAATCAGTTACGCTCTTTGCAACTTTATCACCTGCATCTTTAACTCCATCTACTACAGCTGCTGCACCATGCGAAATCGTTTCTCCTGCTTTTTCTACTTCAACCTTTGCTTTATCTGTTGTTTCTTTTATGTCCTCTACAACTTTGTCTTTAGTGTCCTTAGCATCTTTCGACAACCTTTGCGCCGCTTTATGTGCCTTATCTTCCTCTTTTTCTGCTTCTTTTTTAGTGTCCTGTACAAATTCCTTTACGTCGTCTGCAACTTCATCAGCTGAGTGTTTTGCACCTTTAAATATGCCAGAGAAAAAACCACCTGCCTTATCCTTAGCCTTTTTAGTTTCCTTTGCTGTCTTTTCCTTAGCTTCATCAACTTTTTGAGCAGCAGACTCAACACCTGAAGCTAGTTTTTCATCCACTGCCTTTGCATCCTTTTTTATTTCCTTCACTAAAACATCTTTAGACTCAGCAGCATCCTTCGCAATCTTACCAGATGTTTCTTTTACACCTTCGACAGCTTCTGTTACGCCTTTAGCGACACTGTCACTCGCATCTTTAACCTTTTCAGAAACAGCATGCGCATCCTCAGATATTTTTTGCTTTGTTTTATCAGCTGAATCCTTTATGTCAGAAACAGCTTTGTCTTTTTTGGATTTAATGTCCTTAGACAAATCTTCAGCTGCTTTACGAGCTCGTTCTTCTTCAAGTTCAGCTTCGTGTTTTGTTTCATCTAGAAATTCCTTGACATCGTCCGTAGCGTCATCTACTGCATGTTTCGCACCCTTAAATATTCCGGAAAAGAAACCACCTGCCTTATCCTTAGCTTTTTTGCCTTCCTTCTCTACTTTGTCCTTAGCATCTTCTGCAGTTTCAGCAGCAGTTTTAGCAGTTGTAGAAATTGTTTCCTCCACGGCCTTTGCATCCTTTTTTATTTCCTTCACTGCCGCATCTTTAGTATCAGAAACATCTTTTGCAATCTCATCAGACGTTTCTTTTACACCTTTTGCTGTTTCGGCAACTTCCTTAGCAGCCTTATCACCTGCATCTTTAACCTTTTCAGAAACAGCATGCGCATCCTCAGATATTTTTTTCTTTGTTTTATCAGCTGAATCTTTTATGTCAGAAACAGATTTGTCCTTTTTGGACTTAATATCCTTAGACAAGTCTTCAGCTGCTTTACGAGCTCGTTCTTCTTCAAGTTCAGCTTCGTGTTTTGTTTCATCTAGGAATTCCTTTACATCATCCGTAGCGTCATCTACTACATGTTTTGCACCCTTGAATATTCCGGAAAAGAAGCCACCTGCTTCGTCCTTGCCTTTTTTGCTTTCTTTCCCTACTTTGTCCGCAAGATCCTCTACAGCCTGAGCAGCAGTTTCAGCACCTACAGATACTTTTTCTTCCACAGTCTTCGCGTCTTTTTTAACTTCTGTAACTGCAGCATCTTTTACGTCTACAACTCCTTGTGCAATTTTTTGTCCTGTTTCTTTGATTTCATTCACTGCGGCTTTCGTATCCTGTGCTAGTTTGTCACCATCAATCTTTACTTTATTTGATGATTCTTTTACGTCAGCAGCAATTTTTTCTTTCGCATCTTTAGCATCCTTGGATAATTCAGCAGCGGCTTTACGAGCTAGTTCTTCTTCTAGTTCTGCTTCGTGTTTAGTTTCTTCCAAAAATTCTTTGACGTCCTCTTTCACATCATCTACAGTGTGTTTTGCACCCTTGAACATACCAGATACGAAACCACCAGCTTTGTCCTTTGCTTTTTTAGTTTCTTTGGCTGCTTTATCCTTCGTAACATCTGCGGTATTTGCAACTACTTCTGCGCCTGAAACTATTTTTTCTTCTACAACGTTAGCGTCTCTCTTGATTTCTTTCACTGATGCGTCTTTAGCATCTGTGATGCCCTTTACAACTTTGTCACCAGCTACTTTTACATTCTCAGATACAGCTTGAGCTCCGTCAGATACTTTCACCTTGGCTTTATCGGCAGTATCTGTTAGATCAGAAACCATCTTATCCTTAGTTTCTTTAACATCTTTAGATAAATCCTCGGCAGCTTTTCGGGCACGTTCCTTTTCTTTCTCAGCTTCTTTTTTTGTTTCATCAGCGAATTCTTTAGCATCTTCTGCAACTTCATCCGCTGCATGTTTTGCACCCTTGAATATTCCAGATAGAAATCCACCTGCCTTATCCTTGGCCTTTTTAGTTTCTTTGCCTGTTTTATCCTTAGCAGCTTCGGCACCTTGTGCAACACTTTCTGCCCCTTTTGATATTTTGTCCTCTACACTTTTAACATCTTTAACGATTTCCTTGACAGTAGCATCTTTCGTATCAGTGAAGCCTTTAGCAACTTTTGTGCCTGCGTTTTTCACTCCATCCGCTACAGCCTCGGCCCCGTTGGATATTTTTTCCTGGGTTTTAGCAGCTGTATCTTTTATTTCAGAAACTGCCTTATCCTTAGTGTCCTTGGCACTTTTTGACAATTCTTCAGCAGCTTTACGGGCGCGTTCTTCCTCCAGCTCAGCATCATGTTTAGTTTCATCGAGAAAATCCTTAACATCGTCTGTCACGTCATCGACTGCATGTTTTGCACCCTTAAATATACCAGAGAGGAAACCACCAGCTTTGTCTTTAGCCTTTTTAGTTTCCTTTGTTGTTTTTTCCTTAGCATCATCTGCAGTTTGAGCAACAGCTTCTGCACCTGAAGTTATTTTCTCTTCTACTGTTTTAGCGTCCTTTTTTAGTTCTATAACTGTAGAGTCTTTTGCATCAACGATTCCTTGTGCTACTTTTCGACCTGCTTCCGTGACTTCCTGCACTGCAGCTGCTGCTTCTTTTTCTACTTTATCACTTGCACTCTTTACTTTTTCCTTCGATTTATCAGCAGTATCCTTTACATCAGAAATCACTTTGTCCCTGGTATCTTTGACATCTTTAGATAAATCGTTCACAGCTTTCTGAGCAAGTTTCTCTTCTTTTTCTACTTCTTTCTTTGTTTCGTCTGCGAATTCTTTAGCATCTTCTGCAACCTCCTCAGCTGTTTGTTTTGCGCCCTTAAATATTCCGGATAAAAATCCGCCTGCTTTATCCTTGGCCTTTTTGGTTTCTTTAACTGTTTTATCCTTAGCAGCTTCGGCACCTTGTGCAACAGTTTCCGCTCCCGTTGATATTGTTTCTTCTACAGTTTTAACACCTTTCTTGACTTCCTTGACAGCAGCATCTTTCGTGTCACTAATGTCCTTTGCAACTTTCTTGCCTGCATCTTTGGCTCCTTCTTTTACTGCTATTGCTTCTTTAGAAATATGATCACCTGCATCTTTCACTTTTTCAGTGACATCATCAGCTCCGTCAGCTATTTTGTCTTTGGTTTTGATAGCTGCGCCTTTGAAGTCGGACACTGCCTTATTTTTAGTATCTTTAGCATCTTTAGTCAAATCTTCAGCGGCTTTACGTGCTCGTTCTTCTTCCAATTCCGCTTCATGTTTTGTTTCGTCGAGAAATTCTTTAACGTCATCGGTAACATCATCCACTGCGTGTTTTGCGCCTTTGAATATACCTGAGAGAAAACCGCCAGCTTTATCTTTAGCCTTTTTAGTTTCCTTTGTTGCCTTATCCTTAGTCTCATCTGCTGTTTTAAAAACACCTTCTGTTCCCGAAACTACTTTTTCTTCCCCATTTTTAAGGTCTTTCTTAATTACTTTCACTGCAGCATCTTTTGTTTCTTGTACGCCATCCGCTGTAGCTTTAATTTCCTTGGAGATCTTTTCACTAACTTCTTTTGCTTTCTCAGAAATAGTATGCGCATCTTCAGAGATTTTGTCTTTTGCCTTATCAGATGCATCTTTCGCATCTTTGGATAATTTTTCTGTAGCTTTACGAGCACGCTCTTTTTCTTCCTCAGCTTCCTTTTCCGTTTCGTCCAGAAATTCTTTAACATCCTCGACAATTTCATCTGATGCATGCTTAGCTCCTTTAAATATACCAGATAGGAAGCCACCAGCTTTGTCCTTGGCTTTCTTGGTTTCCTTTATTCCCTTGTCCTTAGCGGCCTCTGTGGTTTCTGATACTGCAACTGCACCCAAAACCACTGTTTTTTCTACGTCTTTTGAATCTTTCTTTATTTCTTTCACTGCAGCATCCTTTTTGTCAGTTACATCCTTCGCCACTTTTTTGCCTGCTTTCTTTACTCCGTCGGCAGTTACTGCAGCTTCCTTTGATATTTGATCACCTGTATCTTTCACTTTATCCGCTGCTGCTTTGGCATCAGAAACTAGTTTATCTTTAGTTTCCTTCGCATCTTTTGACCAATCTTCAGCAGCTTTTTGAGCACGTTCTTCCTCCAGTTCAGCTTCATGTTTAGTTTCATCCAGGAATTCCTTAACGTCATCAGTCGCATCATCTACTGTTTGTTTCGCACCCTTGAAAATGCCAGACAGAAAACCACTAGCCTTGTCTTTAGCTTTTTTAGTTTCCTTTGTTGTTTTGTCCTTGGCATCATCTGCAGTTTTAACGACTGTTGCAGCTCCTGCAGATATTTTTTCTTCGGTGATCTTGACATCTTTCTTTATTTCCTTTACAGCTGCATCCTTTGTGTCAGCAATCTTTCCACCAGTGGCCTTGACAGCATCAGTTGCTTTTTGAACCTCGTCTGATGTCTTTTTAGAAATCCTGACTGCTGAATCTGTTACATCATATGATACTTTATCTGCGGCAGCCTTTGCAGAATCTTCAACGTCCTTAGCTGCTTTTTCAGTATCTTTTTGAAGTTTCTTTTTTTCATCCTCTGCGTCTTTCTTTGTATCGTCCACAAAATCTTTAACATCCTCTTTGATTTCTTCTATTGCATGCTTCGTACTCTTGAATATTCCGGAAAATATACCCGTCTTCTCTTTACTTTGTTCTTCAGGCTTATCTTTTGCCGAAGCAATTTCACTTTCACTTTCTCTGCTCATCTCTTCAAGGTAAGCGTAAGACTTGTAAGGACATGCGTCAATTTGACCGGCCATATTCCTGCTATCTTCCAAAAATTTAGCAGTCGCAATTCGAATTTCTTCATCTCCACTGTCAAACGACGTGTCTCTTGATGTACTTTTGTCCTTAGATCTGCTCCGCCTCTTGTTCAGCCCTCTTGGGCTCTTAAACATTCCAAATATGCCTTTATCTTTTCCATCCTTAGAAGCTGGAGCTTCGGCAAGTTGATCTTCACTAGAAGGTACAGTATCTGAAACAATAACTTCAACAATTGTGACTTGTTCAACTCCTTCAATTTTTTCTGGGATAAGCTCATGATGTTTATCCGCATGTTTTCTCGTATCATCCAAAAACTGAGACGTCTGAATTCGCAAATCAGCATCAGAAATCTCGACTGATGCCTCTTTCGAGGCGGGCTCCTTTGATTTGTTTCGTTTTCTGTTCTTCAGCTTTGGACTTTTAAATATTCCAAAGAATCCACCAGACTTTTCCTGACTGTCGTCCTGGCTCTCATCTTCAGTGGTTACAGGTTCAGAACTAGCAAGTGATTTCTGTTTTGCTACTTTTTCCTCTTTTACTTTAGTAGGTGATTCAGAAATGTTGTACGATGATCCTCTAAGCTTGTCCTGAGGAGTATCAGACTCATAATTTGAGTAAGTTGAAAATCGACCAATTTCTTCGTCAGCGTCAATTTTCGTGTCAGATTTATCTATGAAAGGCAAGTCAGGAGAACCTGCATTCTTACGGAGATCTTCAATGAACTTTGCTGTGGCGACTCTTACTTCTTCATCTCCACTATCAAATGAAGTATCTTTCTCTTTAGATTTACTTCGTCTCTTTTCCTTAGACTTTGGACTCTTAAATATTCCAAAGAATCCACCAGATTTATCTTTTCCTTCATCTGCTGCTGCATTAGCAGATTTCTTTACACCGTCTGTCTCAGTTATTGTAACTGTAGTTTTGGTAACTGTGGTAGTGTCTGATTTCTTTGGCTCTGTGATTTCGCGAGCAACCTCGCTTAATCTGGTCGCAGCTTTTCTAGAGTCATCTAAAAACTCTGCAGTCGTGGTTTTTACATCTTGAACTAAAACCAATTCTGTCATTGGTTTAGGTTCATACGTTTGAACACCGTTAGTGAGACCTGTAGGGTCATGCGTTCTATCAGCAGCTTTTCTGCTCTCTTCCAAAAATTTGATAGTCAATGTTTTCGTATCTTCATCCCCACTATCAAAAGAAGTATCTTTCGAGTCCTTCTTTTTGGCTTTCGATCCCTTGAATATTCCCGAGAACATTTTCCCAGATTTGTCTTTAAGCTTCTTGTTTTCCAATTCTGATTTTTCTTTTGCTTCTTCGGCGGTTGGTTGAACGTTGTAAATCTTTTCATAACCACCCGATTTATCGCCTTCTTCATATTTCGGTTTCTCCATTCCCGTTTCGTCTGCCTTTGATTTTTTGTCTCTTGCTTTTGAATCGTCGATTTTTTCACCCTTTGGTGAAGCTGGTTTCTCTTTCAATGAACCTTTTCCGGCATCACTTACCGTCTTCGTTTTCCCCTTTCCACCTGTTGCTACTCTACCTGGTACTGACCCTTCTAAACTAACATTCTCAGTAAAAGAATCTCTTACCCTACTCTCAGTTGTTTTGCCAGGTTGACCTAAACTAATTTCTGTACGATCGGTTTTGCCTTCAGTTGAGTCTGGTTTATGCGAAACCTGAGTTTCAATCGTCGTTACTGTGATCGTTGTAACCGTGTTAACCGTGTCGCTCATTTTCTCTACACTAGATACCTGTTTCCCTAGATCGCCTCCTGCCTCTTTAATATGTTGTCTATCGTCATCATAAACCACCGACCACCCTTCCTTCGCTAACTTCCCCTTCTCTTTCTCAGCATCTTGTTTTACACCTGTTAATTAAGTATTACATTTTAGGCTTCTAAACATGTTATTAATATCTTATATTCACAGTTCATTTTATTTCATCATTAGTGTAAGCTGGCTAGCTTTTTATATTGCTCGTATATTGAGCAGTGGTTAAACTTCCACGTGGCTTGTGCGTGGTGTATGTGCTGTGGAGCAGCCATCTATGAACTACGAATGCGGTTAGAAATACTGACTTGATGAAAACTACAGATATACATTCACTCTAAAACAATTAAGATGAAAATATCACCTCTCTCTGATGCCGTTCCATAACTTCTATCAATAATAAATTAACAGATCTGTAGTCAGGCCTGAGATTGCATCTCCACTTATTTATCGGAAGAAGAACGCATTACATTTTTTGTTTTTGTAAATTTGTTGAGTTTAAGATGTTTTAAAGAATTCAAAAACTGTTCAACCGGTTCGTAACTAACAGCGTTCACAAAGATTTTAAGTTGAATTTTAAACTGTTTTAACAAGGAATTTGACGGAATTTCGAAAGTTTCAATATAAAGAATATAATTTAAATTAAATTTTAAGGGATTTTAAGGTAAAATTATTTCAAGGGTTTTCTACAGATTTGAACAATTTCAAGGTTATGACTACACAACAACAACAATTAAAACTAATCAATTATCTTATTGGTTAACAATCGCAGGCCTGTCAGTATCTTTAAAAGACTCGTGAAAGCATTTAATCCACTTTTTTATATCAATATTTGATTGCTCTTTGATTACATTGAATGTAATTGATTATTATCAGGGAGCGGATCAGAGCTACTATGACATTGGCTGATGAACGCAGCTAACTTCACAGTGGCTCTAATTCACTTCCTAATTATTATTATACTGCTTATGATCTTGCAGATCGTAGTCATTAGTGAATCGTTAGATCGATTGCAGATTTTCTCATAACTCCAGCCTTTGATTTTAGTATTATTAATTCTTGAAAATATGAATGAAAGAAGAAAAAAAAATCAAACATTAACGACAAATCGCTATAAATGACAGCTGCTCCGTGTGCCCACACAGGCTGTGCATGCAACGCCAAATAATTGTAGCGCAACCTGGCTGAAAAAAATTAATGAAGTGAAATAGTCCAAGAGCATATTAGTAGGTCAATAAATCAGAAAACTTATTGCTCTTATTGTAAGAAGAAATAAAAATCGTTGAAAGCCAAGAAAAAACTTGTTATTGAATCAAATAAGCAAGCTTCGAAACACGGAGAGAACTGCATCTGCTTCCAGAACCTGCTAGTGATAAATAAAAAAAAACTATTCAAGTGGTTACAATTGAAAAGCTGAAGAAATCCGTGTATCTTCGCAAAAGATACACAGTCAAAAGAGGGCCTAAAATGTTGCGCAGTTCGGATTTGATGATTATTCCAAATTTTTATTTTTTGATGGCAGGATTCACAATCTTCACCCCATTCCAACCAATAAGAAAATTCAACTATTCAGTTTCCAAGTTAGTTCTTTTTGGTTGAAAATTTTCTTATTTGGTAGAAAATTGAATTATTTTTTTGGAAATTAAACAATTTAGATAAAAAGTGGTTTTTTTTTTGTTGAAAATTATCATTCATGTTGAAAATTCAACTTTTTGGCAGGAAGATTCGATAATTTTCTTGACATTTTTTTTTCTTTCTTGACTGAAAACTCTTTTTTGGTTCAAAATTAAACTATTTTGTTGAAAATTCGTCTTTCTGAACGAATTCAACAATTTCTCGTTGAAAATTCATATTTTTCATAGAAAATGAATCGTCTTGGTTAAAAATTAATCTTTTTAATTGAAAATTTAACTATTCTATAAAAATTCATCTATTTTGGTTGAAGATTCAACTATTTTTCTGAAAATTCAACACTGGTCTAAGTTTTTTTCTTTTCTCACTGAAAAATCTTCATTCGTTGAACATTCGTCTTTTTGGTTTGAAAATTTGTTTCTGTGGCTGAAATTTCATCTTTTCGGTTAAAAAAGCAACTGTTTGTTTGAAAATTAATCTATTCAACTATTCTGTTACCAATTCATCTATTTGGTTTAAAAATTCAGCAATTTGGTTGAAATTTCTTCTCTTTCTTGACTGAAAAATCTTTTTTGTTGAAAATTCAATTATTTTGTTCGTGATTCGTCTTTTGGATTTAAAAATGTATCTCTTTTTGTAAGAATTTCATCTATTTGGTTAAAAATTCAACTGTTTTTTTTTTCTTTTTTTCGAAAATTCAACATTTTAGTTGAAAATTCTTCCTTTTTGCTCGAAAATAATTCTTCGTTTAAAATTTACCTGTTTTGGTTGACGATTCAACTATTTTGTTGAAAATTCGTGTTTAGGATTATAAAATTCATCTCATTTAGTAGAATTTTCATCTGTTTTGGTTAAAAATGAAATTGTTTTTTTTCGAAAATTAATCTGTTTTGGTGAAGAATTCAAATATTTTGTTGAAAATTCGTCTTTCTGGATAAATTCATTTTTTCCGTGCAGAATTCACCTCATTCGGCTGAAAATTGTACTATTTTGTTAAAAATTCCTAGTTTTTGGTAGAAGCTTAATCTTCTTAGTTAAAAATATGTCTGTTTATGTGAAAATGCAACTGTTTAGTTAAAAATTGATCTATTTGGTTAAAATCAACTTTCAAGTTGAAAATTCATATATTCGGGTTGAAAATGCAACTGTTTTGCAGAAAACTAGTCTTTTTGCCTTAAAAATTCCATAATTTGGATGAATTTTTTTTCCTTTCTTGACTGAAAAATCTTCTTTGGTTGGAAATCCAACTTTTTTATGGAAAATTCTTCTTTTCGGATGAATTCAACTGTTTTTGATTTAAAATGAAAATCTCTTTTGATCAAATACCAACCATTATATTTTTCGTTGTGAATTTACATTTTTTGGTCCAAGAATTAACTACTTGACTAAAAGTTGAACTAAAAGTTAAAAAAAGTTTATGAAAAATTTGATTTTTTGGGTTGAAGATTGAAAATTTAACTATTTGGTTCAAAATTCATCTAGTTTGTTGAAAATTCGTCTTTCTGGTTTGAGAATTCATCTCTTTTGGTAGCAATTGCATATCTTTGGTTAAAAATGCAACTTTTTGGTTGACAATTAATCTGTTTAACTATTTTATAGAAAATTCTTCTTCTGGCTTGAAAAATCAACAATTTGATTGACATTTTTTTCTTGACCAAAAAATCTTCTTTGGTTGAAAATTCAACTATTTTGTTGAAAAATCGTGTTTATGGTTTCAAAAATCGTCTTTTTGATAGTAATTTCATCGTTTTTGATTAAAAAGACAACTGTTTGGTTGAAAATTAATCTGTTCACCTGTTTTTTAGCAAATTCTTCTTTTTGTTTGGTTAAAAATTAATCTGTTTTAATTGAGGATTCAACTACTTTGTTGAAAATGTTGTCCTTTAGGTAGAAAATTAATCTTTTTAGTTGAAAATTCATATTTTTGGTTAAAATTCAACTTTTTAGTTGAAAATTCAAATATTTTGTTGGAAATGCAATATTTTTCTGAGGAATTTAAAGCGTTTCAACTTGCATTTAATATATCAACCACACTAATCTTATTTAAAAGAATGTATGCCTCCTAACAAACGGTTAGTCCGAAATTTGAAATATTTTAGGCCCTGATTCAAAGCCGCACAGTTTCAACATCGAAATATGAATCATGTTCAGAGTCATTTACCAGATCGCTTATCCTGTGTTATAATTTGTGAATATAATTTAATAAAAATATCTCAAATTGAGAATGAACATGGTTCATATTAAAGCTCCAGTGTAGGGCAAATTTTCAATCCCAGGATAGAACCTCGATTTTTGTTGAGCTCGGATTTTTTTAAAGCATATCCTAGGATTTGAGATACTACCCACACGTAATTGAGAAGACCATGCTTAGGGAGAGTACTAAAGAAAGAACATGGTTTAATTTTGCTGATAAATTTTGTTGCTAGGCAAAGCACGGCCCCTCAACCCACCAATCCCAAGTTTTCATGCAGCTACTTACCAGAAACTAATTTGTTGGCGTCTTCAATTATTTTCTGTCGTTTTTGGAACTCGTCGTCGTCAGGCTCATCTTTACTTATTTTAGTCATTGTGTCTGAGACTTGATACTTGTGCTGAATAAAATCAGCCATCATGTCTCCCAATTCTTTTTCATCACTGGCGTATTTATCTTTGATGGGGGTCGAGGTACCATTGAAAATAGTGCCGTTCGTGATTGTGACGTGCGGCTTGGCTGTTAAGTGCAAAAAATGTGTGAAAAAATTGTGGAAAATTAAAACTAATAAATCGGCCAGTGTGCAAATTCCCATTGAGGGCGTTCCATGTTACGGAAAAAAACTCAAGACATCGATTTTGCTCATTTTCTTATATTTTGTAGGGTTTATAACTAAACAAATAGTAACTTTTTTATTGTTATCTATTTTCTCTTTATGATAAGGAGGTGGAGGAGGTGGAGAAGGAGGAGGTGGTGGAGGAGGTGGAGGAGGAGGAGAAGGAGATGTATGAATACAGGTATGATAATAACGAATGATAACTATTTTATTGTCATCTATTTTCTCTTTCTGATAAGGACGGGGAGGAGGTGGAGAAGGAGGAGGAGGTGGAGTAGTTGGAGTTGGTGGAGTAGGAGGAGCAGATGTATGAATATATGTATGATAATAACGAATACTAATTATCTTGTTGTCATCTATTTTCTCTTTCTGATGAGGAGGCGGAGGAGGTAGAGAAGTGCGAGGAAGTGGTGGAGGAGGAGTTGGAGTTGGTGGAGGAGGAGTTGGAGTTGGTGGAGGAGGAGGAGAAGGAGATGTGTGAATACATGTATGATACTAACGAATCATAAAAATCTTGTTGTCATCTATTTTCTCTTTCTGATAAGGAGGCGGAGGAGGTGGATGAGGAGTTGGAGTTGGTAGAGGAGGAGTTGGAGTTGGTAGAGGAGGAGTTGAAGTTGGTGGAGGAGGAGTTGAATATGTATGAATATGTATGAATACATGTATGATAATAAAGAATCATAACTATCTTGTTGTCATCTATGTTCTCTTTCTGATAAGGAGGCGGAGGAGGTGGATGAGGAGTTGGAGTTGGTAGAGGAGGAGTTGGAGTTGATGGAGGAGGAGTTGGAGTTGATGGAGGAGGAGTTGAAGATGTATGAATACATGTATGATAAGAAAGAATCATAACTATCTTGTTGTCATCTATGTTCTCTTTCTGATAAGGAGGCGGAGGAGGTGGATGAGGAGTTGGAAAAAATCAAACTTTAGTATTTTAAATTTTGTTTGTTTCCCAAATTCTGGGAGAAACGACTTTCCTCTACTCAAGCACAATCCAACACAATATGTATTCGATTATTGTTTCCAGTAGTGTTTTGTATAATTAATCATTTTTCCAATTTTCCAAGAAATGAATTTAAATTTTCTCTCCGAAAGCCCTTTATTAATAACATCTAATTAAAAACCAAATTATGTTGAAAAAATAATAAAGCTTGATTTTGAATCGACAAAATGTACAAAAGGTTGTACAATTTTACATTTAAAAACTTTGAATTTCGTTAGAATAATGAATACGCGTTAGAAAATCCTGTTTAAAAATAAAGTTAACATTTGAAATAGGTACAGCAAATCTTGCAATGTCAATCATCTAAACATGATCATAAATTTTAGTGTCACAGACTAAGTCATTGTAGGTCACTCTTCAATGTGTTCCGTAATTAGTAATTACGTTACGTCTCCGTCGAAAACAGAAGCTAAATACAAAAACATTGAGGAAAGCTGTGTATGTCAAAAGTAACATTTAATTAGCATTTTATATAAAAAGGCAATAAATGAATTCCTTAATTTTCAATAAACTCTTTGCAGCGTGGCTCATGTTTGTAACTTATGGGCGTAAAAACAGACGATTCAAATATTGCTTAGTACATGACAACACAAATCTGAGTGAAGGCATTCGTACCTATCTTATTGCGACATTCGGCCCATTTTAAACCGTTGGTTCAGCTGTAGATGCTTGTATTGTACAAAAACTCACACATAAGACCCAAGTCAATAAACATCCTGAGCTTTTTATCTCATTTTTCAACTATAATGACTCAGAAAGAAATATGAAACAATGTGCATTGTACGTAAATTATTTTTATAATAAATAAAGATAAGACGTCAAAGCAAATTTTTTGTAATGATAACAGACCTCTTTATAATTTTAGTTTTAATATTGATTATTGTTATTCAAGCTTATAAATAACAAATGGCATTAGTGAAGGAGATTTTTCAAAAAGTTATAATTATTGAAGGGTGGCAGTCAGAACTAGATAACCAAAATTTTTCTGAAACTCTGTTTATTGCAAAAAAAAATTTTAAGGATTAAATACACGTTGTATTAAAAGGATTTGTTCGGATTTTCATTTTTTAATATTGGTTAGAAAAAAATTTAATAAAAATTTTAGTTAAAATTGTAGTATAGAATTTAGCGCAGTAATAATTTTTCACAGTCAGCATCGATATTTCTTGTCATTACTTAATAATTATTATCGTTTATTTAAAAAAAAAATAATTTTCCTCTTTTTATAAGCCTTTTACCGAGAAATCGTCTGTCACAGTGCGATACCGTCACACTAGATTTGGATTTTCTCAGAGCGGAATAAATTTTTTGGATCAAACCTTTATTATTCTTATTAAGCGTCACCATATCTCGGGAGGAAGCATTTATTTTTTTAAATAATTAAAAATTAAATTCTTGACGGCTACCGAAAGCCGATTTGCAAAACCTATGAAACTGTAACCTCAAAATACTTGGAGGATTCAATCTAAATTAGCTATTTCTTTTTAGATCAAACTACTTTCAAACGCATTCAGAAACTTAATATCTCCGGAGTAAGTTTTTTAAACAGTTTTTTCATTGAAACCAAAGATTACATTTTTTATCGCAATCCGCAGCTGAGCCTGCTCCAATTTATGGCTACATTCACATTGATATGGTAAAATTACACACCTATTTCCTCCACACTGGATAAAAAAAGTGGGAGTTGACTTTTGTTTTATCTTTAAATGCTCATTTCGATTTTATACAATGTTTTTTCACAATCCTACAAAATTCTGATTTTGCGCTGGTTATCTAAATTCTAAAGTCAAGGCAAAAAGACCTGATACTTCACTTTGAAGCTTCAGTACTCGGCACGGGAAAATCGCAGAATTCTGATTCACAGAGGACACCATTCTTACACATTATAGCCTGTGAAATGATGTCAGCTTGATTTTCATAAAAAATTGGTATCTTCACTCTTGCAGAAAATGTGTGAAAACCAGGAGGATCGATCCTCGATTTTCAATACCTCCACTTTAAAGTTCTCAACAAGTGAAAAAATTGGTATCGAAAATTTGCAAAAATTCATGAGTATTCTTGAAAATCAACAATTTAAAAAGTTTCAATTCATATATTATCATCGGAAGAGTAAAAAATATAAAAAATAATTATCTCGGCTCTGGATAGGGATTCTAAACTAAAATATACCATAAAAGATGCTTCTCCGCATTCAACGGTTTCATCTCAAAACCTGAAAGATCAATAAAATTAATTATTATTGATTTATTGACCTTTCCAGTTTTATCTCGACTTGAGTTCTATACTGCCACCCATCAATTATATAAGTGAAGATTAATTTTATTACAAGAGGTTGCAAAACTTCGAATTTTAGTGTTAAATAGAAATGCTGTTTAAATTATACAGGGTGGTCGCTAGAATGAGAAAAATTTCTAAACTTTCAAAAATGAACACTAGAAAAATGTTTAAAATGACATCAGCTGAAATATTCCAAATTTTTAATACTTCGTTTAAAATTTTCGATTCTAAATAAACAGTAAAATATTGCTCAATTTTAAGAGATTAATTTTTTTGAAGCCTTCAGAAAGAAGTTTTTCAATTTGAAACGTATTAAATTCGTCAGTGTCATCTAATTAATTACAGATCTACAAATCTGAAATTATTTAAGAATTAATAACAATTTTTATATAAGTATAGCTTGAATCCGTAATTGACCATTTTTTAATTCGAAAGCCTTTTGATTTGGACAGTACTATTTTTAACGTTTCAATATGAAAATGGTGAAATTTAATCAGATTAAGAAAAAGTGTTCATTCTTAAATATTTCTGCAGTCAATTACACAGGCCCACAAAAAAAAGTGGGTTGTGCGAGAGATCAGAGTACGGTACAGTGATGCCAATGTGGACGCCTTTTGCTACCGCGCTTGCGTTCGGGCCGCGCACTGGTTGGCCGCAGTTGGCGCGCAATTCAAAATTGGAATTGAAAAAAATTCTTGTATTTTAAATAAATAATTATTGAAAAATGCACAAGAGTGTATATAAATTGTACAAATTCTGATTTGAGACAAGAAAAAAATTTATAACACATATCTTTATTAAATAAAAGTTTATTTCCTTTGACTTTCGAAGAATAACTTATATTTCACAAAACATTTACCGAATTACCACTGGATATGAATTTATTTGGAAAGCAGGCTGAGTATGGTGTCTTTTTATATTTTAGATGCTGAACACGAATTTTGACTCAGATTTCTGCTAACTCTTCAAAGTTTTCCCTAAGATCCAGAAAATTCCCTAAAAGCCAGCTTATTTTATTATAATACCACCTTTGTTAGTGGAATTATGAAAAAAAAAGTAATTTGGTGATACTTTTTGGGTAGAATACAGATGGGAGTTTTCGCTTCAGAGCCTTCAATGTTTCCACAGACTCGACGAATTCCCTGAAGAGATCTATTTTTTTCAATAATGGCGTTACAGTGAATTCAACTTTGCAGCTAAAAACTTTCTTCTGAGCCTGGAAATATGTAGAGCCGAATAAAGGGACAGATTTTCTTATCACGTGATAGGAATATCTGACTATCCTTAAACTTCGAAGAGAAAAACCTGTTTCTCGTAAATTTCAAATGATACAGTTGCAGCTGAAAAAGCACAACAGTTATTTGAATCTGCTATCTTGGCGGATGCTGGATACGATGACAACTGCCCTGAAAAGGGATGTATAGAATGATTCGTTTTTCAGTCCACTAAGGTAATATCCACCAGCCCTGCAGGAGGCGTTGGGGTGCGAGAATGGAGCCGTAGTGTGTCCGACGACGAGTTGACAATGTCCTCGTCAAAGTCGAAAAGCCCTCATACTTAGGCCTAGGGAGTTATGAGGGTCATCACCCCTAGGACGGTGGACTCACCTGCGATCGGCACAGAATCCCCAACATGCAGGCTTTTTCATACTCTCATGGATCCAACAAAACAAACTTTAAAATCTCCTTTGAACAGTGAAGTGCTTCCGAATACTTTCCACAAATGTGATAGCAAGCGTCAATCGTTTTCCTACAATTGTGGTGAGTATAAAATGAAGAGCAATCTGAGAAAGTTTTCAGACAAGATGAAAAGTATTTATAGAAATTGCTTTGGTTTTGAGGTGAATCATCAAGAAATGGAATGGGTCCCGAATTTAATATGCAGCACTTGTATTTCGTTGAGCCGATGGAATGAAAAAGAGGATCGATCGAAACTGAAATTCAAGACACCCATTAGGTGGAGGCAACCGGAAGGCGAGAAAGATTGCTATTTCTGTATGACGAATGTTGCAGTATTCAATATTCGCAATATTTCTCAAATAGTTTACGCAAATGTTTCCAGCGTAACAAAGCCGACACTTCTGTCTGATAATGATGAGAATATAGAAGAAGTTGAATCTGAAATCATTGCATCTATCAGTGAAGTGGGAAGTGAAGACTATTCAGAACAAGAGTACGAGAGATGTTACGAAACGGATGATGTAACAAGTTCTATAGATGATGATTACACTCCATCTAATCATTCTGTACCACAAACCTTCTCACAACAAGAACTGAATGATTTAATTAGTGATTTAGGGTTATCGCAAGACACAGCCGAGTTACTAGCCTCAAGGTTGAAAAAGAATAACTTACCATCTAGTCAAACGAAAGTCTCTTTCTACCGAGATAGAGATACGGAGTTCAGAAAGTATTTCTCGCGGGATGCAGATCTATTTGATGGTGTCGATGTAAAAGGCTTGATAAATAAGCTAAAGACAAATTCGTACAGAGCTGAAGAATGGGGGCTGTTTATAGATTCATCAAAACGTAGTATAAAGGCAGTGTTGCTCCATAATACGAAAAGACGATTCTTGGGCAACAATCGGGCTATACTAAATTCCCATGCTATTTATGTCTCTGGGTTAGTAGAGATAGGAAAAATCATTATAAGCCGATTGATTGGACACCAAGATCGGAGTTGGTTTCAGGCTCACACAATGTGATAAACGAACCACTTTTCGATCCTGCAAAACTCCTTCTGCCGCCCCTTCATATAAAGCTTGGATAGATGAAACAATTCGTTAAAGCACTAGACAAAGACGGTCAATGCTTTGCTTATTTAGGTCATAAATTCTCGGCGATTTCTGACAATAAGCTGAAAGAAGGTATTTTTGATGGTCCACGAATTCGCACAATAATGAAGGAAGACAAATTTAAGGATGTAATGAATGATTTCTAAAAGGCGACATGGGACAGTTTCAAAAAAATTGTGCAACACTTTTTAGGTAATAACAGATGTGAAAATTACAGGGAGATAGTGCCCACTATGATTGAAAACTTCAGGAAACTAGGTTGTTTGATGAATCTCAAATTGCATTTTCTTCATGCACATTTGGATTACTTTTCAAGCAACTGCGGAAATTTCAGTGAGGAGCAGGGAGAGCGATTCCATCAGGATATCGAGACAGAGAAGGTTTGGTATCAAGGACGATGGGATGAGCATATGATGGCAGACTTCTGCTGGATGCCGAAAAGAGATTGTAAGAGAAAAGGGACAGAGAGAAGAAGAAAACCACTCCATAGATCTTACAGTGATAAACGTGTGCGCAAGACCAGAAAGACAATATAATAAAATTCTAATTCTAGTATGGAAACCTAGGTAATGTCGAAAAACTCAATTCAGATGTGATTTTAGGGTGTCTATCAACAAGAAAACATTTTCAAGTAGGTTTAGTCCCCTCCTCTTAAATCCTGCTGGAGCAACTTGACGTAATAAATGATAACTCAGATTCGATTTGCTCTTACAAGGACCTGGCTACATTATATGTATGATGTAAGATGTAATAAGAGTGACGTTATACCCGCGAGAATTGCTTTCATAGGAAATTTATCGTATCTAGGGGAAAAGCCTGACCTGCTGAGGAAGAACCAAGTTTAGATTCGTATTAGGCATCCCAGAATATATCAAGATATGATTTTCGGGCCGCCTTCGAGATGAATTCAATACCCAGGGTATTCCATATATAAAAAAGCTGATTTTCTAGGGAATTTTGCGCGTCTAGTGTAAAAGCCTAAATGGATGAGGGTGAAATAACGTCATATTCGTATTTAGCGAACCAAAATATATAAATATATTATATTCGGACCTTTTCACAGACGATGTTAAAAACAAGGGCAATTTCATACACGAAAAATCTGATTTTCTAGGGACTTTTCCGCGTCTAGGGAAAACCCCGATGTGATGGCGGGAAATTAGTCTCAGGTTCGTACTCAGCACCCCAAAATACATAAAAATATCATGACTGATATTTTTCCAGACGATTTCAATAACAAAGGTTATTTCATACCCTACAAAGCTTATTTTATAGGGATTTGGCCACGTCTAGGGGAAAATCCTGAGGCGCTCGGGGAAAGCTGATGTCATATTCGTGTTTAGCGTCCCAAAATACGTAGAAATATCATGCGTGATCTGTTTCCAGATGATTTTAGTACCAAGGGTAATTTATACCCAGAAAAGTTGATTTACTAGGGAATTTTCCGCATCCAGGGGAAAATCCTGACGTGCTGGGAAAAAACTGATATCAGATTCGTGTTCAGCGCCCCAAAATACGTATGGGTACCATACTCTGATCTCTTGCACAAACTACTTTTTTTTGTGGGCCTGTGTAATTACGAAATTAAAAACTGACTATCAAGGCTTTTAATCTGAAATTTTGAAAGATTTAATAGTGAAATTGTTCTGATATTTTTAATATTTGAATTTGAATTTAACTGTTTTAGAATTGCGCATTCTAAACTCTAATTTTAATTTTAAATTATATAGAAATTTTAAAGATGATAAATACATACCGGGTGTCACAAAAGTCCCGGGATGGCTGAATATTTCCTCAGGTAAGATATTCTTCAGGAAGTTCAAGGTCATTCTTGAGGTAACTTTCTACGAGGAATTTAATGATGACCTTTATTTTGAACTTGACGATGACCTTCAAGGTCATTTCAGGGTCAATTGAAAAAATGGAAACCCTCTGTTTTACATCGACAATCGATAGAGCGGGATATTTTACGTTCAAATATGTACCTAGGTCATACATAGGTACATTGTAACCTTGAAAGATTTTCTCAATGAAAAAAAGGACCTTGAAATGACCTTGAAGGTCATCGTCAAGCTCATGATTAAGGTAACTACTGAATACGCCTTGTTAAAGTTAGTAACATTGCTCGTTACGAACAAAATTTGAAAAGTTCTATTCCCAGAGGTATGCAGACCTTGTTCAAGTTCACATAACCTTAGAGTGACCTTCAAGGTTACAATTTACTTGTGTTTGATCTGGGTACATATCTGAACGTATAATTTTCCGCTCTATCGATTACCGATGTAAAAAAAGAGGGTTTCCATTTTTTTGAAAGTTGACCTTCAAATGACCTTGAAGGTCATCGTCAAGATCAAAATAAAGGTCACCATTGAATTCCTCGTTGGAAGTTGCTTTATGAATGACCTTGAACTCCCTGAAAAATATCTTTCCTGAGGAAATATTCAGCCGTCCCGGGACTCTTGTGACACTCGGTATATTGTTAATAAGTATCATAGCATTTAATCTCATGATATGTAAAGTGCAAAATTAATAAAATCGGAGCTTCAAAGTGGACAAAATGAATTAATGGTATAATTAAAATATAGAACATTTGCAATCATTAATATAAGATAAAAGCTCACACTAAATTAACATACCGTAAACTGGGGCTAAGCGGCACATGTGGTAGAAAGCGGCGCGTTTTTGATTCTGCATTTCTGAATGCAACTAACAATTGTGAAACTTCAATTGAAAACCCCATAAGAAGCAATATCGCATTTTAAAAACAATGGATCTAATTTCGTAATAATTTGAACGTAAATGTGATATATTGTCCATCCCCTTCAAAAATATTTGTTATATGCTATATGATATTGTTGTATGTTATATGATATATGTATTTATATAGATATACAGAAAATTTCGAAATAATGGTAAGAACTTCAATGTTAGTGCACTACTGCAAAGTATAAATATATGCAGTTTTGCAGCTGTAAGAAGTTTGTTGTACCGACCGAGCAGTGGGTTCAGTGAATTAGCATGAATAACGCGCTTTTTGTGCATTGAAATAGTAAAGAGGAAGAAATACGTACCATTATGGTAAAGAGAGAGGATTTTTTATGTTTAAATAATTGGAAGGACGACTAAATGTTACATTCGTGGACAGGAAATCAAAAACTATTGTCATAACTCATGAAAGGAATGCATGTCTGCCGCAGAATCTCAATTTCGCGCATGTCTCCCGCACTCTACTGCACAACTAGTGCAGTTCCTCAAGTACGCGAATGTTGGGTGGTGCATTGCATGCATGGGTACGGGTAGCAAAATACACATTTGGGGTTAGAGCCTTACGGCCACCCGTTCTCCAATAAATTCATTTTTTACGGTAGAAATTCATAATCGTCAGAAGATTGCGTGCTGCGTATTTAAAATTTTATTTATTATTTTTGTCCTTATTGTTTATTACAATAAGTCTTATTTTGTACTAGCACAAATTTACCGGGTTTTGCCCACATAGTAAAAAATGTCTGCTTAATACTTGCAATACATTGCATTGTAGTTTTCAAATGCTAGTTTTATAATGTTGCTTTTCATGCATTGCAATTTTATCTCAAATGTATTGCAATTTCGGAATACCATTGTTAAAACAATTTTAGACAATTTTGCGACCAGTAAATGGCGATACTGGCACTTTTCTTAGTAAAAATATTAAGAATGGCCATTTTTGTGCTGAATTTAATTGCGTTTAAAAAATTTGGAAATTTTTATTATTTTTTTTAGCATATTAGGAACCGAGGAAAATGGTCTAATAGATGTCCTAAATGATTTTATCAATATTTTTTATTTATTTGTTGCTACGCAGTTTTTATACAGTTTTTAGCTTAAAATTGTTTGAGGCAGCACTTAGAATTATCCGATTATTATCGCTTCAACTTATATTTGGAAAAAGTTTGATATATACGTGTCAAAAAAAGTCTTTTTTGGACCACCCTAGTCTACGTATAAGAAAAAAGTTTCGTTTTTAAAAATGGGCTACTGTTCTAGGACAAAAAAAATAAATCTAACTTTAAGCCAAATTAATCGGCTTAATCCAAGGCGTGACAAAAATAAGATGTAACAAAAGTGAGACTTTTTGCTGGGAAAAGTGTTAAAACAATCAAATTAAACAATTTTACAGTGGAAACAAATACTTAAAATTTTTGAACTTGAATTGAGAAAAATTTATCTCAAATTAAGACTTAAATCTAGTATTCAGATATTGACTTTACTATTTATTATTGAATTTAGTGCAAAACAATTTTAAGAATCTTTGTTTACAGTGTTGGCCCAATAAAACTTTGCTTATTCGTCTGAAATCATTTTGTCAGAAAAGTAATTGGAAAACTATATCTAAAATTAATTTCTTTGAATAATCTGAGTTCCAATTTATGGACAAATGTTTCGAAAATTTTTTGTAAGAAGATTACTAAACTTTCAAATTCATAACTTATAAACTATTATCACAAAAGGTTCGGTCTATGAAAAATTTATACATTTGTTGACCTTAAGAATTCATTAACCGATATTTCCACGAAAGCAGAGTATATTGGGTTGATTTGGAACACTATTTTTATTAGACCTTCGCCTTTGGGCCAATCAAGAAAATATCGTGTGGTATAATCCAGGCTTCGATTTTATTCTCTCTCGAGCAATTTAATTTATTTGTCCATCAATCGACAATTCGATTTCGAGAACGACATTTATCTAATGACTTTCCTTGAGTCTGCCTAAAAAAACACATACAAGGATGACCAAATACAATAATACAAAAAAAATATTTATTTTTCCTAAACTTATTTGTTTTTCCTTAAAAATGTAATTAATTCATGAGCACTCAATAATAAGCAATTTGATTTACCATATGCGAAATACGAATTGTTCAAATAAATTTGCATGATAAAAATAGGTGAAAATATCTCTTAATAAGTTTTAATTTTAAATAGATTTCTCATAATTGTTATTTTAAATGACTGCATTTATTACCAACTGATATAAATATTTTTTATTCAAAATCGTTACTATTTCTGAAATTTTAGTTATTGAAAGTTTTTTTTAATCAATAGACTTTTACAGATGCCTGAACTATCGACATTCGTAAGACATGACAGTAATCTGGCGCACTCTGTTTACATATTCATGAAAGCTATGAAAGCTATGCCTTTTGTTGGTAAAATCGTTTTAAAAAAGGATGTAATAAAAAATATAATCACTATTTTCATCTATCCAAAAACTACTGTTGAAAAAGAAAACCTTTTTCCTTATTATTCTTATATAAACATTACTGAAAAGTATATAGTGATATATAGTTTTATTTAAACATAACTCAGATATACATAAAAAATTCTTTTGAGTAAAGTGCCTAAACTTGTTTTCATTTTCAATTCTGACCGATCTATTAATATTATGTATGTATTTTAAATTATCTGATTTTGAAAAATTCTGAGTAAAATATTGAAATATTTGAAAATATACCATTATCGAAGAATTCAATTTAAAATTATTGAATGTTGATGTTTCCAGAATAAAAATATAATCATGCGAATGTAAATTTGTTCCATTTTGTTTCAATATACTCGACTTAAAACGTCTAAAAGCTTAATTTTAAACCTTGTTTTAAACAATTTTCTTTTACTTTTTCGACATTTAATAATATCACTTAAGTTGCTTTAATTAAATTCCATTATATACGAATAACTCGTAAATTAAAAATTAATACTGGTTAAGTATGTGACCCTTCTCAGGGAAATATTGTGTGCCACTCTAAATCAAAAGTTATCACTATTCACATCAGTAGCGAAAACTAATTATTGTGCATTGAGTCGAAGGCCAATTTATTATAAGAATTTCGCATGATAATTTCTAAACATGCTATACGTTTCACATTTCAACAGCTTATAATTATTTCAGTAGATTATTTATGAAAACAAATTATTTTGAAACTGTATTCGAAATATATTCATAAGAACTCTTGCAGACTCCTAGCATTACCGTTTAAGTTTCAAAAAGGATTGTTTCTTCACACTTATTGGTCACAAAGTATCTTTCATGATGAAAATTAAGAGACTCGCGATTTCTCCAAGTTTAGTGGCTTCACTTAGCTATCCTCAATTGCATGAAGTGAGTAGCGTTTGTTGTAACAAATGTGCAGATTTATTTTAAGAGAAAAATTGTATCATCGGAAATTTTATTGTATCTCGTGTTGTTTTTCCGTAAATTATAATTATTTATTTTTTATTTTACCAGAAAACAAACACATGTGCTACGCATGCGATTATTATTTTTTGTCTCACCATCTGACATAAGAGAAAAGAAAAGCAAGGACAATATCTTTGTTAATTGATGAAAATTTATATCTGAAACTATGAATCTTCAACCAATAGATTTGAATTCTCAACAAAAAATGTAATAGTTGAAACTTCAAAGAAAAAGATTTTAATTCAAAACAAAAAAAGTTGAATTCACCCCAAAAAGTCGATTTTTCAATGAAAACAGATCATTTTCAAACTAGCAGTTGAACTTTTAACCAAAAGAAATTACATTTCTGCCAAAAGATTTTAAACCAAATATTTAAATCTTCGGTTAAAAAAATTAACTTTTAACCAAAAAATACGAACTTTGAATAAAATAGTTAAATCTCCAACTAAAGAGAAGAATGTTCAACTAAAATTCTGAATATACGACCAGATAAATAAATTTTTCACAAAGTTGATCAACTTTCTCCAAGTAGTTGAATTTTCAACAAAAAAGGTGAATTTTCAAATAAAAAAGATAAATGTTCGACTAAAAATGGAATAGATGAATTTTCAGTTAAAAAATTAATTTTTCCCAAAAAACAATTTTTTTACAAAATAGTTCAATTTTCAACGAAAGAGATGAATTTTAACTAAAATAATGAATCTTTAACACAAAAAATTAATTTTTAACACATTCTCTCAACTTTCAGCCAAGTAGTTGAATTTTTAATTAAAAATTACGAATTTTCAACGAAGAATGTCATAGTTCACATTTTTACTAGAAAACATTTTTATTTTTAATCAGAAAACAGTTGAATTCAACAAAAAAATACACATTTTCAACAAAATACTTGAATCCTCAACCAAAAGAGATAAATTTGCAACTAAGCAGTTTCATTTTTAACCAAAAAATATAAAATTTCTACCAAAAACGTTGAATTTTTTAACCAAAAAAATCAAAGACAATATTTTTCATCAAAACGTTGTAATTTTCTTGAAAAATATCAATTTCCGACGAAAAACAGTAACATAACCAAAAGATGTTTAAAATTGTAAGTTTGATTCTTGAAGTCAAATGATTTTTGTTTAAAATCACCGATTTACGATGAAAAACGCTAATTTACTCTATTATTGTTCAAATATTGTTAATATTATTTGAAATCTAATGCTTTTTTATTAACATCTTGTAGTTGGTAGGGAGGCTTAAGCGAGTGCGACCAGGCGGTCCAGCGGACCTCGGCCCGAGAGTGTATGCATATAGATGAAAGGATCCCTATACACGAGCTCTCCTGGTATGTATGATTGTAGTATGGTTGTATTGTATTTATTGTAGTTCAATTTTTGTATAATCATTGATTCATTTTAATTTACTATCATTACCTACTGAATTATATAACAATTTTAATTAATTATGACATTTCCAAGCGCTTTCTTCTGCATGAAGCACCCCGCCCGAAATGGTTTTCCATGATTATTTCGGAAAGGGTGCATCGAGCAAAGAGGAAATTTCGCAGACATTTTGTACATAAAATATAAATAAAAAACTATGGTATTCACTTTTTCTTTATCCGCCATACTTTCCGAGATATCCACCCTGGGAGTAGGGGGTGAGATTGATAACGTGGGTCTCACGCTCCTGTCGTAGCTCATATCTCCAAATGAGATGGTTTTTCGATGAAAATGCATTGAACTTAAGTTATAGAGCGTACAATTCTGCATAATTTCCGTAACGTGCAAGATTAACCAGAAACGACCCCATTTCGAGATATGAGCTACGAAAGAAGCGTACGACGCGCGCGGTACCACTCACCCCCTACTCCCAGGGTGAATATCTCAGAAAATATGGCCAACAAAGGAAACGTGAATACCGTACTTTCTTATGCATATTTAATGTACAAGTTGTCTGTAAAAATTCATTCTTCCCCGGCGCACCCTTTTTGCAATAATCCTCAAAAAGCACTTTTTGGGGGTGTTTTTCACGACTTAAGGGTGTTTTCACCCTTCACCTCAGGTCGAAATTATTTTTTATTAACTCCTTATGCCTTAAGGAATATTCATGCCAAATATTAATCATTTATCATTATTTTTTTTTCAAAGTTTATAAATGTTAAAAATTGTTGGTCCACAATTTTGAACTTCTTTTCCCTCAAATTCACAATCAGAAACCCCAATATATATAAGCACAGTGTTTTTGTCGCTCTAGGACTTAATTTATCCAAGTTAATCAAGTTTCTAATCGATTTTTGGAAACTTAGAAAAAAAACATGGATTTTCAAATTAGCGCACAATATTTTTTGTTTAACTTTTCATTGCTTTAGGGCAAATTTGTCATATGTAATTTCTTATGTTAAATTGTGCTGATCACTTAGTCTAATTATCTTTAGAGAAACGAGAACAAATGATTAGACCAAGTAGTCGGTACAATGTAAGATCAGACATTAATTAATAATACTGGTGGACAAAATAACATCAATATTCTATATTTTTTATCAGTTTGACTAGTCTACGCCCTTTTCCAGGTCACCTATTTTTTCGGGACATATAAATGCAGCCAAGTTTCAACTTTCATTTAAAAAATTTAAAACATAGTAATTATGTATAAAATTATCTTCTAATTCCATGTGTAAGCAAGATATTATACATTTTTATCATTAGAACATGAATAATCAGAGACATATGCCTTTACCGAATTAAAAGTAAATCAATACATTTTTATTTAATTGAGAAATTCAAAACAGTTTATTTGATAAACAACTTGTATTGCATTTCATTTATTTTATAGTCTGACTAATGATACTAGCCCATTTTGAATTTAATTTTGATTATTGTATTTCAAGCTCCAATATTACCTGAAATAATAATAAATAAATAATAAATTTGTGAAAAAACAATTATATTTAAAAGAACAATTGTATACTCGTCCGTTTCTATTTCGTCGATGAACATTTAAACTTATATTACACAATTTCTTGAAATTTTACTGTTTTTATAGCAGGGGGCTATTAAGAAAATAATTATGTGTTACTCTCTGACGTTAAAAATTGTATTATTTTGGCCTCCATACTAAGCGACTAGTATTTTATAATAATTTTTTCAAAATTAACAACAAAAACAAACTTTCAAAATGAATGTCCTCAAAAGAGAAGATTCTAGTCGGAAGTATTACCATTATATTATTGTTACTATTACCCAGGTAATTCTCAGTATAGTAATGTCTAACAGTCATTTACCCACTTTTAGCATTTGAGTCAAACTTCAGATTAAAAATTATATTTTGGAATGAAGAAAATAAATCATTGAATAAAATAAATATAATTATGAGCAAGACTTGTATTTATGTCTTGTCCCATTAATTTAGCTAGAATTGTATTGAAGCATGCAGATTCACTTGCGGGAAAAAACACATAAAGAAACTTTTTCAAATTGACAAATGTAAATTCATTCCGCAGTTTCTATTTTCCTGTTGAGAGAGGATAAAATGTTGTCGAAGTTTTGGCTAGTTAAATAATAATTGCTTTTATATTCAATTGACAACATTCGCCCCTTCACTTGGCGCGGCCTGGGTCGGAGCTGCCAAGGCTTATGATTTGAAATTTGTTAACAATGTTTGTTGAGCGCCAGCCAGCTTTTCGAAACTGGCAAAAAATGCAAAATAAATTAATCATTGAATTATTTTAAATTCACATGAGCATGAGACAAAGATAGTGAGGGGTTCGATGGGCGGACCCATGAAATTAAGAGAAGAAAGTTCCAAAACAATATTATATTTTACAGTATCCAAATAGTTCACACCCAGTTATCGAATGCGTTCGTAAAATTTACAAATCAAACTGACGAAAATTGATGAAAGTTAGTATCCAATTCCTCGAGGAACAATAAAAATAATTTTATTACAAAAGCGATCCACGCTAGTCGTGTCGTCGAAAATAAGTGTCGATTGTACTGCTTCTCTCGTAATGAATTTTGTCTTCAAGGCGTATTCCCACCACGTGACGGCTAATTCATGTTTGTAGCGGCTCAATGCGTCGATAAGTAGGGAATCGTTTCGATCGACAAATTCAAATTTAAAAATAATTATGTTTGACAATTTTGACTTTATAAACTGGCTTAATAATGAGTCCTAGATAAAGCAGTAATGATATTAGAGATTTCGAAGATATTGATCCTCGAATTTACGTCTGCGGGAAATTAGGTGTTGAAATTATATTCCTGTCACATTCTCTCCTTTCGAACCGCAACGTCAAGGTGAGAATATGATTGGCGGGGTACTGAAAAATCAATTATGATTAATGTATACATATACTTAAGAATACTTGTAGAAATGGCAATTCCATCTGAAATACTGAAATTAAAGTTAGACTTGAATTAGAAAATTACTGTTAATTTTATTAGTTTAAAATTGACATAAACAATATAATATATCTTGAGGACTCTTTTAGCAGTTCTTATATTTCTAAACGCATTTTATTATCTAATAGGTCGACTTTTGCCGAAATGGTTTTGACTAGGTGTCAAAAGTACATCGGACGCAAAGAACGCAAAGAATACAAAATTTAATTTTAAAGTGATGCAATATCAACCTGACGAGGGATAACTCGGGCTGTCTAAATCAAACACAAAATATCTCGTATAATCGTAAAAAGAAGAAAGACAAATATGGTCAAATGAACACCAATGTAGAATTGATAAAAGTAATAATAGAAGGAAAAAAAAATGTCGACAAAAGAAAATAGACGAAATTTAGACAAGAATCTCCTGTCCGTCGAAGACTTTGGGCCGATCTTTCATGATTTCGTCGAGTGTCATGTTGTAGAACGGTGAGGTCAGGCACTGGATAGCGACCTTTCGCTTTTCCTCCGATAATTGTCATGTACTTTGCGCTTCTGGATTGACCGGTTTGTCGGCGATTTTAAGGGCATTCTCCCTAATTAGGAATTTCCTAATTTGGTTTGGGCATTCGTCATCGTCCGTGACTTTCGCTTTGACCTTCCTTTCAAGCTCTTGTTCCCCTTCATTTATTAAAAAGATATGGTCTATGGCTTTGGTACCGTATATTACAGTCCGGACACTCTAGACAGTAGAGTTCCAGATCTCGAGAACACCCTGAACACCGTCCAAGGGCCCGCTCGTACTCGATGCCATGAGGGTAGATACAGTCGAGCGTGTCAAAGCCTCACAAATGCGGCAGAGTCCCGGGCGATAAGGCAGCTGGCAATCTTTGAAGTGGTGTGTGCGTGAACGACAATTAACACAACCACTGATGTGCTGTTTCCCAACAAAGGAAACGAAGGTTTGAGTACCACTGTCTACCTTCTTGGACACTGCCTTAGTGACAAGTATCTACAGTCTGTCATGTAGAGTGGCTGTTCCTGTCCTTTAGGATTCGTCAAATGTGGGACACCCAGTTCTTTTAGGACGTCCGCATAGCTGGGAATTTTGTCGAATGGCAATGTGTCGACCTTTACTTATGGAGCCGTCACTGCTCGTGGGTTATCCGTCGTCTTTAATTGTGCACCGGTCTCTACCGACTTCTACGAAGGGTGAGCGAGCCTCGGTATTCGGTTTCTTTTCAAGTTTTCGTTATATTGTTCCTCCGCTGAGATCCTCTCGGGTTTTGTCAGCTTCAAAACCGGGGTGGTAGGTGCTGGATTTCATCCAGCAGTCTCTAGCCCTCTGCTCGTGGAGATGGTATTTCAGAGATTGCACCAGTTGATGTTCCGGCTTTGACGAACTCGTCCAATTTCAAAATCGGGCATTCAAAAGAACCGACTCCTGACAACTCGAATTTCGTCTCGTCTGATGAGAAATCATCGGCTTTTTCTCTGGCTGCTTTTTCGGCTTCGGCAATCTCCAACTTCATGGTCAGCAATTTCAGCTCCAACTCCATCTGCTGTTGTCGAAGGAGATGAATTCCCGTGGGAGTTGCCTTTGGTGTGGACCTGCCGAAAGTCGAGGTTGAGGAAATGTCGTTAGACATTTTGCTAGTTTCTTTTGACAAGACGGGTGGTAAAATTTCGCTGCTGCCATTCAACGCCGAAAACATTTATTATTTAGCACGCAGGCTTCGACGTGAAATTTTCAAGTCTGTTACACAATATTTACCGACTGCTTTACCAACCTCATCTGACAATTCCACGGTTACTGGACCATATATTTTGCTTACAAAGGCAGGCCCTACATAACGGTGTACCAATTTTCATGAACAAGACTGAGCCTTATTACTCAACTTTTTATTAGGATAGTAAACCTCGTCCCTACTTTAATATCCACTGACTCGACTCTATCCGAATTGGCCTTGGCTAAACGTTTTTCTGAGCTTTTCTTAATTTGATTCTCAAATTTGTGACGAAATTCGTCAATTATACTCATACGCTTGATCCAATAATCAATTGAATCGTTATTAGAGCAATTTTCAGTTTTTTCAGAGGACTGGGTGACATGCCTGACAAGGCTTCGCGTCCATGGTTAAGAAAGAAGGGCGATATTCTACTGCCAGAATGTGGGACAGTGTTGTAAGCCAATTGAATTTTTGTCCCATTCTTTATGTTTATGTGTTTGATTCCCCTAGCCGTTAAAAGAGCTTTCATATATTTATTCAAGTATTCTGTTTCATTGTCAGTGACAATGGACTTTGGCGTACCCCAGCGATCAAAAATTGTTTCAAGAGCCCTTACTACCGATTTTCCAGTTCTTTGTCGCACTAGGAACAATTCGAAAAATTTTGTGTAAAGATCCTGAACAACTATCAAATCTGAATTTCCCTTTCTCGTTCGCGTTTGAGAAACAATTGTATCAACGGATAACTGAGCCCATGGAGATTGCATTGATCTCGTTGTTAGTTGACCTTTCACAGGGTGTTGATCAAATTTGACTATGGCGGTAAAATAATAACTCGTTATTTTCGATTTTCCTTTCAGAAAATCTTTCTAGCTGATTTTTTACCAGATCGAATTTTGCTTCATACCAGTCCTGATCACAGATCGTATTCAGTTGAATTCGACCTTGTACAGCATCTTCGATAGCTTTTTCGCACCCAAGAGGATCCATATCAACATCGAACATGCGAGAAAGCGCGTCAGGCGCTTCGTTAGTTGTACCTCGTCTGTGTTCGACGGTGATATCGTGCTGGTATAGATAAATAGCTCACCTTGCTAGTCGATCTATAGAATTTTTCAATCCATGCAACCAATCCAATCCAAAATCACTGGCATCAGTGCATAAATTGAAAGTCTACCGTGGAATTGGAACAAGCAACTGAGGGACGTTTATTAAGGTCTCATTCACTTCGTCGAACGATTACTGTTCGACTTCTGTCCATTTCCAAGGAACTTTTGGACTTGTTAATTTGTTCAGAGGAACCTGAATTCTGGCAAATTTTTATAAATTTCTATGTTACCCATTGACAAGACTGACTATTATCCAGTCATCAAGATACGTGAAAATCTGATCGACCAATTTTTTTGGTAGTTTTTGTTCCGAAATCAAGTCTTGGCAACGTCTTTTCAAGGAGTCCATCAATTTTTTGAAAGTTGAAGGTGCTCCCGTTAAAACGTAAGGCATTCTGCTCCATTCCAACAGTCCTTTACCTTCAACTACGAAAGCCGTATATTTTCGACATTCTTCATCCACGGGAATTTGGTAAAAAGCTTCACTCATATCCAAGGTCGAAATTATTTTGGCTTGACATAATAGAGACAAGATCGACTCCATATTGTGCAAAGGGTATGCGGGCTTTTTGGTTTTCCGATTAAGTGGCTGGTAATTAATACAAAATCGAAATCCACCATTAGCTTTAGGAGCCCTCACTGGTGAGCAAACCCATCCGCTATCACTCCAGGTAACATACCTCTTTTCCAATAGTCGGTCAGTTTCTTTGTCAATAAATTTGCGAATAACCTCACTTCGACGATACTGTTTCTGGCGATTGGGCACTGGATCGTTCAACTCAATGACAACCGAGAGTGTTTGTAACTCTCTCGCGCTTTTAATGCTATGTGATAGTGGATATAATATTTTACTACCACTCAGGGTCCAAGTCTGTGAAAACGGATTCACCAATACCTTGAAATTCAACCAGAAATCAATTCCAAGTATCATTTCACCTGATAGCTCTGGTAAGATACTGAACCATTGAGGTCCGTACATGTCACCTATATCGATCACGAAACCCACACCATCAAGTCCTATGATAACTGACCCATCCCCGAGGTAAACTCCTGATTGAGATGTAAATTGATTCACTCAAGAACAACGTCTCGCTTGCACTGTCAATTATACCATGAATTTTCTCTCCGAAAATATTAATTTTGACTGGTATTTTTATTTACTTTATCGGTTCTTTAAGTGGGCCGCTTTCACGATATATTCTTCTTTGGCCGAGTCTGTGGATAATACGAGAAGGCAATCAAGACGGAGTCCAAGCCTTGAAAGAATTATTTTCAATTTTATTTTCAGGAATGGGATCACTATCTGAACTGTGGTCTGTCAAAGTGGACAAATTAGCAGTCGGTTCAAGTCTGTCAGTTTGTATTGAGGACTCCACTTCATCGTCTGTGTCGTATTCAGTGCCACCAGGGTTTTTGTCAAATATGTGCAATTCTGCTTTATCAAAGGACTTGAATACTGATTTATTTTCAACCACCAATTCCGAACAATCCAAATTTTTGGATTGATCATTATTGATAATCTTTTCAGTTTTCAGCATATCCCTAGATGTTGAAGGGCCTTGACGATCCTCCATTATGCCCTTTTGTTCAGAAACCTGAGGTGGGGTTATTGAAGGCTTTTGGAGTTTCACTGTTTCTTTGGGCAGTCTACATTCGTATGTCCTACCTCACGACAAAGACAACAAACCAACTTTGATTCTGCCGTGCAGAAACGTGCAGTGTGTCCTGTTTCACCACAATTAAGACAGTACATTTTTGACCTGTCAAATGTAAACTTTCGGGTTTCCGATTTCGTTAGTTCACCGGAGTTTTTTTTTGAAACATTATTTTTATTATCAACTGAATCTTTAGTTGGCTTAGATTCAAAACGTTCTAGATTCTTGTCCAATCTTTGACGAACTAAGGATTTCGAATTCTTCTTGGGACTCAGAGATTCCTTGGGTCGGAAAGCATTCAACTTAGTGGCTTCTTCACCACTAAAATCTTCTTCACCTGATTCCACTTCAAGTTCGTCATCGAATTTGTCAGTTGACTCGAGTTTACTCTGGACGTAATTCAACTCAGGTCGATCTGACCTACAACGAAATCTTTGTGTTTCCATCGTTCTCTGATAGAGATAGCTACGTTCATTCACGTAATGTACGAAATCGGTATAATTTCGCAGTGATAAATTCAAGATTTCGAAAGTCAGTCGTGGGATACAATTGGTCAAAAATTGTTTTAATTGTTCCTTGAACTCAGGTGGGTATTGCATTCGCTCAAAAATGAGTCGAGCGCGACAAGCGAACTCTGCGAGGGATTCTTTCTTCACCCCTCACTTGTATCGGAAAGCACAAGAAAAGTCCTTTCACGAGTACCATGAGTTTCTATTCACAAGATACCATGACCTGTATGGTCCTTCGAAAATTTTCAACGAACGAGGAACAAACCAATCTTTATGTACTCCGCTCAAACTGATGTAATCTTCATGAATCAGAAAGAACTGTTCTGGGTTCTTCTCAGTTTCAGGGAAAGTTAATTTCCACGAGCTCACACTTTGACCTATTTTCATAGCAATATCGTTGCTATCGTAGCTAGCGGAACTCCTACCAGATCTATTTGTCGATGTTGGATTTTGCCATGGTTATGAATTACTCGAGGAGCGATATCCAGAAGAATCGTTGCTATCACTCGAGTCGTCCTCCCGCCAAGAAAATAGCGAGCCTATCATTCGTCTAGACGGATCATTTAAGCTTTGACCTGATGACGGATGTCTGAAAGAGTCAGAAGTACGACTCAAACTTCGAACCCTATTTCGTTCAGGCTGGGAACTCCGCAAGATCTCCTGGTATTGACTTTCAGTCATTAAAGTTTCTTTGTCGACAAAACGACCATCATGTGGTAATTCACTCATCAAGACTCGAATAACCCGTGGAATTGTTTTATCGATTCCTGGTCCAAAATCTTTTGAGTAAGCATTTTGTGAATCATCGTTGTCGAATTCTGGACGAGGAGCTTGAGAGTTAGTATATGAGTGTCTCGCTTGGTTCGTATTTCCTTCTTCTTTGAACCATACGTGACGTAACGCCCTCTCCACTGAACCTCTTTCGTCTTTTTCGTGCAACGAATTCGGTTTTGGTCTGAGTACCAAAGTAACAGATCTATTGGGACCAATCTCGTATTGCACGAAAGCACCCAATCTCGACGAATCATTCACAGGTGCTAAACTGTAACCTTGATGACGTTGATCTTGTCTTTTATCCGAAGGATAATCTGGAAAGTTGAAATCGCGAACTTTTTTCTGTAAATTTTCTCCTCTTTCGGCCCTGTAAGTACTAGTGGCATTTGGAGGGGGTGGTCTTAAGCCTTGATTTTGATTCGACAATGTCAGGCCCTCAATTGACTGTTTCAGCGCTGCGACTGCATCATCAAATTGTGAGCAAACAGTATTCAACTTGCGTTCTATCATGTCAAATCTAAGGTCTCTACATGCTTCAGGAAACCCTACTTGTTGTGTGGCAGTGAGGGTTCTAGAGCCTCTTCCCCTTCCCCTTCGTAAACTTAAAGGAGGATTTATCTTTTGTTGATTCGCAACCCCAGGATCATTTAGGGCCTGAGCTTGCGGAACCGATCCGTTATTTTCTGGATTATTACCTGGCATTTCTCCTCTGAAAGTTTCACTCAGTGGGTTTTCTGCGTTATTGTCGGAAGCAGTGTTCTCCGACAAATTTTCGCGAATTTAATTTCTGAACTGTCGAGATTTATCCGACATTCTACCAGGGGGTGTTACAAACATTATGAGTTTGATTGAAACAATTGGAAGAAAGCAACGTTGAGCCAAAGAAATCTCAAATTAGTCCAATTCATCAAAACACGTCCGAAAATTTCCAGCACATAATCAGAAATGCGATCTTTTTTTCAGGATATTCCTTGACATTTAAATCTATTTATCGCAAATTTATTCGATTTTTCAAAATTATTGAATTATTCAAATTTAGGTTTTATTACCAGTCACACAATCATGGTCAAACATTAGTTGTGAAGCATGGTGTAAACAAATTGTTCAAATTCAAAATTCGAATATCCGCAATTGAAGTATAATTTCGTCAAACCATCAAGTAGAAACCTAACCAATTTGATTCATCCAGTTAAATTTAATTTAATTCTGTTAAGACTTCCGTATTTATTTCCAAATATCCAATTTGAATCATTACGGGTGAAACTGCAATGTTTACCTCCAAGGTCCTTTCAATTTAAGGACTTGAATTCAATATTTTGACAACAACTGTGGCAATACACAATTGCTTGTCTCAAAGTAATCAGTAAGATCAGTGAAAACACCAGAAATTCGCAGAATCTCAAATTTCGTCGAAAATTAGGGCAAAACCCGTTAAACTCGACTAAACTGGCACACCTAAACACGAGATGCCATCCTCGTGAAATTCATAAAAATCGTTTAAAAATATTTCAGAATTCAAAGTTGGTAGGAACTGCCAGGGCAAGACCTAAACATTCCGACCAACTGACAAGCCCAAATACGGGACGCCATCCTCATAAAATTCACAAAATAAATTTTCTGTCAAACAACAGAGCAAGATCTAATTGCCTGACATAATCTTATAAATCTCCAAATTCAATATTCAGTTATTTTGGCAAGCCTAGATATGAGATGCCATCCTCATATAATTCAAAATTCAAAATGTTATGTTCCCGAGCTGTTGTCAGATGAGGTTGACCTAACCGCAAAATTCACATGTCACAAATTTCATGGTACACAATATTTCATTCGATGACTATGGCAAGACATAGATCGCCAAATATCAACATTTCAGATAATACAGGTTTCAAAATGTTTACAGACAAATATAATCCGTATAATATTTCAGAATAGCATCCAATTAGTTCATGCCAAATAATTACAATAGCAAGATAAAGATCCCGAAAAGATATAAGCAAAGCAACTGTCGACTATTTCGTCGAACTATAGTATAATCACTAGGCTATACCACGCTCACACTCACACATAACACAATCCGATTTACATGCTTTTTTCTTTGTGCTTTGACATCCCGCTTGAGATTTTATTTCAAAAATCTTTGATTTCCCATGTGCAAATTCCAATTTAAATATTTCATTACATTTCAAAGTACAATTGCAATCAGTTCTACACAGTCAAAAATTTTACTTTATTTAAGATAATCTGAAGGAAAGCAAAGGTTAGCTCGCAACGGCCTTGAAAGATAAGCAAGCGTACCCTTTAGTCGAAATTGCCGTGTTTACGGAGCACCTCGTTGCCGGTTCATCCGTGACATTTACACAAGCTACGATTCAATGCTCACACACACACGCTACGCCGTTCCGCCATGCCTTTGCCTCGTGCTAAATTTTAATTAGAACTGTCTTATTCACTGATTTTATAAGAAAAATTAGCCCAATTGCCTCACGTTGGGCGCCAAATCAGACAGGATAAAATTTTGTCGAAGTTTTGGTTAGTTACATAATAATTGCTTTTATATTCAATTGACAAAATTCGTCCCTTCACTTGGCGCGGCCTGGGTCGTAGCTGCCAAGGCTCATGATTTAAAATGTTTTAACAATGTTTGTTGAGCGCCAGCCAGTTTTTCGAAACTGGCAAAAAATTCAAAATAAATTAATCATTGAATTATTTTAAATTCACATGAGCATGAAACAAAGACAGTGAGAGGTTCGATGGGCGGACCCATGAAATTAAGAGAAGAAAGTTTTAAAACATATTACATTTCACAGTATCCAAATAGTTTACTTACAGTTATCGAACGCGTTAATAAAATTTACAAATGAAACTGACGAAAATTGACGAAGATTGGTCTCTAATTCCTCGAGGAACAATAAAAATAATTTCATCACAAAAACGATCTACGCTAGTCGTGTCGTCGAAAATAAGTGTCGATTCTACTGCTTCTCTCGTGATGAATTTTTTCTTGAAGGCGCATTCCCACCATATGACGGCTAATTCGTGTTTGTAGCGGCTTAATGCGTCGATAAGTAGGGAATCGTTTCGATCGACAATTTCAAATTTAAAACTAATTATGGTTGACAATTTTGACTTTATAAACTGGTAAGTATGGCTCACTCGGTTCCAGCCGGAGATCATGAAGTTCATATAAGAAGAGTGAGAAAAGGAAGTGTACGAGGCGGTATAATGGGAAGAGGATATAGATTTTTCAATTAATCTGGAATTCCCGTATTATATACTCAAATCATTTTTCAATCTCTGAACATGTTCAAACCATCTTCACAAATTTCTCACATTCTTATCAAATAGTGTCTCCTCTACACAACATTCTTCGAGAATCCTCTCATTACTGACTCTGGTAATTATCGTTTTATCACATACATTGCGCAGGTATTGCATGCCAAGAGCGTTAATTTCACTCACTCAGATAAATTTCCTCTTGTGTCTCAAAAATAATTTTTTTGCAGAAAACTTCACTTCTTTCAGCCAAATAATTCTGTCTGCATAATAGAGATATTCAAGTAGTTAAAAAAAAAACAAGCAAGAGGACGATCCTTCCGTTTCAAAACAACTTTTTCTCTGAGTCTCTTATCCTTTTCTTGGCAGGTCCAAATCTCGCTACCGTATACCACATTAAGTGCAAGTATGTAATTATATATAACATGTGCAGCTTCATTTGATATATTTTTACTTCTGGTAATGTTTCCTACCCAACTGATAACCTCCCTGCGCTCATTTATACGCCTGTCTGTCTCTGCATCGATCTGTCCATCATTTGTAAATAGACTACCAAGATACACGCACATCTCTACTTGCTGTACCCTCTCACTGTGTAAGGGAATGTTGCATACTATTAAGTTACCCTTTCCTTCAAACACCTTACTTTTAGTTTTATTCACGTTACTTTTAAGGCTCATGCACTTCATGCTAGTATTCAGTTTGCTCAACATTCTTTGCAAGTCTTCGATTGACTCAGTCGTAACAACCTTATCATCTGCGAATGCTAACCCACGCACCTTCAGTGTCTCGAGATCCACACATTCTTCATCAAGGAGGGCAAGATGACATAACGCAACCTTGACCAACGTAGCCTTTCGTCACCCCCGCCCCCCCGACCCTAAAAAAACCGCGTGGTTTATGGAAGGCCCCTTTGCTACCTGCATTACTGTTTTTATTGCTTTCAGGAGCCATCCATTGACTCAGTACTCTTTCAGGACTTACCAAAGCTTACTTCTATCCACCTTATGAAACGATTTTTCTAGATCAACAAATGCATAGAAAATTTTCTGTTTATCCTCAAACATTTTCTATGATTTGCCTGATTCTAAATTAAAAATTAGTCAAATGGAAGCTTCTAATGTGTCCCTTAAGGGTTTACATTTTTCTTGTATCTCTTCCCTATTCCTTTGCACCCCCCTCCCCCCGACACACTTACTTGGTGGTGGGAGGGGGAACTAAAGTTAAAGATGGGTTCCGAACCACCAAGAGCAACAGCTTCAAGTACTTAGATAACCTTTTTCTCTAGAGGTACCGGTCCCACGGCTCTACGGAGATAAACAACTCCTTTGCGTGAATCAAACCCGCAAGCCGACGGAGTGGGTCCAAAGCCTACGCCTTAGCCCCCACGACCATCGTCCCACTCTAATTAAAAATTATAAAACAGCATAATGCAAAAATAACCTGAAATAATAATAGGTATTATTGTGAGTTGATACTGTAAGTCTCAAGACAAAAGTACTGACAAAGATCCACTTTATTTTTTCGCAATTGTTGAAAATTGTTTTAAAAAGTGTCTTGGATGACAAATGTCCTTTTGTTTAAAAATAATGTTTCTTGACACAACTGGAATTTAATCTTAAATTTAAGGTTAAAAGGATCTTCACTTGTCTCAAAGAGAACCTTTTTGCAGCAAATATTACCTTTTTGTGACAAACTTCAACTAATCTTGCTGCCAAATAATTCTGTATGTGCAAAAAAGATATTCACTTGTTTCAAAATAAAGCAGACAAGAAGACTACGGGTTTGATCTAACATTAGATTGGCTGGTTCCATTTTTACTCAAACATAGAATATTTTTGAAGTAGTAAAATTTAAGTTTGATAATGAAAAGAGAAAAAGGTTTATGTGTGTGTTCGGACTAACTCAATTAATATTAGATTAATTTTTAGTGTAAATATATTGTATAATTTGTAGCATCTTCGCTCATTTTACAAGTAAAGTATGAATTTTAGTGTCTCTCATACATTCTTGTCTTTGTTGATTAAATTTTTTCAAAATGTATTGCACGAAGGTAATTGTTTTTCAGGATAAAACAAGTGTCTCGAACATGAATGAAATTGTTGATGAACTTGTGATATTCTACCAAGGAAATGCCATGAATTTGATTTTCGGAAGAACGTTTTTGAATTTGAAGTAAATAGAACAAAGCAAGTTTTACCAAATTTAATACGGCTTCCTGGTAAAATCAGGGGGGGGGGGGTGACTCTCCATGCAAATGCGCCGTGTCAGTTTTGCGAAGGGCGGCAGAAAATGAAACGCTGGCGCCACTAGCGCGACGCCCTACATTTGAATGAAAGCTGATTGGAATCATGGGAGATTTAGTATTTTTCGCAGTTTTTGTAATATTTTTGACGTTTGTGGGTAATTTAAAAACATTGAGCTTGAATTAAACAAGGATTAACTGTTTCTAGAATTAAAAAAATTAAAAAATAATAAAAATCGTAATTTTTAATATTCACTATATTGTATTGATCGTTAAAGGGCTGAAAAGATTATCAGTATTAAAGCTATTAACTTTACTCTGCATTTAGTCATTTATTTATTTATAAATTGAATAGAAAGGTGGAAATATAAATTAAATATGGAGTAAAAACAGTAGGAGGGTATATAGGATTAATAAATGCCAGGTTAATTTACTTTAAAAAATATAAATATTTAAATTATTTACAAATATACTACGACAAAAGTATAGCAATTATTATGCAGACAGAACATAATAATTTATTATATGAAATTAAGCAAAACTACGTTTTACAAAATTTCCCAACTTTCTTTTTCGCGATGGTTTTTTAGCAGCCTTCGAACTATGCTCAGGACAGTTTTGAAATTGAGGTGGCAAAACGCCTGGTTCTAATTTAGGTTTCTTGTACCATTCTGACTGCAAGAAAATCATTATTTTACAATTATAATTTACCTTAATGTTTGAATTTAATAATAAATTATTGTAATTGTACATAAATGTCGAAAATTAGCGACAATTCAAAACTGTCATTAATGTTACTCTTACATTCTTCTTAAAGATAGGCAGGGACTTAAAATATTTTTAAAATTCCAAGATCTATCAAAACTACAATTTTACACACTATCAAAATAATTTAAAAGTTCGGCAACAAGAAGAATATATCAACATTCAAAAGTCAAAGTAGGCATGAAACCGTCAGAGCCATTCGATTATTTTAGGTTGAAGGACATCGGTGTAAACAAATCGTGATACTCACCGCCATAACCGTTCCATCAGGAGCTAAAAATTTCTTTTTACAAATTATCTGATCCTTTAAGAAGTGATCTTCACACACTACACGTCCAGGTTTAAAAATAAAAACCTTTTTGTCACGGTTAATTGCTTGTTGCCAAAATTCAACCTCATTTGTTGCAACGGGAAAAAACACTTGTTTTACTCCGTTTGAGCGGGTTGAGTCGTACCCTGATCGATATTTCGGAGCTATACGCAGATGCCCCCCGCCCCCATTTTTATAACATATTTAGCCGTAACTAAATAAAATACGGCAAATAGACGATAAATTTATGACATGTCACGAGTCTTTATATGCAAAATAATAATAGACAACGGGCACGTCGGGCGTCCGAGAGGTGGCGCCAATGTTTCACGACTCGTTGCTCTTCAGAAAACTTACACGCGCCTCCAATGCAAAAGCGAAAATCGTGTCACCCCCCTGGGTAAAATGTAAAGTTTGTTGATGTTTGGTATCTTCGCGAAGCAGTAGAGTAGATTAAGAAATACATTAGGTGATAATTTCTGGACATGTTCCATTTCATTGACTTCCTAGCATTTTGGTGGTGTTGGAATCATATTTCTGAAAGCAATTGATTTTATGTTTATAAGAAATTTGTTCAGTGTAGCGAGTAAATTGTACCTAATTGTTACGAAGGTAAGTTATAATAAATCATTATGCAGATATTAAGGATTGAAAATTTGAGCCTCAAAAGAGTATACATAAAAATGTATTACTTCGGTTCCTGCATTTATTTTGTCAAAATCATCTTGTAAGATAACTGTTAGCATTATAAGTTCTAAAAATTGTTCGATACGATCTAAATACATGATTACGTCACAGCGAGACTTAATTAGTTCTGTCGGAAATTTTGTATAAGTTATTTGGGCAGTTTTAATTTTGCCGAGTAAATGATAATTTATTCTCAATTCATAACCAGTTTTTATAAATGCTGGTAGCGTTTCGTAACAATTGATACATATCATTAGATTTGTGAATTTGTTCACATACGTATATTCCGGTAACTTCTGGTGATCCCAGAACCCAGTTGCAGAGGAAGCTGAACGCGAATAAGAACTTCAAGACGGTGGAGAAAATATTCAAAGCTAAAACCAAGTTGAAAGCGAAGGAGAAAAAGAAGAGCTTGAAGGCGAGCAAATAGTTGAAGAAAGAAAAGATGTTGAAGGCCAAAAGTAAGTTGAAGTCAAAAGATTCTTCTGCGTCGATGAAAATACAATGGATCTAATCCAAGACACCAGTTGTGAAGATGCAATGGAAATCAAAAGTAATCATATTGCTGATTCAGTTGATCTTCAAATATCTAAAGATGTTTTTTAAGATATAGGGAACGCTATCAGCAATTGAAGCCGTTTGTCGAAAGGGGGACTAGTTATTTATTTGATGATTTTATTTTATGCTTTGTTATTTTTTTTAAGTATGATGATTATAGAAAAGGGATCTAAGTAATTTCTAACATGTCCGCTGATATCAGAGTTTAAAATCTAAGTTGCAATAAAAACTTCGTAAATCTGTGCAAAAAAACTGAAAATAAGTTGAACCACGTTAGTACTAAGTAAAAATGGACGATGATAAAGATTTTAATTTTAAATATTGATAAAAACTGATCAGAGTTGTGTCTATTCAGATGCACCTGTTGTCATAATACTTATATAGTATATCGTAGTCATTTGTTTCCATTTTTAGTGCAAAATGCCAGAATGATAAAGAATTAATAGCAAACAATATGCTTAACCCACCGATGGCAATTTTTTATTTAGTATTTCTACTATGTCCTTCAAATGGGTATTTTTTACTCGTGTATTATCCTGTGTTAATGTCAGGAAAGCTGTCTTATGACTATTGAAACTTTCATTAAAAAGGTCCAAACACTCATTTGAAGATTTGCACAAAGAAAAAGGGAATTAAAAAATTATGGAAAAACTCAGGGGGAAAGCTTACAAAAAGAAAAGAAAAAGGCAGTCCAGAACTGGTCATAAGTTTTTCTATATTCTGTAATCATTTCAGTTTATCAACTTCGAAACTTTAGCAACTTCACAATAGATACCTGAAAACATTGAACTTTTTTAAGCAAGGATTTATCTTCTTTATGTAGATCAGCTGATAAAAGAAGTGAAAGGTCTAAGAGCTGATGTCAAAGAAATTGGAGCTAGGCAAATTACTCTAATGGCGATGTCGAGTCTTTAGCTCATGTAACATATGCTGACAAGAAATCATTTGCTGTGGTGAGGTTACCATCTTATAATCTAATTATTGTTGCATTGCATTCGAATTTTTCATACACTACAAGTTTCACTGTTCTTTATGCAAATATTTACAGAAGGTTTCACTGCTTTTACTCTACGATAAGGATAATTTAATTCGAAAGTCTGTTAGCTCGATGATAATGAAATATCTGTCGAGAGACCTTGCGATGCACTTTACGGCAATGAAAAAAGTTCCAACGGAATAACTTTTCAAAGAGTACCACATGTGCTCTTGTATCACGGGTAAGGAAATTTAGAATACGTATTTAATTTTATTCTGTTAATAATAATACTTTTCCTTTCAAATAATTCATAAAAATTCTTTGCATGATTTCTGAAGGGTACAACATGTCTGAGGACGATACACTGCTTCACATCGGCTCAGTGTTCAGCAACGCAAAAGATTGGGTTGAAAAAAGAAAGTTTAGGACAAACCTCTGACACGCTTTACTTTTTTTCAAAATATTTATATGTAAAACTGATAATAATTGTTTAAAAATATTTAAATAATATAGTTAATTATTCCTAATTAATTGTTTACTTTGTTATTGAATAAGTGATATTTTAATGATATTTTTATAAATAAAGATTAGAAGGGGCCTGGTCAGGGCCCGATCAGGTCTTCCTTATGGACACCCCAGTCTAGCCCTGATCGAATGAGGCATTTCATTTCCAGTCTGGCCATGAATGTGATGCCCGATCAGGGCCAGATTCTGCAATAGTTTAAACTGTTACGTAATTATTTCTCAATAAAAAATTATTAAATTATCGTTCCCATTACATTGTTTGTTTGAAAGAATATTGATTTAATCATTTCGCAGTAAATTATTTAAACTAATTGAAATAAAATATTTTTTAGTTCAAATAAATTATTTTCTAACGGAAATATTGTTCCTCTATCGGTTAATGCTGATTCATAATCGCTACTGATCTAAAATTAATAAAAAAGCTGATTTATCATTCGAAACTCACTCGAACCTATGGGCGTCAATCTGGAATTCCAGTGACAGATACGCAATTCAGTAGACCTCAAAACCCATGCAAATGCACGTGAATAGAATTTTGTTTCCTGGGTGGGACTTGGTACTACCTAGGAGATCAAACTCACCATCTAATTTTGACACTCCAAATTTGACTATTGATTTTTCTCTGTGTGCATAACACAATATAAAATATGTTTAATGTACAATAGAGTTTAACATAATATGAAAAATTTCGCGTTTTGGACATACTTTAATCGAGTGTGAACCGCGGGACACGTGATGAGAATGTATACGTTTAACTTGAAGGAGCTTTTATAGCAGAGAACTTACGTACAATTACCAAATTATAGTTGTCTCCGCTGACCGCTGACCTACGCAGCGGTCAGCATTTTTTTTTTGTTCGATGCGATCTATTTCCGTGTATCTTATTATTTTTTATCGAAAGGTACCTAGAAAACGAGCTATTAAAAAAATAAACAATTTTTACATTTTCGTATACAAAAATGAAAAGAATCGGATTTTTCGAAAGACGTAATTCAATATTAATAATTATTATCTTATACAATATCGTATACATTATGCGTAATTTTTGAATAATTTCGGCAGGGGGGGGGGGTGAACCACTGATCATCTTCCCCCTGGCTATGGCATTGGTTGGAAATGTTACATAATCGCGTTCTTTGATTATTTTCTTCTACATATCACGTTTCTCATTTCTTTACCCTTCCTTTAATGAAAATAATAAAGATAAAATGTTGAACGGAAAGAAAATATTCTTTATAGTTTTATGTTCCAAGAAAGGATTGACAAAATACGACTGAAGCACCTAAATAAGTTCAAAATAAATCCTGTTTCATCAGAACTTTGTTAGGATAAAAGTACTAAAAAAAAATGTAACCTAATTTTTTTTAAGTTCAAATTCATCTTGCGAAACCCTTCAAAAACTTTTTTGCACATTAGCAGATCATTATATTATCACGTCCTGTGACATATTATGGCTGCAATACTTATAATTGTATTAATTATAATCATCGATATGTTTATACTTATAACTTATATTATTAATTATGAAATCGGAGAAAAAGTTTTTTTAGTGTAATTAACACATATTTTCAAGTTACGTAGAAAACAGAAAAGAAGCTATTTCCAAAAAACACGATATTCATATTTTCAACTAAAAAATGATAAAACCCCGAGATCTGGTAAGTCATAAATTGAAAACTTATGGGACCAATTTTGTCTTTAATTTACCCAGAGTTTCATATACTTTATTTTTGAAAAGTATTGATTTCTCGTCACGAATGAAAAAGGAGTTATAAAATGGCCTTAACTCGAAACCTATTGAAGATAGAATATTGCTTTTCAAGATAATTTTATGAGATTTGGCCCACTAGTTCAAAGTCCAAAGATAAAGATCAAGTTAGTTAGCTAGCCATTTTTGAAAAACAGTTTTAGTTTTATACATCAAAAATTGTTTCTAAAAAATTGAAAATTCAATTTTCTGGCCAAACAATGCGAGATACAATACAAAATAATTTTATCATGCAAAATTGTTCATCCTAAAAAAATGGACAACTTTACTTCATATAGTCGGACCACGAGTTGAGTACTGTTTTAGTTCTGACCTTCGACTGATAGCGGGGTTCTGCGAACGTAAATATGCGTCGTAATGTTGCGCATCGTGACGCAGTTCTCCAGCTAGGCCGTTGGGGTACTGCGCTTTATCGCTATTCTACTAAAGGCACATCCTCCGCTTTCGACACCGCGGCTCCTCTCGGCCGAAACCGCGGCACGGAGTCAGTTCACAGAAATCACAAAGCGGGTTTACTGAACTCAGGGTCCGAGTGTACAATTTTTTTATAAGACTTATATTTTTTGTCTTAATCGTTATAACTCTTTTTAAAAAATAAAAAATGAAATTTTCTGTCCAAGCTGTGCGATATATACTGAAGCCGAAAAATTTCCGTAATTTTTTTCGACTATTTGGAAATTCATACTTTACTTCCTAGACGAATATCTGTCTAGAAACTGAATCTGCGACTTAACAAGTAAAATAATTTGAAATATTATAAAATTTCATCAAGAGTAAATTCTATTATTTACATCCAAACCAAAAGAAAGATTAAATATTATTTAACTGCTGAGTATTTATAAAAATATTTATACGTGCAATAGAAATTTTTGGAAAATAAAAGTCTGAAATTTCTTGTTAATCTTCATTTGTTATAAGATACAACGTTATGTTTTATTATATTCCATTGTATATCTAATATAATATGACATTGCGCTTTACGAAAAGTGAAGTTTAGCGACTAATCTCGGACTTTCGGCTTCCAAAAATTTCTATTGCACGAGTAACTATTGTTCATAAATACTCGGGATTTACTTATGATTTTATCACTCTTCCAAATTTTTGGGAACGCCTTTCTAGATTTGAGAAAGAGATAAACTAAAAATGTTAACACGTTTATTCTGCCCAACAAAACTTTCGACTTTGCAGTTAAATTAATTCTGACAATTTAAATGATTCTACTTGATATGTACTTGATTTAATTTCTATACAGATATTACTTTTAAAAAGACCTACGAATTGACGACAAAATACGATAAAATAATTGAATAAATGACAATTCACGTTTCATAAAAAAATAATAATTATGAATGTGATATTCTCCTTACTTTGGTGGTATTCGTTGGCAGCAGTAAGAAGAATATTCTGGGGGTTAATGGGGAGTCTATCTCATAAGATAGAGTGAGAATGAGAGATTGTGTACGCGAGGGAGAAGAGTTTGGTAAGTTGCCTGAGGGAAACAGGGTGGGGGGGGGGGGCGGGGGCTAGAGGGTTGAATCCTCTGGAAGGAAAAGAGTTTCGCATGGGCGGGTTGGTATTCCTACTGGGTCGGAGCAGTAAGTCTTCCGAGTTAGTTTCATTTTTCCACAGATTCGGGACTCCGATAGAAATGATTGGCATTCCAACTGTTTCAACGGAATGGGCTGGGTGATATTCCAACTGGTCCGTAAATGGATGAAAGGGGAACGAAGTATAGGGAGAAGTAAAGTTTTATAGTTAGAGAGAATTTTGTTCGATTATTTTTATTTAATCTTTGATGCAAGCATACACTAATATAGGCGGCGATAGTTTCTCGAGAGTTCTATGGCTGGTTACGAGTTGTAGGTACCGAAGGCTGGCTTACAGCTATAGGGTTTTTGTAAGGGTTCTGGTCATGATCCAACCCACTCATGGTCTAGCCAAACATTGTCCCATTTTCGTTGTAATTACGCATACCAGCTCCGCGGCCATGTTGGTTACCACAGTAACGCAATGACGCTACATTGAATTTGAACGGTGACGGCGACGAATCACTACTTTACCACCGAGCAATTCACGCCTACCCCGAAAGGGAAACGGCCTAATGATATAATAATAATAATAATACATGCTCAATATATGGGAGGACGATGCTAGACAAAGTTCACGTTGGGCTGCATGACTCGAATTTTTCGAACCGACCGTCACAGGTCGTCTTCGAGTTTGGCCTACATATGGTCGTATGCTCAGCCACTGAAATATGGTGAAATACAGTCATTGGCCACATAAGGTTATATAAATTACTGATTTTGAAAGCATAGTGATTAGCCGCTAAAGTGTATAATGATTGGTCGGGGCCAAACACATTTTTTGAAACGATTTCCACTCATTTTTCATAAGAACAATGGACAAGCAATTATATGCATAGTCTATAAAAAGTTGAAAAAATTTTGAATGAATTTGCGCAAAGATATTAGTCATTTTTCTTCAGATTTTGTCGCCAATCATTCTGATGTTGCTTTATTCACGATAAGAATGATTGGCCACCCATTTGTCAATATACATACATAATTTCAAGGTTTAGAATATCAATATCATATATCTTTGATCACCAAATTCAATTGAAATCGAAAGGTTTCTAGGTCAATCTATTGTAGCTATTTAAAAAAATAATTTTTAACAATTGGACACTACGAACCATAACAGCTTTTTGTTTGAATTCTGGAATTTAAACGCACTCCACTGTACTCACCTAGTTTGTCATATATACGCTGCGGAATTGTTTACTCTTCATCCTGCACTATTTATTAGTAATTTTATTTCTGAGTATTCTTTCATATAGGCATATTTAAATGAGTTGGCCAATCATCCGGGTGTCGGTAATCATTGTACCGATTACTCTGTCTTTCGAAATAATTAATAATAATTAATCTGTCTTTCTATAATAATTTTCTCCTGCCTTGGGATGCTCAATATATATGGGACTACGATAGAACAAGTTCACGTTGGGCTGCGTGACTTGAATTTTACAAACCGAATGTCAAAGGTCGTCTTCAAGTTTGGATGCTCAAGTTCCAAGAGTGCGTGCTAAAATTCAACAAGATGCTCCAGGAAATCATTGCATCTTTGCCTGACATCGCGTGCGACGGAGTCAAAATTATCTCATGGGTACTTCGTTTAACTTTCGTACGTGATCTAGGGTATGTCAGCTCCATAAAGGAAACAAAAGTTCTAATAGACTGTTTTTGTTGCTATTTTCCGAAATGTAAAAAAAATCAAGTTGCGCATAAGAAACTCGGCAAAAGCTATTTATTGGGTCATGCATAAATTACGTAAAGTCTTTTGGGTGGGAGGGTAGGTCAACGATTTTTCTATGCTGCATTGCATGGGGGAGGGGGGGGGGTGTACGTTGTCACACCCATTTCTTACCTAAGATATTTTCAAGTATGCGAATCACTAAAAAACAAAGTTAACCATATTTTATTGTAAACAGCTATTTTTCAGCGCAATTTGGTGCTTAATGTAGTAATTAGTACATTAAATTTAAAAACAGTATGTTACTTTATTGATAATTGTAATAATCATAAACTCACAAAATGATAATAAATAAACAAAGAAGAGATCATCCACAAATAAAGTAAGTTGTTTTTCTGAAATTTTTCACACCCTCTTCCCCTATGTAAAATACGGACAGATTTGCATGGATCCCCTTAAAATCTCACTGAGATTTTATAAACTTAGGGAAAGATCATGCATAAAAATATAAACTCTGGTTATTAAAGTAAACGTGAAAGCCTAACGCAATTCGTGTTGGGAAACAAAAGTTGTTAGTAACAATAAGCATTTAGTTTTACAAACTTACAATTTTATTTTGACAGGAATTTCCAAAAATCAGTTTTTTAAAAATCATAAACTCAAGAATGTCATTTAGCGTAACATAATTAAACAAAAAAATGAAAAAAATGAGAGAAGTATCTTTCTGAACAACAGTGTAATCGGTTCGTTAGAAAAAGTTGTATAAAAGAAGAAAGAAGAGAGAGAAAAAAAGAAACCAAACCATTTCGCTTTCTTTTCCTCATTATTTATCCGTCTTTTGTATTCTATCAGAGACCAACATTTTTCAAAGCCAGTTTAGGCATCCTCACCGGGTAAATTTTTAAAAGGAAACTATTAGGAAATATTTTTATTGCATGCTTATATTAATTACAAATGTAGATTTGAATTGGATATTACTTATTAGGATAGTATTTACATTTTTTGGTATATGCGTTGATCCTTAATATTTTTTAGAAATTTTATACATATTTCTAATTGTTTAAACAACAATTCCCAGAAATTCGAAAATATTACTCTTTCTTATAAAAATATAACAGAACTATCAAATGCTTTATTATATTTTGATAGATCTCTTCTTCAATTAATTGTATTCCTTCCCTCTCTCTTCATGTGCAACATCTCCATAAACCGACCTTTTTAATTTTTTTGTCTGTTAATCTCTGTGAAATTCATAATGAAAATAAACTAAAGGAAGCTTCAATTTCAATCTATGATGAAAAACTTATCCTTTTGTTGTTTTGGTCCTTGAATCCGATGAAAGAAAGGAATAATTCGTTTTTGGTCTCTCATAAGAGTCCAAAGCGAAATATTACAATACACAAAAGCAAAAATTCATTTTCCTGACATAAGTTAACTGTACCATCACATGCAACTGTACTGTTCCGAGTCACTGTTTTTACTGACATTTATTTTAAACAGACCAAGAAACTTCCCTTTAAATTGCCGAAATTTCGGTTAGTAAGTTCACTGCAGAACTGAACTTAGTGAAGTGTTTGTGTAACATTTTTTTCATCATTCCTAGACTTAAGAATAGATCGTCCGAGACCGAGATCCTAAAAAACACATGTTTTCGAATCTTATCAGGCTCTCCATTAAAAATATTTTCCAAATTTCAAAGATAAATTTTTCCCAGTGCTATAGTGATCAGTAAATCTTCCGTAAATTTTGGAAACATACTTCTTTTCAAGTCTCCTTGTGCAATTTTGTTACACAATTTAACTTTGTTAAGTTTATGATTTTAACATTTCCTTTCAAAATAAAATTTTAAGTTTGTAAAACTAAAACACTTATTTTTACTAACACATTTCATTTTCTAACACTAATTTCATTAGGGTTCCACATTTATTTAATAACCAGAGTTTATATTTTATTTATGTTAAAAATGGATGTATTTTGTTTAAGAATCCGTCTTTTTCGGCCGCGCATTTTTTTGTTTTGTTAAAAATGCAACTATTTTGCTAAAAACCGAACTGCCTTTTTTAAATAGAAATATTTTTTATTAGAAATATAAACTATTACATTCTTTGTTGAAATTTCATCTTCTTAGGTTGAAAATTCAACCTCTTCGTAAAAAGTTAGAGTACTTTCTTCAGAAATAATTTTTTTACTTAAAAGTTCATAGTTTTAGTTGAAAATTTTATTGTGTAGTTGAAAATTAAATTTTTTGTTGAAAATTGAGTTTTTGGCTTGAATTCGTTAATTTTGTTTCAAAAAATAAACAATTTGGTAGAAAATTTTACTATTATTGAAAACTAATTTTTACAAATAAAAATTTAATTATTTCATTTTTGGGTACAAACTTATCATTTGAGTTTAAAAATGCAATTTTCTGGATAAAAATTTACGTGCTTTTACAAAAACTCGTCCTTTTTGGTAGAAAATGAATTTCCTTGGTTGAAAATTCAATTATTTGGTTAAAAATTCAACTTTTCTCGTAGAAATTTGGTCTTTTGGCTTAAAAATTTAACATTTTGGATGACATTTTTTTTTTATTGACTGAAAAATCTATTTTGGTTGAGGATTCAACTATTTTGTTAAAAATTCGTCTTTTTTGGTTCAGCTCAACTGTTTTCACTTTAAAATGAAAATGTTTTTTCGGTTAGAATATGAACAATCACGTTTCCATTTGATAACACAGCCACACAAAGAAAAGGTAAAGGATTTTTTTGGAGACAATTGTATTCCTATGTATTTTGTGGAGCTGAATCCAAATTGGAGATCAAAATAGCACCTTATATAATCAAAATTTACTGGTTAAGTGCTATTTTGACCTCAAACTCGGATTCAGCGCCTCAAATTACATAAGAATCCAATGGTCTCCGAAAAAGTTCTTTACGTCATGTAGGCACGCCCCCAGTCTTGAATAATCTATTTGAGAGATACTCATTTCAAAGTAATTTGAATTTCATTTAGAGGCCAAATGCTAATTAGAGAATATTCGTATGATATTAAAATTAAGAATGAGCAATGAGGTAAGTCGAAGATAGGATCTTGGCGTGCAATGCATATAATTAAAACGTTAAGTTTGCAGGTTGACGAGGTCTACGTGCTTAGGCATTTGGCACAACGAACCTTCTTGAGGAGAAAACTTGGGGATGAAAAGTTTGAGAAGTAAAGATGAAAGGGGTTGGCCGACAAAAAAGATTCGAGAGTGCATAATGAATCGTGTAGTTAGGATCATCTTGGGAAAGGTTTTGCCAAGTCGATGCCACCCTTTCTCTTCATAACTCTGTAATGACCTGTTTAACAAGCAAATCATAAAGGAGTTGCAGTTCTTTGTGAAACTATGAGCAGAGGATCAAAGGATGAGTTTCTTGAAGTGATTACTATTTATGGTTTTCTTTAACACTTTTAAGAAAGGGTGAATAGAAACTTATTCATTGCGAAAAAGACTATTGTATTTTTTAAATATTTATTATCTTTGGATTAATAGTAGGGTGATTCTCCCGCAATGATCAATTTACAGGGAAGAAAGTAAAAATCAAGAAATTATTTATTTATAATTAATAACCTCTGATTCCCCCTTATTTGAAAGTAATGCCACCAAATAATCTTGATGTCAAATAGTTTTACTAGAAAATACACACATTGATTTATTTTCATGATAAATTTAGAATTGACAATTGATTTGTTTCATAAAATGTTTATAATTTCGATATTCAACCAAATTTACCACCTTATTAGTTTGTTTTAGTACACGACAACATGATCATTACATACCAGAGGAATGAGATTTGGGTGTCAAATACAGAAAACAATTAATAATATAGTTGAAAAAAATATAAATATATATATATATATATATATATTCTATGATTATTTTAGAATATTAGTAACTAGTATAATCGGTAAAAAAAATCCGGATATTTGAGCAATAATTAAAGAAAAAATTAATTGCTGGCAAAATGATAATTTCGGGAGACTAACCCGGTAATGAAACGTTGTATTCGTATTGGGTAATTCGTATTCGTAATCATTGTGCTGTTTAGTTTGTTTAGTTTTTGCTAGTTTCCTTACTCCGCTCTCCCCTCCTTTAGGGAGGGGAGAGTTATAACTTGTAGCTGGTGGTGAGGCTTAAGCGTGTGGATAGTGTTTCACGGCGAGACGATAATTTCTCGTTCCTCAACTGTTCTCGTTCGGTTTTGCCAACTTCACGATGTAAAAATGATCGTCTAACCAACTGTTTTTCTCAGTATGGGTCGTTTCAAAAAAGCGAACGATTTCGATCGAGCAACGAGAATTCTCAGTTTGAGAGTTAAAAATATCAGCACGTGCGCGTTATAATAAAAAAATATGTGATCTCTTCACCAGTTAAATGCGTATGATTAATAAAAAATAAATTTAAGGACTTCACCATATTGAGAAGGTGATGCTTTTGATTTAAAAGTTGAAGTATGTAATTAGGAGTTTTCATTCTAAAAATGAGATAGTTTCGAAGGTTATGCCATTCGAGTTCTTCAATATTTTTGCACATGATCCATAATAAACTACAACTTTAATTATGAATATGAAAATGAGCAATTTTGCTGTCCGAATTCTATTTCTTCAAAATATATGTAATAAGATGTATAGAGAAAAAGGGATTAAAAAATGTATTGGAATAACCCATTAGCATAATTTAGTATATAAAAAAAAATCTATAATCATTTCTCAAATTTTTCAAATAATTTAAAAATACTTAAAATTTATTTAATAAACCACACGCTTATTACTGTCCCAAAATTCCAAGAAATTCGTCATTTATGATTTTTTTTGCGTAACAACGATTAAATAAGATTCGAATTTTTCAACTTTGAGATCTGCATTTTTCTTCGTATCTGGAAAACGAATTTTAAAATTAATTCGCCTCCTTTGTAGAGAAATAATTCAGGTCGCAATGTATAAAAGTATAAATTGTAAGCGAATCGTATTCCTAACCTCCATAATCTCCTTCGAAAACTAACCTTTTAATTTGCCTAATATTTATTTAAAAATTCGAAGTAAAAAAAATAGCTCTTGAAATTATTAAAGAAAGTTTCACCTTTTAGTTCAGAAAATTGTCGCTCGTATCTCGGATCGTGTCAATCGCATGCATCACTACTGTTGAATTAAATTAAAAAAATATACATTTTTTGTAATTAAATTTATATAGGTTAAAAATGTCTTTATTACAATATGAAAAAAATTAAAAATAATTCAAATTATTTATTTAATCAATAGTTATACTATTATTATATACATATATGCACATGAATAAAATATTTTTTGTGAAACGAGATTCTCGGTCAAACTGCCTGATCTTTTCGTATGAACGAGAAAATCGTTCAAACGAGACAAAGTGAGAAGACTTTTTGGCAGTCAAAACGATAACAAAAGACGTTTTTGTTTATTTTCCGTATCATGTCGCTCGAATGCATCGCTACATGTGGGACAAGGGCGTCAAACGGACCTCGGCCTGCATGTGTATGGATATGTATGAAAGGATCCCTGTAAACGGGCTCTCTTGGGTAAAATGAAAGGATCAATATAAACGGGGTTTCCTTGAATGTATGATTGTATAATGGTAGAAGGGTGGAAGAGCTTAGCTAACATGTTAAATGCTGGATACTTGGATCGAGATCTCTCCCGGACGGACATCCAATTTGGAATCGGGATGGGAATAACCTAAATGACCTACGGCCCAAATCGCGACTAAGAAACTGCCCTCCATTACTGTGGTGGCCTACGAACGGATATTCGTTAAGTGTCTCACTCAATGTGGCCACCCCGTTAAGCCATGGATCTAGAGTGACCATGCTCGTAGCACTTTAGCACTTAGAGGTACGAAGGTGTTTTAGCTGCCTCTCTGGGACATCGAAGAGTCTTACCCTTACACGCCGGGCACGGCGGACGGGTAGAGGGGTTGGGCCCAAATAGGTCTAGCATAACGCCTTTCTCTCAATCTGTCTCTCCGGCTAGCCAAACTCAGGCAGCGGCTGTGCCCCAAGCTCTTTCGGGAGCTGAGGAATTGAAGGCCCCTCTGAATCGGGCTATGGAGACGGCAGCGGCCAATGAGCCCCCCCAAAAAAGAATGGCCTTAACGGTTCTCTGAAAAGGAAACTAAAAGTCAAACGCAGCAAGCTAGAAGGGCGGCTGCGGTGGTTGTCGCATCGGCAGCAATAACGCTGACAACTCGCATTGAGACCCAGAAGAGAAAGTAGGGCTCAGGGGACACCCCACTAGTGAGGGGGGGGGGTTAGCTAAGACTACAGAGAGGCTCAAAACAACAAAGCAGCAGGCACTCTGAGGACTGTCATCAAATCAGTGGCCGAAATTCGAGACCTTCTTCTGAAGGGGAGGGTTCTGCTTATTTGTCACGGCCAATCCAGCGGCTAAAACTTGGCTGGAAAATACAGTGGCCGAGACAAGGCCCTGGAAATTTATAGACCTCAATGTGTGTGGGATTGCATTGCTCCAAAGGATGCTAAGGTATACGGCGTTGATCCCAGGTAAGCTGGAATATCCGTTTGTGGTCGTTCAGAGCTTGTAGGGATTCAAACCTTCACCGAAGACATCGACTTGGCGAATCGTCGAGCACGATCGGCCTCAGGAAGAGAACACAACAGAAGATCCTAAACAATTCCCAGTTGTGTAGATTCCTGAGTCCCAGACAAGATCTGTTGCGGTCTAGAACAACAGACCTTTCTACCATCATGGACAGGTCAAATTTAGTGCTGTCGGTCAGGGACAGGAGTGGCATATCGGGACAGAGAAAGATCGCTGACAGATCCAAATGACTGCTCCGGGCCTAACCATTACATAGATTAACTTGCATCACAGCAAAAGCGCCTCTGCGTTTCTGCAGAGGGGCATGTCTGTAAGGCACACAGGTATCGCACTAATCCAGGAACCTTAGTTAGTACGAGTTTCGTGATACTATAAGGTGCAGGAAGTCAACGTTGCCTTTCTGCTAGAACTATGTGCGAGAGATATTATAGTGATAGCCACAGATGTTAGACTAATTGAAAAGCTAGTTATGGGATCGGCCTACTTTCCATATAATAGCGCACCATATATTGTTGGGTAACATAGACACAAACTCAAGAGGGAATAATCTATTGGAATATTTAGTTACTACTTCTTCAGATATTCTCAAAACGGGGAATACCCCGACATTTTACTATTCGGTCAGGGAAGAAGTAATTGACATCACTCTCTGTGCCGGAAGTTTTAGACACAATGTTAAAAAGTGGAGAATCTCAAACAAACCCAATTTCTCAGATTACTCAAAGATAGAGCGAGAATTGGAATCTACCGTACTCGCAAGCCCTAAGTGGGCCAAAGATCCCAGAAGAATGGATTGGAGCCAGTATTTTACTGAACTAATCCCGAAGAGCCTTGCAGGGAAAACCCGGAGAGGTTCAGAGGTGCCAGTTCTGGCAGAACAGATGAAACATGGGCCTCATTTAACCAACCGAAGCCGTTTGTAACACAGACTGGCCCGAAACGGCAGCTAGCCCACGAGATCGTTACCCCCTGTAGAGTCAGGTGGGCCCGGAAGTCCTTCAGCCCATACAAGTCTTCTGGTCTGGATGGTATACACCTGTTCTTCTCACAGGAGGCTCGAGAGGTCATCGTAGGGCAGCTCGTGAGACTTGGTAGTGCTAGCCTGGCACTCAAATGTGTCCCGACAGCATGGAACAGTACGCGAGTAGTCTTCGTATTGAAAGCAGGCAGTATCGATTATACTTCACACGAGGATTTCCGTCTCGTTCATATACTCACGAGTCAGGGCAACTATGCTATAGGCTACGCGGACGACACACTGGTCATCGTGCGTGGTCAAAATCTGGATGCGCCCTTCGGAATAATGCAGCAAGCACTGGATATATCGGATACCTGGTGCAAGAAGACCGGATTATCTGTTAATCCGAGTAAGACGGACGCGGTTGTATTTACCAGACGGTAAAAGTGGGTAACCACAAATACACTGAAACTGGGAGGACAATAACTGGAAATCACAGAACGAGCTAAATATCTAGGAGTCATCCTAGGTAAGAAGCTGTTATGGAACGAGCACCTGAAAAGTAGTGAAAAAAGCCCACATCGACCCTATGGCTCTGTAGGAGATCCATAGAAAAAAGGTAGGGCTTGAAATTGGAGACACTTATGTGGATCTATACAGCGATCCTGCTACCCAGGCTAAAGAGATGTCACTGGTGCCTTGAAGCTGACACACACCGTGGCACTGGGGGAACTAACCGGGTTGAAGCCTCTTCATCTCACCATCAAGGCCATGGCTGTTAAGGCAGCCTGGAGATTTAATATGGTAAACAGCAGAAGGATCTCGACGGAATTGTGGATCCCAACCGATATCTCCAGTAGGCCGGTCCTGAGCATGCTCAGGGGGAAAAAGCCCATTCGCTATCTCTTCGACTAGAAGTTTCGTGTGGTACATAGATGGCTCCTGGAACCAGGAGAAAACCGGAGCCGGTGTTTATCATAAAATGAGTGGAATGAGCTTCACAATTTCAATGGAGTTCTACGCCACATTCCTGCAATCTGATATTATGGCCATGCTCCAGTGCGTCTACAAAGCACAGGAGTATGGCAATATAAGAAACATCCGCATCGCTCCCAGTACGGGAGTGTTTTGAGGCACTGAACAATCTAGTGACGGAAAACCTAGTGACTCTACTTTGGATCCCTGAACACAGTGACATCAAAGGCAATGAGATATCTGACCGGCTAGCATAATAGCAACAGAAAACTGCACTGGTCCCGAACCAGTTGTAGGCATTTCAAGTCGGTTAATCACTTAAGAAATCAACAGTTGGCTAAACGAAGAACATCATAAGGAGTGAAAGATGGCCACTGGCTGCAGATGGGCCAAAATACTTATGAGTTTAAATCTAAACCTTAATAGAGCAAAGGAAATACACAAGCTCGGCAGGAACGCAGTCGAGGTCCTAACAGAAATGTTTATAGGACATGGTAACCTCGCCTATGACTGAAATAAGATAGGGCTCGCAGATAGCCCCCTCTGTCACCTGTCGGAAAGGATAATGAGATAGCTATTCATATCCTTTGTCACTGCTTTGCGATTGCGGGGAAGCGTCTGGCACTCACGGGCACTAACTGCATCAGTGAGTCCGACTTAGCGGTCAATAGCGTGGCTGCGGTCCTCGCCGTACGGAAAGGGCTTTGCGTTTACGTATGGGCCTACAACAGAATCAGTCAAGCGTCAAGCACTCTTGTGGTCCCAACCCTAACCGTCTGTGATCATCTTAAGCCTGAGACAAAAATGAGATATAATAATAATTATAATAAAAATGTTAGCTCTAAGAAAGCATCCAGAGGCGACTGTTGTCACCTGCAACACTCGTGGCCGTTGTGTGAGGATAACAGCGGTACAAGACGAATTCTAAACACACCATGCTCCTAATTTTGTACCTACAGCATCATCGCTAAAGATTTTAAACATCGTATTAAATTAACTTACAACATCCTCGCCTCATCTGTCACTTGACTTAGTCCGTGGCTATGGTGAAAAACCAGGTTCACGCAAGAATAAGTTTGAAAATAAAATAATAATAATAGCCTTTATCTCTCGCTTCATTTCTGTACCTATTTTTACCTCAACTTAATGTATCTGGACCTAAGATTCTAAGGATATTAGTATCTTTCTTTATTGGATCGTTCTCATCCTAACTGCACTTATATGAATTGCTCTTATCCAATCTTATTATTATCTTTATGCTTTTATATCACCTTTATATTATCCCTATTTATCCACAAGTCTTGTTTTCCCTGCTCTCTTTTATCTCTCCAGGTACCATTCCGCTATTTTATGCTTTTCTAAGTTTTCGCGCAATAGTCTACTTCTGCCTGCTCTGTATAAAAATTCCGTTTAATTTCACAAACAATGTTTTCGTGTTGTCTCTCTTTTGTATCACATGCATATTTTTAGCAAATAGTCATTGAAAAGGCATTCTTTGTTGAGCCCGTGATAAAATTAAACCTATTCGTTGAAAGATAGCCAAACTATACATTCTTGTATAAAGAATGTTCAAATAATTGACAAATAGCATCTATTTTCAATTAATCGTAATGAAACATTGATTTCTCTCACTTTTTTACCAAAACTCTGGATTTGATTGTACTAAATATTGCCAGTCCCGAAAAATCTTTTTTAATTGCATCATAAACAATTTTCTTCAATTATTCTCACTCACTGTTAATTATTTCTTAATATAAGATATAAGAGTTATTTTTATCAATCTAAAAATCATATAAAAAATGGTACTCGTACTTCTGAAACGTTAAAAAAATGTCAACTTTTTTGCTAAATCAAAATTTAACTACATTTTTTATCAAAAATCAAACACACAAGTCTTTTTGAAATGTACAAAGCTTTTATTTTTAAATTCTTTTAAATCGAATGAATCGAATGAATGCTAAAGAATGATTTGTGCCCAGAAACTTTTTTGTTCTACTGTGGGCCATGTAGGAATCTTGTTATGAAAAAATGGAGGAGCAAATCTGTAAAAAATTCTTTAAAAATTTAAAATAATGAATGTATTTACGTCCAAGAAAGTAAAAAATTAGATAATTATGCCAGTATAATTTTTTATTAATTAATTTCCTGTCAGACCTAAGAGAAAATTTTTGGCTATGATTATGCGCTACACATAGAGAAATTGTGTATGCAGACGAGTACACACTAAGTCCTCAAGATCTGAACGTACACGCAGCAACTTCGCATTTTTCATGGTGTCTGCTTTGAAAGTTGTGCTCTTTGACTGCGAATAAAAACGTGACATTTGTTGAAAATGACAGAGCGATTAGTAGTTAAAGATGAATTTATGAAAAAGAAAGGTTCTCATAAAATATTGAGAGACGTTGGGCATGCGCTTGACCCGCTAGGCGCTCTTACAGCGTTGCCAGATAGCTACCACGTGCTTGTTTCATTTTTCGAAAAATTCAAAATTCTCAATCTTTGCATACCTCTTATTCTCAAATCAAGAGGACAAAAATTCTTAATTTCTGTGTAAATCTTCATGAAACCCCCTTCTAACATATATTAGTTTTTTAACAAAACGGTAAGAATAGTTTAAAAGTTAGATTTAGAAATTTAACATTTTCCTATGCTTGGGATAGGCTTTATGTGTATAAGGGTTTAACTTTGATTTTAATTATCTCAACTCAGGAAAGGACAATATTTTTTTAATTTAGCAAACGTTCAGATAATATTTCAAATAACCTATAGCGAAAGTTTAAACAAATCCGTAAGAAAAGAGTGTTCGTGACCGTACCTCCTTGAGAAATTGAAGAAAAAGGAGAAATAAGGTAGAATGGTAGAATGGTGGGAGAAGCGCAGGCAAACAATTTATAGTTTTAATGAAAGATGTAAGGCCAGAATTGAAAGATAAATTGGGGTAGTTTTGTGCAACGAAAAATCAATATAAAAATTACAGAAGAAAAAAATAGGAATGTAAACAATGGCGGACGCCAAAGAAATTTGTAGAAGAAATAAGAAAAATAGAGGTGGATGTGAAAATATAGTGGCGCAAGGAAGGAAATGCAGTAAAAAACTCTTTAAAAAGAGGAAGAAAAGGTATGGAGGATGAAAAAGGGAGAAGACATGGACATAGAAATTACCGAGACGGAGTGCAAAGTGCCATCTTGGGCGAGCGGTTTCACTTGGTATGTTGGGAAGGATGAAGTTATTCCCACTCTAGCGGGGGCGCCAGGAATGACTCTGGATTGGCTGGTGCCAGTACTACGCATGTGAGCCCCCCGAGTAGTATGGGCGTGGAGAGCCCCCCGGGTAGGATGGTCGTTGAGAGCCCACGAGTAGGATGGGCGCTGAGAGTCCCCCGAGGAAGTAAGGACATCTTGCGTTGTGTGCGTCATGCCCCTTACTTAAGCGTTAACAGGGCCCACAGGTTTGTTCTCCATCCCGTTAATTTATATGTTAGTTTATATGTCCATGGGAGAAGAATACAGAAAAGGAAAGAAGAATAGAAGGATAGAAATTCAAATAATGTGACTAAAGAAATGAAATGTAATAGAAAAAGAGTCAGGAATATTGGCGTTACTCTGAAATGTAACTTCAAACAAATTATTTCTTCTTTCAATATTTTCTTCTCGTTCCGCTCGCTGTTCAGGTGTTTTTTGTCGCGCAACTTTTTCTTTCATGTCAATCTGATAGTTTATTTGTACACATTGATTTATATCACAATCACTGACTGATCAGAAATTAATTACTTATCGTCTGTTTTCGCGAATACTGGATATGCAACATTCATTGCTATCTTTATGAAAATCATCGTTGATGATTAAAAAAAGTGAAATGTGATATAATATCAGTTGTTGGATTTATTCTCGGAAAGTTCAAAAATTGCTTTTAATATCAATTAGATAAATGTTCTTTTCATTACAGTAACGATAGGGGTTTTCATGATCTTTCTATTGAACATAATCATCATTAATGACCTGGAAAAAATTTTGATAACCGGAAAATGACATGAAAAATGTCTTTTTAGGCCTTTTCTGACCGCTAATATTGTGCAATAATTTTCAATTGATAGCCTTATTAATTCAAAAATTTTACACTGAAATCTTTCCCAAGAGATAATAGTTAAACTACAAATATTAAAAATTTTAGGACAATTTTACTATTAAATCTTTCCAAATTGCAAAATTTGATATTGAAAGCCTCAATATTCAGTTTTATATTTAAGCTTAGATCTAAATATTATGAATTGTTTGATTCTAATTTCAGTCAGTTCTCAAGTATAATAATTTGGCATTCAAATATTCTTAATTATTTGGTTTAAATTTTATACGTAGAAAATTTTCTGGTTTTTCAAATTCTTCGAAATCGTAGAATATCAGATTGAAAGACTTTCAGGTTTAAAGGATTTGTAATTAAACAATTTTCAATTAAGTCCCTCCAGAATAAATTCAAAACGATTATGAGTTAACAAATAATTTGTCGAATTCATGGCTTAAAAATAAGAAAATTGTAGAACTAGGCATTGAAAATTCAATTATTGCTTATTTGAAAATGTTTCAAAATATTGAACATTTCAGACTCAACTTGAAAGATAAAAAAAATGTCGAAATAAAATGCTTAAAATTGTGCAATTTCATGAATTGGAGTCATAGCGATCTTGATTTTTTTTTAATTTTTAATTTTTAATATGATATCTTGAAATTGTCGAATTTTCAGTTGAACATTTGAAAAAATTAACCATTTAAAAGTGAAAAATATTTGCTTGTGAGATTGAAAAAATTAATAATAATTCTAAATGAAGTTTTAAAAATTAAATTATTTGAAATAAAAAAGTTAAAGATTGTATTGCTTAAAATTGTGATAAATAAAAAAAATAACTATCTGAAACTGATACCTCAGTAATCGAATTATTTCTTTAATTTTTAATGGTTACAGTTTTAGAATTTAGAATTTTTATGTTAAACGCTGAATTTTAAATTAAAATCTGTCCGAATCGCCACCAGTTTCCAACTCAAATATTTAAAAAATATTATATATATATATATATATTGTAAGCTGACTAAGCAGTGCCCCTGATTCAATGGCAACATGCCATACGGTAGTTAATGATTAAATTAAAAAAAGAAAAGGAATAAGAAAAATAGACAGAAGCTTTTAATAAATATAACTATTCATCAATTGATTTTTTGATCTTATGCAAATTTGCCGAATTATTTTAAAGTTAAACTATAATTTTTTCATGTAATAACAAATTAAAGTTCTAGAATTTTGGAAGCTTGGTCATTGAAACATTGAATTTAGTTTTCAATGTCAAATTGGCAAATTTTAATCGCTTCGAATTGAAAATTAGTTGAATTCAAAAGTTTTCAATTTTTAATCATTTAATTTTGAATGATTCTAATTAGAAATTATACCATTACAATTCCTTTGAATTTTAAATGATCCAGTTTAAAAAATTGAAGTATGAAATTATTCAATTTTGAACATAAAATAGTTCAATTTTGAATGCCTTTAACTAGAAATAATACAATGTTAAGTCTGAAATTTTTTGATTTTGAGAGCTTCTGATTAAAAATTTGGCAAGTTCAAATACTTTTAGTTTGAAATTATTCAATTTTAAATGCTTTTATTCAGAAATGATCAAGAAAAACCGAGAATTTAAAGAAAGAAAGTATACAACACCGAAATAAATATTGCTGGCTTGATCAATTACCTCTTTTACCTGAGCAGATTTAGATCGTGGATCGGCGACCTGGACGGTCTCGTCGGGAGGTAGCCGCCAGGAGTTCCTCTCGACGTTAACGCTGGCGTTCATAGCGGCCTCCTCCGCCCCTGGAATCCTCTCCTAGCCACTTCCTTATTTTCCGGGTCCCCCGGGTAACAATTCCCAGGCCATTCCTGGGGCCGTGGTCTGACCCTCCAATCCACAGCTCCTCACCTAAAACACCAAAAATCGACACGCTTTGTTACACTCGTGCCTCAGAGATGAAAAAGAGGAATTTATTAATTTGAATTCACACTCGTCTCTAGTGCAAATGGGTAATTCGAAATGCGAATGCAGAGGAGAGAGCTTGTGAAACCAACTTCTACTTTCATCCGTTTTAATGAGGAATGTAAAGCTAAAATTTCAACTATGGGAGTGCCAAAAGCATATGGCGCACGATATAGGGGTAGAGCAATAATTACAATGCTTCGTAAAATTCATAAAATAAAATAGCGTTCCAGGGAGAATTGAATGAAAAAAAATTTATTTTTATTTTATTTCATTTTCTACGACTCTGGAAAATATTGCTTGTTCATTTTTTTCTACATTGAATTGTAATAGTGGATAGGTTTGAAAGCAATATTTTTAATATAAAAGTATACTTGGATAAAAACAGCCAAGGTGTCTACCTGACTGGGAAATAGGGAAAACCGTGAAATGACTGTGAATGTGATTCAATGACTGAGATTTTTCTCCTAAATGTATACTAATATGCAAAATAAAAGGGGTTTTATATATTTTACTACGCTAATTCCAAGCTGGATCAGGGAAGTTGCAAAAAACTCATCGTTCTTACTTGAAATAAGGAATTTTTTAAAAGAATTACAATTCTGACCTAAAACAGGTTTTTTTTTTTTTTAATTCTAAGTTGCGAAAGGGAATTTCAGTAAGGAATTATAACTTTTTCTTTGAGACAGTGAATTGTCGAAAACATTTATAATTTTAAGTCAAGACAGAGAATACATGAAAGAAATATATACAAAAGAATTAACACAAATACTTATAATTATTCTGACTTGGAACAGCCAATTTCCTCAAAATATTAGAATTTTCATTTTGGGACCAGGAATTAAGAAAAATTATCATTCTGGGATAGAATTGGAAATTTCCATAAATTTTTTTTTTTTAATTTTAGGTTCATTTTAAAACAGGAAATTCCGTTAAGGAATATAATTTTACATCATTTTTACATAAAGACCGGGAGTTTTCGTAAAGAATTATAATTTTGACTTTGGAACCGAGAATTTCGTATGGAATTATAATTTCATCTTGGTACAGGTTATTTGTGACATAGAAGGGAAAATGTAGGAAAATAATTTTAATTCTGGTTTATAAAAATGAAATTTCCAACAAAAAAACAAGTTCCAAGTCAGAATTCGTGAGATTTTGAAAATTCTTTGTTCCAAATCAGGATTTGCTTAAATAAAAATTCTTTTTTTGCAAATAAAATTTTGGCAGGATTTGACACTACCATCTTTCACATTTCAGAAAAAAGAAGTTACTATATTTCTGAATTGTAATAGGAATTTCCGCAGAAAAATAGAATCTTGATTTTGAAACAGGGAATTTTAATAAAAAATAATAATTCTCACTTTGGAACAGGGGATTTCGTGACACAATTATAATCTAAAACTAAGTACAGGGAATTTTTCGTAAAGAATTATTATTTCAATTGGAACAGAGTATTTTTTACACCGAATTGGACTTTTATCAAATAATTTTAATTCTGATTTAGAAGAAAGTAATTTAGAAAAGTCCCTGTCAGATCAGAATCAGAAATTTAATTCTTATGACCAAAAAGTATCTGATGTTTAAATTCAGAATTATATTTCTTCTCGAAAATTCCATATTTTGAATCAGAAATCTTTTAAATCTTCAAACATTCTAAGAAATCTCTTAAAATCTTTAAAAATCGTTAAAAATCATTCAGCTTTTTTGAACTCTTTTAAATTGACTGGGAGAAATCGGGAATTTGAAATCGACCATTAGGTAGACTCTGATAACCTTTTTTAGAAAAATGAAAACGATATTTGTAGAAAAAGAAAAAACTTTAACAGATATATTGTGCACTCCATTTTTCCTCGTAATTCAAGTTCTTTTCAGAATCTTGCTGAATGGACTCTCAAAATGGGAAAATAGACGTCTCCCGTTCCTCTTTTTCCCTTTTACGTTTATCTAGATCGTCTTGAAATGTTGCAAGCTTTTTCAACCTCTAACCATCTTAATAAAAAGTAAAGACATTTTGAAGTGTAATAGCTCAACTTAAAAGTTAAAAAGTGTTCTTTTGAACCATACATTTTCCTGCATTCAAAAAAGTATGTTATTGAATTGATCAGCTTCAGTGAAACTTTATTCAACATCCTTCCATTTTTCTAATTATGACTAAATGTTTTTTCACTTCATCACATGTAGATATCACATACTGTATTTGCAAAAGTCATTCTCATATATAAGTCCCATAAAATTTACCAGCCCATGTCGCTCTGCTATTTTCCAATTAGAATATATGTATCAATATAAATTGCTACGAGAGCAATAGAATTCTGGGAACAAACCAGTATGAGAGGTGCTTTTTCAAAACGCAGAGTCAGGACAGTCAATATGGTTGACTAATCGATGAGTAGCCTATCAAGTCACTTCCGTGGTCGAAGTTAAAAAATCTCCCATCACAGTAAACCCCAGGATAGTAAACCATTTCATATCATTCTGATATCTGATTATAAGCTTGAGATTAAAAAAAATACATTTTTGCGAATTAAAAATTAATTTTTACACAACTTCATTAATATCTGACGAGTTTCAGCTGCTATATTTTTTATTGTAGCCGATATTAAGATTCGGGTCATCCTGATGCGATCTTACATTTTTTTCTATTCAGGAATGAAGGATAAAAAAAAATCAGGAAAAAGTGAATTTTGAAAAATGTATGATGGGCCAATATGTCGTTTAATGACTGAATGGAGCGGTGTCGTTATGAATATATTTTTGAAAATAAGATATCATTAGGTATGCTCGGAAAGTGTCACAAAGAAGGCTTTGTCAGACTCAATACTCGATTTTTATCCCGTGGGAGTCTTTTGTATTGGATCGTAGTAGGATATGAGTAACGAGAGTTATCCGATTCCAATACAGTGAAAAATTTCACCCAAATCAAACACAGTACCGCTAATCATTTTGTTATATAATGAAAAAGGCAGATAGTAACAGATCCTCGACAAACTATCGAAATCCATTAATCGGAGAAGCCTGCAGCTCGCATATTTCAAGAATGTTCTGCGGCATATGAGAGTAGTAAATTAATAATAGGAGCTGATTAAAAAACCTCGGTTAAAATGAGTTTAGTGAATGGCAGAAGAGAATTTATTGATTGAGTTTTTAAAATAAATTAGTAGGGTGAAGTTTATAAACTAAATTCTGTGAGGTGGCAAATTTTGATTCAAAATTAGATTAATTTTTTCCCCATTATACAGGCTTTAATCAAATTTTGGTCAAAATTAAAAATTTCAAGATTTAGAGTGTAGTCAGCACATGCAAAATGAAAACTTATTATTCTACATTATTTCTCTCTTCATGCAAATTATATAGTCAATATCTACTGATGAGACAGTGAAGAGTCGGACGACTAATTGCCATAATAATTTTCCTGATTATCAACGACAAATTAATCATTATCAATCAAATAAACTAAATATTCAGTCGCGAATTGAATTATGTGGTTGTCTGCTAGGAAGGGTTAACAATAAAAAAATATGCAATTCGAAAATGCATGAGACCCGAAAATTTTTAAAGTTTTGATTTTGATATGTAATGAAATTATCTTTATAACTTGTTTACACATTTTCTTGAGCATGTGTGGCCTTTGTTATCATATAAATAGACTAGAAAAAAAATCGAAAAGACCTCACATATGCTTAGAAAATGTTTTAAACCACAATTTGAAAAGATAATTTTAATTAATACTAAAAGCAGAACTCAACAAACTCGCTGTATTTCTAATTTCGATTCCTGGGTCTTATGGATATTTTTTCTAGTTAATTTCGTCACTGAAATGCTTTCAGGTGCCCGAAAAATAGAAATTATCTCTTGGAAAATGATTGATTAAAATCCGCAAAAAAATTAGTAAGACTTTTTCGACCTCCAGAAATGCAAAAAGGAATTGAAACTCAAAAAAATTTTTAAACTTTGAAAACAAGAAATTTCCTAAACTATTTCAAACCCAGCTGAATTTTTTATTTTCAACCCAACCTATTTTCTACTGATTATTATAATTCATTAAAAAAGTACTTTTATTGGAAATGCAGAGTAAATTGCTTGAATTCTTGACTAATTACAGCGTCTTTTTTATCATTAACATTTCATCATTAGATTGTGGACTTTGTATTCAAAGTTTTAAATCAGATGATCGCAAAATAATAGCTTGAAGTATTACACTTCTTGTTTCAGTATAAAGGAAGTGTAATTAAAAATCCATAAATACATGTTTGAGGCCAAGAGTTTCTCTTTTTGCATAGAGAAAGAAACGTATTGAATATCGTTTTGAATTCTCATTACTTCACGATTAATTACCCGAGGCAATTTTTTTAAAGTTGTTTAAATCGTTTTGTGAGTTTAATTAGAATTTTCAAATATGCTGTATGGTTACTTTTTTATATTTTTATATTTAATACAAATAATTTTGTGACACGTAGAATTATTTAAAAATCACTGTCAGAATTAAAGAAAGTCAATTATATGTTTGACTGCAAAAATCTGTTCGCTGCGCGGGCATATTCTCATCGCGTGCGGCTCGCTTTACTCGCAAGTTTGAGCGCGCCTGCGGCGCGCTCGGATATTTATTCTTTGCACTCGGAATGCTCAAATGAAAGTTTAGCAAAAACATCTCTCTTAGATCCCGGTTTTTTATGCGTCTCCTTACTCTGAATTTTCTGTGTAATGATGTATACTCAAAGAAGAAATTGGCCAATACCCTGTAGGCTTTGATGTACACACTTATCGTGACACTCGCTCATCGCGCTCGATTTTTAACCGAAAATTTTAACAAATACGGATTTTTGGTTTCATAGCATTTTTGATATGGATGAAAGAATACTCCTACGTCTTTGGGCGCATTATTGGAATTTTCGATTTGTACATATCAATTTCGATGAATAAATTAAAAACGACAAGTTCTGTCAAAAAATGGTCCAAAGAAATGTCGTAGGAATTTTTATATGCTGAAGTTCTTTTCGAAACTTTTCTCCATATTTCGCGTCGTTTGGCTCAAAATTTGAATTTTCTATTTTTTCCATAGTATTTTCGATAAAAAAAAAACGAAATAAAAAGTCCTTTCAAAAATAGTAATGAAAAATTTCATAAGACTTTTCAAAAGCTATAATTCCTCCTTGAGACTTTATCCCATATTTTGCGTCGTTTATCTCAAAATTTGAATTTTGGATTTTTTAAATAGTATTTTCGATAATTACAACCAAAATTTTAAGAAATATCAGAAAATGGTTAATGAAGAAATTATAGGCCTTTTTAAATGCTACAATTCTTCTTTCAAACTTTTTTCACGTATCTGTCGTAATTTGGCTTAAAATTATAAGTTTCGACTTATTCGTTTCCGATGCATAAATCCAAACAGACGAGTCCTATGAAAAAATGGCTATGACAAAAAATAGTAGATGTTTTGAGAAGTTTCAATTTTTCTCTAAAAATTGATTCACGTATCTTTCATCGTTTAGCGTAAAAATGAAATATTTGATTTTTGGATAGCATTTTTAATTGATAAAACCATAACCGTTTATCAAGGAATGCTGTTTAACGAACTTGTTCTTTCTTTTAGGGCAAAAAAAGTGTGACAAAGCTCGATTTGATTCGTTCATTTTTTCGAAAGTCATCGTCTTTACAGACGGATGGATATACAGACAGGCAGACAGACAGACGCAAAATCATCTTAATTTTAGTTTGATAGATTGTTTAGAAAATTGCTCCAATTTACATGTTTTTCTTCTCACAGTGTCTATTCCCCTACAATTGTTTAATGAAAAAAAAACCTTGATTTTTCGATTTGTAGATTTTTATGATCCGCAATTAACCTCAAAATTACTCAATCATTAACGTAGTTTGTAAAATCAATCAGAAAGGCTTGTACCGATTTTTACATAGGGAAACTAAAAGTATTTAATACAAAAAGAAATAGCTGAGGATGTAATTTTTACTGTAAATGTAGTTATTTTATATAGAATAGAGTAGAAGAGAATTTATGGATTTCAAAATAAAAACGAGTGAAAAACATACTGGAGTCTTTATTTACATTTAAATTGAAGAAAAGCTAATAATTTTATGCCTGAGAAGATTCTTTACAGTGTTTCACATTCCGTTATTAATGTACCATTTTCTCTCCCAATGAATAGTGTAGAAAAAAGTCATCAACATAATTCGTGGTTTAGCTTCACTCCATCTTCCAAAGTGAGATATGGGTCATTTCCACTTAGCTTAAGTTTTTCACATGGGTATAATGATGGATTTTTTACGAAAGATTTAGAACTGATTTGCTAAAAAGGATGTTAGAAGACCATTTTAGATATACGATAATGAAAATAGGGTCAAAAAATATCCAGCGATTTTTCTGTCTAGAGAATTTTTATTATGGGTTGGGACACGACTGATGAGATTGCTTAAGTATAGGCGTGATGATATTCATAAAAGGAACAAATATTATATTTTAATCTTCTTTCGAAATTCTATGTAGTTATTAAAGTTTATTCAATTAATTAAATAATTACATATACATTCTTTATTGTGTTTGTTCTCTATAATCATTAAAGAAGTAACAAAATATAGACTAAATATACATCAGGGAACGGATAGGAATTAATACATATCACTAAATTGATTTTAATGGTTATTTTACTATGAAAAAGTGGGACACGACTGTTAATGTACACTAGTGAGATCGAACCGTATTTAATGTAATCATACTCATCATTTATATATTTTTAAATGACTTATGAAAAAAATTATGCCAAATAAGGTTAGAAAAAAGGCAAAATACCTATGATTCCCAAAAATATGATTTATTAAAAAAAATATATTCTTCAAACTTTATGGGACACAACTATTGCAATTTTTATGAACACACATGCAGATTGCAATTCTTGACATCCTTTGAAATTGGCTCGGAAAACTAGTCTAAATTCGAAATATGTACTTGAGATATACTATTTTTTATGAAATGGTACCATTATGTGAATGATCAAAAGCAAAAACACTTTCATTCTTGAGCTTGAATTAGGAATTAGTAGTTTACATCCGAATAAGTGTTAAAAAATGAGATATATATTTAAAAATCTAGGAACTAAAATAAAACTGGACAATACAAATATACTTTAATGTTTATTGTATAAAATTGTAATAGATATTATAAAAAATTTAGTTAGGAACTATAGCATTCCAAAATTATATAACAATTTAGAACAATGTTCAAGCTCCGAAGCACTTCGAATTAAAGAAAAATTCCGTGGTTCAAAGGTGTGTACCCTAAATTTTAACAAATATGTCTTCGTAACAAAGAAATGGGTTTTTAATATGAGTGAATTTTACTGCGATCCTAAGATCCTACTCTATCTACTACAGAGAATTATTTTCTAAAACAACATAAGTTATAAAATGAAACACAGCTGAAATTGAAATAAATATTCTATTATAATAAGAAATACAACTATTGTTTAAAAAATTGAAAAAGTTGAAACGCAAGAATTTAAATGTAACATTTGTTGAGAAGTTAAATGTAATAAGAATAATTGAAAGCTAATATTATATTAATAGTAATATTTATTTTTATTTACACGAGTTAAGTTAAATTTTTTTAAATATTTCAGGCTGATGCCAAGAACAGCGAAATAATAGTAGTATCTGGCAGCATACCTAGATCAACACATCTTTTTCTTATAACTATGGAGAAAATGTGTAGCTAACTTATAACCTTGAGAATTAATTTCTGTTGCCAGATAGATAGATAGATCGCTCTGCGACATTTAGCCTCATTTGTCGTGAACTACTGAAAATGACAAATCAGAAATTTACTATTAGAAGAAATATTTATTTCGAATGATTCCTTTCTGTTTCATGAACTGAAGAAACGTTTCTTTCGACGTATCTTATGGACATTTCATTCGATAGAACATTTTTTGACCTGAAAAGTGTATAATTTAAACAAAAATGCCAACATTTTTAGTTTAAAAAATACTTATTTGAACGAGATGCGAATGTATTTATTTAAAAAAAAAAGTATTTCCTTTGTCCAAACAAATATTTGTTCGAATCAACTAATTGCAGATTGTTTATTCAGGTGGCGATTCCTTTCAATTAAATAGATCAGTACTTAATTTTTCGAAATATTTTTTAAATGTATAAAATTTTTTACTTGTAATAATTGTGTCAACTTTTAGCATTGGAGAAACATTTTTTCCAATTCGATGAATAATTATTTATCTAGACAAAATATTGCTTTCACTCAAAGAAGCCTGAATCACTTGATGCACACTTAAATAAATTACTCAATTTAAATAGGTATTTATTACTTTAATGAATCGATTTGATCAAAACGAGGAAATATTGTTCAAGGTGTGAGAACAAATCCAAGGAAAATAGGTTCTTAGCTCCCAATAAATTATTTCTCTGACTCAATGATTTTCACATATATTCCAAATAAATATTCCTTCGTGATAAAGTACTATCACCAAAGAAATGATTTCTTTGAGTCGAGACCTGACTTTGTTGTCTCTAAACAATATTTACTCAATTGAAGTAAACAAATCCTTGGTTCAAAGAAAAAAAAAGCAAAGAAACGCATTTTCTGGGATCCAGTCATTTTTCCCAGTGTATGTCATAAACAGATGTATTATAATTAAACTCGCACAATAAAAGATTAAAAATAATTCTTTTGTAATTATTTTTCAATAATGAATCGATACTTAATCGTTAATACCAAAGAAATAAAGAGTACCATCTACGAATTTTTTCATTACAGACGCATCGAAAGTTCGACTTTCGCTACATCTTGAACGAAGCGAAAGTGTTCGATTATTGCTGATTATCAGGTGGAGGGGCGAAAGTAGTACATGGAAAACCTGGTCTCACCAGAACCCCCTTTTAATTCTGGCAGTGTCATTTTTTATCTTGCTATTACTCAAAACGTAGCAAAAGCCGAATTTCCGATGCGCTTGTTATAACAAATATCGTACATAGCCATTCCCGCCTTTCGCCACTAGCTATGCTAGATTAGTATTATTCGTGCTTCTACTAAGAGGAGATTTGATATTTACAAGCGGGAAAAAAGCGGGAATTTGGGGGCGAAAATTTTAGTAGACATCCTGGAGACGTAGAAACTTAAATTATGTGAAAATGTCCCATATCTGAGAACGAACTCGTTACTCGTGAATTCTGGACGACCTGTATCTATCTGAAGAATGCAAGTCTCGTAGTTTCGCGGTGCGTGCATGTTGGCAGTTGCGGTTCTTCCGTTTGACGGAAAGTTAGATAATAGCTATGCATACAACTATGCATCTATACAGTGGCTGAAGGAGTTTTTACATAGAAGAGAGGGACGCGACAGACACAGAAGAAGGGAGAAAGGGGGTGGATATGAGCAGAGTGTCGTGAAAGGAAAATACGCAAGTGTTGGAGGATGCAAAATACTAGAGGTAGGGGAGAAAAACGATAGTCCAGCCCTAGACGTGCAGTTCCGCGTGACGTCAGAGGGGTGGTTGTGACGTCAGCAGTGCGGTAGGTAACGAGGGTAGAGGAAGAGGGAGAGTTGAGGAATTGGAAAGGGATGCAAGCTTGATTCAAAATAAGGTCGACTACCCTCCTGCACTGATGCTATTCCATCATCGGCCACAGTCGGAAATGGCGATCCCCTCCCTCTCCAACTACCCCTAACTTCCTGCCTCTCACCACTCTTCGTTCTATCACTCAATCCGTCTGTCAAGCCGCTTCATCCAGGAAAATCCGTTCTTTCGAGAGAAATCCGAAAAAGCAGAGCAAAAACTCATCTTATGGCAAAACATTCTCATCGTTCGCAGTTTCGAAGACTCTTTCAGTAATCGAATACTCACACCCCTTGGCCTCTCGAAAACACCCTTGGGGTTTCCGAGAGTTGTTCATTTTCTTCCACTTACGAACCATCCGCCGCCAAATTGCTTCGTTAAACTTCTGTCCAGACACTGATGTGAGTCGAACATTACTGGACTTCTTTGATCAGTGGGGGAAAAAGTAAAGGACATACGGTACTTGATATCGGATTTGGAAAATAAGAAAGTGGGTTTATTATCCTGTGAGCTATATGTCTTTTTTCTTTTTGTGGATATTGTTGATGAAACAAGAAGTATTAGATTAATGAAGATATTAAGACGAGGGGCAGACAGCGTGTCTCCGATGGATGGAATGCCTGAGGTAATCCGTAAATCGATGAAGAACCAGTTAAACGCCGGGTTTCACTTTCGTTGATCTTTGCTCTTGATCAAGTCCAGCAATGGAAATTCTATTCAAATTTCTATTTTAGATCCGATAAGATCTTTGAGTTCCACTAAACTGACTTTGACCTTTCTATTTTAATTTAAGGTAGAATCGATTGAAGTGAAGTTGAAAGGTTGAACTTTATAGATTTAAAAAATTTTTGGAATGTAAATCCACCAATGTATTTGTAGCATTTGTGAATGGGTAATTTTTTTATATAGAAATATTGATGAGTATTGAAATGGTACAGCTTTATGATGGGGGCGACCATATTCCCGATTATATACTCAAAATAAATTAGAGTTGAAAAAATATTGTGAGCATTCAATATTATTTTATTGCAATAAATCATTTTCAATGCTTTCAAAAAGTAAAAGCAATTACGCAGTGATATTTATGATCGATAATAAAATAAGTTAATCGGAATGTTGTAGAAGAATCGATTTATGTGGTTCAAAAGTACCTGGCTATTTTTGACTGTGTTTTTTCTTTTCTACAATTACTTATAATAATCTAGAGTTGTACGCAGCTAATACATGAAGTTGGTTCGCAGAGATGCTTTTGTTTTTTTAATCCTATTTTTTTTAAATTGGTTTGGAGCTATATCGAATAATATTTTCTGTATATTTTTGTTTCAAAACATTCCAGTTCCGTAATACCAATTATGAATAACAATGAAAAATGCCAAGAAAAACGTTGATTTCTTACAATAAAGTCTTTTGAATATTTCTATGATCTGAAGAATAAAGAGAATTATAAAATTCACAAGATATCTTAAAATATAGGAGCCAGATAAATCAGAAGACGTCACAACATTTTTCTATTGGGCATTCTTCCAAAATTCAGTGTTTGGCACATAAACCGATAAAAGATATTTACATTTCTGCCATTTATATTCTTCATAATATATGCCCTCTTCTTCTCATGTAAATATGCCCCTATCTCATGGGAGTGTCTTTAAGAATAAAATCAATAAACTATGTAGGACACTAGTAAACTAAAACTATTGTTGAGTACATTATTTATAAACTTTCACATCTTAATATAAATTCAAATTTGTTCAAACTGCGTTGAAAATGGAATTTCAGAGCAAATTAAATATTTAAATCAACCGTCTGAATTCGATTAATTAAGATGTTTCTAAATTCATGGGTATGCAAATTCCAAACAGAAGTAACATATTTTTATAAAATAAATAAATAAATGTTTTAATGAAATTATCGCCTAAAAAAACGCAATAAATAAGGACTCTAAGAGCCAGCCTGGAGAAGACATAAATAGTAATCACAATCCAGTAATTATAAAATGCCATCTTACATTTTGTTTCTAAATAAAACAGATAAAAAGAATAAGAACATATGAGCTGAATCAGCCGTCCTACCGATTGCATTAATATTTTGTTATGTTGACCTAATAGTGACTCAATTGAGAAAATAAATCGAATGCATAATGAAAGAAAATCAAAGAAAGAAATAAAAGCCTAGAATTATAACTAAACTGAATAATAATAATCAGCGATTCATTTATTCTGTCCACACTGAAGTCCATATGTTTCCACTCGTTTTTCAGATGTTTTTGTCTCGCGACGTTTTCTACTATGTCAACGTGATAGTTTATTAGTACATATATGGTAATTTGACATCTTATAAAATTGTTTCCCTTGATTTTCAAGTTAATGATTGTTCATTTCAGATTGAAATGATTGAATTTTAAAAATCGTGATGCACAGTTTAAAAATTAATTATTTTTAATAACTTAATTTCAAGATCCTAATTTAAGAATCTGTAAATTTTCAACGCAGTTTGTAATTGTTTAATTTTCACCGCTCTAAGAATGAATTAACTAATTTTTAAAGTTTCCAATCTGAAAACATAGAATTTCAAAAATTTTATAATAATTAAACCATAAAGGTTCACGTTCAAAATATTAAAATATTCTACAATTTTGATCGATGAAAAAGACAGTAAACCTGATACTACATCATATGAGATTTATTAATAATATATATTTATCATCTTCAGAACTTCTGTCATTTCAATTTAAAACTACAGTTTTAAATGTTCAATTCTAAAACAGTTACATTTCTGAGTCCTTAAAACAAAAGTTTTTTTAAACAATAAATGATTAAATTAGAAAGTTTATGGTTTTAAATTTCTTAATTTTCAGAGGTTTCGAAATTCATATTTAACAATTTTGTAGTTTTAAGGAGGTACGGTCACGAACACACTTTCCTTGCGGATTTGTTTAAACTTCGACTATAAGTTCTCTGGAATGTTATCTAAATGTTTGCGAAATTTAAAAAATATTGTCCTCTCCTGAGCTGAGATAATTAAGATCAAAGTTGAACCCTTACACACGTAAAGCCTATCTCAAGCATAGGAAAATGTTACATCTCTAACTCGTTAACTGTTCTTACCGTTCTTTTTTTCAAAAACTAATATATGTTAGAAGGGGGTTTCATGAAGATTTAAAAAAAATTTACGAATTTTTGTCCTCTTAATTTGAGAATGAGAGGTATGCAAAGTTTGAGAATTTAGAATTATTCGAAAAATGAAACTAGCACGTGGTAGCTATCCGGCAACGCTGTCGGAGCGCCCAGCGGGTCTAGCGCATGCGCAACATCTTTCAATATTTTATGAGAAACTTTCTTTTTCGTAAATTAACCTTTAACTACTAATCGATCTGCCATTTTCAACAAATGTCACGTTTTCATTTGCAGTCAAAGAGCACAATCGTCAAAGCAGATACGATGAAAAATGCGAAGTTGCCGCGTCTACGTTCAGATCTTGAGGAGATTTTGTAATAGTTTTAGTGAAAATTACGACACTGGTCGGCCTGGATGATTTTTGATGAACAATTTTGAATGCTAGACGATTTACTGTTAAACATATAGCCATTCTTGCACAACAATTCACGGAACGAAGTTTTCAATCGATCGGAAGATTTCTTTTTTCCTTTGGGGTATCTAACCTCGAAATAAGTAATGTTAAAATTTTTCTCCAATCTAAGAATTAGTGGTGACTCGATTAATACGCATACAAACAATCCAACTTTTTCAAACGTTTCAACCACGGTCGTATACACAGGTCCGGGGGCTCTCGTGGTGGGGGAAGTTCCCTAATGTAAGCCAGAAAGTTTCGCAAACTGACCACTGAATATGGTGGCGTATGTGTTGAGTAGTGTTACCAAAAAAATTTCCGTGTTCCGGGACAAAATTCTGTTCACAAAACCTATCCCTTATTATGCACCTCCAAATGAAGTGTTGAAGGGAAAAAAATTACTCCTTTAAAAATTACCGGATAAAAGTACCAGATGACTGGACTATATGGATGGAATAGCTAGAATTATGCAGAAGTTATTTTAAAGTGTTATTGTCAAAACAAAATGGTTCAAGGGCGTTGAAACCAGGACCCAACCTCAAAATTGAATTGTCTCATTTTACTCCATAAATACTAGAATTACATCTTTTCAGATAATTAGGGCCTATTCCTGTTTTGAATAAAATGTGTATTCGGAGTGAGAAATTGGCTAATTTCAATAGGGTTTGTGTAAATCGTTTTTACATTCTCATTAAAGAAGGTATTAGATTTGTGTAATATTTGCCCCCCCCCCCCACACGTTTTTGTCAAATGACCACGTTTTGAGACCATCTGAACTCGAAAAATAGGTTTTCGCGAATGTATCTCTCTGTTCATCTGTCTGTCAGTCTATCTATCCGTGTTAGTGTGTGTGTAGAGTTTTAGTCTGTCAGCACGATAACTTTCGAAAGAATTGATAGTTTGGATTGGCCTTTGGTATACTCTTTTAGTGTCCTGAACTAAAGGTCAAGTTCGTTAGTCAGCCATTTCGGATAAAAATTCAAAAAGTTAAAGCATTTTCAAAATTTTTTAGGACACTTTTTTTAAGATTTAAAAATTCTATGTACGGCAGGGGTCGGTAGCGAGGGGAAATTTGTGGAGTCCATATCTTTTAACACATGTCTCGTTTCCACCACTCCGTCTCCTCCCTCAGCTGAAAGAGCGAGACGGAAGTTTTCCATGCTGAGGGAGGAGGCGGAGTGGTGGAAACGAGACACGTGTTGAAAGAGCTGGACTCCACAAATTTCCCCTCGCTGCCGACCCCTGATGTACGGCTATTCATAGTATTCAAAAAGACGAACATAAAAAAAAATTTACATAAAAATTATAGAAAATTGCCAATTTTTAACTCCGGATACAGATTTAATTCAAAACAGGAATAGGCACTAATTATCTAAAAAATATGTAATTCTAGTATTTATGGAGTAAAATGAGGCAATTCAATTTTGAAGTTGGGTTGTTCTAACGGCCTTAAGGTAATCTTCTTTTTGCAGTAAAGTTTTAAAATATGTCATTGAAAACTGCAAAATTATCTATTTGTGCAATTTTGTTTAAAAACCTCGTTTTCAGCCTTACTCCTCCTTTTGTCTAAATTTCAGCCGACATGTACCTGCCTTTTGACGAATTTTGGGCCCTAAGTAAGACTTTCTTTATAGTGTGTTTATGAGGAAATCGATGTACAGAAAAAACTAGGGTTTCAATTTTGTTTCAGCACATTTTCTTACAAACTCATTTCAACTCATTTTGAACTTAAGCTATGTTTGTGGTCATGATCAGTGTCAAAATTGAAAAAACAATTAAATTGCTTTCGATGTTCTCATCGTTTGAAATGAACCAATATTATGGTTTCATTTTGTTTCAGTAATTCTGTCACGGTTTTTTTTGCTTAAAATGAAGTCATTTTTTCTGTGAGGTATACAGGGTTTAGAAACGCCTTATTTTAATTTAATAATTTAATATAGCTTTATCGAAAAGTAGGTACCCCACTTAAATTATCATCTGAGTTTTAATGCCTATTAATATTAAAGTTTCAGTCTCTGGACACCTTACTGGTGATTTTTAGGCAGGATGGAGAAAAATAGATTTGAAGGGTCAACGAACTACAAATGTATAACATTCATAGATTTTTTCAAGCGTTGAACACGAAATTATTCTGCAACTCGCGAATTATACTATTCTACTTCCCTGGATGCAAAAATAAATACGAGTTCGTCATGATTAAAGAATGATATATCATCGAGCACAGGAACATGATTGGAAAGAGACAGCCGAGACAGTAGGAGAAAAGCAGTTGATTCAAGCAGAAAAAGAAAAGAGATAAGCACGAATGGCACATACGTGTGTACTGTGTAGCCGTGTGTTTGGGTGAAAGAGGAATAGTAGAGTGAGTGAAGAAATGAGAGGGAAGAGGTGATGGCGTGGATAGAATATGAGTAAAGGCATGGCCCATCATGGCAGCAAGACGAGCGACCGACCGTCTGTACGTCGGTTGAGCGCTGGGTTAGCAATCTGTGTAGTGTTTTACGACTACTATAAATATGGCCATAAAGCTCTTTGTTTAGAAGAGCGAGTTCGGCTTTCGAAACTTTCTGCACTCTACAATCTCTCCACGAAACAAAAAGTTAGAAAGACAGGCGCGGATCCAGTGGGGGGGGGGCAAGGCGGCTCCCCCCCCCAAGCCCAGGCTTGAATTTTTCAAATAAGATAATTGAAGTTTACGATCCTAGCAAAAAGAAACTAATTCGGAAGGATTGCGGCGAATTAACCTGTTTAAATTTGCCCGAATTTGGCTTTCTGATTCGTTAAAACGAACTGAGCCAGCGTGAATTGAGTGCGCGTCAATTCGGCTTAATTCGTGGTCAAGGTCATTTCGAACAAAAATTAATAAAAATTGCATCCCTCAAATCTCGAACCAGCGATACCAAGTGTATAGGTACAGAGGAGGACCGCTGAGCTACGGGAATCATTAATATATATTTACAACAGGTCCTATATGCCCCTGCGCGTTAGTTATACATTAAGAATTCAATTCAATAGGTCAGTTTTTAGCTGTTTCGCGCTGGCGAATTCTGGAAAATTAGAGCTTGACTTAAAATCTCGCGAATTAAGATGAATTGGCCAACACTGAAGTTGATTCGTGTTGACACATTCAAATGATATTTGAAGACTATTATTCTTCACGAATTTATACACATAAAAAGCAAGAAAATTGCCATCACGATTACTGGGACTAAGGTCACGATTACTGGGATGTTTACCTTAGTTGCATAAATTAAAAAAGAGTAAGACTTAAAAATCAGAAGCTAGTGCGTTTTAAAAATAGAAATATTAGTTTAATTAAAAAGAAAACTAAAACGTAAAGTCTGAAAGTATCTATAAAAATATGTAAAAAACTTCGGAGAAAGCTTACTTTTTTTGAATTTATCAATATTTTTAAAAACATTAAAATGTGCTTATTGAATAGAAATATAATTAAAATACTTCAATGTCAGAGTAATTGAACACTATATAATTTTAATTGTTTCTTTGAAGAAAAATTCTTAAGCTACCAAGCACAAAACACGCATTATCATTCGAGAAGCATAATTATATTCTGAAATATCATAACTCAGGGTGGCCGCTGGACCGGGAAACCGGGAGATGATCGGAATTTTTTGAGAGCGGGAAATAACAGTGAATTTATTTTTTGACTGGGATTTTCACAACTTTTTAAAAGGAAAAACTATCCAATCACTTCAAAAATCACAAATTTCGTATCACAAGATATATAATGCAATTTAAAAAAAGTTTGATTTCAAATTTTTTTTAAATGCTTAATTGAGTTGTTAACTTTTTCAATTATGAAATCATTCAGTTTATAATGTGTAATCATAAAATCTTTTACTATGAAAGTTTTTCATTTTACATCTTCATTTTTAAGAGTACATTTTCTATTAAAAGAATGTTAAAACGCAGTTTTGAAGACTTACACAATACAGGATAATTATCTTTTGAAACTGAAATTTTTTAACAGAAAATGTTTTAAGTTAATCACCTGTAAATATAAAATAATTAATTTTGTGTATTCGAAATTGAACAATAATAATTGATTGATTTTACAGGGTGATTCTGAATCTGATAAAATTAAACAATTGAAATATTTTGATGTTAAAAATTGAACTGTTTCAATTCGAAAGACTTAGTAGTTAATCAAATGTAAACTTTCGATTGAAACTTTCTAAACTTTCTGTTTTTTTTTTCAGTCTAAAATATATCATTTTTGACGACTTCAATTTGAAAGTTTTTAATTACGAAAAAGAACAATTTTTTAATAGTCAGCAATGATTGATTGTTCATTTTAAATAAATAATTATAAATAAAATATTCAAAACTAAACAATTTGAAATGGAATAGTTTGAAACAGAAAGCCTTGAATTTTTTAAATTTCGGACAGCTTAACTTAAACTTCGAACGTTACAATATTAATTTTAATATTTCTAATTAAAGAATTTTATTTTCAAGTGAAAATGAATATAAATATTGTCTCAATATTCATGGGTAAATTTTTTATGATTTTCATCTTGAAAAATTAATTTAAACAGAACATTTAGGAATATTTTAAAACAAAAGCCAATTTTGATGAAAAAATAAAAATTGAACAGTTATAAATTTGGAAAAAATTGGAATAAGTTTAAGAGATATTGAGAAGTTTTGACAAATTTTCAAGAATAATTGAAAGTTTGTGAAAATTCCCAAAAAATGTAAAATAAAATGTAGATTTTTGAAGATTTTTAAATAAAATTATGTAGCTTTTCAGAGATTTTGAAAGGTTTCAAGATAATAAATTTTTTCTTTAAAGTTTCTGGGAAAATGTAAAGTGATTTTTTAGTAAACAAATGTAGTCTTAAGAGAATGTTTTTAAAGATTTACAAACAAATTTGGATGTATAAATAACAATTGAAAAATTATCGATGTACAACGACTTAATATTAAAATAATTTAACTTCTAATTTAAAAAGTGCTCAATTCAAAAAAATTGTAATCTCAATTTTTAATGTTTCTAACTTAAAATTGCGTAAAACAATATAATTTTGAAAAGTTATAAATTTTTTTATTCATTCTTCAATTTAGAGAATTGAACATAATAGAGTGCATTTATAATTAATGCAAATTTTGATTCGGTAAGACGATTGCTTCAGACAAATAATTTTTTAAGATCAAGAAAAAGTCTTCCTCAGTCCGGATCTGAACCGAAAATAATGAATATCGCAAAGAGTGGAAATGATGTGCATTTATCGTCATGCTCGAGCATGCTCGCTTTTGCTCAGTCATGACCGAGCACAAGCGAGCAGGACTGGTCATTCTCTAATTTCGTATAAATGGAATGTATCTTGGTGATAAAAATAGCTGCACTACACAGTTAAACCTGTTATTCTAATAATATCCACATTTTAGTATCTGGAAAGATGTAGAAAATGGAAAATATATACAAAAAATGTACATCTGACTGTTAGTAGCAGACGACTATTGAAGAAAATGGCTGGATTTCAGCGGTTTATTTGAAATTCTATTCTACAAATTTTAACATTATTTTATTCAAATGAATGGGATAAGTACATTTTTTAATAAATTTAGCACTTTCAACATTAATTACTTAATGTTACATGACTGGAGCTTCAGATTGAAATACTGCAGTCATTTCTGGCATGTACTTTAAGTAGTACGTATGTATTTTTTTTATTTCATGTGTTTAGAAATAAGAATATAAATACATTTAAAATGTATTTAACCTTTTACATTTGGCCGACTCACCGACGCTACGCTTGCATGTGTTCTCCCAGATGGGAAAGTGGTGGGGGCCGAAAAATCCCACGTTCTGGAGACACTCGGCAAAGCAGAGGCAACCATCAGCAGAGCAGAGACAACCACCAGCAGAGCAGAGACAACGCACAAGTAGCAGCGGCAGCAGAAGAAGGTCTGCCAGGTGACAGCATGGTTGGTGAATCGGCGAGTTTATAAGCAACTTTGACTCTAAGCTTGCACATTCTAGAAGGTTCCTGCTTATACGCAGAAAAAGACGACCCTCAAGGCAAAGTTCCAAAAGAAACAAAAAGTTAAGTCTTGAGCTATGTTTAATGAATGGCTTTTCTTGCATGACTTTTATGGCACAGCTTTTTACTGGTAGGCTTAGAACATGACATTTTACTTACTCGTAGGTTGTCTTTGCTCTGCTACTACTCATTGTCTCTGCTGTGCTGCTGCTTGTGCGTTGTCTCTGCTTCGCCGCTATCAAGCTGTTGAGTACTGCGTGCGCACCTTACAGCGAACATAAGGCGCGATCGACAACTTAACAACAAACGGAAGCTTGCTTGACGAATGAGTGACCAGGGATATTATCTGTATTACCGACAGGTAAAGGGAAGCGGTAACTATATGTACCATAAGCTGACATTCCTACTAATAGATAGAACCACATTTCGGTCGGTAAAACAGGGATTTTGGTAAATTGGTTAGTTGATATATCTGCTAATAGATGCAGCTACTGTGAGCTTATTGTAACGAGCGCTAAATTGATTCTGCTGCTCGATTTTCATACTATAAAACGTATGACTTCGAAACGAGAAGCTCGTGTCGCGCTTCCTCGTTTTTGATTGAGCAAATTAAATTGTAAACCAATCGAATCTCCATCGAATTTGGGGCTGATTGTATTAAAATCATAAAATAAATATTATATTTGATTTAAACTTAAATTCGTTGTTTGTTTCTTTGAAAAATCCTTTAGAATCTTTAATTAATTTCAGAATTGCTTTTGCGAGAGTTGGGCTTCCAAGACTTTCATTATGACAAGTTCCCGGTTTAATTTAAAGATATTAGAATTTGAATTTTGAACGGTTTTGCGCTAAAACCTGACATTGGGCGTAACATTATCCTATAGAATGAACGTAGTTTGTATGCCTACCAATATGTTGGTTGATATCTGTTGATTTCCTATCGGTAAGTGAACCCTCTTCCGTATAGCTCTACTACTGTGGATATATTTTTCTAAAATAAAACCAGATCTTTGAAATTTTCTTCATCATAACTAAAAATTCAAAGAAAAGCTGACAATTGTAGAAACAAACCATATCTTTCTAGAATTACTCTAAGAGACGATAGTTATAGACGATAATAATTTGTTTGAACAATTAAATTTGTAACTTGCATTAATTATGACCTCGAGAAGTAAAAAGGCACAAAAAGTGTCTCGGAAAATGTTTAGAATAAGAATTTTGTTAACAAAGTTTTGTAATAATTAATTTAAATATTAATTAGGATATTTATGTTCTATTAATATAGTTGCAATAATTCCGGTCAGCAAAATTATTCTGCCTTCTCTTTAAGAAACAAATTTGTTACGCTGAAATAACTCTTAGCCAGTCTTTGCTCGCTGTGTGCCACGTCTGACCATAGGCGGCTCGTACCACTGACTCTCTCAGGAATGTCTCTCTTTAACGTCCGCGCTCAGTGTACTGCAGATGGAACGTAATTTCTCAATGTGCTCGGAAGATATTATGCAAGATTACTCGAAAAATAGGAGATAAATTTAAATTGGATTTTTTACATCGTAAAGAGTATAACGAAATCTAAAACTATAAAGACTAAGAAAATTGATAAGGTATTGCATTGAATAATATAATGAATGATGCTGATAGAATAATTTTTGTTTCTCTTGCAGAGGCATCATCATCACTTCGTATTCGTCAAAAGCGTACGCCTTTTTCGTCTGGACAGAAACTCAAAGCTTCCACTGTATCTGGTCAAACCTCCTCAGAACACCCTAATCCTGGTTGGGTCCAGGTTATGCAGGGTACCAAGATGGTTGGTATTGGCATTGTAGTACATCCACGTGTCATTGTAGCGAGGGCTAGCATTTTTCACGAGGAAGTGCAATATCATGTTGAATACCATAGCCAAAGTGGACAGCTGATTCGCCACAGAATAATAGCTGTTAAGCTAAATGGGAAATACAAAAGCTCACAAGAAGGACCTGGTGGGCCTCACGATGTTGCCATGGCTGACACTGATGGTGACATGCCGAAGACAAAATTCGTATCCAAGCTGTTCAGTGAAGTAGGAGAGTTTACACCCAAACAAATATGGTGGATCTGTTCCAGAACAGGATGCCTCAAAAACGAATGATTGATTTGATTTTTTTGATTCGCAGTGTAGACATTGACGTGCACAATTTGTATGTATAGTTCAAGTCTTGAGTTGATGTGTTAGATAAATAATCTTCTAAATATTTCACTCTTCTTTTTATCATAATCATAATTCAATTATTAATACTTTTGCATTCATATTTATTAAATATAATTTTCTTTTCTAATATCTATAGTTCTTCGAAACGTGAAATTGACCAATTTTTGTTAGATTTAGTTTTTAAAAGATAATACATCATTTTTTTTAACAAGTTAAGAGCCATTCACAAACTACATTACACTCTCAGAAGGGGGGTTAACAGGTTTTCTGACGATTGATGTGCGTGTATTGAAAGTTTATTCGTTTTAATTGAAAAGTCTACTATTAAATTTTTGGTTTGGAATTCATCTCTTTTGGTAAAGAAATCTGCTATTTGGTTGAAACTTAAACTACTTTTTTGAACATTCATTCTATTGGTGAGAAATTTATCTATTCTGTTCAAAATTAATTTTTTTTTCAATTGAAAATTCAAATATTCCGTTATTGTTAACAAATTGATTGTTTCTGGTTGAACATCCAAAATTTGGTTGCGATTGCATGTATTTTGTTGCACGTTCGTCTTTTTTCGTAGAAAAATAATCTTCTGGGTTGAAAATTCAATTACTTGGTTTAAATTTGAACTACTGTGTCAAAAATGTATTCTATTATTTGAAAATCCATCTCTTGGGTTGAAAATTGAACTATTTTGTTGATAATTCATATATTTTCTTTGAGAGTTCAACTTTTTTGTAGAAATTTCGACTGTTTTTTTCGGGTGTTTGGGTTGAAAAATCGTTCTCCTGTGTTGAAAATTCTATTATTCTGGTATAAAATTTAACAATTTGGTTAAAAGTTTATCTTCTCCCTTAAATAAAAATTTTGTCAGGGCTAAAAATTCACCTCTTTTGGTAGAAATTTGGTCTTTTTTGGTTAAAAGTTTAACTGCTTTGTTAAAAATCAATCTATTCTGAGACGCTAGATTTACCTAATAGGTTAGAGACTATCCATAAAATCTTTTCCCTTTTATAAAGAATTCTTTCTTTTATGTTTTCAAGGAACGTCTTTTTTTTCCTAGTATTTTTGCTCAAATTAGAACTAAATTAATAGAACCCGATTGGAAAATCCAACTGTTCTTAATTAAAAGTTAATTTTGTTGTGGTTAAAAAGTCTATTATTGTATTTTTGGTTCAAAATAACTAAACAGTTAACTATACCATTTCTGGTTGAAATGTTATTTTTTAGAAGTGGTGTAAGAAGTTGTTGCGAATACGTTGCACCAATTGGTACCGGCTGAGTCAACTTTCTGGGACAGATGATGGTTCTTCATCTGGTATCAACCCTAAAGTCTTGCCGATAAGAAAATGCGCTGGTGTTGAAGCGTGTGGGTCATCCATGCCACCGCTCATCGGGCAGAGCGGACGAGAGTTGAGACAGGCTTCAATTTCAGTTTGGAGAGTGTACAATTCCTCAAAGGTAAGACTATTCTCGCCGGTCACTCTCTTTAGATGATGTTCCGTTGATTTTATTCCCGCCTCCCATAATCCACCATAATGTGGAGCTATGAAGGCTTAGATCCACGGGTTGCTAAATCCGCCAAGTTACCCTTAGAAGGAACATTATACCAAGTAGCATAGGTAATTCTGTCTGTATATTTTACACGCGATTCGCGACGAACGTTTTCCAAGATCGCAGGTGTTTGCATATCCAATTGAGAACGACCTGACTATCTGACCAAGCGTGAACTAGCAAATTTTTTAAGAAATCTAATTTTTGTAAATGGCAGATGAGTTTTACGACAAGTACAGCTCCACATAACTCCAGGTCAAGTATACTGACCGTTTTTACCGTTGCTACCTTTGTCTTGGCACCAAAAAGTGAGACACGTGCATTTCCATTACCTTCGTCAATTCGAAGATATCCAGCAGCCGCATAGGCACGTGAAGATGCGTCGGAAAAGCCGTGTAGCTGACAAGACTGACCAGAATATGCCCCTAACCAACGATCCATGGATAATTCAGATAGATCTTCTAATGAATTACAATATTGCAGCCACTTATGCCGCACGTCAATCGGCAAAGGCATATCCCAGTCACATCTTAGGATCCATAAATAATGCATTAAAATTGTGGCAGTGACTGTGACCAGCGAAAGCCATCCGAGGGGATCGAACAAACGTGCGATATTTGAAAGAACAGTTCGATTTGTCGCCGCACCAGCCATTGCTTTGAAATTGACTCTGCTGAAAGTAAACACGTCGCGGTTTGGTTTCCAATGCACACCCAACGTTTTTACATCGGCGTCCTTACTAATCCGCTTTCCAGCGTCAGCGTGAGATTGTTTTAGGCACGCCGGAAGAAGATCCTCGTGATTTGCCGCCCATCTAGTTCGATGCTGGCCGGTCTGAGAATTTCAATTAGCTGTTCTTTTTTGAAGATAGCCACCGTGAGCTCGTCAGCCACAGCAAATATATCGTCTACATAGGTATTATTCTCGATACATTGAGCACCGAAAGGGAATTGCTCCTTCTCATCTTGTGATAATCGCAACAATGTGCGAATGGAGAGATAAGGCGCGCAAGCTGCTCTGTAGGTCACGGTGGTCAACCGGTAGTCTATTGGAGGTTCATTAGAACTGGGGGATCATATGATCCTTTGATAATCCTGATCCTCTGGGGCAACGCGAATTTGCCGAAACATTTTAACTATATCGGTCGTGAAAACGTAACGATATTTATGCCAATTGAGTAGTATCAATGCGAGGTCACCTTGAAGAGCCGGTCCTGACATGAGAAAGCCGTTCAAGCAATGCTTCACCCGTGTCAACCTAGAAACATCGAAAACCACTCGCAATTTTAAAGGCAATTGACTAGACTATACCACAACATGGTGAGGCAAATACCACGCATGGGGATTATCGATCTCTGCCACAGGAACACGCGTAGTTGTCCGAATTGTTCATACATAATCATAAAGTCGCGATAAGCTTTAGCGAGTTTGGTGTCGCGTGAAAACCGACGATACATATGCGAGAGTGAGCCTAACGACATACATCGGGTCTCCACGGCCATTGCCGGTGGATCTGATTCCAAGTGGAGATGCACCACATACCGACCATCAGAGCCGCACGTATGTGCTTCACGAAAAAGTGTTTCACAGGCTTTATCTTCGGGCTTTAATTTGTGAACAGTTTCCGGCAATTCCTCGATAGTCCAAAATCGCTGCAATGAGTCATTCAGATTAGTTGCTGAAACGCAATGCAGCGCCCGCACCGGGGACCAAGGAGGGAACTCCGCCCGCCGTGACGGATCCGCTCTTATTCCCCGCGATAGAATCCATCCGAGCACTGTATCTTGACCTATCAGATTTGACTCGGGAATTTGCGCACAAATGCTCGACGAACATTTTCATATTAGATAAAGCGAACAAAATTCATTATATTATTTAAGTGGTTATTCGGGATAAGCCTAGGGTTATAAAATCGTTGCGTCAGAGCTTGCCAAGCTGTCAGGTAGTTCAGAAAAACTCTCCCAATTCTCTTAATTACCAATGAATTTTGGAAGATCAAGTTTCGGTGATTTTGCCGTGCCCAATTTATCGATTGACATATCTTTGTGACCTTGAATAGGAGGATCAACATTGTCCTCGAATTGGGATGACATATTCAGCAATTCGTCTAAAAGATCCTCATATACACATTCCATTCTAGGAAAAATGTTGTCAATAATGTAAGGGTCAGTCTCGACGGCCTCTCGACCTATTATCTCCGTGTGTGCCTCAGATGCCTCTGAATAAATCCCTTTGAGAGCGTCAATACGCGAATCAACCATACTTTTATTAGATGAGTTGGGTTGTTTCCTTTTCAGATGTGAACCCATGCGCGTCATGCGTTCCATACGTGCACTTTGCTGCGAAGTGAGCCTTCGTAGAGAAGCGGGCGCCATTGTGCTACCACTTCAAATCCAACAATGCTCAATTCTTTAAATCGTCTACGGATATAAACAATCCACCTCTATAAATGAAAAACTGATCCGAGAAAACCAGACCACACAGTTACAGGTGTTAATTAAAGCGAAACTGTCAGCAGTAAATTTGGACCCTGCCCTTTACCTGCTCGACGACCCAAGCAATAAAGCAGAGTCCGACAACGCAAAGAACCCTAACCACTCATTCCTCCCCCGGGACACCAATGTTTATATTGTTCTAATTTTTTTTTCTCTGTTATAAATTGATATTTTGGGGTTGAAAATTTAACTGTTCTGTGAATAATTCGTCATTCTACCTTCAAATATCAACAATTTTGTTGAACATTCGTCATCTTTAGTAGAAAATTAATCTGCTGGGTGGAAAATTAATCTTTTGGGTGAAAAATGTACATATTTTATTGAAAATTCATCTTGTTTGGTTCAGAATTCAACTATTTGGTTAAAAGTATAACACTTTGTTAAAAATTGCTTTTTTTCTAAAGCAACTTTTTCATCTGAAAATTTAACTGTTTCATTTTTTGTTATAAATTTATCCTTTATATGTTTGAAATTATACTATTTGATAGAAATTTCATGCATTTTGTTGAGAAGTTCTTTTTTCGTGTAGAAAATTAATCCTGTTTTTTGAAAATGTTAACTTTAAAATAACTTTTTATTATGGATTCATAAATTTAGAAGAATAAAATTATAATTTGAAAAAGAGTTGACATCATTCAAATCACGACAACAATTAAAAGCAAATGACATGAATTTTAATAAAAATTTTCTTCTAATTACCAGGAGGTATAATTAAAAGTTGTAATTTAGCTAAACGAGCAGGTCCTCTGTAATGTGAAAGATGATTCCGCTAAATTGACATTAGCATAATCTAATTGCTCCTTTCATCACAAAATATTCACTCAAATTGAGCATTGAAAAATTTTCATAGCAAAAAATATAAAAAAATAAAGAAAAAAATAATAATAAAATATAAAATAGCTGAACTTTGATTTTCATGAAATAAAAGGCAATATTTGTGCTTCCAGCATTGTTAGTCTTTCGCAATTACTGACTCGTTTTCCAGTACATTTCATTTTCTGTTATAATTGCTGCGATAAAATTTGCATTAATTCTTAAGTTCTCCCAAGACAGAAGTAATTTACTGCGAAACGTTCAAGATTCTTTCGCCCCTAGAGTCACCTCCTGAAGTTATAATTACTTTTTCGAAATATTTCTTATGAACTTAAATGTTATCAGATCACTGATTCAAATTTAAAAAAAAAACAATATTTTTTTCTAAAAGTCTTACCCCTCCCCTCTAAATGTATACTTTCGAAGAAAGTAATGAACCCCTGTTGATTGTTTTTTTCATATAGTTATTTTTTTATTTACGCAAGACGTTTAAAGTGATATAATGTGTGAATCTAAAAAAATAAGAAAAAAGTATTTTATTTTCGAACTTAATACAGTAAAAAAGTAAAGATGAATTTTCAGCTAAAAACTTTTCTATCCAAATAGACAAATTGAAAAAAAATACTGTTAAATTTCCAACCAAGAAAGATGACTTTCTAACAAATTAGTTAAATTTTCAGCAAAATAATTAAATTTTTAACAAAATAGTTGAATTTTTAAATAAATAATTGAATTTTCTACCAAAATATTTGAACTTACAGCCCAAAAAGACCAGTTTGCAACCAAATACATGGATTTTCTACTAAAACGAATCAATTCTCAATTTAAAAAATATTAAAATTTTTAACCCAAAAGAGGAATTTCCAGTAAAATGACGAATCTTTAACGAAAAAAAAAAGAATAAATTTTTCACAAAATTTTAAGTTTCAACCCGAAAATATGAATTTTCAACGAAAATTCCTAATTTTCAAACAAGTAGTTGAATTTTCAAACCAAAAGAAGATGAATTTCTAACCAAAAATGAAATAGTTTAATTTTAAGTTAAAAAAAGTGATTTGCAACAAAGTAACGACGAATTTTCAAGAGAAAAGTTTAATCCTGAACCAATCCAATGTATTTTTCACGATGTTGTTCAAATTTCTACAAAAAAGTACAACTTTTTAACAAAATAAGTCAATTTCCAATAAAATCGTTGAATTTTTAACCAAATTATACAAATTTTAACCAAAAAAGATGAATTCTTAAACAAAAATATAATATTAAACTCATCAACCAAAAGAATGAACTTTTAACTCAAAATGGTTGGATTTTCTTTTTGGGTTCAATTAATTCAGTTCGCACTTAAGTGGAAAAAATTGATGAGAATGTGGAATCAAAATCCATCTACTGATAAACATACATTTCATTAAAGCCAAACATGAATATTTTTCAATTCTGTTGTTTATCCAATTTTTAATCTTTGATTTTCTTGAATCTTTCTTATGTACTTTTGTCAGTAGAAAGTGCTAACAGATTCAGCAGATTTTTCAAAGCTAAACAAAATTTCAAATACAAAAATGACTAAAAAGTTTGCTAAAGAAAAGCCGCTATCTTAGAGGGCACTTTCGTTCAATATTCGTGAGAGACTCATATGATATAAAAAGCTTTTAATAATAAATGAAATCCCTCTTTCCCAGAAAAATCCTCTTTTTTACCTAAAATTGAACTACCCACTGTAATTCCTGTATTTTCTATAATAATAAATTAAGAACCTTACTTGAATGAGTAGTAAGATGTCGTCTCAATTCACTTTTGGATAAAAAGAGACGAGTGCAATGAGCGCAGGAAAAGGGTCTCTCTTTGCCATGTGTACGTTTGTGCCGGATCAATAAAGATTTATCTTTAAAACTTTTGCTGCATTCTTCACATACGTAAGGTCTTTCACCTGGAAAAAATGGAAGATATTAAATATAAAGCCTAAAATATATTTAAATTATTGAAGATTTCTGAGTATTTAAGAAGAAAAAAAACTAACTCGAATGTGTCTGCATGTGTCGATTCAGATTCGCTAAAATTCTGAAAGCTTTGCCGCAAGTTTTGCAGGGAAATGGAGTCAGTCCAGAATGGACACTTGAATGGCTTTTTAAATCATCCTTCTTAGAGTACGATTTTTCACATTTGTTACACGAAAAAGGCTTCAGTTCTGAAAAGAAGAATTACATTTTTCTTATTATTTATTCAATTAGCAGTCAAAATCTAAATGTAAATATTTCAGGGCGGCCTCTAAAATCAAAAACAAGTTTCTGGTTATCTCCCCGCTACCAAACATTTTCTCCAAGTCATAAAATTAAAATAATTAAAACTTTCATATTAAAAAAAATGTTCTATATTGTTTAATGTTAAATATTGAATACTTAACAACAAAATCAAAGTATTCAAAGCATTATAACTCTTCCGACTTTAAAGTATATAAAAACTAAATCATTTTAATTCATCAATTTATCAAACTTTTTTATCAGACTTTTTTCGAATTAAGGGTTCTTTTTTCTTGCCTAAAAGCCTTCCAATCTTCAAATAAAAAAAATAAATTTTCAACCAAAAATAGACTAGTTAAATTTTTAGTTAGAAAAATAAACCTTCACCCAAAAGTATAATAGTTAAATTTTTAATTGGAAAAATAAATTTTCATAAAAAAACGAATATTCAATCAAATAAATGAATTTTCACCCAAATGAAGTAAATTTTCAACCTAAAAGATCAAATTTTTATAAGAAAAGACAAATTTTCAACAAAAATAGAATAGTTCGCTTTTCAGTTAGAAAAATTAATTTTCAACAAAAAAAAACTAATTTTCAACAAAATAGTTCGATTGTGAACAAAAAATTAATTTTGAATCATAAAATTAAGTTTCACGACCAAAGAATAATTTTCTACTAAAAAAGACAATTCTTCAATAAAATATATGAATTTTTTCAATAATTTTAAGGGATTTTAAAGGCTCACAAGGTATTTTAATAAAATTACCAGAATTTCAGGAAATATCGGATTTCATGGATTTTATTGGATTTTTCAACAGATTGTAAAAGGTTTGAAGTGATTTTATTTTTCAAATGGTATTCAAGGATTTCAATGATTTTAAGGGATTTTAAAGGCTCTCAAGGCATTTAAATAAATTTTCTAGAATTTTAGAATATATCACCAGATTTTATGGAATTTCACAAGGTTTTCAAATGATTATATTGGATTTCAACCCAAAAGAAGACTTGTCATCCGAAAAAGTTAATTTTTAACTAAAGAGATGAATTTTCAATCCAGAAAGGAGAATTTTCAACAACATAGTTAGATGTTTAACTAAAGAGATGAATTCTCAACTGAAATTATGAATCTTCAACCAAAAAAATGCATTTTCAAGCCAAAAGGACGAATCTTCTAAAAAAAGCAGTTAAATTTTCAACCCTAAAAATATGAATTGTCAACAAAAAAAGTTAATTTTCAACTAAATAGTTGAATTTGCAACCAAAAAAGAAGACTTATTAAAAAAAGTTACACTTTTAAACAAAAAATTAAAATCCAAAAATATTAATTTTCTGCAAAAAAAAATTAGTTATACCTAAACAGTAGAATATTCTACCGAAATAGTTGAAGTTTTATTGAAAAAAGTCGAATTTTTAATAAAAAAGGCGAATTTTTAACTAAAATGATGAATCATCAATCAAAAAATTGAATTTGCAATAAAGTAGTTCAACTTTCACCCAAATAGTTGCATTTTCAACAAAAATAAATTAATTCTTAACAAAAAATGTAATATTTGATATTTGAACCAAACAATGTTCTAATTTTACATTAAAAAATAGTTGAATTCAACCAAAAATACGACTTTTCAAGAAAATAGTTGACTTTTCAACCAAATTGTTGAATTTTCAAAGCCAAAAGACGAAATTTTCCACAAAATACATTTAAATTTTCAGTTAGAAATATTAATTTTCAAAACAAAAAAAAACGAATATTGAACAAAAGAAATTAATTTTTAACCAAATAAATTTTCAACAAAACAATTAATTTTTTAACCAAAAATATGATGAAAATGATGACTTAAATGATTTTAACCAAGCAGATGAATTTTAAAGCCAAAAGATTAATTTGGTATAAAAAAAGACAAATTTTCAACTAAAAATAAAAAAGTTAATTCAATCATCAAAGATATTTGCGAATTAAAATTTTTGAAGCTAAACAACTTTGGTTTCAAAACCTTCAAAATTAAACAGAGTGTCCAGCGATTATTATGAACGATTTCAATGTCGTTTCCAGCTTTTTCAGGTTAAGAAGTCAAGTTTTTCCAGTTCTCCTTTTTTTACATCAAATAATGAAATAACCGTTTGTTACAGGTGTAAAAAATGAACCATTTCACTTTTTTTAGGTCGACAATTTTTAAAGAAAGCAGAAACATAAATAAATTCTTAATTTTTTGCTAACGTAAGTCGTCTTAGAAATCCTTGAAATCTTCGCGACGTCTACAAAAGTCTACAAAAAATGCCTAGATAAATTTATTTATTTATTCTATAATGAGTAAAAAATAAATTATATTTTGATAAATAAAACACTTTTCAGTAGCAAGATTTCTTTTAAACGAGATGTTTCATTCATAATAGACTAAACGATTTAAATTACTTTTCGTATTTCAATAAAATAACTGTTTTAAAAGAAAAACAAAAATGTAATTCAAGGTTTTCGTGAAAAATTCAAGGAGATTTCCAGGCTTTCAAGATTCAAAAAAATGCAAGGCGTATTCAAGGTTTTCAAGGTCGCTAAACACCCCGTTGAACTATTTCAGAATTTATATTTCTGTAAATAATAAGTAGTGATTTAATTAACTTACGGTTGTGCGAAAACATGTGCCTATTGAGTTTATTTTTTTGAGGAAAGGCTTTATCGCAAAGATGACATTTAAATGGTTTGTATCCACTGTGAGTACTTTCATGATATTCGAAGTGAGATCGTTTAACGAAGCTTCTATCACAATATTCGCATTGGTATGGCCGAATTCCTGTCACACAAGAGTCGTGATAACACATTCCTTTTTTGTTGCGAAATATTTTACCGCAAGCGTTACATTTGTACTTTTCTGGTGAACCTGGCAAAACTGAAATGTGACTCCGATCTAGTTTTCTTTTCGGTGTTAGAGTCTTTTCTTTTTCAGAGTCCGTCTCGTCTTGATTCTGAAAGAAGAAGTCACTTCGTAAATAATAAAAAGGTTTGCTGTTATTGCAACAAAAAAATTCTGAAGATATACATAAAATACATTCATTTTCAACCAATTAGTTGAGATTTCAACCCAAAAAAATAAATTTTGAACCAAGAAAAAAGGAATTTTCAACACAATAGTTACATTTTTAATCAAAGTGATCAACCTTCGATAAGAAAATATGAATTCTCAACAAAAAGTGTAATAGTTGATATTTCCACACAAAAAAATGGTATTTTTCATGAAAAAACAGTTGAATTAGATACAAAAAAAAGAATTTTACACAAATTAGTTAAATCCTCAAAGCAAATTAATTTTCAAACCGAAAATCAGAATTTTTAACAAAAGTAAAGAAAAACCAAAAATAATTGAATTTCCAACTAAAAAAAGATAAATTTTCAACCAAAAATCGAATACTTAAATTTTCAGTTTGAAAAATTAATTTTCAACCAGAAAGAAACGAATACTCAAACAAAGAAATGAATTTTTAACCAAAGAGATTAAATTTCTATCAAAGAAGATACATTTACCACAAAAAATTGAATAGTTTAAGAAATTAATCTTTAACTAAAATTATTAACGAACAAAAAATTGTCAACAAAAAAAGCAGCTTTTAATCAAATAGTTGAACTTTCAACCCAAAAGATTAATTTTCTACCGAAAAAGACAAATTTTCAACAAAATACATGAAATTTCAACAAAAAAGATAAATTTTCAGTCAAAAATAGAATAGTTAATTCTAGAGTTACAAAAATGTATTTTCAAAAAAAAAAAAAATTTAACAAAATAATTCAATTTTGAACCAAAGAAATTTATTGTTGACCAAAAAAATGAAGTTTCAATCCAAAAGATAATTTTCTACCAAAAAAGACCAATTTTCCACAACATATATTTTCCACTGAAAATGATCAATTTTTAACCAAAAATAGAATAGTTGAATTTTCCGTTACAAAAATAAATGTTCTACTGGGAAAAGTAATTTTCAACAAAAAATAGTTGAATGTTGAACCACAGAAATTGATTTTTAACCAAAAAAATGAAGTTTCACCCCAAAGGATTAATTTTCTACCAAAGAAGACAAAGTTTCAAGTAAATATATGAATTTTCAGCTAAATAAAAATAGTCAATGAAATAGTTGAATTTTCAACGAAACTAATTAAATTTTTATCAAAAAAGATAAATTTTCCACAAAAAATGGAGTAGTTAAACTTTCAGTTGAGGAAATGAATTTTTAACTTCAATTTTAATTAAAAAAAAAAAACATCAAATTTTAAAAATAAATTTTGAACAAAAAGAAAACTACTTATCAACAAATAGTTTAATTTTGAACCAGTAAAATAATTTTTAATACAAAAAATAAAGTTTCCACGCAAAAGACTAATCAGTAAAGAACTGGATTTTTTACTAAATAAAATAAATTTTCAACCAAATACTTGAATTTCCAACACAAAAGATTAATTTTCTGACGAAAAAGATTAATTTTCCACAAAAAATTAATTAGTTTAATATTCAGTTAAAGTAATGAATTTTTAACTAAAATTTTTACTTAAAAAAAACTTCAATTTTAAAAAATAAAACTAATTTTCAACAAAATAGATAATTTTGAAGCAATGAAATGTTTTTTTAATACAAAAAAAAATAAAAGTTTCCACCCAAAAGATTTATCTTCTACCAAAAAAAGATAAATTTTCAACAAAATGTATACATTTTCAACTAAAAAAGATACATTTTCAACCAAAGAAATTAATTTCTAACCAAAATATAACAGTCAAATTTTAAGTAAAGAAATGCATTTTTATTTTTACACCAAAAAGATGAAATTTCTTCCAAGAAGATTAAATTTCTATCAAAAAAAGATACATTTTCCATCAAAAAATGAAATATTGAAATTTTCAGTCAAAGAAATGCAGTTTTAACTAAAATAATGAACGTTCAACCAAAAAATTTGTTTTTAACCAAGTCGATGAATTTTCAACACAAAAGATTCATTTTCTACCAAAAAAGAAAATTTTTTTCACAAAATACAGGCATTTTCAACTAAAAAAGATAAATTTCCAACCAACAATAGAATAGTTAAATTTTCAGTCAGAAAAATAAATCTTCAATAAACAAAAAGCCAATTTTCAACAAAAAAAATAGTTCAATTTTGAACCAAAGAAATTAATTTTTAACCAATAAAATGAAATTTCCACTAATGAGAATACTTTTCCTCAAAAAAAGACAATTTTTCAATAAAATAGTTGAATTTTTATCTAAAACAGATAAATTTTGAACTTAGAATAGAATAGTTAAATTTTCAATGAAAATAAAATAATTTTCTACAGAATAAAATAAATTTTCAATAAAATAGTTCAATTTTCAACAAAACGGATGAATTTTCAACGAAGATACATTTTTAACCGAGCATGGAATAGCTGAATATATTGATCCAGAATCAACTAAAAAGATTCATTTTTAACCAAATAGTTGAATTTCCAACACAAAAGATTAATTTTATAACAAAAAAAAACTAATTTTCAAGAAAATATATGAATTTTCAACTAAAAAAAAATCAAGCTTCAACAAGAAATAGAATAGTTCAATTTTCAGCTAGAAAAATAAAATTCCAACAAAAAAAAAGAATTAAAAAAAATAGATCAATTTTGAATCAAAGAAATGAATTTTTAACCGAAAAAATGAATTCATAAAAGAAAAGTTGAAAAAATTAATTTTCAACAAAATAGTTAAATTTTAATGAAAAAAATGGGGTTTCAACTAAGTACTCGAATTTTCAACCAAAAAATATGAATTCTCAACGAAAAATGTAATAGTTGATATTTCAACTAAAAAAGATTTTTATTTTAATCAAAAAACATTTGAACTTAACCAAAAAATATACAATTTCTAACAAAATAGATGAATTTTCAACAAAACTGTTTAATTTTCAACCGAAAACAATGACTGTTTAACAAAATCAGGATTTCCCCGACTTTCTGGAATTCTTTGAACTGTAGCATTCCTTTTATTTCTACTTTTAACTACGTTCGTACCGTATCATTTTCAGAGTTGTCTGTTTCGACAGAAATCTTATTCTGACTGATTTCAGTGTCGCCTTCAACGATCTCCAGAGGCCGGTCATCTTCTTTCTCCTTTTCAAATGTTTCGTTTTCAACAAAACTGGACTCTTCTGGATAAGAAAAATTCCCACAGGAGAAAAACTCATATTTGTTAGTAATTTTGTCGACCACTAATTTGACAGGTTCTGCCTCACTACTGATACCCAAATGTTCAGAATTAGAAGCATTTAAATCCTTCCTTATTGAAGAATCCCTGGTTGGGTAATCTAAAACAATGTTTGCTATTCAAAAATAGTGTAATTTATTTCAGTACTTATGTCAGAAAAAAAAGAAAATATCTTACCAAAATTACCAATTTGCTGAAACTGCTTTTCATTTTCACATGATTTACATCCAGTTGCCTCGTATAATAAACATAATCGACACTTTGTGTGGCCACAAGAATCTGAATAAATTTTTTGAGTTGAAAATTTATTTAATTTATAAAAGAACTATGGAGATATTTCTTAAAAACTTTTCAAACCTTTTACGAGTCTTGCGTAGACAGTGTTGGTCAATTTTCCACAATTCGGACATTCCTCTCCCATTATTTAGTTGACCTCCATAAGGAAATTTTTTTAAAAATTGTATGATACTATGATAATGTGTGTAAAAATATAAAAAGAAAAAATTAATCTCACCTCTTAAAGACAGAAAAATGTTTCGTATATTTCCAAAGTTATATAAAATACAAAAACATTGGTTCAGGGTGTTTCTAACATTCTGCGAAAAATTCTTCAGTCTGAAAAATTTATGAAAAAATTATTATTTAAATGATAAAATTTTTTTTTATGATGACTTAAAATAACTACATTAATGGCATGTGAAAAAAATTCAAAATTATTCGGTTTTCATTTTAATAATTCAAAATAGTATAAATTTCGATTTAGAATTTAAAAGTTCAACTTTTTAATTTTAAAAAGATAAAAATTGTACAATTTTAAAATAAAATCTTTTATAGATAAATAATTGTAAAATATCCAAGATTAAAATTGGACTGTCATGTTAACAAAATTTAAAATTATTTGGTTTTCATTTAAATAATTCAAAATTGTATAATTTCAAAAAGAAAGCCTTTTAATACTTGACCAACCATAAATTCAGAACGCTCAAAATCGCAGTTGAATATTTAAGCATTATAGACACTCTTTTTTACACTTTACATGAATTTTTCAGAATTTTAAATTTCAATTTGGGTGGCTTCAACCCTGTAATTATAATTTTGAATATTTTCCGTTTGAAAATTTTAAATAAAGTTCTATTTTGCAAAAAATTTCATGTTTTCGGCAAAACCACATTAAAACGGTTTAAAATTCAAAAACAGAGCGAACTGTTACAGATTTTGAGAAAACATCAAAATTCTGAAGTCTTTCACGCAAATAGTTGAATTTTCAACCAAAAAATACGAATTTTCAACAAAATAGTTGAATCCACAACCTAAACATATTAATTTGCAACCGAATAGTTGCATTTTGACCTAAAAAGGATGAATTTGTAATAAAAAAACTGAATTTTTAACCAAGTAGTTCAATTTTCAACCAAGTACACTCCACGTCCGATATACAATCAGTTTCTAGGGTTGCCTCGCACTGGCCTCGCACCTCAGTCGGATGCCTCAAACATAAACAGTCAGGGGCGCCTGAAACGTTTCCAATTGGATTACATAATATTGCGCAATATGCGCAAGTGAGTTGCGCAACGTGATGTAGTTACCAGCCAGGCCGTTGGGGTACTGCGCTTTATCGCTGTGCTACTGTTTTTTCATGCATGAGTGATCACTGTACCCCCCCCCCCCCAATGGGGGAGTTTACCTAAAGTTGAACACTCACCAGAGTGCGCGATCCGATCGGGTCCGAGTTCTGCGAAAATTTAAATTTAATAAATCAAAAAAAGCTTGTTTCATACAAATTATTAACAAAGTTTATAGTTCATTTGTAAAATAAAGTAAAATAGTAAGTCATTCAGTTTGAAGAAAAAAAAATTTAATATTTTAATTACTAGTCACTTTCTCTTACGGAGTTCTGAATTTCACAAACATAACATTATTGTCTACTGAAAAAATTCAAAGTACGTGTTTTGATAACATTCTCTATTTTTTTTACCAAATAGTAGAATTTTCAATAAAGATAAATTTTGAACCAAAAATAAAATAGTTCAATTTTCAACAAAAATTATGAGTTTTTAAACAAGAAGATTAAGTTTCTACTAGAAAGACAAATTTTCAACAAAAAACATAAATTTCCAACTAAATATTTGAAGTTCTAACCAGAAAAGGTAAATTTTCTACTAGAAGAAAACGAATTTTGAACCAAATTTTCAAATAAAATTTTTTTAACAAAAATGGAATAGTGAAATTTTCAGATAAAAAAAACATTGACTTTTCAACAATATAGTTCAATTTACAACAAAAGAAGTGAATTTTCGAATAAAAAACAAAAAATTGTCACCAAAAATGGAATATTTAAATTTTCGGTTAAAAAAATTAATTTTCAACCTAAAAAAGGGAATTTTTCAATACAGTCATTGAATTTTCAGCCATAGAGATGAATTTTCAACTAAAGTAATAAATCTTCAACCAAAAAAATTACTTTCTAAAAAAGCAGTACAACTTTGAACCAAAAAAGACGAATTTTCAACGAAACATTGAATAGTGGATATTCCAACCAAAAAAGTTTTTAATATTAAATGAAAAACAGTTGAATTTAAACAAAAAAGACGAATTTTAAATGAGATACCTAATTTTTAAGTTCAAAAATTAATTTTCAACAACAACAAAAATCAAATTATCAATAAAATATTTAAATTTTAATCGAAAGAAATGAATTTGCAACTAAACAAAAATTTGGAACCAAAATTCAAATGGTTCATTTTTCAGTTTAAAAAATAATTTTGAACCAAGAAAAAGGAGGTTTGAACTAGATACTTAAATTTTTAACGCAAAATAATTAATTTTCAATCAAAAAGATGAATTTTCAAAATAGAATATTAATTTTCTACCAAAATTTTGAGTTTTTAACTAAAAAATTAATGTTTAACAAAGAAAAAATATTTTTAACAAAGAAAAAAAATATTTTCAACAAAGTAGTTAAATTTTTAACAAAGGGGCAATTAATCTCGTGACGCGCTTTTCCTTTGTTTATATCGTTGTATCCTTTTTTACTTCAGGAAAATTTTATTCTCATCTTTATTTAAACAAAAGAAAAAGGCGTCACGAGATTGATGGATGGCCCCAAAGTAGTTCAATTTTTAACCAAATAAATTAATGTTTAGCCAAAATAAATGAATTTGCAAACAAGAAGAATAATTTTCTAAAAAAAGTCAATTTTGAAGCACATAGTTGAATTTTAAACTAAAAAGATCAATTTTCAAAAAAATAAAAACGAATTTAAAAAAAATGAGTTAAAGTTTCAACCCAAAAATGATTTTTCAACCAAAAAGATTAATTGTTAAGCATCAAGATTTATTTTCAACCAAAAGAGACGAATTTTCAATAAAGTACATAAATTTTTATCCAAATGGTTCATTTTTAAAATAAAAGAGGCGAATTTTTAACCTGAAACGAACAAGTGAAATTTTCAGTTAATCAATTTTTTACGAAAAAAACTGCTTTTCATCAAAATAGATTATTTTAAACCAAAAAGATGAATCTTCAACAAACAACGTAAAATGTAATAGTTTATATTTCAACCAAAAAATATTTTAAATTACAAGCCGTTTAATTCAACTAAAAAGGACGAATTTTCTTCAAAACAGTTGGTTTTTTAATTTTATAATATGGTTGTTTTTAGTTTTCGCTATAAAAAATAGAAAACTTTTGAAAACATGTACTTTAAAACGTTCTTTCAATAAAAAATAATGTTATGTTTGCGAAATTCAGAACTATGCAAGGAAAACTGACCGTACTTAAAATATTAAATTTTTTCTTTTCAAACTGAATAACCGACACTTTGACACTCTATTTTACGAATGAAATATAAACTTTTATTAATGATTTGTATTTAAAAAAAAAAACTATTTTTCATATATTAAATTTGAATTTTCGTAGAACTCGGACCCAAACAGATCGCGCACACTTGTGAGTGGTAAACTCCCCCATTGGAATACATAATATTGCGCAATATACGCGAGCGAGTACGTGCGCACTGCTCCTTTCCGCTACGCTGCAGGTGTTTTCAAGCATGAGTGGCAAGCCTCTCTCGCCCGTGGGCTGGGAAACTCCTCGGGCCAACAGTACATGGAATATCATACCCGGACATCCTTATATCGGACGTGGAGTGTAGTGAAATTTTCAACCAGAAAATACGAATTAAAAAAAAATACACACGAATTTGAATTGTAGTACGGGTTTGGTTCTGACCTTAACTTGAATTTAGATTCACCGAAACGTAAAGAACTGGGCCGTATCGTAATGTTGCGCAACGTGATGCAGTTACCATCTAGGCCGTTGGGGTACTTCGCTTTATCGCTATGCTACTGTTTTGTCATGCAGTAATTAGAGCGTCAAAAATTGATATGAAAAATATGTATGTGTCTTTTTGCATACTTTGACTGAACAATTTTCGAATAAACAAATAAGCAAGACAAATGGTTGAAGTTTCATACCGAAAATATAAATTTAAAAAAAGTTGTTAATTTTCAACCAAAGAGTTAAATCTCTGCCAAATAATTTAATTTCATTTAATTTTCAACCAAATAATTGAAGTTTTTTTTACAAAAAAACAAAATTAAAACCAAATAGTTCCATTTTTAACCAAAGACTGAATTTTAACCAAGTAGTTAAACTTTCATACAAGTAGTTAAATTTTCCACGAAAAAAAAGATATTTTTTCCCCCAAAGAGATCAATTTCTTAACGGAAAAGGCGAGTTTTTAACCAAGAAATAACATAATTGACCAGCAAATTATTAAATTTTAAAGCCAGAAAGACGAATTTTCTACAAAACAGTTGCGTTCTTAAACCGAAAATATGAATTTTCAACAAAAAAATTACTTTTAAGCCGAAAAGTTGAACTTTCTACCAAAATAGTCAAATTTTTAACAAAAAACATGAATTTTCATACAGAAAATATTAACTTTCAATAAGAAAGTTAATTTTCAATCAAACAGTTGAATCTTCTATTATTTTCAAACCAAAAAGACGAAGTTTCAACAAGAGAGTTAAATTTCTAATAAAAAAGTTAATTTTGAACCAAATATTTGAATTTTCTAGTAAAATATTTGAATCCCACCGCCACCAATCCAATTTGAAACTAAATAGTTAGACTTTCAACCAAATAGATGAATTTTAAACTAAAATTATGAATCTTTAACCAAATAACTGAATTTTTAACAAAGAAGATAAATTTTCAATCAGAATAGACAAATTTGCAAAAAATTTGCTGAACTCTCTTAAACAATTTTTTTACCAAAAGAGATGAATTTCCCAACCAAAATCAACACTTTTTAAAAAAATAACTAAATTTTCAACCAAAATAGTTAAATTTTGAACAAAATACATGAATTTTCAACCAAGTAGTTAAACTTTCAACGAAAATAGATTTTAGTTTGAAATTAATTAGATGAATATTATTCTATTCTACTAAAATATTATTCTACTAAAATAGTAATAAATATTCTACTAAAATAGCTGGATTTAGAACCAAAATAAATCAGATTTTTTTACCAAAAGAGATAAATTTTAAAACGAAAGTCGAATTTTGAAACAAGGAAGAGAAAAAATTCCACTAACAAAAAAGTTACTCTTTAACCGAATAAAATAGTTGAATTTTTAACAAAATGCATGAATTTTCAACCAAAATAGATGAATTCTCAAAGAAAAATATAATAATTGATATTATTTTCACCAAAAAAGATTTTGATTTAAAATTTATAAAAGTTGTATTAAACAAAACAAATTAGATTTCTTTACCAAGAGAGATAAATTTTGAAACGAAAAAGCCGAATTTCGATCGAAGAAAAAAAATGTCCACTAAAATGTTGAATTTTCAAGTCAAAAAGATGAATTTTCTACCAAACATAGTGTCGAGCGACTCTTAGGAACGAAATTCAAGGTCTTTTCCAGGTTTTCCAGATCAAGAAGTCCAGTTTTTCTAGGTCTCCTTTTTTTACATCAAATGATAAAATATCCATTTGTTATAGATGTAAAAAATGAGACATTTCATTTTTTATTGACCAACCATTTTTATAAAGCAGAACCATAAATAAACAAATTATTCTTAATTTTTTGCGAACATAAGTCGTCTTTGAAATCCTTGAAATCTTTGAAATCTTTTGAAATATTTGTGAATTCGTTGAAATCTCTTTAACTATTTAAAATCTTTTTAAAATCTTGAAATTTGTGTAACATCTTTTTAAAGTTTTGTAAAATATGTAAAATACTTGAAAACTTTGTGAAATCTTTTCAAATTTTTATGAAATTTTTGAAGTATTTGTTAAAGCTTTCTTTAATCTTTGTGAAACCTTTTGTGTTCGTTTGAAATCATTGAAATCTTTTTAAATCTGCTCAAATTTGTTGAAACATCTTTGAAATATTTGTGAAATGTTTCGTATTCGTTTGAAATCATTTAAATATTTGAAATCGTTTAAAATCTTTGAAATTTTTTGAAATCTTTTAAATCTGGTGTACTGTACCCGTTTTAAAATCTTTGGAATTCTTCTATTCTTTTGAAATCTTTATGAAATTTTTATGAAATATTTGAAATACTTGTGAAATCTTTCTGAAATCTTTTGCATTAATTTGAAATCATTCAAATATTTTTGATCTGTGTAAAATCTTTTGAAATCTTAGAAAATGTTCAAAATCTTTGTGAAATATTTTTAATCGGGTGTACACGCCTTTTTTAAATCTTTGCAAAATGTTAAAAATCCATTTAAATATTTTAAACTATTTGAAACATTTTGAAATCTTTAGAAATTTTTGTAACCTTTTGAAATCTGATGTACAATCAAAAACCGAGTGGTGAAACCCTTGAAAAATCGGTTATAAGGTAATTTCTCATTATAATTCTGAAACTGAATTAACATCGAAATTTTCAACTAATAATTTTTATAATTTGTAAGTTGAATATCACAGAAAATGTATATATTAACATTCTATATTAGCGGAGACGAAATTAAAAACTTATAGAATTATTCACAATATTGAAGTCTGTTCATTGCAATATATAAAATAATTGGTAAAGTCTACAAAAAGTACTAAAAGATTTAAATTACTTTTCGCATTTCAATAAAATAACTGTTTTAAAAGAAAAAAAATTTAATTCAAGGTTCTCGTAAAAAATTCAAGATTTCCAGGTTTTCAAGGTTCAAAAAAAATTCAAGGAGAATTCCACGTTTTCAAGATCGCTGGGCACCCTGTTCAACCAAAAAAAAAAAGATTATTTTACCAAAAGAGATCAATTTTGAAACGAAAAAGTCGAATTTCGAACTAAGAAAATAAAATGTCCACTAAATTGTTGAATTCTCGAGTGAAAAAGATGAATTTTCTACAAAACAGTTGCATTTTCAAACGAAAAATATGAATTATCATCAGAAAAGTTACATTTTAACCAAATAGTTGAACTTTTTTCCAAAATAGTCGAATTTTTAACAAAATTCGTAAATTTTCAACCAAGCACTAAAACTTTCAATCAAAATAAATGAATTCTCAACGAGAAATATAATAGTAGCTATTATTTCAACCAAAAAAGACGAGTTTTCAAGAAAATATCTGAATTCTCGACCAAAAAGAGATTAATTTTTTACAAAAAACACAAAGTAACTTCAATGCAACTAAAATTAAAGTTCAAAGTTAGTTTTTAAAACAGTAACGAAGTTATCCTAAAAGTTACAAATAACGTAACTTTTCAGTAAATTAATTACTTGTAACAAGTTACTAACAAACTCTGGTTTAGCCACTCCGATAAAAATATTATCTTAAAAAATTTTTAAAATTCAGACAAAAACAAAGATATTTATCTCCTCATCCTGTGTTTATCCACACACACATTATATGTATATAAATTATTACCTAAGACGGAAATAAGGATGTAGTTTGAACTGGCCGACCTTACAAATAACACTGGATAAATAAACAAATAAAAAAATATGTATTCTAAACTCTAAAGTGCGTCGCACATAGGTTATGTGTCATCGTCGAGGTCATTTAGAACTCTTTTATAATGACTTGGCTTTTAGCGAAAGTCAAATACTTTTAACAGTTTTATTCGTCACTTAATCTATCATTAAATATCTAATTTTATTCCGTACTGGCACTCCCACTATATAAAAAATCAACATTTTTTAACACAATTGACACTTTATAGCCCCAATTGCCGAACAGCTGCTTTATACATATATATGTATCAAAAGGCAGCGCTAAGAGCGCCAAAGTGCAGAACTGCGCCATAAAACATGCATATGATACACAATTGCTCCCATGCAAAATTAGAGTAAAATCAACAGATTTTTTGCACTTTCTTTTCGTCATTTCTGCATTTTTTCATTATTTATCCATTATTTATTCATTATTCATCATTCATATATATTAATTTATATTATTTTATATTTTATTTAATTGAGTTTAGTGTTTATTTTGGCATAGTCAAAGTGCAGGATTTTATAATTTAGCAGTTGTGGACAAATAAAGTTAAAATGAGTGGAAATCTACGTTCCGAGGTAATTCTTATCGTATATTATGATATATTTCTATATTCCTAGGTAGTTTCTTATATTATAAGTTAGATGAAGATCAGATAATTCAATTTGGATAAACCTATTATTATAGGTTATGTTGTCGTATTTGTTCAAGGATTATGCATGCGCGATTATGCAAAGAATGCATCGAAAAGTTTTATTACCTCTCTATAGGAATTTAATATTTGCCCGCGTTAGAAAAATATTATTGTACATTCATTCATTTTTTTGATAATTAAGTCACTTCGTTGAATATAAATTTATTTTGAATCTTTCGAAAGCATGTCAATCTGTGACCTCATTTCTTAATGATTCTTTATTAAATTCACGAAGGAAAATGCACTATTCCTTCGTGATTAAATGTAATAAGTAGGACACCGATTGTATATTTTTTTTATTAAAGGTTTTCAAATTTAATTTTCTGCTTAAAAAATCCTATATTTTAAGGAAATTTTGTGATTTTTAATTAAAGAATTTTAAAGCATACAAAAAAAATTATTTTAACCATGATTTTTATAATTACATTTTTTCTTTCTACCGCTTCTTACCAATTTTTGAAAAATTGGAAGGATAATTTTTTATTATTAAAATTTTTATTGAGTAGAAAGGGATGAAATTGTGTTTTTTTTTTAATTGGAAAAAGTCATTTTTTCTTTAAAAATTTTAATTGAGTTTGAGCGAAGAAATGTTTCTTTACAAATTGTTAAAAACTGAAGAGTTTTCAATTGTAAATCTTCAAAAGTGGATTTAAAAGTTCTTTTAATTGAGTCCAAATATTTTTACCTCAATTTCTTGAAAGAAGTCTTTTTATTTTAAATTTTTCTAAAAAGAATTTATTAAATATTAGCAATTTTTTAAATGCATTAACATATTTTGGATTGTTTCTTTTCCTATTTGCAAATTATAATAATCTAAATAGATAGACTCATTTCAAAAAGATTTTCAATATTTCATGATTTTAAAATATAAGCATATAAAAATTAAGAATTAAATAAGTTAGCATGGAAACATCAGAAAGATTCAGAATTTCGGAAACGCTCAGAAAAATATTTATTTTAAATTAAAGATACCGTTTCCTTAACATATATTTTTTTACATACAGAAATAACTTCAAAATGACGAAAATCATTTTAATTCAACAAAAAATTTGTATTTGAAGATTAAATTCATTTCTTTGAATCAAATAAATTTCTTTGACTGTGAATACTTGTCTTTGATTCTTTGAATCGATTCCTTGAATTTGATTCTTTTGAATACTTTCTTTTTATGGATATTTTTCTACATATTTTTTTATTTTTTGTTCATTTTCAAATAAGTATTAATGTTATAATGCATTATAGGTACTAAAAACGTTCAAGACGCTACATCGGACTCGATTGAACACTTTTAAAAATGATGACAATGCTTTGCAAGGTAAATTAATTTTTTTTTTAACTATCTCCTATTATTATACATGTTTTTATTATTATTATATTATTACATTTCATCATTTACAGTTGTGAGAAAAAAAATAAACGATGAGTATAGAAAAAATATGACTGTAGCTGACAGAGAAATTATTGCAGAGGTAAACTCTTGAATTTCTTTTCACTATATGGGTAAAAATCAAAAAGTTGATAATATCATGTCTCTGGATATTACACGTTTATAATTTTTAATACCAAATAAACATTTTGGATATCTATTTACTTTTTAGGTTTATTTGTTTTAAAGGTTTTATAAATATAATTTTCCTAAGATTCTTGGGAAAATTCAAAAAGATTTTTGAAAATTTCAGATATGTCAAATCGAAATTGCAACAAAAAAAGTTAATCTTTAAACCAATAGTTTAATTTTCAAACAAAAAAGGTGAATTATTAACGTAGAATGTAATAGTTGATATTGCAATCCAAAAAGATTTTCATTTTTAATCAAAAACAATTGAAATAATCCAAAAAAGATCAATTCTCAACAAAATAGTTGGATCATCAACCAAAAAAGATTAAATATTTTCCAAAAGAGGGGAATTTTCTACAAAACTATTTAATTTCTAACCCGAAAATAGGAATTTTCAACAAAAAAGTTATTTTTCAACGAAATACGTGAATTTTCAACCAAAAAGGTGAATTCTCAACGAAAAATGTAATAGTTGATATTTCAATCCAAAAATATTTTTTATTTTAAATCAAAAACAGTTGAATTAATTAAAAAAAAACGAATTTTCGACAAGATAGTTACATTTTTCAACCAAAGAAATGAATTTTGAACTAAATTTATGAATTTTCAAACAAAAGGATTCAGTATGAACGAAAAATATATTAGTTGAATTAAAACTAAAAAAGATTTTATTTTTAAATTAAAAAGCAGGTAAATTCATCAACAAATACGAATTTTCAACAAATTAGTTGAATTCTTAAAAAAATATGTTTTTTTAATGAAGCAATAGCAATTTTAATAAAAAGTATGAGATTTCTACCAAAAGAGATGAATTTTCAAACCAAAAAGACGAATTTTCAACAAAAAAAGATTTTTCATTTAAGAAAAAAATTTTCAGTCTAATTATAATTTGAAGGGAAAAATCATTTTTAATAAAAAATAAAAATAGCGAATAACTATCTATTTTTTAAGTTCCTTTGTTAATTTGCTTTCAAGTTATATAAACATATTTTCCTAGAGTTGTCAAGATGTGAGATATATAGAAAAAGCATCTAAAAAATTTCAAAACCATTTTTTTCTTCTTTTACAGGATTTTATACAATTTTAGGAATAATTTGAGTCAGTTTATATGATATTTAGGACTGCATCACGTTTGGAAAAATAAAAAAATATATTATAAATTTTCAGAAAGTTTGAAAATATATTTATTCTCTTGAAAACTTCTGAAGATCCTAAATATATTTTGAATTGACTTGAATTATTCCTAAAATTGTCTTAAAATATTCTGGACTTGTTTTTGGCAATTTTGGAAATCTTTGTTAATGTTTGAAAATATTTTTAAATATTCTCTTAACATTAACTTTTCTAAAATAATCAGTTTAAGTTGAAATATTCCCACGAATCTTGAGAAAATTTTGTTATTTAATTGGAACCTTTCAAAATGTTTAAAAAATGTCTACTTGTTTAAATTTCTTATAAATCTCTCAAATTTTTAATTATTTTCGTCATTTTTTTTAACTTCTAAATATATTTTTAAATGATTTGAAATTTTCCTAAAATTTCGAAAAAATTCTGCAAAATTAAAAAAATTGTCTGTTAATTTTCCCGATTCCTTTTTGACAATTTTGAAAACCTTTTGGAATGTTTTGAAAGCTTTTTAAATAGTCTCTTAAAATAAAGTTGGAAAAATAAAAAATCATTGAAAACTTTCCCAGAATTCTTTTTTAACACATTTCATTCGGTTTAAACCTTTTAAACTTCTTAAAAAGCATCTAAATCTTTTGTTTAAAATCTTCAATAATCCACCATTTTTTTAAGTTTGTTAAAATCTTTTTAAGTTTAATATTATTTTTTTATCTTTTCAAACCTTCTAAAATATCACTTAAACTTATTCGATTTTTTTCTGAAATTTTTTCCTTAAATATCTTCTAAATTCATTTCCGAAATTTTACGAAATCATTTGAAATGTTTTAAAATATTTAAAAATATTTAAAAATATTTTCTTAAAATTAAGTTTTCAAAATAAAAAATCAATTTAAGTATTCCCTGGAATCATAAGAATTTTTCTTATCTTAAAATCTTTCAAAATCCTTAAGAAACTTCAAAATTTTATTTCGGAATCTTTAAAACTCTACATTTTGTTTAAAATTGGTTGAGATCTTTTCAAAATTTTAAAGTATTTTTGAGTTTTTTCAAAATTTCCAAATATCTTTTGAAATAATATTATATGAAATAATTATATTATAAATAAAAACAAAAATAAATCTCAATTTACCTACATATAATTCCTACTTTTTGATTTTCACCCATACATTAATTTGAATGCATTACAATGAAATTCTAATAATCTATTTTTCATTATAGTTAAATAAAACTGCAAAGGCCATTGAAGAAGAAGTTAGAACTAAAATAATACAAGCGGTCGAAACAGAGCCCGGAAAATTCGGTAATTTATTATATAAAAATTTTATTATCTCGCTCTTTAGATTTGTAAAACTTTTTTTATTATTTTATTTATCTAATGATAATATTTTGAGCAGCTATATTCTTTAAAAATAGTGCTAATGCTAAATTTGAATTGCCAACCTAACATCATAAACAAACTTCTTAAATATTCTTATTTTAATTCTTATATCTAACTTACTAATTTTATTAAATTTGCAGAGGCTCGAATACGGAAGGAGAATTTAGTTGACAATAAGGCAATTCCCAACCCGAGTGCATTCAGTTGTAATTTGTCTACAAAAAAATGTAGTGCACCTCCAAAAAAAGATCGATAAATCTAGGTATACAAAATATTTGTATAGATATTTTTCAATTCATTCGCAGTATATAGTTATTCTCTGTATTATAGTCTTAAGAAAAAAATTTAAAACCATTTAAACTTTGGTAATCGTGTTCCTTAGATTTAAAAAATAAAAGCATAGTCATCTACTTTGAATACAAAATGTTAAAACTTATAGTTTATTTTAAATACATATATTTGATTAAAATTAAAACGGGATTTTTTCAGATTTTTCAATCGGATTCTTTATTTCATTCTTTACAATTTATACAGCATTTCCATCAGTTCAGAAAGATATTTACAATATTATCAATTTATTTATTTTTATGCTAAACTGTACATTGATCGACAAGTTGATTCTTTATATCCGTGGATTTCTAATCGTCCGTGTCTTCCACGACACCTTCCAATTTCATTCTGAAAGATTGAAACATTTTCTTAAATGATTTATGCAATTAAAATTTAATTTCTTGTAAAAACAAAGGCATTAAAGAATAGTTCATTAGTAATTGTAATCAAGTTAAATAAATTCAACTTACTCTTTCATGTTAGTATTTCACAAAGTTATTGATTGTGATATGGGAGAAAACCATGGTATAACTGAGTTGTTATCGAAAATAAATCATCATTCAGGAATCCAGGAATTTAAGTTCAATACATATATAGGGTTTTGGGAGCAAAGCTGTGATTCAAATTCGTTAAGGTTAATTTTAGTAACACATTAAAAAGTAAATTAAAGAAGTAGAAAATGTTCATCGACTAGTGTTAATTAAAATCGAATCAGTGTGTTAATTCTTCATTTTATGGATACTTAATTTATAGAAAAAAAACTTTTCACAGGCTGGCCGCTGGATTGGGAAAGTGGGAATTTTTTGATACCAGAAAAAAACAGGGAAATTACAGTGAATTTTTTGTTGACCGGGAATTTCAAGAAAAATCTAACCAATGACTTGAAATGTCACAAATTTTATATCACATGATGTAATGCAATTTAAAATAAGTTCAATTTCAACTTTTTTTGAATATTAAGTTCAATTGTCAATCTTTTACATTACAAATTTTCCATTTCAGGTCTTCATTTTTAAGCGTATACTAAACATTTTCAATTTAAATAATTTAAAAATGCAGTTTTGAAGACTTTAATAATTAAAAAATTAAAAGGTTTTAAATTTGAAAATTTAGGATAAAAAAAGTTTCAAGTTGATCAACTGTAAATTTAAATTAATTAATGATTTTCAAAACTGAACTGCAGTTCGAGTGTTAAAAATGTAACAATAATTGATTTTACAAGTCGATTCTGAATTTATTGAAAATTAAACAATTTACAGATTTTAATGTTGAAAATTGAATTGTTTCAATTCAAATGCTTTCGTAGTTAAATAAATTAAAAAAAATGTTAATTTGTAAGTATAACTATTGGATTTTGATGTATAAATAATAAATGTAAAATTATTAATTTGAAACGACTTAAAATTTTAAAAAATCGATGTTGAAGGCGGGAAAATTTTATATTTAAAAATATGTTATTGAGTTTGAAACGAGGAAATTTTAATTTTTGTTGAATGGGCCCTTTTTTCTTTTTATCATTTTTATTGAGTTGGAAGGGATGAAATTTCAGTTACTTTTGTCTGAATTGGAAGAGGCCATTTTTTTCCTTTAAACATTTTAATTGAGTTTAAGTGCAAATTTTGTATTTTCAACTTTTTTCTGAATTGAAAGAGGAAAATTTGTTACTTTCAACATTTTTGTCGAGTTGGAAGAGAAGAAAATTTGGTTTGTAATTTTTCTGAATTGGAAAATGGACATTTTTTTATTTTTAAGATTTTTATAGAGTTGAAAGGGATGAAATTTTGGTTACTTATTTCATTTGTAATTGGAAGAGGCAATTTTTTCATTTTTATCATTTTCATTCAGGGAACTTTTTATTTTTAATTTTTTTTCTGAATTTTAACAGGGAAATTATTTATTTTTTAGATTTTATTGAGTTGGAAGGGAGGAAATATTGGTTTTCAATTTTTTCTGAATTGTAAGATGGGAATGTTTTTATTTTTTAAGATTTTTATTGTGTTTTTGGAAAAAATGTTTTATTTTCATATTTGTTTCAATTGGAAACGGGAAAAATTTGATTTTTAAGATTTTTATTGAGTCGGAAAGGAGGAAAATTTGGTTTTCAATTTTTTCTGAATTAAAGGGGGAATTTTTATTTTTATTGATTTTAGTGAGTTGGAAGGGATGAAATTTTGGTAACTATTTTTATTTTTTAATTAGAAGAGGCCATTTTTTTGTTAAGCATTTTGATTCAGTTTTTAACTTTTTATTTTTAACGTTTTTTCTGAATTGAAACAGGAAATTTTTTATTTTTATTAATTTTGATGAGTTGGAAGGAATTAAATTGTTTTCTGAATTGGAAGAGGTCATTTTTTTATTTTCAACAACTTTATTGAGTTTTAGCGAAGAATTTTTTATTTTCAACTTTTCTTTTAAATTGGAAGAGAACATTTTTTTTATTTTTCAGATTTTATTGAGCTGGAATCGAGCAAATTTGGGTTTGTAATTTTTTCTAACTTGAAAGATGGAAATTTAAAAAAAAACTTATTTTTTTTTAATTGGAAGAGGCCATTTTTACCATTTATATTCAGTTGGAGAGGAGAACTATTAGTTTCTAATATTTTTTTCTGAATTGGAAGAGGGTAATTTTTTATTTTTAACATTTTTATTAATGTGAGTTGAAAAATAGAACTAGTTTTTATTTAGAGCATTGAAAATTATAGCGTGAATTTATATTTTTTAACCAGGAGTTGAACCAGTTAAAATTTTTTTATTTGGTAGTTTAATGGCATTTAATTCAAAGTAATTCAATTGCAAAATGTTACATCCATTTTATACATGTAAATTATTGAGCATTTGAATACAAAATTTCTGATTGAAACATTTTTTAGCTTCAATTTAAAAACTTACAGTTTAGTTTTGATTACTTCAAATTGAAAATTTTCAGTTTTAGGAGTTCGAATTTTTTAATTTCAATGACCGTGAAAAATGTTTGTGAACCGGGAAATGATCGGGATTTTTTATTCCTCGATAAAATGGTTACCCTGTTTCAAAATTCAGAAAAAATTTAAAAATGTAGAAGCAAATAATTAGAAAGCAAATTTATCAAACCAAGTGTAAGGCACGAAAATAACAGAGTAAATAAATTTATCTTATTGACAGACTCTTTCCCAAGTGATCGATAACGTTTTCTACTCCATCGTCATGCAGAAGTAAATTATTATTTCAGTGTGCAGGCTAAACAAAAAATTAGAAATAAATGAAAATGATCATTTTTGTAAAATACTAACACATGTTCCGGGTGATTGCGGATTTGATCAATCAGATCTGCAGGTTTCAGTTCCTTAATGCAGATTCGATGAACTGCAGTAAACAATGGGAATTTATCTGTCATATTTTTAGCTTTCAGCATTCCATTCACCTCATCTGCTGTAGCTGGGCCTTGCAATTTTTGTCCACTTAGAAGCTCGTCTTCCAATTGTTTTATTGACTGTAAAATATTTTAAATTAATACAAATTTCGGGTTGCGTAATTGGTTAACGCTCCACTCATGGATCCATCCCGGGTTCAAATCCAGGCCGAGGTAGATTTTTTCTTGTCCTTCAAAAATTATTTGATAACAACTTCCAAAAATTAATGGACCGTAAAATATAAATTATTTAAAAAAAATATATTTATTTACATTTTTGGCAATGTCTTTTACCTTATCAGATTTGGCGAATGCCTCACAAACTCTACGATTTCTTCCTCCGTAACAAGTGGTGATAAGATCGGCGACACCGCAGCTTTCGAAAAATGTGGCAATTTTGGCACCACCGTAAAACGTGTCGACGAATTTGATCATTTCCATGAGACCAAGTCTTATCACTGCAGCTTTTGTATTGTCACCTAAACCCAAGCCACCGACAAATCCTGCAGCACATGCTACAATATTCTGAAAAAAATCATTTAAATTTCAAAATAGTTAAAATATTTCTCATTGCTAATTTGATTTGACTTTTGACTTTTTGGTTGAAAATTAATCTGTCTTGGTTGAGGATTCAACTATTTTGTTGAAAGATTGTCTTTTTGGGTTTAATATAACTACTTTTAATTTAAATGAAAATATATTGGCGAATATTGATTAAATTATTTCAAAATTTGGTAAATTTCTTCTTTTTGGTGACATTGACCAAAGCATAAAAGAGATACAGATTATTTTGCCTTTAAAACATATTTAACAAACATTAAATATGTGCAAATTATAGATTTTTAGTTAATCGCGCTTAAAAAAAAGAGAATTTTTAATTTAAAGGATTCCCAGGAATTTTTTTCTTATAAGAATTTCCAAAAAATAAATCAAGGCCCTCATTTTTAATGTTTACATTCAAAACATTTACAATTAAAAGTCTATAAAACTGATTAAGTTTCAATAATGCTGAATCTTCCCAATTTAATAATCTCAAATTTTAAATCTTCAAAAATTAACGGTTCCAAAAAAATCATTCAATATTGCATTGTTTCCTATTATACACAGTAAATATTGAAGAGTCTTCAATGGAAAATATTGAAAAGAAAAACGTTCAAAATTTCATACCTTTGAAATATAAATCTTTAATATTGAATAATTTGCATTTCTATATATATTTTCGAAATTCAAGAATTTTCAATTGCAATTCTACCAAATTTAAGAACTTTGAATTGTAAATCATAAAAATTGAAGATTTTTAAACTTTGGAAATTAACAACTGAAAATTAAGCAAGTTTTAAGTTTTACAATTAAAAATTCTGTAATTTTGATTATTTACATGTGAAATTTCTTCAATTTGGAAGATTTAAAATTGACAACTGTTGGCAAAATTATAGAATTTTGATTTGTAAATCTTTGAAATTAAATGAACTTTAATTTTGAATCTTCACAATTGAATATTTTTCAATTTTAAATCTCCAAAATTGAACTACTTCCAACACGCATTCAAAATTCATCATTTCCTATTTTACACATATATTTTCGAAATTCAAGAACTTTTAATTGTATCGCTTCAAAATTGTAGAGCTTTAAATTTTAAATCTTTAAAATTGAAGAGTTTTTAATTTTTTAAATTGAAATTAAAATGTATTCATGTTTTATGTTTTAGAACTAAAAATTCTGTAATTTCGATGATTTACATTGGAAATTTCTTTAATTTGGAAGATTTAGAATTGAAAACTCTTAACAAATTTTAAGAGATTTTATTTATACATCTTTAAAATTTATTAAATCTCAATTTTTAATTTTCACATTTGAATATTCTTCATTTTTAAATCTTCAAAATTGAATTATTCCAAAAAAAGTTCAAAATTGCATACCTCTTAAAATATAAATCTTATTAATTGAATGATTAGCATTTCTACATATGTTTTCGAAATTCAAGAACTTTTAATTGTATCGCTTCAAAATTAAAAACTCTACAATTTTAAATCTTTAAAATTGAAGAGTTTTTAATTTTCAAAATTCACAATTGAAAATTATGCAAGTTTTCAGTTTTACATTGAAAAAATCTGTAATTTTGACGATTTAAATTTTAAATTCCTTCAATTTGGAAGATTTAGAATTGAAAACTTTTGACAAACTTCAAGAATTTTTATTTATACATCTTTAAAATTGAATAAATTTCAATTTTAAATCTTCACAATTTAATATTTCTAAATTTTAAATCTTCAAAATTGAATAATTTTCAGTTCTATATTTTCAAAATTCAAGAATTTTCCATTAAAACTCTTCAGAATGATAAAACTTTGAATTTTGAAATCTTTAAATTGAAGAGTTTTTAATTTTTTTAATTTGGAAGATTTAGAATTGAAAACTCTTAACAAACTTTAAGAGATTTTATTTATACATATTTAAAATTTATTAAATATGAATTTTTAATTTTCACAATTGAATATGTGCAGAGTTCCCATAGTATTTATCAAGCCTTTCCTTGGTTTCAGTGATGGTTTTTTACGCAAAAAATAATGCTTAAGGCCATGTGACGAGTGATTTACGTGACTGGCTTCCTACCTTACCGATACTTTTTTTATTTGTAAAATTATTTCCACACTTACAGCCACATTCGTTAACATTCATGAGGTTCTCTCCTTTCAATGGCTATCAAACACAAAATAAATGACCCAGCTTACTCAAAATTTAACAGTAGTCTATTCATAGATGGTGTTGACGGGATCAGTGGCGCATTTAAAGTTACTGCGCAAAAAAATTCAAAAATTCACTGACTTATCAAACAGCCCTTGTAGATATATCTTAAAATTATTTTTTATTGCAAAAATGCTCTTCTTTAGGCCCTTTCAGCGAAAAATTTTCAGACATAGTGCGATACCGTCATATCTCCGGCGCAAGTTTTTATTTTTGTAAATCTGATGTACACTTCGTCGGCAATCTTATGCAATCCTTTGCAATCGCATGCAATCTTTACAATAACCTGTACCCCCTTACGAAAAAATATTATAGAAAATTCAGTATAGGTCTGTAATGATTTTTTTATAATGAATTTCCTCCTAATGAATTTCTTATATGTAATTAATTCGCGATTCTAGAAAAATCATTTTAGAGAATCTTTATAAGACAATCAGTATAGAAATAAAGAATGTTAAAGTATTGAAATAGTGGATGCAAAAAAATAGAAAACGTACAAACGAATGATTTATTTATTTATTTAACGTAGGATTTCGACAATATTTAAGGAATTTCAAGAATTTCTTAGGATTTTAAGCGACTTCGTCAGATTTCATCAAAATTTCATAGCATTTCAAAGATTTTCAAACATTTCCGGGAATTTAAAGGAATTCCAACGAATTTCGAGAGGTTTAAAAAATGTCAATGAATTTCTACGAATTTTGTATGATTTCTAAAGATTTCAAGATATTTCTAGTGAATTCTGGAAAATAGATTAAATTAAATTTGAAGGGATTCCTAGCGATTTTAAAGACTTAAAGGAATTTGAAGGTATTTCAAGAAATTTCACAACATTAAAGGGTTTCTAAGTATTATAGGGATTTAAACGTTTAATTTTATTTGAATGCCATAGAACTTCTAGGGATTTAAAGACTTTTAAAAGGATGTTATGGGATTTATAAATATTTCTACTAATTTTAAAAGATTTTATCGGTTTTCAAGAGATTAAAAATATTTCTACGAATTTCAAGGAATTTCGAAACATTTCAAAGTATTTTAGAGGACTTTTACGTTTTCTAAAGGTGCCAAGGGATTCCGAAGAATTTTGTAGGATTAGCAAATATTTCAAGCGATTTCTAGTGAACTTAGGAAAATAAATTATATTAAATTTCAAGGGATTCCTAGCAAATCCCAAGATTTCGAGAGATTTTAAGGTATTTCAAAGAATTAGACAAGGTTCTTTTAAATCACTTATACGTTTCAAATGGATTTTTACATTTTCGAAACATTGTAAGGGATTTCAAAGGATTTCAAGAGATATAAAAAATTTGAAGGGATTTTAAACAATTTTGTAGGATTTCCAAACATTTCAACGGATTAAGAGAACTTTGGAAAATAAATTGAATTTAAGGAATTCCCTAGCGATGTCAATGATTTTAAGGTATTATAAGTAATTTCACAAAGATTCAAAGATTTTATTAAATCTCCTAGGATTTAAAAGATTTTTTTGTATTTAAACGTTTTTTGTAGAGAACTTTAATGAATAATTTCAATTTAAATTACATGCAAGGTCTTTTAAATGATTTATACTTTTTTAAATGGATTTTTACGTTTGCAAAATATTTCCATTCTAAGGGATTCTACAGGGTTTAAAGAGAGTAGGATTTCCAAAGTTTTAAAGAGATTTCTAGAGAACTTTGGAAAATAAATAAAATTTCATTGAATTACAAGGGATTATTAACGGTACCACAGATTTCAAGTGATTTTAAGGTATTACAAGGAATTTCTCAAGACTCAATGGAATTAATTAATTAATTAATTAATTATACCAGGATTTCTAGGGATTTCAAAAGATTTTTAGGAATTGTAACGTTTTCTCTAGCGAACTTAAATGAATAAGTTTAATTTAATTTCTATTCAAGGGATTTCAAATGATGTATAATTTACGGAATAAATTAAATTTTACATATTACAATGGATTTCCACGGATTTCAACAATTTAAGTAGATAAGATTAAGATTTATAGGACCTCCAATTATTTAAAAATTTGTTGTCGATTTTACAAATTTCAATTGATTTTAACAGATTTTAAAATATTTTAAAGATTTTAACGGACTTACTTACAAATATTTTCAAAAGTATCAAGAGATTTCAAGAGATTTCAAAAGGGTTTCGTATGGATTTTAATGTATTTTTTAAGAAATTTTAAAGATATCAAAAGAATGCACATATTCGTACTGTTTTTACTTTATTTTCTTCGATATTTTTGTATTATTTATTTTAATGCTGATTGTACTATAATTTTTTTTCTATATAATGATTTTCTATAATTAATTACCTATAATCAATGAATTCTTTTGCAATCTCATGCAATCTTGCAATCTGGCAATCTACTGTGCATCAAAATTCTGAGTAATGAACCCCTCGATCGAAAGTGACGATTTTTAATTTTTTATCGCAATCCGCAGCCGAGTCTGTTCCAATTTGTGGCCAGTGTGACTTTGTGATTGTCAACTGACACATCTATATCCTCGAAACTGGATAACTTTTTCTAATCTTTAAGTGTTCATTTCGATTTTACAGAATGTTGTTACGCTCTCTTGAAAAAAATCTGATTTTCTTTCCATTCAGTATTAAATAGGGAAAGTTGAAACTTGAAGTTAATATATTTGTTTTCTGTTTACAGAACAAGACAAAGAAAATGACAGTAGAAACGCACAAGCAACGCAAGCCGTTATCCAAAGGAGACGAAGGCCTAAAAGAAGATCAACCGGTGTAGTTCACGTAGATATGGACGTGAGTATAAATTATATATATACTGTTTCAATTATTTTCCACCTCATTTTGAACTTGGATATTAGATAACCACCGAACTAAATTCTTCGGATTCTAAACTTGAATTATATCAGAGTATGAATAAGCCTTCATGAGAGAAACATGAGTGGAATCCGTGACATTTTCGACACAACCACCTCATCCGAAATTTATGGTATTTCATAATCCCTCATAACACTGGCTCGTTTCGAGGTCCATGATATTCTCGCTCGAAATCAGACTGCGGTGCTTCTGTGCTTTATTTTTCAAGCGGAACCGTCGATCTCACGTAGGTGTAACAAATTACTGTTTACATTCGACGTCAGAGTAAACACCTACCAATAATATCGTGCGAGTCTCCAATTACTCGATAGATAACGTGATGATTAAAATACGAGGCTCGCGAAACCAGAACAAAACCTTGCTCCTAATTCAAGAATCTCTTTTGAGAACGCTCTTTCGATGAATTAAAGTTTTTCTTTCAATTCTATTTCGGTCTTTAACATTTCGTATTCATTTCATTTTTATTGCCTTCAATCAATTAGCTTCTTTAGTTTCTTCAATGCATTTGAAATTGCGAGGTGTATGTTGTAGAAAAAATTATCTATTTTTATTCTAACAATGGTGGCTTTGATTAAAATAGTATACATGCCTATTTAAAGTTCTTAAATGCCGAAGAATTTATGTTGAGTAAATGCTCTCGAAAATATGCTCAACATATAAGCTAGAACAGAGAATTTAAGAGAATTAAAAGCTTTTATTGTTTAAACAAATACATTATAAATATATTATATATTATACTTATTTTAAACGACATACTGCAGGGTTGCCGCAGGCCAGGAAAAACCTGGATACCAGGAAAAAGTCAGCGAATTTTTCTTGGTCAGGGAAAGTCAGGGAAAAATCAGGGCTTTTGAAAAAAATTTCAAATTCAGGAAATTTCTGTAAGAATCACTTTAATTAACTGTCAAGAATAATCAGGGCCACCACAGGGTCCCTTTTTTCTCTAATCACCTTTTAGTCATTTTTTTAAGATACAGTCACTATAGCCTCTTTTTTAAATGAAAAGATTACTTTAGTTGCTTTTCTTTCAATAAATTAACCCATGTGTTAACCATTATTGAATTCAGGTTTATGTCAATTTTAAAGACTAGGGTATTTTTTAAAATTCCAAGGAATTTTGATAGATTTCAATAATTTGAAGGTATTCCAAAGAATTCTAAAGATCATAGTGTATTTTTAAAGCTTCCAAGGAATTCTAAAGGGCTTTAAAAAGTTTCAAGTAATTTAAAACGATTCCAAGGCATTTTCAAGAGCTTTAAAAAGTGTAAAAGGGTTTCAGAAGGTTTCAAAGGACATTAAGAAAATTGAGAAGATTTCAAAGAATTTTTCATTAATTTGTATAATTTTGAGAGATTGCCAAGGATTTTAATGATTTAAAGGAATTTGATAAAAATTGTATGCGGTTGTAATGAATTTCGGAAGATATAAAACGATTTTAATGAACCTGTAAGGTTTTAAAATATTTTTAAAGATTCAAAGGGATTGTAGAAGATTTCCGAGATTTTGAGCGATTTTAAAGGCTCTCAAGGTATTTTAATAAATTTTTCAGGATTTCAGGAAATGTCATAAGATTTCATAGAATTTCAAGGAATTTTGTAATATTTCAATAGATTTAAAAGAATTTATTCACAAGAAATGAGGGATTTCGTAGAGTTTCAAAGATTTCAAGACATTTTGAAATATTTTTTGCAATTCATTTGAATTAATTTGGAATGCACTCTGAATTCTTATTATTTTATACTGAATTCCTTTAAATTTTTTGGAATTATTTTGACATTTTTTAATTCACTTGAATTTTTCAAATACCATTCAATTCCATTATTTTTGTTTTTTAGTTTTTCTTTAATTTATCTCGAAATCTTTTTAACTCATCTTGAATTCTTAGGCAGTTCATCAAATTCTTTTGAATTCCCGTGAATTCTTATAAACTCATTTCAAACTTACCGAATTCAATGAATTTTCTCATATTTTTTAATTAACCTTGAACTTTTATGAATTTCATCGAATTCTTCTGATTTCCCTTTAGTTCCTCTTAATCAATTTTCATTAAATCAATGGATTTTTTGTTTTTTATTTTTTTCCAATTCTTTTGAATTTAACTTGAATTGTTTTGAAGTCTTACGCATCGAATGCTTTTAAGCTTTAAATTCAACAGAACGTTAGTTACATTATTAATCCACATTAGTTACTTTTGGCCACTCTTTGGGTTATAAATTAGTAACTATAAGTGTAACCTTATTCAATTCTGAATTAAAATGTCAGATTGTTTAATTTAATTATTCTAAACCTTTTCAACTTTAATGGTTCAATTTTTTAGCCTTAAATAATTCAAGCTTGACCACTTCATTGACAATTTTTTTAATCTTATAAGGCACCTTTAAATTTTTTAATTACAAGCGCTTGTAAACAAAAGATTTTCAATTATATGTTTTTCAATTTGAAATCCATATAGACTGAAATTCAAAGTTACCTTCTCGATAACTCGCGTTGTATATAAAAATATATACCTATATAATTAATGTTATTTATTCAATTATTTTCTTACTTATTTTCCTAAATATCTTTCATAATTTTAATTTTGTAGAGACGTTTGATACTGATTTAAATTTCATTTCCGTGTTTCATTTTTGCAGGAAATAGATCCGGAAAAGCAAGACACATCAGCCGGGGGTGACTGTGACGATTCTAAAATTAATCACACCGAGGTGAGCCCATCGACTGTCTAATTTTTATTAATTGATACTTTATCTGCATTCTATTTCGGATGTCCTCTTTTTTATTTTGGTTAACCCAATTTAAAAACACTTGATAGTGTTCAAAAATATGTTAATAAACAGATAAATAATATATTTGAAAATTAATTACAAAACTATTTAGGTGCAATTGAGGAACAAAGTTTGAAACATTAATTCAATTAGATAATTTGATCTATTTCAATACCAACTCAATTTCTCAGAATGGATTTACAAAATATAATCTAGGTGAAAGCTTTTAATTCTGAAAATGGTGACCGTTTCTTTTTTTTAACAAATTGTCAAAGCATTTGACGATATCAAGGAAATGAATACTCTGAGCTGCCGCCACAGTCACTTAAGTCAATTTTAGTAACTTTTTAGTCACTTTTTTAAAAAGGAAATGTCCACTTTATTCACTTTAATCCATTTCATCTTAGATTTTATATAAAAAAAAAGAAAATTGAATTATTTTATGTATGAAATCTATAGTAATGTATGGTGTAGAAATGCTGTTCAATATCGGACTTCACATTCCTTCCCGTATTCCCCTCGTTTCCTTTTTTTGAAAAAATACCTCTTTTTTCTCCTATTTTCAAGAAACTTCCCCTTTTTGTTGGTTTTTTGCTTCAATTCGAACTGAGTTAATAGAACCCAATAAGAAAGTGCAACTATCTCTGGTTGAAAGTTAATTTTTGCTGGTTGAAAATTCAACTGTTTTGTTGAACATTCGTCTTTTTGTACAGAAAGTTCATATTTCTTGGCAGGAACATTTTTTGACTTGAAAATACAACTGTTTGGTTGAAACTGCAACTGTTTGATAGGAAATTCATCGTTTGAGTTTCAAAATGTAACTATTTGGTTGAAAATTCAGTGTTGGTTTGAAATTACCTTTTGGTAGAATATTAATATTTCATTGTTGAAAATGCAACTCTATTTGAAAGTTTAGCTTTCTTGGTTGAAAATTAACTTTTTTGTTGCAAATTTATCTCTTCTGATAAAAATTGCATCTTTTTTGGTTAAAAATGCAACTGTTTTGTTGACAAAATTAATAATCTGCACTTATTGAGAATTCAACTATTTTCTTAAAAATTAATTTTTTTGCTGGAAAAAATTATATAATTTTAGATGGAAATTCATCTTCTTTGTTGGAAATAAAAATATTTTGTTAAAAATTAATTTTTTTAACTGAAAATTTAACTATTTCATTTTCGATTGAAAATGTATCATTTTTTAGTTGGATCTTCAACTATTTGTTTAAAAATTCACTTATTTTGTTAAAAATTAATTTTTTTTTTATTCGGAAATTGATCTCTGGTTGAAAATTAAAATATTTGGTTGAAAATGCATGTATTTTTTGTTGAAAACTCGCCTTCTTCGATAGAAAATTAATTTTTGGGTTAAAAATTTATCATTTTAGTTGTAAATTGATCTCGGATTAAAAATTAAAATATTTTGTTGAAAATTCATGTATTTTGTTGAAAACTGTCTTTTTCGATAGAAAACGAATTTTGTGGGTAAAAGTTCATCTTTTTGGTTGAGTATTCAACTATTTGGTTAAAAATTCATATATTTTGTTAAAAATTTGTATTTTTCAGTTTAAATATTAACTATTACATTTCCTTTCGAGAATTCATCTTTTTTGGTCGACAATTCAACTACTTGGTGGAAAGTTGAACTACGCTGTTAAAAATGAATTTATTTTTGGTTGAATATTCATATTTTTTCTTGAAAAGTTCGTGATTTTGTTGATATTTTCTTTATGATTCCTCTACTTTCGTGAAAATCACCCTATTTACCCTGTTTTGAGAGCATTTTAGGCTGTGAAGTCTCCAATATTAAAATGTGAATTATTTTAATTTATAATTTTCAGGTTTTCTAGTTTCCATTGTAAAGCTTTAAACGATAAATATGGCAGTTAAGTATCACAGGTTTATTTAGTTTGTAATATAATTAATTACAATTTGTCTGAACATTACTTGTCAAATATATTCAAGAAATTGTGACTTACAGGCCTTTCTTTGTGTAAATAGTTGTCACTTTTAGTCACTTCTTAGCTTAAAATAATAAATTTTCAGATTTGAAAGAATTCATTCACAAGAAGTGAGGGATTTCGTAGAGTTTCAAAGATTTGAAGACATTTTCAAATTTTTTTTTTTCTCTTTCGATTTTTCTCAAATACATTAGTCTGTGACAGCCCTGTGAATACTTGAAAAAAGTGCATTTTTGAAGTTGTTTCCGAGTTGGCAAATAATTTAGCAAATGAGTCAGTGCTCTTAATAAACAGCCAGTTTACCAGGGTGCGGATTACCTGTTCGAATGTCAGTTTTCGTATTGGCAGACACCTTGTCTCGGGTATAAGTTATATATCAATGCACGCGACATATGGATAATGCTGCGTAACATGTGAGTGCTTTTACACTCTTCGAAGGCTTTGTGATATTTTCGGACGAGTTTCTGAGAAGATTAACCTCTAGTCGTACAAGCTTGAATAAAAATAGCTTTCTATAACATAATTCTTTTTGGATCGCTCAATTCACCAATTCCGAACAAAAGGAGCCAGATTTGTGAATTTGGATGGAAATAGTCGAGGCTGAATAGATTTTCTTTTTTTTAAAGGCAGAATTAGAAGTATTGGTTTTGTGTATGTATTTCGCGTGGTGAATATAAAGCGAGCTCTATTTTTAACACTACCTTCCAATCCCGTTATTTGAAGACTAAACTTCTGGTCAGTGCATGAATTTAATTAAGATCTTCGCCCCACGTGTGAAAGAAGAACCAGAATGGTTTTTCGGAACTGACTTTTTTCTGGAAAGTTTGTTTTTCATGATGTTATAGGCTCAATGTGGAATTTAGTAACGTTTTTATTGGTCAAGAATGTAGTTTCGAACTTTATAAATATTTATTTAAAATATTAAAAACCTGATTTCTGAGACTTAGTTTTTTGATAAATCTATTTGCTACTCATATTTATTGCAGTTTAGTTTATTTTGTTTAATTTCTATTAGAAATTTATTCTATTCCTTTGAAAGGATTGGAAGTATTTTTGAATGGAATTAAAAATAAAAAGAAACTTGACTTTGCGAGTAAAAATTTGAATGTCAGGTTATTTCTTCCGCGTGACTTGCTCTTCTTCTATTTTCTGCCTAACGTGACAAGAGAAGTTTGAGAGAGAAGAGAATGATAATGTCACGCGCCAGAAATAATTTGAAATGCAAAATTTATTTCTAAAATAAATTTTTAGTTCAACTTATTCAGTAGCGTTTATCAATAAAGCGGAGTTTTGTAGATTTAATGAATTTGAGATTCAGTATATTTTTAACAACATTAATTTTTTTTGCAACTAGACTTTAGACAGTAATTTCTAAGAAAAAAATGTATTTGATTTTTATTTCCTTATTTATCTAGTCGAAAGAAAACATGTGGAGAGTTTGTTATATCTACTTTTACAAAACTTATTATAAATTTTAATAGGAGAGTAGAGGAAAGTCACTTAAAATTATTTTTATTAGTAGATTTCTCTGGATGTACTTCATCCCTTGATTCTAACCAATATTTTTTCTAAAAGTTCTCTTAGCCTATTCTTTATAAAGCATCTATACTTGCAGTTTTGCAAAATTGGATTTCAAATCGTTCAAATTATTAAGGTTGTTATTATAATTTACATTGGAAAGCTTTAGGTAATCAATATTTTTCATGTTTTTATTTCGAATTCTTTTAATTGAGTAGGCATTCGACATTTAAAAATTTAATACTGAACGTTACCAAATTAAAACTTTAATTTTTAAGAAATATTTCAAATTGTTAACTTTAAAATTTCGGAATTACTTTTAAATGCTTAATTGTTTTATTTCAGCATTTTGAACTTGATATTTTTCAAATCGTCATATTTTTACTGTTTTAAATTAATGCATTACTTATTGGTTTTAATTATATTGAATACTGTGGATTAAAAATTGTGCACGTTTTCTAGCTTCCAATTAAACATTTTTCAATCATTTCAATTAAACTATTTATTAATATTTCAATTAAAATTATTTTAAAAAATTACATTATTTAAATTTATAATATTTATAATTTTTGGAGCTTGAAAATTGAATATCGGTGAAATTGTTTTGCAATGTTGTCATTTTAAATGAGAAATTGTCCAATAATTTTGTAGACATGCAATTAGAATTCCTAAAATGTAAGACATTTAAATTATAAATTATCCAAATTTAGGCTATTAACTAACGTTTTTTTCTATATTGAACAAATTGATGGGTTCTTTTTAATTTCTGATAGCTTAAGTTTTAAGTTTGAAAAATTTTCACTGAACAAAAATGGAGTTTATTATTATTGTAAAATTGATAAAATTAGAGCCCAAATATTATTTACGTAATTTGGAAAATTTACCAAATAATATAAAATAATATTATTCAATCCATATCGCTTCAAAATAAAAATAGTTTAATTAGGAACGTTTTACATTTCAAATCGGATAATTTTAAACGTTACAACTTCTTATCTTGTAATTTTTTTTTTTCGATTTCCAAAATTTAAAAAAATATATTTAAGTGCAAAATTTTTCTGTTTTTAAGAGTTGCATTTTTAATGTTTCAACTTAAAGCGTTTTAAATATAAAATTGTTTAGTTTAAATGAATTTCAGTTTGAAATTTGTAAATGTTAAACTCTTCATTTAAAATGATCTAATTTTGATCTCTTAAAATTGTTCAATCTTGAATGGTTCCAAATCAACTTTAAATTTTGCATAAATGTGCAGTTTTATACTAAAAATACTTGTTTAATTATTAGACTATACTCTCTAATTCCCTAATTACAAAATATAAAAGAAGAGAGAAAAATCGTCGAAAAATATATAAAAGAATATGTAGAAAGTCAGCATCTTTCATAGTCTCTCTTCGCTCTCGACCTTCAAAGAATCTGAAACCGTGAAACCGCAACTCCTCTCTTATCCAGCAAAACGTACCCAATTTGAAATTGGCTAATGTGTATCATTAAGCCACTGGCACGTGCCAAGTAAATATTGCGTTCAAGTAAATTCGAAATGTTAATGTATTTCGGTATTTCCTCGGAGTAATTTTGTTTGAAAAACAAACGGAACTTGACACCTGGTGTGAAAAAAAGTTGGTCATGAACGTGCTCTAAGAGCATCTAAAAATAATAGGTCGACATTTGGAACTTCCTGTTCGTTTGACATTTAATAGGAACCTCGTGGCTTTTGCTTTATTATTTTCCCTCTGGGGTCAAACGAACTCTATTGGCACTCTTCTCAATTTCCAATCTCCTACTGGCCCCCCATCTCCAAACATCCCCTCATCCTGAAAATTAAACCGAATTCAGTTTTAAGATCAAGGAATCTCGTTATTTCCTCTCACTTGAGAATTCCCAAGGGCTATGAGAGACACGTTTTTGAGCCTCGAGGTTCACTTGGTGTGAGATTTTACGTGCGTTCCATAAATAACTTGAAGAAGGAATACGATGGAGGAAATTTGCTGATGAGCGCTAGTTCTGCTAGTTGGTCTACGTCAGTCAAACACTTGCTGTCAGAAGCTGTTGACTCCTCCTGACTCCTCCTGACCACCGAATCCTCATGTGTCTGAAATGAGAAATTTTATTAATAAATAAGTCAGTTTGATGAAATAAATTGTATTATGTGTGTCTTTGAGTGCAGTGATAAATCCAAGTCGAAACGAACTCGGAGGTAAATTCGTGCCACGCGGAATACACTCGCCAGAAAGATGTCATCGTATAGGAAACGAACCCAAGCAAAGCCAACGACTGCAGCCGGTTTGAGAGCTCAAGCATCTGCAAATGGAAGTTCAATATTCCGAAATCGACCCAGAAGTATATCAGGATTATTTGGACCTAATCAGAATAGCTATTCATCCCTTTTGGGTGTTCAATCTTCGAACTCGCCATACTCCTCGCAGCCGTTTATAAACAAAAGCACATCCAAGTCGCCTAGTTCATATTTAAAAAAGAATTATTCGAAATCTACGAATAATTTAAATTATTCGAATCCCTATAGTGTTTATGGAGGTACAGCTTCGGGTTATGGGGGATTGACTGTACCCTCGCACTCGAGTATTAGTTCATTGAATTTAGTGAGTCCCACAAGTAGTTACAATTATTCGGGACATGGGAATAGTTTTAACCCAAATAGATCGAATATTAAAAGAGGAGGCAGTTTCAATCGATCGAAAACGAAACCACAATTAAACTTCGGATCGAGGAGCTCGAGTCTGCAAAGTTTAACCGGCTCTGAAGGTTACATTGTAAGAATTTTTGTAATTATAAGAATTAGGGTTATTCTAAGTTTTTGAATACCCAAAATCCGGTGCGAGCACGTTGCGAATTAGGCTGACGATTTTTAAAAATGTTATGCTAAAGTAGCTTTTAAAACCATAGTACTTTTTTTTAATAAAAAGTTTTTGAGGTAAATCTTTTTGTAATTTTATATTTACTTGGACTTTCGTTATTTTATAAACATGAAAAAGAACCTGAATGCGTTTCTTGGAGAAATAATTGTCATTCATTGCATATGAATTCTGTTGATCAATATTCTAATTTTTTTTTAATTTAATTTTTTAAATTATCTATTTCGCTTTAAAAATATAATTGTAAAATTTCAATTGAAAGTCTTAATACTTAATAATTTCAGGTTTAAACTTCATAAGTTAGATAACTTCAAGTTAATAAGGTTTAAAATTGAACAGTTATGCATCAATAACGTTCCAATCGAAAAATTTAAATTTCAAATTTGAAAAATTAAATTTTTTAATATTTGCCAATTTAGTATTTAGCAATTTAAAATTTAAAGCCTTCAAAATGTTTTCAGTTTAAAATTCTTTGCTTATAAAATTATTCACTTATTAAATTTTAAATACTCTACAAGTTTAAATGATAGATTTTTCAATGTAGTTCGCTTTCAAATCGAATTTTTTGAATTTTTACCATTTTTAACTTGAAATCTTACAATAAAGTTTTTCGACTTCTTTTAAACCCACATCACAGTTTCAAATAAAATAAAAAATTGCATATCACTCCTGTTTTTGATAAAAAAAATATTTTTCACTCTGAAAATATCGATTTGACGATAAAAAAAAACATCTCGACGAAAATAATTGTTAGTCGTCGAAATCTACAATTTACCTTCAAAATTTTTTGAAATTTTAGAAATTCTAATTTTGTTACATAGTATGATTTAAAAAGGACGATCGTTTAGTCACAGTAAAAAAGGTATGATTCACACTAACGAATAAGTTGTAAACATAACTGAAAAAGTCATCCGAATGTTATGAAAAATTATTAAAATGTTTTTGTGTTTTAGAAAAGATTAGATAGGTGCAATTTAAAAAATGTTGAAGTGAAAGAGAAAAAAATCCTATACAAAAAAGATATATTTTAATACAAATAATTTGTATTTAAAACTGTTTGCAAAAATTATGAAATCCAAAGGAAGAAAAATTTGGTGATCTGTCCATTCAGAATTCGAAAGAATTGAAGTTTTTCTATTATCTGTTTGTTTGTATTGAAAATATTAAAAATGTAAGCAAACCAAGTAAAAAAAATGTTTTTTCAGAAGAATTTGATTTAAAAGTCAAATAAATCGTTTTTTTAGTTTTTTGTGTAGTACTTTGAAAAAAATACCGTAAAATTTTAATATTTTCGCACAAAAAATGTACAAAATCATTTAAATGACCCAGAAATATTGATAATCAATATTTTATTTCAATACTGACTAATGAATTCCTTTTTTTTCAGAGTGGACAAGAGCGTTCAGGACGTTCCAGCAGGCTCGGTTCCGTCTCGTCTTTATCCTCGGAAACGCCCTCGTCGCCTGCGAGAACCAAATCCGTCACCTCTGAAAATGGGGAGTTGGACTATAAAAAATTGTACGAGGAATCGCAAGTCGAAAACGAAAGGCTCAAAGAAAAGCTTCGAAGGTCGGACGATCAGTTGAAGGAAGTTCGTGGTCTTTTAGATAAAGCGCAAAGCGCTCAAAATAAAAACAACCTTTCGGAAACGGAAAAGAGGGAAAGGAGAGCAATGGAAAGAAAACTTTCCGAAATGGAGGAGGAGCTCAAGGTAAGATTATCAACGAAGTTTTACCAAAAAATGTGTCCCCTGATCATATTTTCAATCCAGTCTTCCGCTTTGTTTATAATAATTTTTCAAGGGTACCGGTTGCTATAAATGGCTCAATGTAAACTCGACCACGTTCCTATTTTTCTACTGTCTCTCAGTGTCTCACCTAACAATTTTCCTTTATTAAGAAATGCACGTCCGAGTTTTGAATTCTGTTTTGATTGGTGCAGTTGAGTGCAGCAAAAGTGTTTTTTCACTCGTGGCTGTATCCCCATTTTTTTTTATTGAGGTCTCTTTCATCAAGTTAGTTAAAGGGATAAAATTGGGTTTATAATTTAATTTTTTAATATACATATGGATACAGCCATCGATTTCATCAAATCGGGCTTCAGCGCATTGCTTTTTTCATTATAATTTTTCGCCTTACCACTTTTTTCAATATGCTTTGTTTCCACTCGACAAGCGGTTTACAGGTTGACATTTTTTCCCTTGTCTCCTTTCAATTTTACCCTCCATTTCAAAATCATCTCCCAAGAAACACTCCCGTTGGAAATTTCTTTTTTATTAAATCATGGACTTGAAGAAGAAATCGAGAAAATTATTTTTCGTTAATTGGTTTTAAGAGTTACTGCAAATTTAATTGAATATTTTAATATAAAGTAAATAAAAAGATTCGGAGTTTTGAAAGTCATCAATTAGTTCTTAATTTTATACTATTTTCAATCTATGACTTTTATAAACCTTCATAAATTTTAAAGATCCGAAGGCTTTAAAAATTGGCATCTCCTGAATTTAAAAGCTGCCAAATTTTAAATCATTGCCAAGTTCGATAGCTTCAGAATTTAAAGTCTCCCAACTTTCTACTCTATATAAAACTTGAGAATTGTCTAAGTTTGAAATATTTCTAATCTTTCTGAATCAAAGTAATTTGTGAAAGGAGGATTTTTTATTTGAAAAGAAGGAACCTGGACGAAAAATTTGACTGGATTCTATTTCAAACCTATGAAAATTTTGAGAAAAAAGAAAAGGCTACTTTAGGAGCGTTGCTTGCCAGTTATCGTCTAGTTAGAATTTATTATGCAATCGAATTAATTAATGATGGCTTGGTTTTGGGTCTCTACGGATCTGGGTTCATTGGGCTAACCGTTTCACTGTTTACAGCAATTGCAAAAGCTCAAAGCTGAAAATGAGAGATTGAAATCCGAAAATCGGGCACTTACCCGCGTGGTAGCCAAACTCACCAATACTACTAAATAGGTAAAGGATATAATGACAGCATCTGTGTTAACAATGTAAATTGTACACTACGTACGACATTAATTACATTTTTATGTTCTGATCTGCAATATTAAAACTTGAACTGTCATCGCTACACTCACTGTCTTACATCACTAAGCTTTGCAGACAGTTCATTATCGAGTTTTGGTTACTCTCATTGATAATTCATTGTTGATATGTTGGGTAAAAGAATAACATTTTGTCATTGGTTTGTCGACTAAGTGATTTTCTTGACAGACCTAGTCAAAAATGTTCAATGTGGGTGCTTTGTATATTATTAACATTATTAATTCATTATTATTATTTATAGTACATTAGTGACAGGGTGTTGATCGGACCGAAAAATCTAAAGAAAAAAAAAACTCGGGAATTTAAGTCCAAAATCGCAGATTGTCCGCTGGACCGGCGAAACTTGAAAATTACAATTTTTTTTTTATCAAGAATTTTCATAATTTCTACTTAAAAAATCTATCCAGTCACTTAACATTTCATAAAATTATACAATTTTGAATGAGTTCGATTTGAAATTCTTTACAATTTCTAATGTTCGATTTTAAAACTGAACAATCTTTAGTACATTCAAACTCGGATATAACGCCCCCGGATATAGCCCTTCCGAGAATTGCCCCAAAACTGGCACAGTATCCGAGATTCACTGTACTTCAAATTTTAAAGATTTGAACCTGAGAATGAAACTTTTCATTTCTATCATTTTCAAGTTTAACATTATTTGGTTTGAAAATATGTGTACGAAAGGACTTTATTTAATAAATAATTAAAATTCTATAGTAAAAACTTTACGCCGTGGGGGGAGGTGTTATAAAATTCAAAAAATGAACCTCACTTAATTAATAGACAGCAGTGCATAATCCTAAAATTGTTTATTCAAAAAACATCCAATTTAAATTCTAAGTCTGGAATTTGGGGGAATTTTTTTTTTATTGTAATCTTCCAAATGGATGACTCAACATTTGATTCCCTTTGGGGGCATTTTTTGCAAGTTTACCCGACTATACCCTTTAAGCTATATAAAATTCACTGAATTCTGATTTAAGCTTTGTTTACGAAAAATCAAAGAATCAACAATTCTAAATAAAGTTTTAAAATTTAAACGATGTCAAAACGAAGAGTTAAAAATCTTGTATTTTTTAAAATTCAATTTTGTACTATTTTAAATTGGAAGCCTCAATAATTGAATAATTCGGTTAATTGTGGATCTTTAACGTTTTAGAGCGCTGCATTTTCAATTTTCAACAGTAAATTTTAAATTGTTTCTTTTCGTAAATTTACATCTAGAAATTAAAATTTATATGTGTGAATTATGAAAAACATAAGGAATAATGAGACACTTATTCATTTTAAGGAATTGCAATAAAAGTAATTCGTCTTTAATAGAATTCAGTAGGGAAAGCACGTTTTAATTTCACAATTCTAGTTTAGAAATTGTGCAGTTCCAACCCAAATTAGAATAATTCAATTTTGAAGGTTTAAAATTTAAAAGATTTCAATTTTGAATGGTGAAAATTATATATATATTTCGATCGGAGAATTAATATTTTAGTTGAAAAATGAATCCAATGACCTTAAATTTTCCTTTATATTGTACATGAAATGATAATTTGAAAAGTTTATATGACTCCAATTAAAATTTTTGGAATGTTGTGATCTTTAACTTTGGAATATTCAATTTATAAGTTTCAACATTAAAATTTAAAAAAGTTTCAGTTTCAAAATCAAAATTCAACTTTAAAATTCTTCGACTTTTATGGCTTTTAGTTTCAGTGATGAGGAAATTTATGCTACCATTTTGAAAGTGTGCCATTTTGAATGTTTTATCTTGAAAAAGTGTCTGCTTTTAAAGTTCTATTGAAATTCGATTTACTTAAATATTTTTCATTAATCCTCATTAAATAATTTAAAAATCATCATTGGTTGGAATAGAAATTTTTCAATTTGTGGTGACTGATGTATTAATTATCGGGAATTTCAAGTAGTCCGCAAAATCGACACCCTGAAGGAAATTAGGTAGAAACAAATTTTTAAAATTGATCAAATTAGTGAAAAAATTGGTATACCACATTGAATGTATTTTATAGCAGTGTTGGATTTTTCACGTTTAGGTTATATTAGAAAAAAAATCAGGAGAATGACGATAGATGCATGAGAAAATAGCCTTTAAATTGTCATCTAGAGATTCATAGTTTCATAATTTCATAATGATTCAATTCCATTTTCTTGAGGAGATAGAAAAAGCATGAGTTTTGGCACAATTTGTAATTAAAACACTTCTTTCCTCCACCGTGCAATGTACAATTGTACAAACATACATGGATTCTCCTGTTTGGAACGTTTGACAATTAGCAAAGCTGTTTTTAACCACTGGGTGCTCTAAAATAATACCTAACAACCTCTAGGGATTTGTACTTTCGCTCTTTACTTGCACTATATGATTCTTTCGATAGAAATAATCCAGCTGTAACACTGCCTCTTGATTAATGTGAGTTTGAAGTCCGAAGACTCGAGTTTTTCACCTTTGAATTGGCATGAGTTTTGATCTGTGTGCCTTTTGTAGTTTTTCAAAGGTAAACCTGCGATAAACATGATTTTCGTGTGTTATTATAATAAATAATTAATAGGAGAAAAGCTATTGCTGAAATAGAAGTTGAATAATTTATTTATTCAGCTTATTTTTGGCTAGTAAAGAATTTGCTGTGATTGTTTCAAAAAATACAGGTTTTTTAAAAATTATTATTAACTTTTTCCAACTTGCAGGCTTTCGAAATCTGACTGTTTCCAAGCTCGAAGTTTTAAAGTTCTGAAAGCACTGATTTTAAGATTTTGAATTCCAATCTTATAAGTTTTAAAATTCGTGCTTTTGAGACTCATTTAATTATGGGGGTTCACAGCGCAAAATAAGTTCGAAAAATGGGAAATAGGGTAATTTTTTCACGAAAAAGAGAAAAAATGAGGGAAATGATTTTTTAATAATTTTTGTCATTAAAGAATTTATTTTCTAAATTGGACATACTTAGGTCGTCGAAAATCCGTTCACGGCGATATGAAAAAGCCCGATAAAACATCAAGTTTCTTAAATGAACCATTTTTATATGTTTTAAATCTTTCTCATAATCAAGAATATTTCATCTTCTAAAAATGTCTTTTTTAATAACTAAATAATGATCCTTACAAGTATAATTAAACATTTCTGTTCAAGATTTGTTATTTCGTCCTTACTATAAATTATACTTTGAATGTTTACGTCCCTGAATTTTTATTTTATAATAACTATTTAAAAATCCATGATAACAAATTTTTACATTTTAAATGTTCGACACATTTTTGTAACGAGATCTCTTCAAATTCTTTGGAATATTTTGAAATAATTTAAAATCTTTAAAATTTGTCGAAATTTGTTGAATTCCTTCATATCCCTTAAATCTGTTGAAATCCATAGAAATCCCTTGAAATATAATTTAATTGATTCCCTAAAGTTCTCACGTAAACCTCTTGTTCACGTACCTAGATTTTTATTTTCTAACATTAAAAACAATAAATTTTTGTTTTATAACTCGTAAAAATATGTATCGCTTAATTTCCTCTAAAAAACTATTTATCTATTAACATTTTTTTTAATATACGAAGTAAAAATAAAAGACTTAACTATGAATATTTTCAAATTAAAACCTGAGGGATAAATCAATTTTACATAAAAAATTGTTGTAGATTCTAAGTTTTAAAATAAAAAATATAATTTTTCAATTTATTTTGATCTCAAAGAAAAGTTTAGGTTTCTTCATTTAAGAAAAATTAAGAGAAAGAAGTTTGTTCAAATGTTGATAAATCTTTATATTAATTAAATATTATATGGAAAGTATATATGCAAAGAAAAAATATTTAACATCTACTAAAAACTACGCCTAAATTGGCCGAATTCTTAAAAACTGGTTTTTGGTCATTTAAAATGTTTGTTTTATTTCTAGAACTTATGAAATGTGCGTTCGATCAATAAAAATGTAATTAAAAGACCAATCGTAAATCTTGTAATTGTTGTTGGAAATTTGGTCTAATTGAACAATTTCACGAGGTTAATTTTTAATATAGTTAGTACATATCTACTAAAAATTTAGATTAGACTGCTTAATCTGTTAGAAAAAATTATTTTTGCTACTTCTTGAAAATTTTGAAAATCCTAGGAATTTGTTAATTTTCGTTGAATTTAAAAAGTAAATTAGTTAAAATTAAGATTACAATTTAAAATCATAAAATGTAAATGTTTCAGAAATATCAATTTTAAAGGCTTATATTTGAAATTGTCTAATTGATTGTATAATCTGTTTTGAAGTTGTCTAATATAACCATTTTAAAAACCTGTATTAAAATATTGCGATTCATATAAAAGAAAAGTACCTGCAGATCTTTTGATTTAGTTTTAATAAATAGAAAATCGAATTTGCCTTTCATTATTCATAACAAAAAAAATATTATTTTAATTTTAGCAGTTTCTACACTATTTCAGCTACTTTTAAATGATTTTGAAGTCATATAATAATTATTATAATTAACGTAAAGACAATCGTTATTCAAATTTGAACTAAATAATCTTCAATGTGGTGAGATAGACCATCATAATTTATTATAGTTGATTGCAAAAAATTTAATTTGTATAGATTCAGCGAAAAGATTTTTTAGCTCTGAAGTTTTTTTTATAAATACTAGTTAATTTAGTTTTAAAATTAGTCAAATTTAAAAACATTTAAATTAATTATAATAGATAATTCTGTAAGTTAAAAAAAATGTAAGTACTCACGGTATCATATTCTAATTTTGAATAGAATAATTTTGTAGATGTAAAACGAACAATTGTATTTTCAAATATCATATATTTAAAGAGAAAAGGGGGAAGTTTTTCGAGAATAGGGGAATTTGAGAAAAGGGGAAACGCAAGGGAATAGGGGATAGACTGTGAATCCTGTAATTAAATCATGCAAGTTTGGAACCGTCCAATTTAATCCGTTTCAATCAAATTCAACCATTTTAAATCTCCAGGAGAAAGGTTGTCTAAAAGATTTTATAAACAAGAATTATTATCGGGGAAAAAATTGATTGAAATATCTTCAAAATTTGAAAGTCTTAACATTCGAACAATATTTTGCTATTAATGTTCAAGAACTTTTGAATTTTAAATATTAAATTAGAGGTCAATCATCGTTTTCTATTAAAAGCGTCAAATCTATTTTTTTCAGCAAATTCTTTCCTTCATCTCACCAGCCAGAATATCGTATAGGCAAATGTTATTTTTGTTTTAAACTAAGCTTGAGTTTAATAATCTATTAATACAAAGTTCACGGTAATTGAAATATTTGGAAACATGAGCTGGAAATGACTTAAAAGTCCATTTCGCCTATACGATCTGCAATTCACAATCAACTGGTACTTTCACCAGTTTCGCGAATTGTTGATAATAATTATGCTAATATAAAAATTTGTTTTCTCACGTTTACTTCTCATCTCTTTCACTATTTCATTGCCTTCACTCTCTAATAGAAATTAGCACTCCACCCTTTCCAAGCGCGTTAGCACACTTGTATTTTTTTCTAGGTAATGGAACAACTGAAATGTGAAAATCAGAAACTAAAGGACGAAAATGGTGCATTGATCCGAGTGATCAGCAAGTTGTCCAAGTAACTCCAGTGATCCCAACTAAAAGGCTACCTTACCGCTTTATCCGACTTGTATTATTAAAATGAATTATTTTATCTCTACAACAATATTATCATTACCATATCGTCGTATTTCGAATGGATTGATCTTTGTGTTAGTTATTTAATTTATTATAACAGAATCAGTTACTCTTGTGGCTGTGCCAATTGCGAAAAGAAGCGACATTTGTATTCCTCCGACTGTGAATACTTAAGGGGGAAAAAGAGAAAGAGGCCTAGAATTTTTTCCTCGCCTTCGATGCATTATCTTAAATGAATTGACAATATTGCAATCCATCTCAAAGCCGTACAGACTTTTAAAAAGTAGCCTGCATGTTTGCTGCTGCAGTTTATGGGCGCACTTTGTACTTCCGCAGGATCAACATTTCGGACCAATTTTGATTTCATCGACTCTGTTTTTCGCGTCGATATTACCGATTTATTTTCATCGATTTATCTTGATCGATTTAGAATTGTACAGTAGAACTAATCGTCCGATTTGTATCCTGCATTTCGAAAAAAGACTAAAAGCCCAGAATCGTCGATAACAAAAAAATTGAATTTTGAATCGATTCTTGAAGTCTCAAGGTTTTCAAGATTTCGTCCTAATCTCGTGTTCGAGTGGCCTTTCAAAAAGACTGCAGTTTACAAACTTTTCATCTCGCGATCTTTTTGCGGCGTACTGAAAAATCGAATGTATTATATACAAGCATCAAAGAGACTAGTTTCATCGTCTCTGTAATATCGTTTTAGAATAACTTTCTAAATCTATACACCAATTGCATTGTGGATAAAAAGCAAGAATTTTTTCGAGGATTTGTACTTTTCTTCGGATGTAACGTGAGAGTTTCCTTAGCCCTGTTATATAATCATAATCAACTTGCATACAACGAGGAAGATTTGTAATCGTGTAATTGTGCAAAAATATAATTGACACGTTTTTAATGAAGCTGTTGTAAACAATTGTAAAAATTAAGTCATTATATAGTTGTTTCATAATGAAGTTTGTTACAGAATAACATAGAGTAACCATCTTTTAGGTAGAAACTTCTATTGTACTGTATGATAGTGATATCTATGTGCTTACTGTATTATATAGTTTTAAAGTGTTCAGGCAAGACTATCACTCGTATGGAATACACGTTATGTATATGTTATCAGAATTTATTAATATAAGCGGATTCATCTTTATCAAACAGACACATTCTACCACGGTGATATTCGATTTTAACACGATTTCAAAACTCTTTTGGTTTAAAAAAATAATAATAAAAGAGGTGAGTTTCTAAGAAGCACGATTATAAGTTTTCAATGTTATGTTAATGTAGTTATTTATTAAATCGCACTTTAGCAAAGATCGTTGTCGTTACTCTACAGGGTGGATTATTTATTATTAGCATAAACATTTTCAAACAGTGAAAAAAAAGTAAAATCGTTCAGAGTTGTTCTGGATTAGAGTAAATTAAGATCGTAAATTGAGTAATGCAATATTGTTTAAGTTTTGTGATTGCAAATACTTGCCATTAAAATAGAAATGTGTTTTAAACAATCAATATATATTTTCGAGAAAAATATGAAAATGCTTGGATATTGTAACTTGAGTTAAAAATTTTACGTTAATAACTTATGACTAATTCTAAAGTGGGAATTTAAAAGAGCATATATCTATTTTAGATTAGAAATAAAAAATGCTTATATTACTATTGAACTTTTTCGTTTGAAGTAACACGATTTTTAAATTTCCAATTGGTAAATTTTCAATTCCGAACCTTTTCAATTCGACACTCGAAAATTACTTCAAAGTTTAAAGGCTTTTAAATTGAAAATGTTCCATTTTTATACGTTCAAGTTGAATTTATCTAATTTTGAATTCTACAATCATTTTTGAACACTTTTACAAACATTTACAAACACTTTTTTCACTAAAAAGAAATTTTTTTAAATCTAATTTACAATTAAACAGTACGATGTTATGATTTTGCTAAAAAAAAGTTTTGACAGAGTTTTGTTTTTAATATAGTTAAAAAATCATAAAAATGAAAGTTTGATGAAACTCATTGCTATTAATCTAATAAGATTTTAGGTTCGAATAGCCCGAAAAATTGGTTAAAAATCGGGAAATGATCAGGAATTTGTTCCCACCCTGTGCGACGAAACTTCTTCTAGTTTATTTTTTATTGTTTGTCAGAGTGCGATCAAAACTAGGTATAGGAAGAAAATGATCATGCTTGATTAGAAATTTACTTTTAGTCACATGGTACTGATTTGATAAAGATATAAGTCTGTTTGAATTTCACTCGGAATCAATTGTCTAACACATATCATGTGGCTAGGCGTTCACATTGGACGTCGATTCAGATTGTCATTTCACATTCTGCCCCACTCTCATGATTATGGTTTATAAAAAAAAAGAGAAAAAAAAAACGGAAAATATATCACGAAGATTATACATACACTGGGGGGACTGAGGACTCTAGTCTCCGTTTCATTATTGTACTGCAAAATACTATACTTGATTTTGTACTTGTAACTATAAACGATAATGCAATTAAAATTTGCAATGTGTTTTATATTTTTGATGTTTTAACTATGACGATATTTAAAATATATTTAAAAAACGATAAGTTATAAAAGGCTTGTTCAATTTAATTCTCAGTCGAATTTTTACCGGAGGTCCCAAAAATGTGATCGAATATCGTTATAAATTTCTTTATACATACCTGAATAAACATGTGTCGACAATCAAACACAACATTTTATCGGACTTAATTTTTAATAGGGAAGGAATATTACAATTACACGTAAATTAAGATTATTGTAGTAGTTTCTTTAGTATTTCTACGGCCTTTTTCATGTCTGCTCGTTGATCCGTGGACTTGACGATCGCTTTTTTGAAAAAGTTGAAAATCTGTTTCTTGCCAAGTTTGTACTTTCTTGCAGCATCGGCATTTTCTTCTAGTATTTTTTTACATATTTTTGTCAATTCTTCTTCGTCGACTATTTGGTACCAATTTCTCTCAGCGACGATCTAAAATTTTGCGTAGATTTCACGATCAATCGATTTTATAAACTTTACAAAGATTTCAATGATTTTACAAATGTTTCTGATTTCAAAAGAATTCGAAAAATTTCACACAGATTTCAAAGATTTTACAAGATTTTCAAAAAATTTCAAAGATTTCAAGGTTTCCAAAATTCCAGAAGATTTGAAGGATTTCAGAAAAATTTCAAAAATTCCACAAAGATTTCAATGATTTTACAAAGATTTTAAAAGATTTCAAAAGATTTAACGAAGGTTTGTACACCCGATTTCAAGAGTGATAAACCTCTCGATTTTATTTAAAAAGATGGTCCATATTTTTTACCTTTTCAGGAGTACTTTGTGGATTTGCTAACAATTCCTCAAAGACTACTTTCAATACGAGCAAGTTGATTTTTCTTGTTTCCAGAAGATCGATGGCTTCCCCAAAGTGTTCTGGCTTTATTGGACTGCAAACGAATTTAAATTATAATTAATTTGAGAAGTTAGTTTATATATCAGGGTGTCTACTCTATCTGGAAAGCCTGGAATAGTCAGGATATTTTTATATATATGGAAAACCCTGGAAATGTCAGGGAACTTTTTTTAAAATAAGGGAATGTTTTCGAGGGCGTGCTTAATTTTTTTGTTAATTACAATATAAAATTGAATAACAATGATTCATCATTTGTAAAAGTAGCTTCATATTACTGTATTTAACTACTTTGTTGAAGTCTTTTTTTATTGGAAATTCATTTTTTAAAGTGATAATTTAACTTCTATTCTATTTTTTTTTTTTTTTTTGAAGATTGACTGTTTTAAGTTGAAATTTCAAACATCTGGTTGAAAATTCAACAGTTTGTTTGCAATTTTTTCTCTCTCTTGACTTAAAAATATTTCTTAGTTTGAAATTCAACTCAAGTTGAAGTCGTCTTTTTTTTGTTGAATTCAACTGTTTTTGAATGAAAGTTAAACTCTTTTCTTAAAAATTAATTTTTTTGTGGAAGATATATACTTTTTATTGAAAATTCATCCCTTTGGTTAAAAAATGAGCTATTTTGTTGAACATTCGATTTTTCTTTAGCTGGAACTTAATTTTTATATTGAAAAGTTAACTATTCAAGTTGAAACTTTAAAAATTGTTTAAAATTGTTTTGTTTTTTTGGTTAAAAATTAATTTTTTTCAACTGAAAATGTAACTATGTCAGTTGATTATTTTACTTGAATTTCTTCTCTTTGGTTGAACACTATTTTTTTAACTGCAAATTTAAATAATCAATTTTTGGTTTAGTTGAAAAATGAACTATTCCATTTTTGGTTGAAAATTGATCTCTTTACTTAAAAATTCAACTATTTGGTGGAAAATTGGTATTTTTTAGTTGAAAAATCGTCTTTTTGGTAGAAAATTAATCTTCTTGTTTGAAAAATAATCTTCTTTTGGTTGAAAATTCAAGTATTTTAGTTAAATATTCAATATTTTAGTTAAAAATTCATCTTCTTGGTTGAAAATAAAACTGCTTGGCCTTAACCTAAACTCTTATGTTAAAATTTCATCTATTTTGGTTTAAAATTCATCTACTCCAGTTAAAGATTCATCACTTTAGTTGAAAATTCATCACTTCAATATTTTTACTTGAAAAGTTAAGAATTTGAAGCGGTTTTAATTGAATTGAATACAGTACATACATTAATTTTACCTAGATATGCACTGAATTTTAAATATAAGAAGATAAAATAAAAATTTGTTTGAATTATTATTTAAATTCGTGGACAAATTATACCTGGAAAAAACTTGATATACCTGAAAAAACCTGGAATTGTCAGGGAATTTTTTCCAGGATTTGCGTAGACATCCTGTACATGCAAAACCTTACCAGTTGTCTAAATTAATTTTGTTCCTGTTCATAACTTCAAGAAAACTGTTGACTAGAACTTTTGCCGTGACGAGAGCAGATCGGTTTGGACTGTCATTTAAAACTTTACTGAAAATTTCGAGTAACGTGGGCTCATTCTGTGAAAATAGATTATTTTTTTTTAAATTTCTTGAATTGAGATTTCAATGTAACAAAATGTACTTACTACTATAACTAAGACTAATTCTCGAGGAATTGCGTAATTTTCTACGAGTTTTCGTCTCGACTCTTCGGGTAATTCTGGCAGTTGTTCTTTCAAAAAAGGAACATCTATTAAATTATATTTGTTCTCCAAATTACTGTCGAGATGTACACGTAATGGAGGTAAATTTGGTTCAGGCATAAATCGATAATCCTAAATAGAAAGAAAAAATATTAATTTTTTAATTTTAATATTACAGAACACGCCTGTTTTTACTTGTAATGCTTTTTTTTTCTTGTCAACTCTCCAATGGAAAAAAACCTAGTAATGAAAATTGAAAAAGGGAAGCAAATTTTTCGGGGCGGCCTTTTTTTAATAATACAGAACACGTATGTAATCACTTGTATTAACTTTTTTCTTTTCGCAATCGAAATAACCTAATAATGAACATTTAACAAGGGCGGCCTGAAACCTAAATCCAGCTCTTCAATGGCCCATAAACATACTTGCTTAACTTCTTTGTCCCTCATAGAAACAGTTTTGTTAGAGTCTGTATTCCAGGATCGAGTCTCATTTACGACTTCCAATCCGTCCTCAAGCATTAAAATCTGCCTTTCTATTTCGAAATTTACAGCTGCTGCGACTCCACGAACACTTCCGATATTTTTTATCTCTGTCCGAACTCCAAGAGGCTCCCCAAGTCTATTTACAGATACGTTGGCGTCCACGCGAAATGCCCCTTCTGCGAATCGTAATAAAATGATAAATTTTAGTACCTCGAGCATAATTAAGTTGATTTTTATTGAAGAGATAAGGACCTTCCATTTTGCAAGAACAGGTACCAAGTCTTAGGAGGATTGCACAAAGTTCTTTAACCAAAGCTGCAGCTTCTTCTCCATCTTCAAGGTCAGGTTCGAATACAAGCTCCATTAATGGTAAGCCAGCTCGGTTCAAATCTATTAAACTCCTGATCAAATAAAATCAGATCAATTGTTTGAAAGAGCGGGACGACTAAAAAATCCCGAAAAATAACATTACCGAAACTGTACGAATTTCCGAAAAACATAATATTCGAATAACAAATTCCCCAAATCACAAAATTGCCAACAATTAAAAATTCTAGAATTATTCGAAAATTTCCGATAATAGATAATTCCATAGATAAAATTACATACATAGAATATCGAAAACTATGAAATTGCCAACACAGGAAAATTTCAGAATCTAAACAATTACAATTTTTTTTATAATAAAAAATGATAAAATAAAAAATATGTTCATCAAATAGATGAGACCACCCTACAGTAGATAAGTCTACAGTAAATAATCATTAATGCAAAACACAAATATACCCAAAATAATTAATTCTAATTTTAATGTATCAACACGTATAGTGTCCAAACTATTAATTAAATTAAATAATTTATTCTACATACATTAGTATTTGAAATTAATGATTATATACTGTAGGTTTATTATCTATTGTAGGGTGGTCTGCCCTAAAAGCATTTTATTTTATTTATCATTGAAACAATTTTTTAATTGGTTAGATTCGGGAATTTTCAAATTAGGTAATATCATAATCTATCGGGAATTTTGAATTGTTGGCAATTTTTGAATTTCGGAAATGTTGTATTTCAAATATTTTATTTTGTTGTGGAATTTTCCAATGTCTGCAATTTAATTTTCGGGATTTTCTGTCATCCCGAAGAAGCTTCAAAATAGCATATATTTTTTTCTCATTTAATTTCTAGGGTGGCCCCTGGACCGTCAAAAACAGGAAAACAAGTCATCAACAGCGGGTAATCATCAATTTAATTAAGAAATAATTTTGGCAGAACATTAAGTACTAATGACGAAATTCTTAGAAATGAAAAAAATGTTGAGCTCCAAGAATCAAAAACGACCACATGTAAACAAGAAAACATGTAAATACTTTCATTCACATAAAAAAAGAAGATAAAGAAGAAGGCGACCTCCAAATCTCTTGCATTATTTTATTTCCAATTTTTCTTTGTTTATTTTTCAATCTTTGAGCAAAAAATATTTTAAAAATTTACAAATATTTCTTGTTCAAACATTTAAAAATATATAAACAAAGAGAGAGATAAAGAAAAAAATGATTTAGAGTTTGAATTATTTTTCTTTCCTCTTTTTTTTTATTCTGAATGGAAGTAGTTGCACATCTGTTTGTCCAAATTTGATCGTTTTCTATTCTTGGAGCTCAATTTTTTATTCATTTAAATTGAATTGAATTGTAAATTATTTTAATTTCTTCATTTTAGAAATGAAACATGGAGTTCAGTGAACGCTTTCAAAGTAACATTGAAAGTGTGGCTTTTAATTTAATTAATTATGGTTAAAAATTATGTAGTCGTTGATATTAACATTTTATTTTAATTCACAAAATTCCAGCGCGATATCTAATTGTTTAATTTGCAACGCTTTAATTTAAACTTATTTAATCCTAATCAATTGAAATCGGAAAGATCTTTCTATAATTTTAAAGTTTAATTTCATGAGTTGAAGTGAGTTAGCTAATGATTAAATATTAAATAAGATTCTGATATTTTTAAATTTGACTTCACCTTTTGGTTTCTTCATCATGGAGACTTCTGCCGCTGTCTTGTTCTAATTGCAACTGCTTTATTTTCGATTGCTTAGGATATGGCTGTTTGTGAATTCCAGGAGTAAAAACATTAAAGTGAAGAATGCCATCTACTGCCAAAGGCTTTCTCTGTTGAGTAATTTGATATCCTGCCTGTTGAATTAATTTTAAAACAGCTTTATTGTTTATATATTCAATTTATAAAATTTAGATCAGTTTTTTTTTCATCTCTTCACAATAAAGTTTTTGCTGGAGTAACTCTTGTGGCAACTTGCAATACAAAATTTGTAAAAGAATGAAAATGTGTTAATTGAAGAATCTGAAACAAGTCTGATAGTTTCAAAAATCATTTTACAGTGATTTCTAAATCAAAAAATCAAAGCGTTAAAATTTGCAAGTCTACCAATTGAAAAAAAAAATTAATTTAAGTAACTTTCTCATCACTGACGTAGATGAAATAGCAAAAAATTAAAACTTACGGGTAAATCGGCATAAAAGTAATGTTTCCTGTCAAAGTGGGAAACTTCGTTTATTTTGCAAGAGAGAGCTAAAGCTGTTGTTATCCCAGCCTCGACGCATCTTTTATTTAAAACCTAAAACGGAAAAAATTGAGTAAGAATAGAAGCTAAAATAAATTAAATGAAATGGAAGTAAACATAAATTATGGTTTATGATTTGAGAATAGAAAATATTTGTAATACTGGTAGTGTTCCTGGAATTGCTGCGTCAAAGAAAGAGACTGAAGAATTTATTGGACTTCCGAAAGACGTTCCAGCTCCAGAAAATAATTTCGATTTTGTTGATATTTGTGCGTGAACTTCTAATCCAACGACAGGCTTCCACTTTTCTCTGCAATTTATAATCCAGTTAAAACTCTAACACGGTGGCTACTAAAATCTCTGAAAATTGAAAATTAAGCATTCACAATTGTACATTTTAAACTCCAAACATTCAAAAATATAGCAGGGTTGCTACAAAATCTCAATTTGGAAATTCCCTCACCAAGTTTCCATTTTCCCTAACCGTTATAAATTTTGATTTCAGGTAAAAAAACAAATCTTACACCTAGGAAAGCAATAATGTTAATTAAAAATACTGTTTGTTTCTAAATTTAGTTTAAACATTTTTAACGAAAACAGTCATACAGAATTTTACGAGGAGTCATCCAAGAATTACATAAGACATACTTCAAATATATGAATTTTCAACCAAATAGTTGAGTTTTTAACTCAAAAACGAAAAGTGTAATAGTTCATATTTCTACTAAAAACTATTTTAATTTTCAATCAAAAATAGTCGAACTAAAGCAAAATACTGCTGCAAAGTACTATGGATGTATTCAGTATGGGTGTATTTATTTGTGCTTATTTTATGAGCATTTTTCTTCCTCATAGGTATCAAATAAATTTGCTTTCTCATACAGGCAGGTTTTTCTCTAACACAAGAAAAAAATGAATACTTTCAATATTTTTCAAGCTTCTTTTTTTTCTTACCGTCTTATCGCGTCTCGAAGACGCGAACAATTACATCAAATATAGCACTGTTATATTCCCAATATTAAAAAACAATCCTCTTATAAACAAGGTAAATGATTTCGTTAAAAAATTTTAAAACGATATTGACAGGTTATGGTAGGTCATGAAAGGTTCTTCAATTGGGCAATCGCTTCGTCTCGAAGACGCGAACAAATATATTATATACATTACTGTTGTATTCCTAATATTGAAAAAATTTCCCTCCTATTAACAAGATAAACAATATATTTTTAAAATTTATATATTGGTATTGATAGGATAAGAGGTCATTGAAGGTTCGTCAATAGGTCATTCGACAAGTCTCGAAGATGCGAACAAACATGTCAGATACAGTATTGTAGTATTTCTAATATGAAAAAAGGTTTTCTTATCTAAACAGAATACAACCATTTTTTTAAGCTTTATAAATCGGTATTGGTGGATCATAAAGGGTTCAACAATAGGTCAATCGATGCGTCTCAAAGATGTGAACAAATAGACTAGATATCGTATTGTTATATTTTGAATATCAAAAAAAAATGTCTCATATAAACAGAATAACCCATTTTTTTATCTTCATAAATCGGTACTGGTGAATCATAAAAGGTTCAAAAATAGGTCAATCGACACGCCTCCAAGACGCGAACAAATACACTAGATATCGTATTGCTGTATTCTGAATATAAAAAAAACTACTTCTAAATGGTCGATATAGCTCAAAATCCTTTCAGACCTGGATATCAATCGGAGTTAGAATAAAATTCTTCCAAATTTCATGACCATAGATTTCTTAGTTTTCGAGATACTAATTTTTAACAAAATAGTTGTATCCTTAATCAATACAGACTAATATTCAAATCAAAAAGAGGAATTTTCAACAAGAGTTAAATTTTCAATCAAGAAAAATTTTTCAAGCCCAAAAGATGAATTTCCTGCAAAACAGTTGACTTTTCAAACCAAAAATATCAATTTTCTACCAAATGAATTCAACTTTTAATTAAAAAAGACGAGTTTTCAACCAAATGAATGAATTTTTAATTAAAGAAGATAAAAATTCAAGCATAAATGAAAATATATCAATTTTCAGTTAAAACAATTAATTTTCCACTAAAAAATGAGTTTTCAAACAAAATAGTTAAATTTTCAACCGAAAAAATGATTTTTTAACCATATAGTGATATTTTTAACTGAAAAGATTAATAATTGGATACCAAGAAAGACCAATTTTCAATAAAATACATGAATTTTTCAACTAAAAAAGATAAGTTTTTGAACCAAAAATAGAATAGTTAAATTTTAAGATAGAAAAAAAATCAATAAAATGTTTAAACTTTCAACCAAAGAAACGAATTTTTAAGCAGAAAGATGAAGTAACTAATGAGATTACCATTTTTACCAAAAAGACAAATCTAAAAGAAAATAAATGAATTTTCAATCAAGAAAAAGAAATTTTCTACCAAAAATAGAATAGTTAAATTTTCAGATAGAAAAATAACTTTTTAACGAAAAGAAAAAGAATTCTCAACAAAATAGTTACATATTCAACCAAAGAAATATATTTTCAACAAAAAATAGAATAGTTAAATTCTCAGAAAAGAAAAAATTATTTTTAACGAAAAATAGAATAGTTAAATTTTCACATAGAAAAATAAATTTTCAACCAAGGAAAAGGAATTTTCAACAAAATAGTTAATTTTTCATCCAAAGAAATGAATTTTTAACCAAAAATAAAATAGTTAAATTTTCAATAAAGAGAAAATTATTTTCAACCACATAAAATAAAGTTTCAACGAAATAGTTAAATTTTCAACCGAACAAATGAATTTCCAATCGAGAAGATTCCATTTTTATCAGAAAAGATACATTTTTCACAAAAAAGGAATGCATAGTTAAATTTTCAGTTAGAAAAATAAATTTTAAGTCAAACAAAAAGATAATAATTTTGAAACAAATAAATAATTTTTTCAGCAAAAAGGATGTGGTTTTAACTAATGAGATTACTTTTCTATAAAAAAATACGAATTTTTAATAAAATTGTTGAATTTTCACCTAAAACATAAATTTTCAGTAAAAAAAATGATTTTCAACCATACAAAAAAGAATTTTTAACAGACAGGATTTTTTAAATCAAAAACAACTTTTCCAAAACAAAATACATGAATTTCAGCAAAATATTTGAATTTAAAGAATTGTCAACCTAATAGTCCAATTTTCAACCAAAGAAATGAATTTTCAACCAAAAATATAAATTAGTCACCGAGCAGATTAATATTCTATTACTAAAAACGAATTTTCAAAAAAATACTGGAATTTTCAACCAAATAGTTGAATTTCCAACTGAAGAAGATAATTTTTCAACAAAACGTGGAATAGTTACATGTAAAAAAAATAGTTACATTTTGAACAAAAAAAAAAGGTTTTCAACTAAAATGATGAATCATCAACAGAAAAAAAATTAATTTTTGCTTTCTCAAAGAGGAAGCTTTGTGATGGTAACATTTCCAAAAAATTTGAAATTCATTTAATTAAAAGTTCCACAATTTAATAATGCCTAATACAATGTTCTAAGTATTGTGTGGATGTCGATATGTACGTGGATGTCACACTTTTTTGTGAACATGATAACTTGAAATCGGTTGCAGATAATTTGCTAAAATTTGGAGGGCTTATTATCACCGCTAGTATTTTGAAACTAACCGAAGGATTTCTAAAAATATTTATAACATTTCAAAGTTGATACAAGAACGGAAAAGATTCATTGGTTCGAGACGGACCGATTAACCTATAATATTGATATATTTTATTGAAGAGTAAGGAAGCTATGGTAATGCATAATACAATAAACTTTAAGATCCTTGAAACGTATCCTACCAATTATTTTAAAGCTGGAGGGGGCCCCACCCTTAACGCAAATGGGCAGTTTATTTTTATCAACGACGTTCATTGGCTACCTGTTCTTGTATCGATGCGCAGCCTGTCGCTGCTTTTTCAGCCGAAAAGCGCGGGAGATTTGAAATCAATAATAATACAAATAAATACACTCAACATTCCTAGAACGGCTGGCCCACGCAGTTTCTCAGCACGTAGGGCGAGAGACGGTTACGATTCTCGCCTCGGAAGAGCCGAGTGCGCGAGTAGTCAGTCGCGTACATTACGCAATATGATGCATTTCAAGTGAAAACGGTTCAGGCGGTCTCGGTTTATTGCGCAGTTGAAAAAGTCGCGGTTCGTTAGGCTGCTTGCATGGAAGCAGTGTTTTTCAAGTGTCTTTCAAGTGTTTTTCTTGACTTCCGACAATTTGCCAACTAAAAATCAATATTATAGAATCAAAAAATGACGCAAACATTTCGCCGAATAGTGAGTTTTGTGGCATGACGTCGATAGATGGAAATGTCAGCCGTCAGGAAGGTTAGTATGTGGTATTGCAAATGCGTACGACTTTCTGGAGAAAATCTCCAAAACGTAAAGGTACGTTATAAGGGTCTCGATAGTAATATTTTTCAAGTATTTCAAGTGTTTCGCGAAATACAATCAACTATACGAAATTTGAGGTAGAGTACCAATGACGTGGTGAAAAAATACTCAACTTAAACCAACGAGGGCGCTCTTCGGGCCTCTTTTTTTTATTGGTCATCCACTGACGCGGAGGAGAGGGCACAGGGACCGTGGTGGGAGATGACGAAACTGTGTAATCTAAAATAAGCAAAACTATGCAAGAAATTCATTTTGCAAGTCGAAATCATGTCCAAATTAAAAAGTTAATCGTCATAGGGTGGAGACTCTAGTTATAACGTCAGTCCCACCAAACATTGGTTAATTCAGGGCGTGTGAGGACAGAACTGTAACTGAGAGTCAAAGTTGTTTGGTTTTTTATACTGATGTCACTAGCCTTCAGCAGTGTAGTATTAGATGGGAGTTCATATGCTCCCAGCTGCCCATCCCCGGCCTTCCTCTAGGTACGAAACCAAAAACACACACATATATGTATATATAAATAATTATTTTTTACGTCATTTTTTACGATCTTATTTTTTGTGCCATCAAAATTTGAATTTTTCATTTTTCATTAAATTCAAAAAGTTGTCATTGCAATATTGTATGGTGTTCAAAAAGCAACGATTTTCGCCCCTTAACTTTTTTTTATATCGTGCGATTTTTGGCTTAAAATGTTAATTTTCGTTTGGTTTTTGGAATATTGTAAATGCTATAACTCCGATAATTTTTCTTCTATCAAAAAAAGTCATGAGAATATTTTGTTCGCCTTTTTGAGTGCTATTAATATGCGCCCATAGAATTTTTGAATATTAAAAAAAAGTGTTCTCAAAAATTTATTAAATGTGCTCACATTTTGAATTTTTATCCAAAGTGGCTGGCTAACAAAATTGACCTTCATTTTAGGACACTTAGAGAGTATACCAAAGCATACACCCACCCACATACATACATACAAACATACAGACAGACACATTCGCCAAGACCTGTTTTTTGGGTTCAGGTCTCAAAATGTGTACATTTGACAAAAACGGGGGGGGGGGGGGGGGCAACTTTTACAGCATCTTCCCTGCAAGTGTCTCAGCATTTTCTTGACACGCAGGGATGCTTTTCAGGCTATTAACCAGTGAAACCTTGCCACTTCCAAGACCGCCGATGATCAGGACGATTAGCTTAACAGAATATTCCGGGTATAACCGTCGCAACTCTCAACATATATATATATGGTTGTTGCGCGAATTATTCAGTAACTATAAATGAAATACATCATTTTCCATCATAATATTAGCATCATAATAATCTTCTATTCAAGTATTGAGAAATAATAATTTGAAATTTGGGACAAAGGAAATATTATAAATCTAAGGCGATAAATAGGATCTCCAAAATAATTAATTTATTGATATATTGTATATTTCCAACTCCACAAAGATTACTTTAAAAATACCATCGTGTATACGGCAGCCACAATACTCCACTCAGTGGAACATTACGTTGGAAACCTAAATAATCTGAAATAATTAAATATAAAATAATTATAATTATGTTCTTCATTCACGTGAACCAAATCCCAAGAAGTAGCGTAATAGGTACAATGGTTTGCCACCCCCACCCCTTATTAATTAGCCATTTGCTTTAAATATACGTAATTAGGAAATATTCACAAATAAAACGATAATAAATAGTGATAAATTGTTCTCAACACACACCACGCTACTCATTATAACTTTTAATTGTCAATATTTCTTAATATATGATCATTTTGAAGTGGCTTATCATTGTCAAAGGTGGCTAATCGCTATACCCATTACCCTATACACTTTAATGTCGTTGTTCATACAATATAGAAGAATGCCTACGAGAAGGACGTTCTTGTTCATAAGGTAGCTGCATTTCACCGCAAAGATTTTGAAAATATTTATTTTAGGTAATAATGGTTGATTAGCCTGGGGACGACTATCAGGGACGACTGTGTACAACACTCCACTTATTTCTGAAGAAAGAATTTGAAATAGCTAATTTTCAATACATGAATTTGAATGACTATACATATTGGTGGTAAAAGAGATTTTAATTTTCAAAAATTTTAGTGTATAAATATTAAGGCTGAACACCGACGTCGGCTAGAAAATTCGAGTCCCCTGGCTCTGACGTTCTGAAAAAAGTAAAGAAAAAATTGTTGCTCAATGAAGAAAGGATCATTTTGAAAGTTGAAATACTGTACGTTAATAAGCCTGAAACGAATATGCAAAAAAAAAATATTAGAAGTTACAGACCCTAAAATCTGATAAAAAGTAAGGTAATTTGGCAGCTTTTAATTACAGTGAACTTTGGAGCATAGTTTTTTATTGAAAAATTGATAGGAGAAATCTGAAAAAATTCATGATGGTACATTAAATATTTTTCAATAAATTGCCGTTGAATAATTTGCAGAATATAAAAAATTGTTCGTTTTTTGTACATAAATATATAACTGTTCTATCTTTAGTTCTAATGAAAATAATGAAGTGATATAAATGAGAGGCAGTTAGATGATCTGTCTGTAATTATTTACAATTTGAAAAAAGTATGTGCTTCTTTTTCTCTTCGTGCAAATTGCAATATTTCAGGGCGGTTTTTTAAAATTGGAAAGCAAGTGTAAGGAATGCGCGGCGTGCGTTTTTTCTACTCTGCTGATTTAAATCACTTCATTATCTTCCTTAGAACTGAAGATATGAAAGTTGTATATTTAGGTATTAAAAACGAATAATTTGTTGCATTCTGCCATTTTTTCAACGAAAATTTTTTGAGAACTGTTTAAAGTACCACCATGAATTTTTTCAAATTTTTTCTATTATTTTTTCAATGAAAAACTATTCTCCAAATTCGTTGTTCTTAAAAGCGATCACATTTCCTTACTTTTTATCAGATTTTCGGGTCTGCAAACTACAAACATTTTTTTCGGCATATTCATTCTAGGCTCATTAGCGTACAACATTTTTACCTTTACAATAATCCTTCATTCACTGAGCTGCCAATTTTTCTTCACTTACTCGTCGTAATATAATCACGAAGACGAGTTGTTCTTTTGAGAACTTGTTGCGTACCAATTTAAAGTAGTTATCAATTGAAGAAATATATGGATCGTCTGGATTTTTAAGCTTGACAACATCAATTGTATATCTTGGCCAACTTGAATGCCATGGTGGTTAGCCTCTACACACTTAACCTATAAGCGTCCTTTGAAGGAAGTATCTTCAGGCATTCCTGATTTAATTTCATCGAACGTTTGAACATCTCTATATCTCTATGTCTAGACTTTGGGATGTGCTCTTTCTACTTGGGCCCGCACGGTTGGTCTGAAAAAGTGAAGAAAATAATTGAGGAATCTTTATTTGAATTAATACGACAATGCTCGCTCAACCGTTTCCATTACAGTTCGAGGGTCAAAACGACAGAACCTGTAACTCTCGTAGAGGTCAAAATATTAACATAATATACCTTCTGAATTCACTCAAATAGTCACCTGTTACCCGCTTCCTTTATGCTCTCTAACTTTCCTTCTACGTCACTGTTCTCTAAATTTTCCATTTTATTTTGTTTTGCTCTTGGAATGTGCATGATTTAACACCGTACTACTGCTTTATTTTGCTTAGCCTTTTATTTTTCCGACCCTATTATTACTGCTCAATGATTTCGGCTACTAAAATCCATCATGTTAATGATCCGTAAAACTTTGTTTGAGTGTATTTAGAAATGTGCAAAGACCTTATCTTCTTCACAGATTCCAGGATCGTTTGGCAGATTATAATTGTTATCCCGAACTGTATTTTCTTTTCTCTTATTTAAACTGATTCAGAGAGTTGGGCAGGATGCTTATTAATATTCACATCTAACTTTAGCTTAAAGGGCGGGATATTACGTGCTTTCGATTTTTGAGACCCGAACTAATTCTATTCCTCTTAGGTTCTTGGCATCCCTTATCATGAATAAACTTAAGTTTGCAGGGAAGCCAAGTTTTCTGGGTTCAAGCTCTCCACTCCGGAATATTCGAGGATCTGGCCCGTGCCTTCACATGGGCGGGCACTGGAAGTTGTGTATTCCACGTCTGTGATTGGGAATGCGCCGGGTTATCGGGGTGTATCCTCCCGGACAGGCTTCTTCAAGAGACCAGCCTCTTCCCCTCTGCAGACTACTGCGAACAAATAGAGCCGCCTGGATCTTGCGAATACAAGTTCGAAGAGTGACCATCTATCCCGTTAATGAATTCATCACTTAACAAGGCTTTAGAGTGTGTAGTAAATCACCATTCACCTAATATCGGTGCTGGGAATCGGTCGAATGAGAGGGTGTCGGGAGAAGATTCTCTTGTGCATAACTTTCCTGAAGACCATATTATATGGTCGAAGTCGGAATCTACCGTAGCCCTTCACCCGGGAAACGTCTCTCCGCATTTGTAGTTTTTTTTAGTGCTGTATCAGAGGGAGAAATTTAGGGAAGTACGACCCTCAGAGTACGAATCACAGGGAAGATGCAAGCACTCTCGTGACCTCACAAGATTTAAAAGAACAGGGATTCTTCGCTTCCACCCCCCCCTCTCTAATCTATACGAAAGCTTCTATCAATTTTGTCCCATTGAGGTATTCCGCGCTGAAAATTTTTAAGTAGAACTACGGAGGAAGTCGAAAGTACAATCTTGTCCATCAGGCGCCGTACGAAGGTGGATAACATGTTGGACGAAAGAGTGTAATTCATTTTTGCCTGCTCGAAGGTTCCACGTCTTATCTTCCTCTCCAGTTTTGGTTATAATGTTACTCCGGTTATTCCCCTTCCGTCCCCTCTAAGGTGCTATTCCTGTCATCGTTTTAGGCATGGTTCATACCAGTGCAGAACTTCCAGGACGGCTTTTGAATTCTGTGCCGAATTTCAAAGGACGCATGAGTGCCCTAAAACGCTCGCTTTAGTACAGTATGCTAATTGTGGGTGTGAGCATATGTCCTCATCTAGGCTTTGTACAATTTATCTCTTTGAATTTGAAGTCGTGAAATATTGATTCTCGCAGCCCTCCCGCAATGGAGGTCCCTCTGATGCTCCTATTTCTCTCTCTGGGAAGGTATTCATGGAGAAGGGAGATGATCCACTTGGAGTTGCAGCTTCCTCCCTCTTGGAATTCAGTCGTAATAATACTGACTCCACAATTCAGGAATACTTGAACAGTTCCTCCGGACGTCCAGCACTTTCAGACAGGGGTCATAGTGATGTTGATTCCTGAATTCTCTATTGTTTATTGTCAATCCATAATTTTATTGTATTTATGTTTTAAAAGAATTCAATTTGTAGCGGTTATTCCTGAGCTCTTTATTTGTTATATTTAGGTGTTAACTTTTTCGTATTTAAAATTCTTGCATTCTTATTCTGTAATTTTGTTGTTGTTGATATCTTGCCTTTGTTGTCTTTCTTGAAACTTTTACACTTCTTTTAATCATCGGGAAAATTCCTAAAGATCTTAGTCAATTCTTCTAAATCTTTGTCAAATCTTAGTAATAACATTTTTGTGAAATATTTTCAAATCGTAGTAACATCTTTTGAAATTTATGAAATCGTTTGCTACCTTTCCTTATCTTCGTGATATTTCTTAGCCCTTTGACAATGTATGACGCATATTGCGTAAAAAAATGACCAAGGTTGCGTCTGACGCAATATGCGTCATGTAAAATAAATAGATTTATACTATTTAGATTCCCATGAAACTTGGTACACAAAGGTTTTTTGGGACTCTGAATCCAAATATGGTATTAGGATTTCAAACTTCAAAATGGCGGATTTTGATGAAAATCTGTACTATAGAGATCTTTATATCCCTAAGAATGAATATGGGGTCAAATTTAAAAAATTCAGAATTGTTGCACCGTTATGGCGAACCAAAAATGGGAAAAATCCAATTAATTTGCGGCTTTCAACGATAGTCGGTACCAAGTGTCTTTCGGTTCGCTGGAAGCAAATCTTATGTCCCTATTCAAAAATTAGTTAGGAATTAACGTAAAAAGTATAAGGTGACATACTTCAGACCAAATAACAAGACCTTGATGATGTTAAGAAGATTATTATTCAATTTATTATTCAACGTTTCGAGAGTAGAAAAACCATTTTATATCCATAACAAAACATATACGAAAAAAGGTGAGGTTGAGAAAAAAAAAATTTCAATGGTAATTCTTTACTTGAAGTTTTAATATTTTAACTTTGTCATGTTAAAAAGTAGTGAGGTCCATTATTATCACGGACACATTAAAAACTTCTTTGGAAACAATTTTTTTTTAAATTCAAAATGGAAGACCGAACCAACGTTCTGCTTCATGGTAAGGGTTAACATCGAGTGAAAGAAGGTAAGAACATGAAGTAATAGAAACATAAGTACAATAACGTAGTAAGTTAAATATATCGGGTTCCTTAAATTATAGTTAAAAAATTGGGTGCAATTTTGTTTTTAAGAAGTCTGAGTAACAAAATATTGGTAACACAACTAATTATTATCAAATTAACCACTAATAAAATTGTAAAATAATGATGAAATGATGATAAGAGTATGCCTAAGGAAAAATAATGGATCTTAAATTAGAGAATCTAGTATTACGTTGTATAATGGACTAAAATTATTCAGATCAGTTTCTTATATTTAAACAATTATCACCCTCATTTTTGATAAATAAAATTTTCGCTACAAGTCTTTTAAACTCATTGGGTTCATGGTGTAAAACCAATACATGTTCCCAGTCAAATTGATGACCAGTTTGAACCTGATGTTTTGCAATAAGTTTATGGTTCTTAGGATTACGTCTAAAATTATCGTGATGTTCTTTAGTTCTAGTGAGAAGTAATCTACCAGTCTCACCTACGTAGCATTTATCACAATTTAAACGAACAATTTTATATACTACATTACTAAGCTGAAAAATGCTAAGAGAATCTTTACCTAGTTTTATGAACTTATCGAGTTTACAATCAATCCTAAATGTTGTTTTAATGTTAAATTCACTTAAAATTCTTTCAACTTCAAAAGACAAACTACCATGAGAAGGTATGGAAACAATACGTTTGAAATCGAAATTATAATCTAGATGTGAATTAATTTGTTGTGGTAAAAGATCTTTAATGCTTCTTATTTTATCATCAATGTGTCTTTGAACAAACTCCTTTTGATAATTATTAAGTGACAAAATAGTTTTTACAAAATCAATATCAGAGTTGTGAAAAGATTCATGTGATAATTCAAACGTTGTGTCTACGAGATTTTTAATTATAGCTATTTTATGCTGAATGGGATGGTTAGAAAAAAAGTTAATGTATCTGTCTGAATAAGTATCTTTTCTGTACCAATCCGTGATAATAGTGCCATCATTTGTTTTGATAAATTTAACGTTTAAAAAGGAAATGGAATTGTTAGTTTCTATTTCATGTGTGAATTCAAGCCTCGGATGGACAGAATTAAATTTGTGCAAACATAATCTAATTTATCCTTAGGTAAAATAATGAAAGTATCATCTACATGACGAAAATATGTTTGAATGGTACGATCTACATTTTTCATAACTATTAACTCTGAATCTTGCATAGCAAGGTCAGCTAAAACAGGTTATATGGGAAAACCCATGGGAGTGCCATGTACTTTTCGGTAAAAACTATTATTAAATTGAAAAACTGTTTTATTCATCAAAAACTTTATTCCCTTTTTAAATTCAGTCAAAGGTAAACCAGTAAAATTTTTAATGTAAATCCATCTATTCAAAGCACTGTTCATCACTAAATCAATAGAAATATTAGTGAATAAAGATGATACATCCAATGAAACCATAATATGATCAGGAGAAACTGTTCTTTCAACAATTACGTTTTTAAACTCGAAAGAATTTTTAACTTGACTTTCCGGTACCAATAAAGCTTCTTTAAGGATATTATTAAATAACTTAGCCATTTTGTAAGTGGGAGTGTTGATTAGAGAAACAACAGGTCGTAATGGACAATTTGGTTTGTGAATTTTAAGTAAACCATATATTCTAGGGGATGCTAGTGTCATGAATTAATATATCACGACGTAATATATTTTCACCTAAATAACCACTGATTCTCCATGAGTTCAAGTATTTTAAAGTTTCTTTTTTTAGTTCTTTTTCAGGATTCTCATATAATTTATCATATGTTGTGACATCATTTAATAAAGTATGCATTTTTTTATTATAAGTTTTTTTATTAAGAACAACAGTGATGTTACCTTTGTCATCATGTGTTATTGAAATTTGTTTATTTGATTTAATAAAAAATTGTGTTTTTTTTCATACTTTTGTGCAAGAAACCTATCAGACTGTGAAATTTTATTATTCTGTAAAAAATGTTGTGCCGAATTAAGAACTCTGTGTCTGAGCAAATCCCTATCATTTACATTTTCAATCAATCTAATATTAGACTCAACATCTTTAACTATATCAAAAACTATATTGCGTTTATTAGTTACAAAGGATGATCTAAATTTATTTCCTAATCTTAGAACATCATTAACTTCATCTGGAATTTTTTCATCACTTAAATTAACGATCCAAGGATCATTATGACCTGCATTGATTATACCTTTGTGTTTATTAATGTTTAATCGCTCATGAAAGCTACTACAGGATAGTAAATTTTGAAATTTTTTATTTAATCGTTGTGTGCATTGAAAAAACTTTTCATTATTATTAAGATGATTTTCTAAAATTTTACTATAAATATTAGATGGTAAAGAGTTTCTTAAGTTGATTTTAACATTATTGAAATTCTTAGTTAGAAATTCTAAATGAGTATTTAAATCCTTGATCTCATCATTCAATAAACGACGTTCTAAAGAGTCCAACATAAAGTTAACATGATTTTCGGAACGATTACTAAAAAACTGTAAATTTCTTGAATTGTTGGTGGCATCAGTTATATTTTAAGGTAATAAACTATGACTGCGACAATTGACTGAAACTATTTTTCTGGCTTTAATATTATAAATTCTTTTGTTTAAATTGATAAGCTTTCTTACATCTATAAAAAAATCAGGATATTGATTTTCAATTTCGTTAAGAAACATGATATATAAGTAATTAAATAATGTTATAATCAAAAAAGAAGTAAAAAAGACTTGCAAATTGACGATGGATAACAATATTATATTGTGTCAAAAAAGTACATTCTTATTGATAGATGGTAGTGCGATGTTATGCATCTGAGTATATAATTACTTAAAAATAACGTAAAAAGTAAAGAATGACATACTTTAAACCAAATGAAAAGACCCTAATGATGAAACCCTTCTGTGTTCAGAAATGCACTTAAAGTACATTTTTTCATAACAATTATTCATAACAATGACAATGGTTCTCTCTTATTTCTTGGTAATGATTAATTATCAATTTCACGTGAATCAATCATGATATGAGTATGAACAATACATTTGAAAGAAGAACTAACTTTTATTCTTAGCTACCCTGAAAAATCTATCATTTCAATAAATTTATATTATCACACAAATTATAATATGAACTGGTATTGAAATATACGTATTTTCATTGTCTTGTTTTTATTATTATAAAAAAGTGTGCATCCAATACAAAAAATGATGTTATTATACATTTTATTGCAACTTGTGTCGTTTTTCAGTAAATTCAATTTTTTTTCCAACGTTATTATTCATGGTTTAACCTGAAAGTACGCATACTAGTGTAATGTTGTAAGCAAATTTGTAGATATAATTTAGGAAAAAAATGTTGTTGAATAAAAAGTCATTGCAGCTTGTGTCGTTTTTCTTAAAAGTAAATTTTTAATTTTTATGCATTTGTATGACAAGAGTTTATAACAAATTCTTAGATCTTCTTTGGTTGAACAACTTTCGCCTTTTCATTTTTTTTTGGTCTCTTGTGTCGTTTTTCTAAAAATTATATATTTTTATTCTTATTTTTACAATTGAAAAAAAACTACTCGCCCTTTTTAACAGTTTCTTCTATAAACTCATATTATATCTGTTATTAATATTCAAATTCACCTACATTGTTCCATTTCTTCTTTCAGAATTAATAAGTTCAGCGACGACGACTTTAGAGCTATTATTTCTTGGATACGATGGTATCTTGCCTATTATCAAAAGAGTTCCACATGAACGTATTGCATCTTTGCATAAGTTTCAAAAATACGCTGGTCGCCGCATGACAAATCCAGGTGCCATTTTCTTAGAAAGGGGTCCTGTCATCGTTGGATATTGTGAAGGGATTTATATTAGATCGTTATCCCACTTATTTGATGGGACTGATAAACCTGTCGTATTCGACACAAGGATAAACAAATGGGTTAAGCTGACCCATGTGGCATTTCGGATGTTGGGTCCAAACCGTCTTTTTTCACTTGTTCTTGCGCGTGATACAGTTGCTACTGCAGCGACAGCTTTGCAGCGAGGAAACCCAACAGTACTTTATGCAGCATGCGAGGAAGCAAACCGTGAAGCAGACGTTGTAGAAAGCAATCAAGAAAAATTGATACTAGATGAACGCACAACGATTGCAGAAAGCGTTGCAGCAATCCAGGGAGTATACAGTCGAAGGTTCAACGAAGTATTCGAACTTCGTGTGCAGGGATAACAGGGCGTATAAAGTAGTACAAGAATGAAAATCTGACAGGCGTGCGAGGTAGCCCATCATTGGCACGGGGGACATAGCGTCAACTAATAATAACACTCATTTCGAAAAATGACAGCGCAGTCCCCGTGAAACGATTTAGGACTACACCGCGCGCCTATCACCATGGGTCTCTTTAATTTATACGCCTATGGGGATTTTTCATGACTAGGTAGTAGATTATCTGCGAGAACCACGAAATTGCAAATAGTGTTCTCGGAAAGAGCCGAGAATAGTCAAAGTTCACATACTATTTTGGTGCTAAACTTCAATGACATTCGTCTGTCAGCCAATCTGGACTCTCGCAGATATTCCACTGAAAATTCATGAAAAGTCCCCTCCTTCTGACTATTCAAGCTCCCCCAAACGACAGCGTTGCTTGCAGTAATAGCGTTGGGCAGATCTTAAGCAGCTGATGAGTATTGAGCAGCTAAAAATTCTGGGAAAGCTGCGCAACGAGAGGATACTCAGGATTTGAGAATCTCTTAGTTGCTGAGAACTTACGTGAAGGTGTGATAGATCCACGGCCCTGCAATTTTTTCATGATAAAAGAATCTTAGGAAGATACTGACAAGTCTGGACTATCTTGCGTGACCTTCCCGTTGTTAGTGGATTGGAGCCAACTAAGAAAAATGAAAATTACGATATTGGACCAAATTTGTGTTGGTCTTAGCCGGCTTGAAATCTCAATAATTGCAGGGTGTAGGGTCTGTGACATCCTAGAAAGTGCAAAAAAAGTTTGGAAAGCACTGATTTATGGCATCTTTTTACAGAGATTCTTTTATCTCCGAGGACTTGTCAGCTTCTCGAAAACTTCTTAGCTTCTCGAGAATTTCCAGCTTTCTGGGGTTGGAAGGGATAGGGAATTCTCGATAAACTGAAGTTGAAGTTAAGGGGTCATTCACAAATTAGGTCAGGCGTTCTTCCAAAATTTTCACGCCTAGTTGGCTTAAAATTCTTTTTGTTTTGTTTTACTGAACATTTTCTTTTCATTAACATTATATATCTGCAAGTGTAAGGTTTTTTATAATAATTAAATGTTTATAGTCGCATCGACTGCCAGGGTCATTAGCGACTGTACTATAAGGTTAATTATAAACTGTAGGATATCTGTGGGGTAGTTATACCAAGGGACAGAAGCGAAGATTTCTGAAAATCCAGCCTCGCTTCCTGCTTCGGGAATCGAACCCACGCCATCGTGGCTGCCAAGACTGCCGTTCTGAAACATGAGACCAGCACGATACCGTCTGAGCCACGATGACTTTCTAAGTGTAAGGTTGTTTTCATACCAGAAAGCGAAATTAATACTTTGAGTAAAATGAACTTGACTTTTCTGTATTATACATGGGGTTTACTGCGATGTTCTGTGTGTAGTAAAAAAAATATTGTAAGTGAATAATAGTACAGATATTTTGAAGACGGGCGCAACCGCTGGGTTGTAAAATTTATAGTTTTTTCTTGGATGACCACAATTGAACGTGAATTCGGCGAAAATATGGGGTTTGTCGCATAGCGTGTACCTCACTTGTGAGAAAAAACAAGATTCCGGAAGCAAGAGTACCTAATTTTGAAATATTGCGAAGTCAGCACAAACTACCTATTATAGAGTAATAGTAAATAGACCAAACAACAAATGCGTAGGCAAATGAATAATGCACCCGAAATTTCGGATATAGTCTAGGTTTTTTGGAGGGAATACGTACGCTGGATGGTGAAGAAGTTCGTCTCGTTTTAAGTAGAATATCTGTGAGATCTGTGCGAAATTTTTAAGGGTGACTAGTTGGCGGTACATGCGAATCGTAAGTAACCTACCAATCAAAACCCTCTCGTAGCTCTTGTAGGAATTCCACTCAAAGCGTCGCGAACCTCTTTACGTTGTAGCATACGTCATCCCTCTTAACTATGTCTGAAAAAACGAAGAGAAATTACTGAACACAGTTTGGTCCTCTTACTATTACTATATGCTACCTATAAAATAAGAAATGTACACAAGTGACGCGACGATTTTTTTATGTTCATGTACTTCATTGTAATCAATGATTTCAAATGAAACCAAATATACTGTAATAATCTACTATTTATCCTCACATTGATTTTGTCCATATTGAAGCTCCTGTGTGAATATTATCACGTGCATTCTATTAAATAAGGGTGACAAAAAGGATACATTCTCATAGAGAGACATGGCGCTAGCGAACTTCATTATTAAAATATTCATGCGTAAGGTTTTTGCCTATTTTATTGATTTCGAAAAGGCCTTTCCCTCAATCAGCCATAATCTGCTACGGCGAAAATTATTGACCCCAGGTGTAAACCAAAATTAATTAGAGTCATGAAGAGCCTCTATGATGCAGCTAGTATGTCCACTTGCACACAGTGGAAGATGTAAGTATTAGCCGCCCTTAGGCCAACAGAAATTTGCCGCCCTCAGGGCAGTTTTCATCATTCTACAAATTGAGGATTTGGAAAATTTTTTGCTGAGTCGTGGCCTAAGGGGAATTTTGATTGATTACCTGATAGAGATTATTCTTTTGGCATATGCTGATGACATAGTTGTATTTGCTGACTTACGGATTCATTTCCAGAAAAAAATTATTGCTATTGCTGAATATTTTAGGTTGAATTATCTGAAAGTCAATACATCCAAAACCAAACACATGGTTCTTTATGAGGGTAGACCTCAGTTGACACCGAATCTTATGTTTGAGGGCACTCCATTGGAAATGGTTCCGAAACATACCTAACTTTGCTTTGGCCTGCGCCAAAAGGGTTACTGCTGCCAAGATAGACATATATTCACCATTGCAGTTCTCTTGAGCCTCCAAGTGAAATCTTCAAGCTCCAAACTAATCCTATTTGAGAGTCTTATCACAAACTTTCCATTTTATGCTTGCAGGATCTGAGGTTTGAGGTACCGGAAGCAGGTAGAGGCAATCCACACTACCTTTTTCAAGAGATTTATGGGTTTTCCTTCACACAATTCAGGTTGCGCATTGATGCTGAAACTAGCCGTATTTCACTAGCATCTAAACTGTCAAAGATGGCCTTGAATTGGATGCAAAAAGTTTGGGGTATGGGTGAAGACAGGCTTTCTCAAGTTTATTAAAAACGTCTGCAGGCGCTTGCAGAATTTGGTGACAGTTCCCAAGTTCAGTTGTGTCCTGCAGTTGAAACATATTTTCACGTTGTGTGGAATTGAAAGCCCTGTGGCCTAGATTAAACCTGACAGGTTGACAGGACAACAAGGATTTAATCACAGTAAAATGCAAGGCCTACCTTAGGGAGGCGGATCTGCATAGACTGAGGGAGACATCCTCACTTCAACTGCTGCCTCGCCAATGGATGGATTCTTAGTAGAAGCTTCTTTTGGTTACACTAAGGGACAACACTGCAAAATCTGCAATCTGATAGTGGGAGAGAAGCTCTTGCATTTGTGAGCAGAATACACTACTTACAGGGATATCAGAAAGGTTTCTTTGGAGTCCGCGGTAAGTCTTACAGACTCTGTTACATTCTGGATTGCGCTACGGAATCCCTGGATAAAACTGAGATGTATTGCGCAAGCTGTCGGTGAATAATTCAGAAAATCGATAAAAATAAAATAACCAAATAAGTCATAAAACAATTAACGGATAAAACTGTCATCCGCTACATTTTCAGTGTTTGAATGAATTATTTATACTGATATCGTCGTTGAATTACGTAAAAGTAATAATTGATCATGACCGGGAATTAATCGAGAGTAATTTATTGTCATCGTTAAAAATAATTATTATAAGCAAATTCAAATATAGCAAATTTTGGTGTATAATAAAATTTTTTTACCAAGTCATTTCATTTCAAGAAAAATAGCTCCATACAAGATTTTACACGAAAAAAATAGTCGTTTGAAATTGAAATCACAGTCTATCAATGTTTCTCCATAATGAATTTCCTCTGTTGAAAACTCATCTTTTCGAGTTAAGTATTCAACCGTATTTGTAAAAAATTTAATTATTTAGTACAAAATTTAACTTTTTGTGCAAAAATGAACTGGTTTGTTCGAAAATGATATTTTTATATTGAAAACTCAACTGTTGGATAGAAAAGTAATCCTTTTGGTTTGAAAATTCCACAAAATGGTTCAAAGTTTTCTATTTGTTTTATTGAACATTCTTTTTTTTTTTGAAAATTATTTTTCTGTATTATAAATTCACCTTTGTGGTTTTGAAGTTTAACTGTTTTGGTAGAGTATATAACTATTTGGCTCATAATTGGTGTAGTTCGTTGAAAATTTTTTATTTTCTTAATTTTTTAAATAATCTTCTCTCTTGATTTGTCAAGAATTCATTATTTGTTGTTAAAAATGTATTGAATTGGTTGAGAAGTAAGCGATGGATAACTATTTATTAGCAAAAACGTGTAATAGTCAATTGTCTATATGCACGACAAACTCAAATAAAAAATTTATCGACTTAATCGTCTATCATTTTTTACCTGTCATTTTTTATCGTGTAACTTTTTTTTGAAAAAATGTAAAAATGTTTAAAACATCTGAAATGACTTCCGAAAATGTTGCAAACGAATCTGAAAGATTTTGAAGCAATTATTTTATTTGTGAAAGAGTACACAAATTAAGGGTACAATTAACAGAATATTACAAGTTGAAACCACAAATTTGAAATCTCACAGTATGAAAGTTTCTGAGCTTTTCTTCCGCAGCCAAATATTATTGAATTTCAAGAAGTTACATTTTTTCAATATTTGACGTACACTAGTTCATAGGTATTCGAAGAACTCACATTTACAATTTGTAAGTCATACATTTTTCAATTTTGAAGGTTAAATTTAAAAATGTTCTTGTTTGTGTTCATCGCACCAGTAAACATGCTATTCACCAGCGCCACCAAGTAGATCTTTGTGAAATTTTTAGTGATCTTATAATAAAATAAGTATACGCAACACATTTTCAGTTTTCTAAGTTGTTTGAGAGACTGAACCACGTCTAGTTAACCGTCATCGGTGACGTGTAAAACTTCAAAAGTCTCAAGTCGCGCGAATTTCAGAAAAATGAGCCTAACTGTGGGAAGGCATGTCATTACGTCAACATGTCGCGTCTCTCAAAGATAACCCAAGACGTCCGGCGTCATTGAAATATTCAGTAACGCTGTTTCAGTGGAGATACTTACTGGTCCTGTTAATGAGAACACATTTTTCTCTACTTTTATTGCTATTGTCTTACTTGGCACAGCTGATAATTTGACACGTCACGTTATTAATTTTTCTAACTACGGTAAAATTATCGTCGATGTACTTTCATCCAAGCTTTAAGGTATTTTTAAACATGGAAACATTTTATTTCCTACAGGATCATTTCATTCTATCTCGGCTATAATAGCCTTATATGAGTTGTTACTATTCCGAAACAATTGATATTATTTTAGACAATTTTTAAAACGAATTGATTTCTAATTTCTAGACATGAACCTTATTTTCTTTTTATTAGAATCACATCTTTTCATCCCTGAAGAAAAATGTTAGTACACATAATATTAGAATTAAACAAGAGTTATCATTGCTAGAAGCAAATTCAGTCATATAGAAAATTTTTATTTTTGTCAATTAGCAATTCATATACGAGGTATGATATACAATTATTTGTCTTCTTTCACGCTCTAGACGTTTAAAGGACAGTAAATAGAGATTGAATTTGAAGCAATTGTCATTTAAGTCTATTCAGGGTTTGAAGAATAGCCTCTCATAGTACAATATTTCGTAGAAATTATTTCTTCTATCGAACCAGATTTTTATTCAGCCATGAATAGTCATTTCGAGGACCTGAACATCAATGCGAAAGCGAGTCAATACCAAATTTGACTACACTTTACAGTAACTACCGTAATAAATTGTACCAACAGTAATTATAAATTTTACCACAAAAAATTACCCATTACTCCTATCAAATGAAAGTTAGTCATGCAAGTCACATCTAGAAATCTCAAGGCTATGTTGCCAATTGCATAAAAAGATTCAACGATCCCTAAAAGCCATTTGATAAACCCCCAAAATATACTCGAATGTAACTCCCACCTTTTAAAACTAATATACACCACCCCTGGAACTTTTAACGAAACAGATTCTAAATGTTTCCTTGTGAAATAACCATAAGATTTCAAAATTAACAGTAGTCACACAAACCACATCCAGAAAACTCAAAGGTGTTGAAGCGTTACTGTTCTTGCAACAAGATCATATGCATTCTTTATGTGTAGAAGAGGGAAAACATATTGAGTCACAGCAACATTCAGTATAGTGATACTGGATTTTAAACCCAAACTCTAATGAGATATTAGAAATCACTAGTTTTCATCATTATGACCCGTGACCCAATGGTTGATCCTGCTCAGCAGAATCACCATTTCCCTACTTTAATCTACTGAAATAATCACACACGAAATCTCCTAACGAGATACAACTGCTTATAATTTAAGTTTCGTATGTGAATTGTGTGCTTGCCCATGAAAAAGACGAAGAACAAAATAGAAAAATTATTTTCCTGTCGGAATACTTGATTTAATCATTTTTTCTCATAAATAAATTTTACAGTATTCGAGAATTGTATACAAAAAAAAACTTCTATCTCAATGAGACAGGCTCTTCATGAGAAAGGACAAAAGACGTCCTATTGAGTACTATGCTCATTCAAAGGATTTAAATCCCACTTTAAAATTGAATTAAAGCAGGTATTGCCCTACGGCGAATTCCCGACTATTTTTTCTGGAAATGACGTGAAATACTTGGAAGCATTTATTCTCCGTGACGTCACGCGTATCTCCTTACCTGGCGAACGCGTGCTTTTTTAATTTTTAAAGATGTTTACTGCTCATAATTTTACAAAAGATCAATACAGATTTGTCTTATCTATTGCACAGTTTTCATTTGAAACCAAGTTCCGAGCTGGAACTTTACCTCTCATTAATTATGTGATTTGTCTATTCAAGTCTTATTGTTAATTCATCGCAAAATCATTTTATCGTCCTAGATTTGAAGTTAAAAATGAAAGCCGCGCTTTCTTCTCGGGAGCGGCTACTTAACAGCTCTTAACTTAACTCTATCGCTTCCTTATCGATTTGCGACATGTTACGTTCCTCAAAGATGGAACTCCTCAGTATGTTCCTGATTTCATAATAATATTCAGAAGCCCCAAAAAACCACCCATTACTTATATCAAAGAAATTAATTTCAAAGTGTGTCCGTGAAAAACAACTATTACATTATTGAATAGAAAATAGTCATACAAGTTATGCCTCCATGAAACACCAGGCCATGTTTTTAAAACCATAAAACAATTCAACAATCCCCAGAAGCGCCCCTAACACTATTAACCGAAACTTTTCTAAGTTTTCTGCAAGTAAAACAGTGAATACATTTTTATATCAAGAATAATAAAATTATTCACATTTTTAAGAATCTAGTATATATTCTCATTCTCACATGAACAATGAATTATTTTTAAAAAATACTTCTAGCTTATTTAACTAACCCAACCTTAGCTGACTTCAGTGCTGAAGCTTAATGGTTCTTTGTATGGAGACACTTTGGCATTGTTTCGTTAAAAGTAATAGAGATGGTTTTCGGGGGCTGCTAAATATTATTATGAAAGGGAGAAGATAACCTGCAGTTTCCGGAAAGTGATTTGTGTGACTAATTTTAATATAAAAGTTTTATAAACTTTTTAAATTGTTGCGTCAAAAGTACTGGGAGTAGTTTATTTCAGTTTTTGAATATCATTATGGAGTAAGAAAAAGCCGTTAAGTTTTCGAAAGGTGTTTTGAGTGATTATCTTCAATTTTAGAATTAAATGGACATTTTTCAGGGAGTAACTTTTGCAGTATTTGATCAAAAGGGTCAGGGGTGGTTTCTGGGAGCTTTCAGATATCACTATAGGCTTAGAAACATAGCCTGGTCTCTTATGGATGTGACTCGTGTGGCTGTTTTCATTTTTTAAATGTAATAGCTTTTTTACATGGTCGCCTTTTGCAACCGTTTCGTTAATAGCATTAAGGTTAGTTATTTGGGCTGCTGAATATTATTATGACTTTAGGAATATAACTTGGAGTTTATTGAAGGTGACTTTCCCGACTATTGTTACTTCTAAAAAACGCTAAATACCTGTAATATTTTCTACTGATTTTCGCGTTTTTCTGTATTGGTGTATGTGATCTTTCAAGGATGAGAAGTAGCCATTGACACACAATTTGAAAATGAATAAATTCATTTATTATATGTTTGACTTGACTTGATCTTCATAATAATCGTTAATTAATCGGTAGTGACTTCTTTCTCCTATCTAGCAGGAAAATTTAAAAAAACGTTTGGGAGCCCGAAAACAACAATATTCATCAGCTTGCAAAAACCTCACATAGTACTACTAATGAAATTATCAAAAAGGATGTCAAAAAAAACCATCATGTGAGTGACGCATGCCGTCAATTAAGTACGGCCACAATACACCCTGGCGACCTATAATTTAATGAGAATTACAGTCGCTGCTGGATAAACTAAATATCTGGATTTATTAAGTTTTAACTGCTTATCCCAAGTAAAAAATATTTGTTACTTCATGAATATAAAGTTTATGAAACGTCAAAGTAGAGTCTTGAGTTCGAAGACTGTAAGCTAAAAGGATTCAGAGTAGGGTCAGTATTAAAAAGATGTCAGAGAACGTCAAAGTAGAGTCTGACTTTGGATTTGTGAACAAAATGACAAGCCCATAATTTTGGGCCTATCATTTTTAGTGTGACATTTTTTCTGTCATTTTTTATTGTTTTCCCCGTGGTCGCGAAAGTCGAAAAGAAAACCCTAACAGGGGAAGAAGCATACGCCCCTAATTACTTGGAATTATTAATTACATAAAATCGCAAAAAGCGTTATACAATGAATCCATCATACAAATATGCGCAATAATTAAAACCTTGAAAGAGATAAAGTTGAACCGATAAAAATCTGGTCCTCTGGAATCCTCGTTTGAACTGTAAAGAAGGTTGAATGAGATAGTGGCTAGAAGCCGTCCATATTGGACGTGGAAACTTTTCTAGGGAGGCCAATCAAAATTCGCTACGTGGAATATTGAGAGCGCCACAGTATATGCATCAGAACATCTTCAGAAAATTTATCTTTTCTCAAAATTAGTATCACCTGCTGTCACCTACTATAATGAAAAATGCGGATCAAAATCCGTGCTCTATTCGTCGCTTATGCCGTTTTCTTTAATTGCATTGGTAAATATTCAATATCATATCTATAATTTTACTTACAATAGAGAATAAGCACCAAAATTCATTTTTCGTCTGAATCATTTCTCAAATTAAAAATAAAATTAATAATAATATAGAATACTTGTATATCATGACACCTAAACTTTTTTTTCAGAAGTTTTAACTGAATTCTTAACCATAAAATATGAATTCTCAAGGAAAAATAAAAACGTTGATATTTCAACTGAAAGACATTGGAATTTTAAAGCAAAAATAATTGTGCCTAAACCAGAAGAGACAAATTTTCAACACAATAGTTGAATCGTCAACCAAAAAATAAATAAAAAATTTGTTATTGAAAAAATAGCTTTGGTCCGATGCTTTAGCAAAAATTCGAACTTAGTCCAGCCTTTTTCGACAAATTGTAAATTTATTTGTTAAATATAATTTACAAATATGAAAAGTCACATCAAATAGAATTCAAGCGAAATGATATTGGAAAAATTTAATTTTACTGAAATAACAAGTTATATAGTAGGTATGACATCCATTTTCTTGTTTTCTTACACGTTCCAGACGGGTCCAGAAGGATAAATAGAATTTGAGTTCTAAACAGTTCTTATCAAAGTGTATTTAAGGGTTAGAAATAAGTTTGTAATAATGTAATCATCAGAAGAATTCTATTCTTCTCTCGAATAAGATTCTTATTGGGCTAAATCTTAGTTTCTCAAGGTTCATTTCTGTATGTCAATCAGCGAAAAGAGATATACAATTTTACTACACTACGCCCGTAAATAATGTGATAAATTATATTAATAATAATTACAAAATGTATTATTCAGCAGAATTATTATCATTCCTTCACCTACGTCAAAAGCGTAGAAATACTCATAATTCGCGAGAAAGTCAACAATGTTGACATGGAAAGGGGAGTTTTTGTGAAGAATGAATATGATTTGTGACTTAAAACATGACGTTTTCTAGAAAAATTATCATTCTTACTTGGAACGGTGAATTACCCAAAACAATTATATTTTAGACTTGGAACGGGGAATTTTCAAAAACAATAACGATCGTGATTTAGAACAGATAATTTTCAATAACAAAAAATTATAATTTAGATCCGAAAATAGGATTTTTCGAAAAGTATTACAATTTTTACTTGAAAGCCCAAATTTTTGAAAACAATTATGGCTTTAGCTTGAAATAGGGGATTTTCGAAGAAAAATCATAATTAAAATTTGGAACAAGAAATTTTTCAAACAAAATTACATTTCTAATATTGAAAAAGGTGAATCACGTAAAGAATTATTGCTTTGATTAAAATTAAGGTATTTGAAAGAAACATATAATTCAGATTTCGACAAAGTAATTTTCTGAAAGAATTGTAGTTCCGATTTTGAAGAGTGAATTTTGCAAAAGAATAACAATAATTTTGACATAAAATGAGACATTTTTGACAAAAGGTATTATTATTTTTGTTTTGAACACGGTTTGTTTAAAAACATATTTCTACAAACTACAATTAAAAGAATACTAATTACAAAAGCAGAAAATATTAACATCTTCAGACTCCCACAAAACACTTTTCTACTTGTCTGCATTTCACAAAAGCAAAAAAACAACCCTTTTTCTGGTCGGTAATGACTTCTTTCTACTATCCAGCAGGAAAATTTAAAAAATGTTTCGAAGCCCCAAACAATAATATTCAGCAACCTGCGAAATCCCACCTGATACTCTCAATGAAATTATTCGAGAGGGTCTCCAGGTTAAAGAGCCATTGAACTTTAAAATTGAAAAAAGTTACATGATTCGCCTCCAGGAAACTTCAGACCATGTTGACAATCCCACCATAATATTCAACAATTCCCTAACCTCCACCTAATACTTTTAACTAGAATAATTTCAAAGTGTATGCATGAAAAACAGACAATAGATGTTCCAATTGAAAATAATTACATCAGTCATCATCCCAAGAATCTATTAGATATTTTCATTCCCACACTGATAATAAATTATATCGGATATGAATTGTATACGGATTTTAATTTCAATTTTTTATTAATTTTGTAATACTCTTCATAATTCTTATAACGCATCTCGTATTTCGTGCTCGATTGATATGTTTTTCGAAATGCGCACTTTTCTATATTATATTGCACTCTATTATACATATATACTTTTTCCTAATTCATAATGTGCATTGATATTAAAACAGAAGTATTCTCATTGTCTTGTTTTCATAATTTAAAAAGGTGAGCGCCCTGTAAAAAATTGTTCAAAGCAAATTTGTAGATACAATTGAGGCAGACAATTTGATAATTAACATATTATTGTAACATGTGTATCACTTTTCTGAAAAGACCAATTATTTTTCATTTTATTGTTATTTTTTATGATTAACATAAGAACTACGCGAACTATCTGAAACTAATTTATAACAGATTTGCCGACCTTTTACGGATAGATAATTTTCTTCTTACGATTTTTTTTCGTATCTGGCACAGCTTGACCGAAAAATGGATTTTTTCATACCTAATGACATTTTTCACAATTTAAATAAAAATATGCGTCTTATCAAAAAAATGATTTCTGAAAAATTTGGTAATTCTTTTGAGGTGAACAATTTTGGTATGCCAAAGAATAATTAAAACTGAGCACTCTTTTGAAAGTTATCGTGCCTACAGGATACGAACACACAGCTATACAGACATACGGACATGAAGACAAACTGACGAAGTCAAATTTTACATAAAACTAATATCTTTTCATCAGGATAAAAATATATAAATAAATATTATATCTATTGTGAATATTATTATTCACACATTTTTGTTGCTTCGTACAGAATTGATGAGCTGCATGGTGACGACCCTAGAGGAATTATTTCCTGGATACAACGGTGTCTTGCCTCCCATCCGAGATTTTCTAAAGCAACCTCTTCGACAGTTACGGTTAGAGAATCCGGAATATCAACGTGGTGATGACGGTTGGGCCCCTCCCTGGGAATTTCCTTGGGTAGATTTTGTAGCAAGGGGTCACGTCATCGTAGGAACGAAGGCGAGAAGGCTAATTCAACATTTATGCCATTTGCTTATGCATATCGATAAATTTATCGTGTTTGACACAAGAAACATCCGATGGGTTACTCTACATCCAGATGAATATCGTAAATTGGGTCCAGGCCGTTATTTGCCACTTATTCGGGCACGCGATGAAGTTGCTGTTGCACACCAGCTTAGATCGCACCACCCAAGAGATAAATTAGCGCATGATGTAGCATGCGAACAGGCAAACCGTGAAACAGACCGAGTAGAACGCGAGGAAGTAGAAAAAATAAACAGGGGTGAATCAACCCTTGATCGAAGCTGTGACGTAATCAAGAAAGAATACAATCATGTATATATTGATGTATTTCACCATTATTTTCTAGGAAAAAGAATCAGAAATTACAACCGGAATGATCCATAAACTACGTTACCAACTTACCGGCGATGCGCTAAGAAATGCGGTTGGTAACATGGTCCTGGCGACAAGAATTACAAACACGAGTAATCTTCCTAAGAAATTAATATGCTTGAAACACTTTTTTTGGCGACCTTTCTCACTATGCCACTCTGACAGTTTGTTAGTAAACGCCAGTTTGAAATCTTATAAAATTTTCTTCACAGTTAAAGTAAAATGAAGCAGTGAGCCTTGCATAAAAATGATTTAGTTTGAGTTTGAGTAACGATTGCTATAATCTTAGACATATTATAAAAAATTCAAATTGACTTTTGTAACATTTATGCAATGAATAGAAGGCAAACTTGATTTTCCATTGAATAAAAATAAATAAAATGTGCATAGCAATGGCAGAAAGTACTGTGCTGACGCTAACAGTGCTGGCGCAGTAATTCATCAGTATAAAATTTTCCATTAGGCGTCCCAGTTGAGTTGAGATTGGTTGCTTTGAAGAATCATGACCGTAGCTTCCCAAACCTACAACTTCACATAATAATAACGATTACAAAAATAATAACCTGAATCTAGATCAGGTATCTTCCTTACATGTTGTCTATTGCTTTCCAAATTCTACACCAGGTTTCTTCAAAATTAAAACCTTAAACTCATTTATAAAACGATCAAAAATGCTTCAAACTGTTTCATAAACCAAAAGAATAAAACTCCAGTTGAGAAATTTACTAACACAATATCTAAAATTACTTCTAAAGACTGTGGCAAGAACTACATCAGGCAGTCTAAGATATATATCTAGATATATATATAATCGTTAAGATCAATGAACGTACAGGATCATGTAATGAATCTAATAGCAAGACAACTCCATCAAACTGCGCAATAGATTTTGAACAAAAATATGATTTGAAAATTCTTTACCATACTATTTTACTATACTATCTAAACAATAATCTTATTATAAAAGGCTATTCATAGAAACGTGTCACGTCGTTGCACATAATAATATTATTCACAAATTGTTCAGCATAATACACAGGCATGTCTACAGTTATTCGTTTGATTTATTCAATTAGGATATTCTGATTTTGTTTCACGTTTAATTATTGTATTCTATTAAAAATCTACTAGATTTTGTTGCTGTAAAATTAAAAGAAAAATACGAATTGGGGGATTTTTCAGTCGTATTGAATAATGAGCTTCACCATTATGCACAATTATACATCATTATTCATTACTATTCGTGAACGCAACATCAATTACTTTATTCAAAGCTTGGAAATGCAGAATTGTTAAATTCATAAACTTTTAATGCGAGTTCTTCAAATACCTATTAAACATTTTTTGATGAAGATTCGAGAAACGTAACTAGTTAAACTTGAGCAATATCTGCTGTGAATCAAGAATTTATTTTTATACTTGAGACTTCGAATTTTCTGGTTCTAATTGAATTGGTTTAAAATTGAATCATGAAATATTAAAAGTTACTTCAGCGATTTAATGTTACAAAATCAAAATCCTAATGGGAAAACATTTTTTTAAGCCCTTAGAATAACACTTATTTCCTGTGATATTTCGCTTTCATTCGGAATTCATTCCAAATAATTTCGCAATATTCTAAAGGAAATTTTCATTTCTTCTGATTCCATTCTCATTCCGAATGATTCTGCTTGACTTCCTGAAATAGTTTTTTCTTACAAATTAGTCCTCATGTAAAAAATATAAAGAAAAGGAAGAGAACGGTTAGCACTGTAATGGATTTTTCGGTAATGATCAAGTCAGATAGCAGTGACTTTTTGAGTAGAAGTCAGATTCACTGAGATTGGAACAGAATAAATTTTTCTCGTAAAATTTGGATTCAATTGAATTGAATTGAACCTGATTTTTGTGCGTGATTTCGGATTCGTCGAATTGGAAAGGAATGAATTTCTGTCACAGAGGTCGAATTTGTTTGGTTTTGTGTCTGATTGTATTTTTCTTTGTTTTTGGTCGGCTCAAATCGGATTCAAACGAAACAAGTTTTTCTTATAAAAGTCGGATTCCGGATTGAAAAAGAATGCATATTTTTCAAGAGTTTTTGAATTCACTTGCATTAAAAAGGTTCGAGCTTCACCTATAAATTTGATTTATTCTTATTGTACCCAAATGCATTATTATTGGCAACGAAGAATTCATTTGAAATAATGTGGATACAAATATTGGATCTAGAAGCAAAATCCTTTCGTACCTCTAGCAGACATATCATTTAGAGCGAAGCGAATCTCTTTACAATTTAGCGTGCGTCATCCCCTTCATCTATGTTGTCAAAAATGGTGAAACATTTCTGACACATAATTTTGTATCAAACTCAGAAGGGCGCACTAATAATGCCGCAAAATGTTGTTATTCATATAATTTAATGTAATGTAATTGATGATTTCAAATAGAAAAAATTGTCTGTAATAATGTACAATCATTCTTTTATGGACGCTCGCCTACTGCGTCACAGAAAAAACTGAATTTTCTATTAGAATGGATTTTTGGTTCAAAGGGAGCTCCAACAAAAAGAAAACTCTTTTCAATGTTCAATAATATTCGGAAAGTATAGGATATGATAAAATAAAATATAATATGGTCAAAGTTTCATTGGTCATATTCCTGATACGATTTGCAAGTTTCTTTTTCAATATTGAAGCTAATTAATTACTCAAGAGGTCTGTCGAGGATAATTCGAAAGAAAATTTTATTATATTTCTTTATGAATTAAAAATGACAAGAATCACAATTTTATATATTCGCACTATCTTCTTTCCTTTCCTTATTGATATTTTCTCAAAAACATAATTAGTACATATACCTTCCACCAATTTTATTTATACTGATATCGTCTATGAATTACATAAAAGCCATAACTAAACATATACAAAGATTAAGGAAGAATATTACCATTGCTACAGGATCATTTCATTCCATCTCAAGTATAATAAATTGATACGAGCTTTCTGTATCCCGAACAATTGATATTATTATAGACAATTTTTGAAACAAACCTATTTATTTCTTATTTTTGAACACAGAAATTTTTTCCGTGTAATTTTAAAGTCACATATTTTCTTTAATGAAGAAAAATATTAGTACACAAAATATTACCATTGAACAAGAATGATCATTGTTAAAAGCAAATTCAATCATATAGCAAATTTTTATTTTTTTCAATTAACAATTTATATTATAGGTGGGATATACAATTATTTGTCTTGCTTTACGTTCAAGACGTTTAAAAGACCAAAATTATTTCATCTATCGAATAAGATTTTTATTCAGCTATGAGTAGTTATTCCAAGGTCCTGAATATTAATCCGAACAAGGGGCTATTGATTACAATGCTCCAGTAACTAATATACTAAATTATACCCGCGATAATTATTAATTGAACCATTCTTGCTGATTCATTATTGCTTTATCACCTACGTCAAAAACGTACAAATAATGATAATCAACAAGAAGAACAACCAAGTTGAAACACTTTATGGCTTCATTATACTATTTTTGTGTGAATGTTTGTGCATTATTTTAACCAATTCCGCCAAGAGAATTTTTCGAAAAAATAACAATTTTGAGTTTTTTCAGCAAATTTTCCAGAAAAATTATGATAATTTTCGGCAAGGGTTATAATTCTGATCAAGAATAGAGTTTTCTAAAAATATTTCGACAAACTGAAATGACAAAAATATTAAATAAAGGAACAAAAAAAATACACTCTCGAATTTCCGAATGCCCAAAAAACAACCCTCACAGCAATCGCCATCCATTTTTGAACACTCTCTCCATGTATTATTTATGAAACTAGTTTCGAGTCGAAACTTTTAGAAGAGGTGCATTTGAGAGATTTTTGAATAAAAGATAGTCATTTAAGTCACCTCTAGGAAACTCCAGGCTATGTTGCCAATTGCATAAAAATATTCAACTCTAGTATTCAATTCTCAATTGTCTGCATGCAAAACAGCCAATATATTTTTTAATTCAAAAAATGTAATATTCTCCTTCTGAAGAATCTAGTAGTTACTCTCATTCCCACAGCAAAAAAAAAAAAAATTTATTACCTTTCTTATTCAACTAAACCAATTCTAACTGCACTTGATTAGAATAGCTAAAACATTTCTTTATTGAGAATAATCACTTCAGTCACCTTCTCAAGACTCTAGTAGATGTTCCAAACCCCTTAATAACATTCAATAATCCAACAAAAGCATCCTCAGCACATTTAGCGAACCCCATTTCAGCTAGCTTCAGTTCTGAAGCTTAATGGTTCTTTGCATAGAGGCACTTTGGTACGATTTCGTTAAAAGTGAAGGAGATGGATTTTAGAGGCTACTAAATATGATTATGAAGGGGGAAAAGATAATCTGCAGTTTTCTGAAGGTGATTTGTGTTTCTAATTTAAATATCAAAATGCTATAGTTGTTTTACATGGACATAATTTAAAATTCTTGCGCCTAATGTACTAGGAGTATTTAATGCTTAGGAACATAGCCTGGTGTTTTATGGATGTGACTTATGTGGCTGTTTTCAATTTTAAAATGTAATAACTGTTTTACATGGTCGCCTTCTGGAATCGTTTCGTTAAAATTATTGTGGTTAGTTATTTGGGCTGCTGAATATTATTATGAGATTATGAATATAACTTGGAGTTTTTTGAAGGTGACTTGTCTGCATATCGTTTCTTCTGAAAAACGCTAAATACTTATATTATTTGCTACTGATTTTCTCGTTTTTGTGTATTCACATATGCGATCTTCCAAGGATCAGAAGTAACCATTGATACACGATATGGAAATGAATAAATTTATTTATTATAAGTTTTGCTTGACTTGATTTTCATAATAGAGTGCTTGATGAGAAGAGTAAATTTTAAATATAATAATTGGAATTGACAGATTGTTAAAACTTGCAGGTCTGCTTTAACGGTAATCTTAAATGGAAGAAAATTTTAAACAGTTTCCACTTGTCATTTATTTATACGAGTTGGTGAGTTAGGGTCAGCGTGGAGTCTTAAGTTTTGTTGTTAGTTTCTAGGAGTATCAGAAGTACGGAAACACTGAGCTTAAGCAGAACCACAGAGCACAGAAATCGGGACGAAATCAGACAAAGTCACAGTGTGTGTTAAGTTAATTGCGATTAAGCAGTGGCGATGTGCAGAAATTAGGCTGACTTTGAGTCTAAGTCTTATAATCTATTCCTTAATAAAGCAGATTTGGTGATGCGCAGTGTGAGACTAGTGTGTGGTTGATGGTTGCAGAAGGTGGATATTGTAATAATTATTATGTCATTCATGGTTTCACTTCAAGTGAGTATGCCACATTCAATACAATGGAATAATTATTAAACGTCACAAACGTGTCGGACCTTAAACTATTTTCAATTTTATAATTTTACGATTGTTTTGTGTAGAGAAACTTCGGATTTGTCACTTTGAAAGTGTTCTGGGTGTTTTCTTGGTAAGTAAGAAAGAAAAGAATTACACTAGTGTTGTTTTTTGGACATCGACAAGTGCAAGAGCTTGCTGGGATGACTAGTGTGGGTCTTGAGAAGAAAGTTTAGTGGCCTTTATTTGGTATACCAATCTCATAATAAGAGTGGATTTCTGAGAATTACGAATTTCTAAGTGAACAACCTAAAAATTGCAATAATTACTTATGAATCTCCTCAAAAAAATTACCAGTTTTGAAAACACAAAATTCTTCAACACAAAATTGTTCATAGGTACATATTTAAAGAACTCACATTTACAATATATTTAAAGTTATCTGATTTATACTTTGAAAACTATGCATACAAATATCGTGATCAATGTTTTCTGCATGCTAGCCACAAAAATCAGTTGAAAAAATTCTTGCATCAAATAAGAATTTTTCGCAACATCAATTTTCGATCAAGCAGCTGCATTTGTAACCCAAAAAAATTCAATTTTTAGCGCGAGAGAACATTTTTCGAGTATCCTTCAAGCTGACTCGCGATACGTTTTAACTTAGGGTGAAAGATTTGAAAAAGAGTGATTTTAATAACTAAAATTAACGTTTTTTCATTTAAAAAAAGCTCGGTTACGATAATTTGGAAGCCAATATTTCGTGGACAGTCTAACCTTTAAGGATGAATTTGAAATTTACTCCTTGAATACAATTGACAAATATCAAATCTCAAGTAAAATTCAAGCGACATTGTTTGAAATATTTTCTGTTTTGTAAACTAACCATTTATATAGCAGGTAAAATATCAAATTGTTTGTTTTCTTTCGCCCTTAAGATGCGTTAAGAAGATTGAATAGAGATTGAATTTGAAACAAATCTTCTGAAAGTGTATTTGGGGTTTAGTGAATAGTTTGTGATATTACAAGCTTTCGTAGGATTTATCTCTGCAATTAAATAAGATTTTCATTTAGCCAAGTTTTAGATTTTCCAAGCTCCATTTCTATGACAGTCAGTGATGGGGAACGAAAAATTTGCTTTGACTACTTTAGTAAATAATGCAATCAATGATGATTGAAATAATTAAAAATTGTAACTACACTTGTGATTTGCAATGGAGCTTTTCTCAAAAGAATTAGAATCTTGATTGAAACAGAAAATTTTTAAAACAAATATTATAATTTAGATCTGGAACAAGCAAATTTCCTAAAGTATCACATTTTCAACTTGGAAGGAGGAATTTCGTTAAGGAATCGTGATTTAGATTTGAGACAGGGAATTTGATAAAAAATATTATAATTAGGATTAGGAACCAGAAGTTTTCATGAAGATTTAGAATTGTGAAATGGTAGAGACTTTTCAAAAAAATTATAATTTAAAATAAGAAATTTTAGAAAAAAAGTATAACTCAAACCTGGGAGAAGGGTAATGTTTATTATTCGAAACAGGCTTTTATTAAAAATATTTCCATAATCTATAATTTTTGAAAATATTACTTGAAAGGATAAAAAGAACTCACATATTTTGTCACACGAAAAATATCTTCGTGCTATTCTGCATTTCACACCCCCCCCCCTACACACCCCTTTTTCCGTCAATGATGACTTCTTTATACTATCTAGCAGGAAAATTAAACAATGTTCTGGAAGCCGAAGACAAAAATATTCATCAGCTCGCAAAAACCTCACTTAGTACTCTTGATGATATCATCGTAAAGGGTGTTCATGTAAAAGAGCCATTTAACTTTAAAATTAGAATAGACACACAAGTCGCCTCCAGGAAACTTCAGGCATTACCATGTATAGCATTTAAAAATTTATGGTTACATAATAATATTACACGAATGGAAAACTTATTATAAGTTTTTTTTTAAGTTTGTGAGTGACGCATGTCGTTAATTGGGTACAGCCACAAAAACAGCCTGGCGCCATCTATTTCATGAAAATTCCAATCGCTGATGGATGAATTGAATACTTAGGTTGACTGAGTTTATCAGCGTATTCTAAGTGACAAATATTTGTTACTTTATCAGTATGAAGATTATAAAGCGCCAAATTAGAGTCTTGAGTTCGAAGACTGTAGGCTGAAAGGATTCAGAGTAGGGTCAGTATTAAAGGAAGAGTCAAAAAGCGACAAAGTAGAGTGCATATTTCGACTCGTGAATACCAGAAACAAAATGAAAAATCTACAATTTTTTACCTGACATTTTCATTGTGACATTTTGCCGGACATTTCTTATTGTCTTCCCTGTGGTCGCGAAAAACTAAAGCAAAACTCTAACAGGGGAACAATCATACTTCTTCAATTATTCAGAATTATTGAGTACTTAAAATCGCAAAATGCGTTATAACATGAAACAATCATACAAATATGCGCAATGATTGAAATCTTGGAAGTGATAAAGAGTTGAACCAATATTGATCTGCTCTTCTTGAATCTTTGTTCAAACTGTAGAGAAGGTGGAGTGAGTTAGTAACTCGTGGCTGTCCATGTACAATGTGGAATTTTTTTGGATGTGGGGGGGCGGGAGGTGAAAAATGGGAGTCAGCCAATCAAAATTAACTTTGTGGAATATTGAGAGCACCTAGTATATACGTCGAAACATTCAGTGGAAAATTTCTTTTCTCCCAGAATCAGTATCATCTACTGTCACCTACTGTAGTAAAAAATGCGGATCGAAGCCGGTGCTCTATTCCTCGCCTTTGCCGTTTTTCTCAATTCTATTGGTGAATATATGATAATATAACATCATACCTATAATTTAAAGTACACTAGAGAACAACCTCGACTATTCATTTGTGGCTTTCGCAATTTTTAAATTGAACATAACATTAATATTATTACAAAATACGTATATATAATAATACCTATACTTTCATTTCTAAGTTTTATTCAAATTTTTCACCGAAAAAAATTATTTAAAAAAAAATGCAAAAACTGATATTTCAACTAAAGGAGATTTTAATCTCAAAGCGAAAATTTTTTGGTCCAATAACAAGGGACAAATTCACAACAAAACAGTTGAATTGTCAACCGAAAATTCAATCAAAAATGTTTTATTGTAAAAATGACTGTGTTCCGATGGTTTAGAAAAAAAATCTAAGTTACTCCAGCATTTTGGGATTAATTGGGAAGAAATTTTTTAAATGTGATTGACAAATATTAAAAGTGTCATCGAAATGAATTCAAGCGACATGGTATGAACAATTTTAATTTTTCCTAACTAACAAGCTATAGTAGTAGGTATGATATGAAATGGCTTGTTTTCTTTCACGAACAAGACGTGTCAAGGAGAATAAATAAAGATTTAATTTAAAAAAAATATTATCAAAGTGTATTCAAGGTTTGGAGAATAGTTTTTGATGATACAATCATTCGCAGAATTCGATTCTTCTCTTGAATAAGATTTTTATTTAGCTGAATCTTAGTTTCCCAAGGTTCATTTCTGTATGTCAATTACAAAGAAGGCATACAGAATCTTATTACACTACGCCCGTCAATAATTTCATGAATTATATTAATAATAATTACAAAATTTATCACTTTTACATAATCATTATTATTTCTTAATCCACGTCAAAAACGTACAAATACTTATTAAGCGCAAGAAAGTCAACAATATTGACTTGGCAAAGGGAGTTTTTGTAAAGAATGAATATGATTCTGACATTTTCTAGAAGAAGTATAATTTTTACTTCGAACAGTAAATTACCTAAAACAATTGCCTTTTTGACTTCTAACAGGGAATTTCTAAAAAGAATTATGATCCCTATTCAAAACAAAAAATTTGTAATAAAAAAATTATTATGTAGATGCGAAATGAAGAATTTTCCAAAATTATTACAAATTCATGTTGAAAGCGTGGATTTTTGCAAATTATGATAACTTTGACTTGGAATAGGGTATTTACAAAGAAAATCCACACAATCAAAAAATAATTAACAGCAAATTTGTAGATCTTTTTCGGATAAATATTTTTTTTCGGCATTTTGGTCACGTTTTGTATAGTTTGGTAAAAGTGTAATTTTTGATTAAAAAAAACAACATTTTTTATCTATAAAACCAGAACTGTTAGTAAAAAATGGCTAGTTAGCAAACTCGTACTTTTTTTTCATGCCTTAAAAACTTGTGCCAAAGGGAATCCAAACTGATCACTCTTTCGAAGGTTGTCGTGTCTACAGAATTCGGGCATACAGTCAATCAGACATACAGCCATAAAGGCAAACCGACGGAGTCAGATTTTACATAAAATTAATACCTTCTCATCAAGATGCAAATGTGAAAATGAATTCCTTTTTTTCTTTTCTTTTTTTACTCCCCCTCCCCCCACCCCCTATATAATCGTTTTGATAAATATTATATCTATTGTCAATATTATTATTCACATATTTTTGTTGCTTCTACAGAATTAATGAGTTCCATAGTGACGACCCTAGAGGAATTATTTCCTGGATACAACGGTGTCTTACCTCCCATTCAAGATTTTCTAAAGCAACCTTTCCGACAGTTACGATTAGAGAATCCAGAATATCAACTAGGTGATGAAGGTTGGGCCCCTCCCTGGGAATTTCTTTGGGTAGATTTTGTAGCAAGGGGTCACGTCATCGTTGGAACGAAGGCGGGAAGGCTAATTCAACATTCGAGCTATCTGTTTTCGCAGATCGATAAATTTATCGTATTTGACACAAGAAACATCCAATGGGTTACCAGATGAATATCGAAAATTGGGTCCAGGCCGTTATTTGCCACCAGTTCGAGCGCGCGATGAAGTTGCTGGTGCATATCAGCTCAGATCGCACCACCCATTAGAAAAGCTAGCGCACGATGTAGCATGCGAACAGGCAAACCGTGAAACAGACCGTGTAGAGCGCGAGGAAGTAGAAAAAATAACCAGACGTGAAACAACCTTCGATCGGAGCTGTGACGTAATCAAGGAAGAATACAATCATGTTTATATTGATGTATTTCACCATTATTTCCTAGGGAGAAGAATAAGAAATCACAACCGAAATCATCCATAAACTACGCCAAATTGGTATTTCAGCGATTTTTAAAAACAGCCAATGTTGCATACGATGCCTTAATAAATATATATATAATTATTTGGGTCTGAAAATAGAAAAAATATTATGCTTTCGCATCTAATAATAGGGACTTGGAAAAACACCAATGCCAGATGATCGGCATTGCTGAAGATTCTTCTGAGATAGAATCTTATCACATAAGATTTGTTTGCAACGTCAAAAAAAGTTGCTTAACCTAGAAAGACAATGTAAGTTGAAACTATTGCTTGCATCACGGTAAACTTGCTGAATTTATGTTAAAATAGAATCAGTTGTTGCTATTATGAAAATAGAGCTATGAGACACATTATGTAACGGAATGTTGTTTCGCAAATGCTCTCAATGGAAGATATGGTCAAAATACCTGTTATGCTATTACAAGAAAATTAAAAAAATGATTGAGAAAAATCAGTCAATATTTTTAGTCCCATTTTCATTTTTAATAATTTTCCCTCTTCAAAGTTCGTGCTCTTAATTTGAATTCAAGGAGAAGGATATTGTCCGGATTTTATGATTTTTCATAATCAATCAAGTCAATCACAAAACATCAAAAGTCTAACATTTACATTTTATTCAGGTTGAACAATTTTTTTATTCAGACATTCAAACAATTTGAACTTTGGAGGCTAAATCTCTTTTACGCTTAAATTGGACAATGTTGCTTCTTTTAAGCTAGATTTCAGCTTAAAATCTCCATCCAGAGCCGAAATCATTATTTTTTGCATTTTTAGCTCTACTAATCAAAATAATCAATAAATTGAAGTGAAACAAATTGCCATTAGTTAAGTATATGTTGCATAATAGTCATGAAGTCGATTAAGTGAAAGTTGAGGGTAATTTCTCCTATTTTTTACTCATTTTCTGTCACAGAAAAGGCAAAACATTGTCGGGAAACATTAAACTGACATGGTTTCATAAGTATAATGTTGAAGAATTTTCCCGTCTTTGACTCAATATTCTGCAATTTTTTCTCGCCAAGTAATCAGTCTTCGATCGACTTTAGTCTTTCTACCGTGCAGAAGGTTGTTTTGACATTTTTTGCGCATTCGTCTTTTGATTTGCCGATCAAAATAAAATCGTGCAAATAGATCACTGAAAAAGTGATTGTGATCGTAAGTAGTGCACTACCGGCCTCAGGAGCATGGTGAAAACAAAATTGGCTGTAAATAACCCGAAAGGAACATAAGTGAACTCATAGAGTATTCCCTTACATTTGAACCTAGGATACTTTCTAAATGATTCTTCCACAGAAATTGTCAGACATGCCACTTGTTCGAGCGCGGGATGAAGTTGCTGTTGTATACCAGCGTAGATCGTACGACATAATAAAAAAGCTAACACAAGATGAAGTATGCGAACAGGCAAACTGTGAAACAGACCGTGTAGAACGCGAGGAAGTAGAAAAAACAACCGAAATCATTTATAAACTACATTACCAACTTATGGGAACTGCGCCAAGACGTGCGGTTGGTAACATCGTGTTGGCGAAATTGGTGTTCAAGCGATTTTGAGAAACGGCCAATGTTACATAGATGCCTTCATAAATATAAATATATATATATTTTTTCAGTTTTGGTTTCTATTCCTTTGAAATAGAACTGAAGGGCCCATGACAAAGCCACCGAACGCGTCCTCGGGTTGCGTATAGAGGGTCCCTGTACCAAGAGTTTCTGCTGAATATGGTTAAAATAATTGATAAGCAGTCGCGGACAATTGTCCAGGGATGGTCTCGAAGGAATAACCCCTAAGCGGAGGCGTAGCAACCGCGCCGAAAGCTGAATGGCACCTGGGTGAGGTGTCTCAAACGGTGACTCTGGGATACCGGGCGACCTCTCAGAGTATGCTCGGCAGTGATTGATGGACATTCCTCCTCAGATTTTATGAGGTTGTCGCAAAATTCCTTGAAGCGGATGATATTGTCGGTATCTTCTTTCAACTTCAGTGTTTTCGGGATATATATATATATATATGAAAGGTTCTTCATTAAGTCATTTGTCGTGTCTTGAAGGCGGGAATAAACATGTCGAATATAGTGCTGTAGTATTCCTAATATGAACGAAGTTTTTCTCATATTAACATAATGAACCATTTTTTTAACTCCATAAATCGATACTAGTGGGCCATGAAAGGTTCAACAATAGGTCATCGATGCTTCTCGAAGACGCCAACAAATACACAACATATAGTACTTTGAATATCTAAAAAGCTTTACTCATATAACCAGAATCAACCATTTTTTTTAAACTTCAGTTTTTAGTTGTTTATTAATGATTATCTTGTAATATTCCACGACTTCTCCAAAGTTTAAACACAAAAGCCTTTTGTAATAGCAATCATTTACACATGCTAATTCAAAATTACCTAATTGCAAATGTTCTAAATATTTGTCAGCCTAGGTGGAAAAAACAACTTTTTTGCTGTAAAATCTATAAATTCCTAGAAATTCTTGTAGTTTTGCTTTTTTCAAATTCTTGTGGGGAATTAAATCTGCAATAAAATAAAACAATATACAAATGAAATAAGAAATTCATCCGAATAATAAACTAAAGTTGTACCATCTCCGTCATATAACTATTATTGTAACTTGTTGTATTTATCTGTAAGTTTCTGTAAAAATGATTAATTTATTCTACTTTTTTCTAAAAATGTTTTCCTCTGATTTAAAATTACGTTTAATAGATAGTGGATTTCTTGGTAACATTTCTACGTAAAAGAATGTTCCATAACTAAAATTTCTACTTTATCTACGATTTATTGTAATAACCAAAATTCTTGGCAATTATGTAATATATTTTTTTCAATTTGTACGCTTCTTTAATAAACTACAAGAATTGACAACATCATTCTTATTACAATCTTTCAATATTTCAACTTTTGTGAAATCTAGTTTTCCACAATAATTCACGGAAAATTAAGTGTTTTAATTATGTCAAACGCCCACATTATTGTTATTTTTTTTACTTCTTCAGAAGAAAATAAAAAAAAAATCTATTTGCATTTAATTGTATTTTTTTGTTAAATTTTGTACATTTTTGTGTAAGTTTTAATTAAAAATTACAGTTGTAGAAATGTACTTTCTTGTAAACATTTTTACCGCCAGGGAAAGCGACTATTTTCACAATTCATTTTACTTTGACTTCAGCGTTTCAAAAACTGCTCTCAATTTATAGTATGGTAAATTAATATGGAACGTTACCAGACATTTTATAAAAAATATCATGCACAAAAATAGTTATCATTATTAACAGTTATGTGCAATCGACGTTGGTAAATGGATTTTTATCTATACGAAAAACTTCGTTAGTATGAAATTAATAATTTTAGCCCGCATTATGAATATTTCGAATAATTATTTTCAAGTTTCAACCTAAAATAGCAATGCAGCGTGACAAGACAAAAAACCTGCGGGACCGACTTTGAAGTGATTTATAAGATTCTTAACTCAGAAGTATTAAACTCTACTGTTAATTTTCACATTTTTCAATTCAGTAGAAGTGCTATTTGTGAATATCAATTTTTCAAAGAATGGTATTATTATTATTTAGCAAATTTTCATTTTAAATTTGTAATTTGGGACAGGTGCATGACAAGGAATTTCGCGTACATTTTATTTTCAATTTATAAACAAAGTCGTCTAAAATTTGGAAAATTTACTAAATTCTCCTTTGATATTTAAGTAATTAACTTATATAATTTTGTAAAAAAGTTATGATTCAAAGGAAATGTGGAAAAATACTGGGATTTAAAGTACTCAACTTTTTGTCAATTGCTTTGCTGTTTTTTTCTCTCACATTCATTTTTCAAATTATAAATGGCATTTTTTAATTGAGCCAAAAGATTAATTTTATGTAAGAAAATAATGTAAAGGAAACTACTTATTTAATTTTATCGCAGACGACTTTCCCCGAATTGATAATTCATTTTATTTTCAAATAGTAGCAGAATTCCTAATTATTTTTAATTATTCATGAATAATATCATTAGTCGATAAAAAGTGGAAGTTTGGAAGACCGTTGAGTGATAATATTTACGATCTACTATTGGGCGAAAAAATTCAATTTTGGTCCGCGAGATGGAGCCACTACTTTATTCTACAAACCTGGTTTCCCTGGTAAGGTGTGTACCTACCTAGAAGATACTTACCACGGAAGCTTATCTTCAGAACTCAAATGTTTTCTCTTCCAGATTCTAAACCCATTACCAATTCTAGATGTCTCTCTTCACCTTTAGAAACAACTCATATAAATAAAATAATATTATTCTAAATATATAAAAATACCAACAACCTGCACCTTTAATCTTCTTATTATTCGAAGAAGGTTAAGAAACTACAAAAAATCTTATTAAAACTTCACAAAATAACTATGTTAAACGTAAATTAAAATTTTAATTTTATTTATTTCTATACTTGCGAAATATGCGACAAAAATAATCTATCCTTAAACACACAGATATCTTCTGGTAATGTAACACTGAACATAAAAATAAAATTTATATTCTTTTCGATTTTATACGTCTTAAAGATTTATAACAACCTGAGTTTTGAAACTGTATATTAAAAATAATATAGTCACCAAATACACCAGTTTCGCAAGATGAACAGAAGGGTATTTTTAAATCTCTTCTTTGGTCAAAAAGGCAAAAAAAAGTTATTCTTTAACTGCTAAAGTGGACAATTCAAACGGACTTTTCAAAGACTCCGCTCATGGACTCAGACCGACGATAATCCTCTTAATATTTGAGCCTCCTGACCGTCTGACCGCAAGGATTTTCCTTAGAACATATAGAACAAAACTTTACTTTCCAATAAAGAAAAAGCTTGTATCTATCACTTTTCAAATTGTCTGAAAATTCTATATGTACAATAAACAATTACAATACAAGATTTAATAATTGCATTTTAAAAGTGAGATTAATTCTTGGAAATATATGAATATTAATTTCACTGTAAAACTATCTAAAAATAATTTTCACACTTCTTGTTATTGGCCAATAAATAATAACGAACAATATTACTGATTTATTACTCATTTAATTTTCCTCGCGTCAATGTCTTCGACAATTTATTAGTAGAAATTCTTTGTAGCTTAGAGCTACTCTTTGAATTATAATTAAATTATGTTGAAGAGAAGAAAAAAAACTTTTGTAGCTATTTTATTCGCTAATTTTATACTTTTTCTGTTTCCAGAATACGCTAGATTGCTAGGTAAATCAGGTTTATTCAACTCGTTATTCATTTGGACATGTCAAAGATTTCACCAACATTTTCCTAGAATTTGTTTACAGTTGGTACGAAGGATTCCGTTCATAATATTCTTACTGCCATCAAGATATAATTAACCAACGATAGCATTTATGCATATAGAAACCAACAAATTACCAAGTACAGGCAGGATTAATAACAATAAAAAATTTCCATTTATTACATAAATATAAGATGAGAATCTTACGGATTGTGAATTTATTATATTATAATTTATAGTATTGAGCAACAAGTTAATACTCATTACAACGAAGGTGATACATCATTTGTCTCGCTGATCAAGATAAATGTAAACTGTAAACGCAAGGAAGCAGTGTTCAGCGACAGATGAGCAAATGTTTGAGATATCGGCAGAGCACTGAACTCATATCTTTTCAGATTGAAATATTTTGATTCTCATATTTCTTTTTAACAATCTACATTTCTTAAAATCTGAAAATGTGAAGAAAAAAAATCAAAAAACATCGTTGTTCTTAAGAAATATTTATTTGTATTTGGTGCAAGGAATTTTTTCAGTCAAGTTAACAATATATTGTTCGAAAGCAAAACACTCGATTCCAAATCATTTTTTTGTTTTTGTAATATTTCTGTAAATTTAAACAATATTTTTTTGGAACATGGTTTCTTTCAAACTCACTATCATACAAAAGAAATATTTTTTAGCTCAATGAATTAATTTATTACAGCGAAGAAAATATTTTGTCAGACAAAATCGTCATTAATGTAGTTGAAATGGATATTTATTTATTAAAAACTATTTTGCACATCATATTAGAAAGAAACATTTCACAGCTAGCCTCGATTAAGTTCAACCCAAAAGTGCGTACACATGCAGTTTTTCCTTTGTACATGTTTCGTGGATGCCCCCGGTTATTTTGAGCCAAGGAAGAAAAAAATCAAACTACGTTTTTTTTTAGAAAAACTGTTGTTTCGTTTTGAACTACTAAATATCTCGCTTTTGTCAAAAATGACACAAGATATGAATATTAATTTATAGTTCAAAATTGTTTCCCTTCGTAAAACATATAAAATTATTTCTTTACCAGATTTTTATCTTATGTATTTTAGAAAAAATTTCCAATCGACTAGATAAGAACCTACAAAAATATAATTAATTTTAAAGAAACTACAACATTTCATTGTTGAAATTATTTGCTCTAGTAGTTCAGTTGTAATGTGAAGGACATGCCCAATAAGGTTCTTATGGTTTCTGGACCTCGAAGCGGAGAAAAATTGATTTTTATCTCTAAAATTGAGGAAACTTAATTTTTTTTTAACTATACTATGTCCAAATGGAGCTGGTTAAAAATGTTCTAGGTGTGATAAAATGATTTTTATTATCGTGAATTCCTATTTTTAATTATAAAGTGATTAAAATTAGGAAGCATTCCAAACAGGCAAATAAGTGTCTTGTTTAATCCTTAAAATTCATTATTAAATAGGAAGACTGCTGTAATTGCAAAGAGTAAATATTGTTCATATTAGCAATAAATATTTCATACATGACATTGTTTTCATCCTCCAATTTGATGTATAATTGTTTAAAAAAGTACGCTTGGTTAATCTTTTAAGGATTAAACGAAACATTTATTTATGATTTTAGAATGCTTCTTTATTTTAATTTGTAAAATAAAAATCATTTCAGTACAGCTAGAACATACAAATGATTTCTTATCTATAAAAAGTAAACAAAGGACAACTGAGGAGGAAATAAGAGAAGAAATTTTTAACTACCAGCTCTTTTTAGACCTGATATGAATCCACAAAAAATATGCTTCTTTGATTTTACAGATAAAACCCCATTTTTCTCCGTTTTGAAGCTCAAGAACCTTGCGAATGTTCATTAGTTATCTCAAACTAAAAAATAAGCATTTTTAAAAATTATTAATAAAATTAAGGAAATTATTTTCATATTTCATCGTCACTAAGTTTCAAGGAAACTGAAGGCAAAGTTCAGGAAAAATGAACAGGTTATAATTGGTTATATTCAATAATAAATAATGAGAATGTTATGTTTTTGCTTTTTCCATCGGTAAAAGCTACAATTCTTATTTAATCTTAATATTGTAGGGCTCATCTTATTCCTTGAAAGATTCCCTAAAAACGTATTGGGTACGGTTTTATTTTCTAAATTTTATTTTTAAATTATACAATATTGTTTATTTTAGATATTTTTTATATAGATAATATTTATAGATAATTTATAGATAATTTATAGATAATATTGTTATATTAAGAATTGCAAGTTTCACATTAATTTTTCTAAAATACGCCTTCAGTTTTCTTCCAAAATATTTACAATTACCAATTAGAATATTTTCCTCGATTTCATTAATCATTTTTAACAATGCTTATTGTTGAACTTGAGATAACTATATTGAATATTCTTAAGAATCTCATGAAAGATGTTCTTCACATTATTACTGAACTAAACATAAATGTTTTTAAAAATGAAATGTTGTAGTTTGTTAAAATAAATGCTGTTTTAGTCATTTTTTTTCCATTTCGTCTTTAAAATTTTCCTAAAATACACCAGATAGAAATACTATTTATACCTTTCGTCGTTTTCGACAATGATCAAATTTTTAATCGTTAAAAACTAGAAAATCATTTTTTGTTGCAAAACGCGCCGTACGATTTTTTCATTCCTTGGTTCAAAATAACCAGGGTGAATTGCCGAAACATAATCAAAAAGGAAACTGGATGTGCACGCACTTTTGTGTTGAACCTGATCGAGGCTAGCCGTGATTTTTTTTCTTGTGAATTCAGGTTTGAGGGTTCGAATTTTTTTTTCATCTTAAACGACTAGTCAAGGAAATTACAAATTACAAAGAAATTACAAAACTACTTCCAAGGAACCATGAAACTAATATTTAAAGAGATGAAGAAAATTAAAAGTACAGAATTTGTGAACATGAGAAACAACAAAGGTGAAATGCTATATGATAGAAACGGGATAGTAGAAGTTTTAAAAGACTCTTTTCAAGAATTATTAGTAGGTGAAGATATAGGGCAACAGAGCTGCGAGATAGAAAATAATACATTAGAATACCCAATTGAAAATGTCTGCGTCACTGAGGTTATTGATATAATGAAGAGTTTTGAAAATGGTAAGGCTGCTGGTGTAGACAGTATTAGTGCTGAATTGCTTAAATACGGTGGCGAGTACATACCTCACAGGGTGTGCGAATTGATAAATTTATGCATCGAGACGGGGCAAGTCCCAGACGACTGGAGAAAAGCGATTATCGTACTAATATACAAAAGAAAGGGACACAAAAACAACTGCAATAATTACAGAGGTATCAGCTTACTAAGTACCATAAGTAAAATATACGTAGGGTAATGGAAATCACAGAAGAAAAGATTTGGGAAGTCCAAAGTGGATTTATGCCAGGAAGATCATGCACAGATCAGATATTTAGCTTAAGACAGATCACAGAAAAAAGCTCAAAAGTAGGAAAGAAAGTTTTCTGTGTATTTATTGACATAGAAAAAGCATTTGACACTGTAAATAGAAGTAAACTTTGGGAAGTCCTTAAGGAATACGGAGTCCATGGATGGCTCCTACAAGCAATACAAACAATATATGCTGGCAGTAAAGCGAGGGTAAGGGTTGATGGAAAACTGAGTGATTGGTTCGATATTATGCAGGTTGTTAGACAAGGATGCGTTATGTTCTCGTGGCTATTTATCATATTTATGGACAAGTGTCTAAGAATGGCCCTCTTCGACGAAGAAGGTGCAGATCTCAAAACAGTGACGGTGCATGGTTTGGCATGAAGAACATGGGCCTCAAAATTAACGTGAATAAAACAAAGGTAATTTTGTTTGAAGGAAAAAGTGAGAAAACAATGCGCAACATTGTCCTGAATGATGAGAGATTAGAGCAAGTTGACAAATGCATATATCTAGGTAGCCTATTCACTAGCGACGGTAAAATAGATGGGGAGCCAGATAGGCGCAATAATGAAGGTAAAAAGGTTATCGGTACAGCAGGGTCCATTATCAGAAATAAAAACAAATAAAGAAAAGCTAAAATGACCTTACATAATACTTTATTTGTGCCAGCTGTACTATACTATCAGTTTAGGTGGTTCGGACATCTTGAAAGCATGAAAGATGAACGACTGGCCTGAAACAAAGACCTTGGACACTAATGGGCCTGAGTGGAGAGCCACACATAACAATTTTGTGAGGCTCTCCACGTGGGGTGATCGCTAGAGAGATTGATCAGCAGCCAGGGTCGGGGCTGTGTTGCGGAATAAACGTATTATTTAAATAAGTAACACGAGAATTCTAGATCAATCTAAAAGATCTAAACCTTAAACCTATATACCTATCTACCCTATACCCCTCTTTTCCCACTTTTTCCCAAAATGATCCTTCTTTTGAGGGTTTCGTAGTCTCGGACAGAAAACTTGATACTTTTTTGGTCGGATGTCCGTCCGTCGCATTTTTTTCATGAGGCGAGACAAGACGAGACACGACTCCAAATGCGATGAGACGAGACTCGAGACTTGTCTAGAAGCGAGACGAGACAAGATGAGACGCGATAAGGGGAAAAGGTGAGTAGAAAGGGAAATTACGAGAATAGGAGGAAGAGATTCGACCGACTCAATCAATAATAATTAAAACCCCTGTTTTAAAAAAACTTACCCTTTCTTACCTTTTGCTTTCTCATAGAGGAAGCTTTGTAATGGTAACATTTTCAAATAATTTTACATTCATTCAATTAAAGCTTCCCTAATTTAATAATGTCTAATACAATGTTCTAAGCAATTTTCCGGATGTGTGTGCGTGAATGTGTGTGTGGGTGTCACACTTTTTTGTGAACACGATAACTTGAAAACGGTTTTAGATAAATTGATGAAATTTGGAGGGCTTATTTTAACTACTAATATATTAAAACTGACCGACGGATTTCTAAAAATATTTATTAAATTTTTTGTAAGCACTTAATAATATTTTTAAAATCGATCTTTTATAGTAAAACTTTTTTCATTCTCATAATTTAAAGTTGATGTGAGTAAAGAAAAGATGTGTTGATTCGAGACGAATCGATTGACTTATAACATTGATACATTTTATTGAACAGTAAGGAAGCTATGGTAATGCATAGTATTTGAAAAAACGGGGTTTTATAGTGAAATTTTTTTCATTAAGATAATTCAAAATTAATTTAAATTTTATGTTAAAAATTCACCTTTTTCGTTGAATTCCACTGTTCTTTATAAGAAAAATGTTAATAATTTTTGTTTAAAAATGCAATCTATGGGTTTAGGTTAATTTTTTTGATTGAAAACTTAAACTACTTAACTCTTAACTTAAATTAACTTAGCATGAAGCTGGCAAAGGGATAAGGTGCGATAGAATGTCCCCCTTCCCTTTTCCAGTTCGAAAAATTACAATTTTTAATATAAAATTTGATTCGTCTCTCGAACTCGAATTCACAGCTAGTTTCTCTTTTCTATTGCTTAAATGCAAACTGATTTAATAGAGCAAATTGAAAGATTCAACTATTTTTTGTTGAAAAGTCCACTATTTTATTTTGGTTCGGGATTTATCTCGTTTGGTTGGAAATTCCACTATTTGGTTGAAAATTTAATTATTTTGTTCAAAATACAACTATTTTGTTGGAAAAAGTCATATTTTTTGGTCGAAAATTCAAGTACTTGGTTAAAAATTGAATTATTCCATTTCTAGAAATAAAATATTCTTGGTTAAAAAGTCATCTTTTCGGTTGAATGTTGAACCCTATTGTTGAATATTAATTTTTTTTTAAGATATATCATTCAAATTTCAAATTCTCTTTTGTATTTAAAAAATTAATTACTTCGTTGAAAATTCGTTTCTTTGGTTGAAAATTATTTTTCTAGCTAAAATTATCACTGTGATGTTTTTAATTGAAAATTGATCATTTTAATTTAAAATGTATATTTTCTAGGCGAAAATTCAACTATTTGGTTGCAAAAAAGAAAACAGCAATAGAAAATAGAAAATAAAAACAAAAAATATAAAATTCATCTCTACGGTTGCAAATGTATCCTTTTTGGTTAAACATGCAACTGGTTGATTGTACATTAAACTCTTTTGGTTAAGGATTCCACTACTTCGGTTAAAATTCGTCTTTTTGGTTGAATCCAACTGTTTTTCATTTCAAATAAAAATATTTTTTGGTTAATATATCAACATGTTTAGTTGAGAATTCATCTTTTTTAGTTGAAAAATTATCTATTTGGTTGATAATTCAACCCCTAAGTTCAAAAATCTTTCTGGGTTTAAAATGAATTTTTTAATTAAAAATTCAACTTTTCGGGTGTAAAATTCCACTGTCTTCCAAGAAGTTCGTATTTTTGGTTCAAAATTCGATCATTTGGTTAAAATGCATCTTGGTAGGTTGAAAATTAAACTATTTTAACAAAGTCATCTCTTTTGGTAGAAAAATCAACCATTTTGTTAGAAATTCGTCATTTAGGATTGAAAATTCATCTTTTATGGTAGAAAAGTCATCCCTTTTGGTTGAAAATTCATCTTTCTTGGTTGAATCTCAACTTCTTTGTTTAAAAATTAATTTTTGTGGTTGTTCAAAATTTGTCTGTTTTAGTTGCAAATTTGTATATTTTGATACAAAATCTTTTTTGGTTGTAAATTGAGCCAAAGTTTAAAGTGCTTCATATTGAATTCAATATGCTATATATATTATTATATTTTTGGTTTAGAATTGACCTATTTTGGTTAAAATCTTGTTGGAAATCTTTTTTTGGTTTGAGATTAATCGTTCTTGATTGAAAATTCATCTATTTGGTTGAGGATTCAACTATTTAGTTAAAAGAAATTTCGTATAATTCAACAGGTGGAAAATTCGTTTTGTGGTACAAAATTCATCTTTGAAGGTTGAAAATACAAACTATTGTGATAAAGTCATTTCTTTTGGTGGAGAATCACTCTTTTTTTAATAATTCGTCCTTTAGTATATTGAAAAGTCATCTTTTATGGTAGAAAAGTCATGTTTTTTGGTTGAAAATTCACTTTTCTGGGTTGAAAATTAACTCTTGTATTAAAAATCTATCTGTCTTCAAACAAATTCTAATTTTTGGCTTGCAGAGTTACCTTTTTGGTTAAAGGTTCAAGTATTTCATTCTTAAAAATTATTTTTGTTGTTGTTGAAAAATGGTCTTTTCGGGTTGAAAATTAATTTCTTTAAAGAGAATTTTTGGCTACTTTACACTTCCATGGGGGGGGGGGATTACTATGGTAGTTTTACGACGGTCTTTTCAATAATAATAAAAAAATCGTGCTTTTTTTATTTAAGTCAAGTTACTACGTATAAAAAAAAGATTTTAGAGAAATAAATGGTACTGTGGTTTGAAAATGACAGCGATTCGATATTGATTTTAATTTTCGCTCGTCGGACGAATTGACTTGGCACTGGGGATCGATCGCAGTGGTGATATCAAAGCCCGATCCGCAATCAAAGCCTGGATGCACTGAATTGAAGACTACGGCTTGAAAACAAATGGTAAAGCGCCTCGATCGCAGGGTGCGCTTCGATTGGAAGGCAGCCCCAAGGGGTGGGTATATAGCGCAAAGAGGGCAAGGGGGATGGGGCGAGGGTGGCTTGCCTCTCCAATTAACCAGGGTAATTAATTACAGGATTAACGAAGGAGACCCAGTATATATCCCAGCTGCTCGCTACGAAACACGAGTGGCACCTGGTTCACATACGAAGCTTCCTGTACTATTACGCATGTGTATTTAGATTCTCAAACATTCATAATTTATCTCAAAATCCCTGCCATAATCATTGCCTTTGTCTGATGGAAATCAAATACATTTATCAATATACCGTATTTAACGACATTTAGTTTAACCCTTCAAGTACCATAAGGATTCACTTAAGGCCTTCCATAAACTATGTTACATCCAGAAAAGTATTTGATTCAACACACCAAATTTCTCGAGTAAATCAACCCCAGAATATGGACATTATATGGATTATGGACAATAAAATATTGGTTTGAGCCAAGAAAATTTTTTCGTTAGTAAAATTAGGTTTATTATCCCATAGGGACCATACTTAAATTACCCAACAGTTCAAGGGGGAGGGAGGGGTTGAGAGATTTTGTTACGATTTGCGACAAAAGGAGGGGAGGGGGTCCTTTGCTCGCGTACCCAAATTTTGGGAATGCGCAAATGAAACAAATAACTCGCAGTAATTGCGCCTAAATTTAGTATGAATTTAACTTTACGCGCCAAAGAAACCTGGTGAGTAAAAAACAAACTTAAACAACAACAATTTTTAAAAAAGGCAGGGAATGTCATTGGTCAGGGAAATGTTAGGGATTTCGGAAAAAAATCTTGAAAAAGTCAGGGAATTCCTATAACTTTATAGAACTGGCAAGCAGAATAAATTTGGAATTTTTTTCATTTGAATTTGAAATTGTTTTATTGTTTTCATGAAAAATTCTAAGTTGAAATTGTTATAATTTTAGGATTCTAATATTTGAATATTAATGCTCAGGGAAAAATTAAGGAATTGTTAAAATTATTCGTGTCGTAACCCTGATATCAACCCTGATTCTTGTTAGTCATTTATAGTCGAACTCGGATTGAACGTTCCCGGATTTATCGTTTCCGAGAATTGACGCCGCGCCGCGGGTTGGCTTGTCAGGAGCTGCGCGGGGTGTGCGGGGTTCACGAAGGCGTTACAAAACAGGAACTGTTTACGTTCGGATTTAGCTAAATCCGGTTTAGTTAGGGTAGGTCAGGTCCAAGGACAGCCCCGAAACCGACGTTCAATCCGAGTTCGACTGTATTTGCTTTGTATTTATATTTCTTTGTTTGTATTTTCCTCCCCCTGTAGATTATTTCTTTACTAATAAATTTAATAAATTGCTTGAAAATTCAACAATTTTGTTAAAAAATCATTCTTTTTGGTTAAAAATTCAACTGTTTAGTTGAAAATTCGTCTTCTTGGTTTTAAAATTCATATATTTTCGTAAAAATTTTTACTTTCTGATTAAAATTAATACTTTGGTATTGCAATGTCAACTGAAACCTTATTGGATAAAAACTCAAGTATTATTTTTAGAATTATTTTTTTTTTTAATTTAAAATTAATCTATTTTAGTCAAAATTGCATCTTTCTTGGATAAAAATGTAACTAAAATGTAAAATGTAACAAATGCTTGATTACAAATTCAATAATTTTGTTAAAAACTCATCATTTTCAATTGAAAATTCAACTGTTTTGTTGAAAATTCGTCTTTTTGGTTTGAAAATTCAAGTATCTTCGTCGAAAAATTACTTCTTATTTGAAGCTCATATCTTGATGTTGAAAATTCGAACTCAAATCTTTTTTGGATGAAAATTCAACAATGTTGTGCATACGATATTTTTTAAAACAAATGGATGATTTTAAACATTTCTCGAAGTAGAGTCAAAATTTCAGTCCATATTAGATAATCGAATAAAGAAGCATGAAATTTATGGTAACTTATTCCAAATGATCAAAAATTCAATAAAAAAATGGCCCAAAATTCAATTGAAAAATGACCGTAAATTTGCGGAAATTTATGGAAATTTTCGGTTAATTATGGTAATTGTACAGGTAAATATGGTAACTTACCATAAATGACCAAAGATTTATTTTTTTCAATGTCCATAAATTTCCGAAAATGTATGAAATTTTTCGGTTATTTATGGTAATTTTACCGGTAAATTTGGTAACTTACCATAAATGACTCAAAATTTGTCTTGAAAAATGTCTATCAATTTCCGGAAATTTTGGATAATTTTCGGTCATAAATGGTAATTTTCAGAAAAATATGGTAACTTAACATAAATTACCCAAAATTCATTTTTAAAAATGTCCATAAATTTCCAGGAATTTATGATAATTTTTGGTCATAAATGGTAATTTTGCAGAACAATATGGTAACTTACCATAAATTACCCAAAAATCATTTTTAAAAGTATCCATAAATTTCCGAAAATTTATGAAAATTTTCGGTCATTTATGGTAATTTTACAGGTGAATATGGTAACTTACGATAAATTACCCTAAATTAATTTTTAAAAATGTCCATAAATATCCGGAAAATGACCATTTTACCAGTCAATTTGGTAACTTACCATAAATAACCCAAAATTTATTTTAAAAAATTTCCGGAAATTTATGAAATGTTTGGTTATTTATGGTAATTTTACAGGTATGTATGGTAACTTACCATAAATAACCCTAAATTCATGTGTAAAAATTTCCGAAAATTTATGAAAATTTTACGGTGAGTGGGCTGATAATCGTGAAATACGAGCTCATAGATTTAGAATTTTCATTATTCATCTCTGACGTCACTTTTCAGTCCCCAGGGAGTAAAAACAAATTTTTACTTCCTAGAGAGTAAGAAGCAGAGCTTTAGCCCCGCTTCATAGGCGTCGAAAAGGGCTAAAATCATGTATGTGTCATAAAATAGTATATTATGCACCTAGGGGGAGAAGAAGTGCTTTTTCGACGAGTGTATGTTTTCAGTACAAGTCGAAAAAGTGCCTCTCCCCCTTGGCACATACGATATTTTTTATAACAGTTGGATGATTTCAGACATTTGTCGAAATACAGTCATGATTTCAGTTTATAGTAGATTTTGAATTAAGAAGCATGAAATTTATGTTAACTCATTCCAAATTATCAAAAATTCAAAAAAAGATTGCAGGATTCAATTTAAAAATTTCTATAAATTTGCGGAAATTTATGGAAATTTTTCGTCATGAATGGTAATTTCACCGCTGAATATGGTAACTTACCATAAATTATCCAAAATTCATTTGAAAAAATTTCCTTGAATTTCCGGAAATTTATGATAATTTTCGGTAATTTATGGTAATTTTACCGGTAAATATAGTAACTTACAATAAAATACCCAAAATTCATTTTTAAAAATTTCCGGAAAGTTTTGGTCATTCATAGCAATTTTACCAGTAAACATGGTGAATTACCATAAATTATCCAAAATTCATTTTTAAAAATGTCCATAAATTTCCGGAAATGTATGAAAATTTTCGGTTATTCATGGTAATTTTACAGTCACATATGGTAACTTACCACAAATTATCTAAAATTCATTATTAAAAATTTTCAATAAATTTTTCGAAAATTAATGACAATTTTTGGTCATTTATTGTAATTTTACCGGTAAATATGGTAAGATACCATAAATTAGACAATATAACTTTCTAAAAATTTCCATAAATTTTCGGAATTGTATGACAATTTTCTGTCTTTCACGGTAATTCATGGTAATTTTATCAGTTATATATGGTAACTTCCCATAAATAACCATAAATAATAAATGAGTAATAATAAATGAATTCTATTATCTGAAACCAAAATTTCCTCACAGTTTTTATGTTGAGTGGGCTGATAATTGTAAAATGCGAGCTCATAGAAGTATAATTTTCATTACTCACCTCTGACGTCACTTTTCAGTCCCTAGGGAGGCGTCGAAAAGGGCTGAAATCATGCATGTGTCATAAAAACACTTTATTTGTTGAAAATTCGTCTTTTTGGTTTCAAAATTATTTTTGGTTGATGAAATTTCATTTTTTTGATTGAAATATAAATTATTAAACTTTTTTCTTGAGAATTCATCCTTTTGGGTTGAAAAATCAAGTATTTTATAGAAGTCATCTTTTATGGGGGAAAAGTCTCTTCCTCATTTAAAATAAATAATAGTAGATCATGCACCTAGGGGGAGAAGGGGTGCTTTCTCGACGAGTGTATGTTTTCAGTACAAGTCGAAAAAGTGCCTCTCCCCCTTGGCGCATACGATATTTGTTAAAACAAATGGATGATTTCAGACATTTTCCGAAATACAGTCATGATTTCAGTTCATATTAGATTTTGAATAAGGAAATATGAAATTGATGTTAACTTATTCCGAATTATCAACAATTCAATAAGAAAATTGCTGGATTCAATTTAAATATGTCTATAAATTTGCAGATCGAAATTGTTAGTCATTTATGGTAACTTTACAGGTAAATATGGTAACTTACCATAAATTACCCAAAATTCATTTTTATAAATTTCCAATTATTTACGAAATTTTTTGAAAATTTTGGGTAATTCTACCGGTGAATATAGTGATCTACCATGAATGACCCAATATTCATTTTGAAAAATGTCCATAAACTTGCGGAAATTCATGAAAATTTTCGGTCATTTATCGTAATTTTACAGGTAAATATAGTAACTTGCCATAAATTATCATTCATTCATTTTTTTAAATGTCCATACATTTCCGGAAATTTGTGAAAATTTGTGGTCAATTATGGTAATTTTACCGGTAAATATGGTAATTTATTATAAATTACCCAAAATTAATTTTTAGAAATTTCCATAAATTTTCGGAAATTTATGAAAATTTTTGGTAATTTATGGTAATTTTATCCGTAAATATGGTAACTTACCATAAATTACCCAATATTCATTTTTAAAAATTTCCATAAATATCCGGAAATTTATGAAAATTTTCGGTCATTTATGGCAATTTTACAGGTAAATATGGTAACTTATCATGAATTATCTAAAATTCATTTTTAAAAATTTCCGGAAATTTATGCAAATTTGTGGTCATTTATGGTAATTTTACCGGTAAATATGGTAACTTACCATAGATTACATAATAATAATTTTTTTAAATTTCCATAAATTTCTGGGAATTTATTGAAATTTTCAGTAATTTACGGTATTTTGGTCAGTAAAAGGGCTGAAATCATACTTGTGTCATGAAAATACATTAAAAAATTTTTAATCTGTATCTGAAATATTGTATGCAAACATTTTCGTTGATCGAAGTAAAATTTTTGGCTAATCGAGTATATAGTTATAGAGAATAGTTTGATGGATCTAAGAAAATATGTTAGATGATTCAAAAGAATTTTTTCGCTGGTCTAAGAAATAGTAATGGTTGATATAATCAAAACTTGTAGTTCATCTAAGCATAAAGGACACAGCATAATTTAAATTGTAAATAACTTACCATGGAATTGTGTCATATTGTGCAAATTATTTACTAGTTTATTTAACTTTACCAAAAACTCAATCACGCAATTTTGATTAGGCACACAGATTCAAGTAATCTTGCGTATTTTTCATATAATCACTTAATCCAATCGATTATACTTCCGGATCACTTATTTTGGTAAGGATCACCGAGATGGAAACCAAAATTGAAATAAGGCGATAAATTTCACTTTAATTATATTTTTCAATTAGTGTTCACATTCATAAAAAACCTGAAAACACGTGCATATTTGGGGCTGTGCATAAATTGCGTGTTATTTTGGGTGTGTGGGAGGGGGCAATGATTCTTCTATGATTGCTAACGTGGAGTACAATTTTTGTTAAATATTTATCTCTTTAGGTTCAAAATTCAATTACTTGGTTGAAAGTTGAACTACTTTATTAAAACTTCATTTTTTTGCTTGAAGCTTCAAAATTTCACTTTAAAATTCAACTGTTTGTTTGAAAATTAACTTTTTCATTGAAAGTTTATATTTTTGGATTCGAAATTCAACTTTTATGTTGAAAATTAACCTTTTTGGTTTGAAAATTCAACTATTTGGTCACAAATTCAATTTTCTTTATTGAAAATTCAATTGTTTTGTGGAAAATTCATTCTTTTGGCTTAAACACTCAACAAGTTAGTAGAATATTCAACTATTTGATAAAATGACAACTGTTGTGTAAAAAGTTGGCTTTTCTACATTGAAAATAATTGTTTTACAATGATAATTTAACTACTCCATTTCTGATTGAAAACTGATCTTTTTTAGACCAAAAATTCAACCCTTCGGTTGAAAATTCGTCTTTCTTGATAGGAAATTCGACTATTTGGTTAAATGGATTTTGCTGAAAATCCGTCTTTTTGGTAAAAAAAAACATCTTTTTTTGGGTTAAGAATACAATTGTTTGGTTGGAAATTAATCTGTTTTTGGTTCAGGATTCAACTATTTTTCCCTGAAAATTGAACAACTTTCCTAAAAAATAATTTTTTTGGTTGAGGAGTCATAATTTCAGTAGAAAATTCACCACTTTAGTTGAAAATTGAACTACTTTGATGAAGCTTTCCTCTTACAAGGTGAAAATTAATTTTTTTAACTGAAAATTGATCTATGTATATTTTTGGGTTGAAAATGTAACTGTTTTATATATCAAATTTATCTTATTGTTTTGGAAATTCAACAATTAGGCAGAAAATTCAACTATGTGGTAGAAAATTTAACTTTTTTGTAGAAGATTCATTTGGAAAAATTTGTAATTGATTCTTTGAATTCAAAATTCAGCTATTTCATTCTTGGTTACAAATTAATTTTTTTACTTTACAAATTTAACTATTTGGTTGAAAATTCATTTTATTGGTTTTCATTCCTTCATTTTCAGCTGAAAAAATCTATCGTTTTTAGTTAAAAATTTAACTGTTTAGCTGAAAATTTTTGTATTTTATTGAAAATTTACTGCTGGTAGAAAATTAATCTTGTTCATTGAGATTGCAACTATTTTTGACTGAATTTTAATATTTTTTGTTTGAAAATTCGAACATTTAGTTGAAAATTCATATTTTTAGGTAAAATATTCAACTATTTGGTTGAAAATTTAACAATTTGGTTCAAAATTTAACTGTTTTGTTAAAAATTTAACTGTTTTGTTAGTCATACTTCATTCTATTTTTAACTTTATTTTCTTTCAATATTTTAATTTTGTAACTTTTCGAAAGATTTAAATATTTTTAGATACTACTTTGTTTTCTAAAAATAATATGAAATGTTTGAACACATTGAAATTGCCTGACAACATTTTTTAAGAGTGCTTCTGCAAAATTAATAGATGACTCATACCAATTAAATCTGTTGTAAAATCGAAAAAAATGCATTTGTTCCTCTACTGATATAAAACACAAAATCAGTAAACAAAATAAATTTTCTAATCGATTTCTATTAGTTTAAACATTTTAGAGTATCCTTAGAAAGCAAAGTAGTACCCTAAAAAATTTTTTATCTTTTGAAAAATGGCAGAAATAAAATATATAAATAAAATAAAATAGCGTAAACAATTTAAATCTGTTAAAACATTTACAAGTATTCTAAGAAAACAAATTAGTACTTTTAAAAATAAAAATCTGTCCAAAATTTGGTGAGATAAAATTGTTATCCCACTTTTTTAAGGTAAATTATATACTTATTAAAAAACTTTTCATTTTAATAATTTCAAAATTATTTAGACGAATTATGTCACTGTGACAATTCATTGAAGAATTCATAACGTCTAGAAAATACGTTCATTTCGTGATTTTGCCGAAACAAACAAATGATTAAACTCATTAAAATTGATTCAAGAATTGAATAATGATTATTCATGGAAAAACAATGAAAAAAGCGTAAAGAAAACGCAATATTACACAAAAAATGCTGTCACTTACGAGGTTTTCTTTGGGGACACACGAGTGACTTATATTTCACCCTCAAAATGTATGATTGATTTTTATTCTCTGATGCATTCTAAACAATACATGTACTGAAAAACGGAATTTTTTGTAAAATATCATTGCGTTTAAGTATTATATTTGCAAAAAAATTACTTGTTTCCAGGATAAATCAATAGGAAACTTTAAGGTTTTTTCGTCACCCCTAAATATTAAGCAATGTGGCGCATGTTTGGATATAATCTTTTGGACCGGTGTCGATAAAAGTTCAAAATTGGTAACGTAGTTTCTGAAGGGATCCTAAATTATAATAAACAAAAGGAAGTCTTAGTACGCAATTGTCTAAATAAGATTTCCAATTTTAATCTACGCTAAATAATACAGTAGTAATATAAAATCCATAAGTCTTTCGGTTTCAGGGATACTCGTTTCGTGGAGCAGCCGAGCTTGATTTCTAATTCATTATCGGCGCAGAGGGTATATTGAAATAATTTCCCCGGACAGCTTGACGTCTGCCTGCATCCGGGAACGGCATGCCGGAGTATAAAAGGGGTGAGTGAGGCCGATTGTGCAGGGGTTCGGGGGTGTCAGTCATTAGTTGATTGGCTTCACTGGTGGTGGCGGCGACGGTCGCATTCGAACCACCAACGTTCCAAGGAATTAAGCGAGGACGATCTTTGAATTCCAAAGTACGAATATATCCACAAAAAATTGAACAAAATACTAATTTCATTCGATTTGATTGAGTCCACATCATTGCGTCCGAAAATTATAATTACCTGAGTTTTTACATTCCACTTTATCATTTTTAGCTTTCATTTTTCAATTTTTACATTTCTCAATTCGATTTTCACTACTTACTATCTCCCCCCTCCTTTCCCACTCACTAATCTTCCTTCCCCTTCTTCTATTCCACATGCTTATCTCTCCCCCTATACAATTTACCATCTACAATCTACCATCTCTACTCAAATAATCCATCCACATCTTCTTTAACCATGCATCCTAACATCTAAAACCCTCATACTCCTCTATCCATGACGCCTCCTTCATTCTTTTATTCATCACCCCTGACCATCTACTATCAACAGTATCATTTTGCAACTACTCTTCACCTATTATACATGTCCCTTTGTATCCCTGACCTTCTTTACACTTTGCGACTGCAAAAACCTTCCAAAATCTATTCCCTCTTACCTCTATAATATATAACGCTCTTGCCTCTCCACCTTATATTTTCATCCCCAACACTCTATATAATACACTTTCATTCCCACTTACATCCCATTACCCCCTCCTGTACCCTTTTAGTCTACGCTCTAATTACCCTTCTATTCTACGCACTCATTTCCCTACCCCCAACAATTCTACCATGCCCTTCTTTGACTTACGTCTATCATACAAACTCTCCCTTTCCCCCTACACATCGTATGTTCCTCACCTTCAACTTCTCGCCCTCTCTGCCTTTCAATCCCACTACGCCATCACACCCATCTCTATGACTCCTCCTCACTCCCTCCACAACCCTCTTCCTCTCGATTTAACCCTTTTACTTATAATCCTTTCTCATATTACATTTGTGGCCTTTCTTCTTATTTGTTGTTATCCCTCGAAATATCTGCTCATTCCACTATTCACGTATCTGCTTTATTCCTTTTATAGAAACCCACTCAACTCTTTTACCCTGAATTTTTCTCAACAGCGTCCTTTACCTTATCTATCCCAACGTCCCGTCACCTTTTTCACACTCGCTCTAACCATTCTACGATCCCCTTATTCTCCTTATCCCACCTCCCACCTACCATTTATCCATCCTCGCACCTAGACCCTGTCTGATCTCTCTATCCTTTTATCTTATCACCACCAGCTATACCGTGTATGTCTCTTACACATGACCCTAAGACACGCTATTTCACTCCAATCACCCTACCTCCTCAATATTGTATTTATCTCCCTTGTCCCATCTATCAATACCACTCCTATAACTTCTACCCTTCTGCCACACGTCAATCTGCGAATCAAACGATCCTCTAACCACGATTGTTTTTTCCTCACTCTTGCATATACCTTCACCCATCTGCACCTCTCACTATCCTGAACCCTATCTGTCGCTCATCCCACGTCCTACGTTCTCCCCCTATCCCTCAAACACTCATCCCCCCCCTACTATTCTACCACTCACACCCTGCTCAATCATTTCCCCTCTCCCATTGTAACAGAAATATAACAGCTCCTTTAAAAGCCTCCCTAACCCTGAAAGCGTTACGTAATATGTGGAAGACCCCTTCTACCATATAACCTACTCGCCCCCTCTACCTTATCTGATCCCTTACCTTGCACATTTCATCTCAGAACTCTTTTCACTCTTCTTTGTGCTCCCATTATTATTATATTTTATTGTTCTATCCCTCCACCCTACTCCTATCATATATAAGCTTCTCGCCCCCTTCACCCTCTAGGCCCCTCACCCGTTGTCCATCTACTCTACCCCTTTGCCTCTAACCAGTATCCACAAATCTACCTTTTACCCCTCGGTTGCTCACCCACCCTCCTAAGCACAAACTTTTTGTCCCTTATCATCACTGCCCCTCCGCCTACGAGACCGTGAAAATCATAGCACAAAAAAAATGTTGCAAATTGGACAGTTTGCATCTGATTTATACATAAAAATGTAAAAGCGTAATCACGGCTTTCAGAAGATTTAAAAGTTATATAAAACAAAAAGAGATTCAACTAAAAATCCATTATAGAAATTGTTAGAAACGAAGTGAAATCGTTCAGCGAAAATATAAAAGAGGAGGGATGAAAAAAACAGTACAAAGCGAGCAAAAAGGGTGCGAGCACAGCCTTCAGATAAAATTGAAGCACGTACCGGCACGATACGTTATGGGAACACATTTTATGAACTGAATAAAGTATCGCAATGCCGAGTGTAATGCCTCGACCATTTATTATGAATTATCGCATAGCATTGCTGAGAATTGGCTTCGAATCTAGATTTTTTGACACTGCAGACTACTCATTTTCCAGGATATTGTCATTTTTCCCCTTGCAATCACAATCTCCATATTTCAAGGAAAAAATTCATTTCAAGAAACTGAATTTACTTTAGCACCAGAGAAGATTTTACAAAAAAGTTACTATTATCCACATTACTATGATTTTACTTATTTTTCTTCCATGTTTGAATGTTTTTCTTAACTTGATTTTATTTATCGAGTATAACAATAGCTAGAAGTGAAATTCTATATTTTATTATGCATAAATATTTGTTAGATTGGACAACAATAAAAAAAAATCAATGTACCAAAAAGCGTTTCGTAGCCTATTGCGACATTAATTCAGTCACTTCCGCTATTTCCCGGGATAATGATAAGGTTGGTTAGGATACGGGGTGAAGTTATCCAAAGTACGGAGTAAAGTCGACTAGGATGCGGAGAAAATTTTGTTTGTGTACGGGGCGAGGTCTGCTGAGGTATTGCGTGAAGTCTGCTAATGTACGGGGTAAAGTTGGAAAGGGACGGGGTAAAGTCAGTTAGAGTACTGGATGAGGTCGGCTAAAGTAGGGGGAGAAGTCATACAGGGCACGGGATAGAGTCGGATGAGATACGTGGTAAAGTCAGCTAGAAGACAGGGTAAAGTCATCTGGGGTAAAGGGTAACGTTGGATAGATTGCGGGGTAAAATTGGTCAGAGTACGGGATGAGGTCGGCTAAAGTATGGGGAGAAGTCGTGTAGGGTACGGGTAGAGTCAGCTAAGGTACGGGGTAGAGTCAGCTAGGGAACAAGATAAAGTCATCTAGGGTACTGGGTAAAGTTGATAGGGTACGGGGTAAAGCCAATTAAAGTACGGGATGATGTGGACCAAAGTACGGGGAGAAGTCATCTAGGTTACGGAGTAGAGTCGGCTAGGGTACGGGAAAAGTGAGCTAGAGAGCAGAATATAGTCATCTAGGGTACAGGGTAAAGTGTAGAGTACGGGGCAAAAACGGTAAGAGTACGACATCACGTCGACTAAAGTCGGGGGAGAACTCGTCTAGAGTGCGGGGTAGAGTCGACTAAGGTACAGGGGAAGCTAGCTAGGGAACAGGATAAAGTTATCCAGGGTACGAATTAAAGTCGGCTAAGATACAAAGTAAAGTCAGGTAGGGTACGGGGTGAAGTGGAGTAGGTCACGTGATAAATTCGGTTATGGTATAAGGTAAAGTTGAGTAGGAAACAGTGTAAAGTAGGTTAGGGTACGGGTGAATTTGGTAGGGTGCGTAGCAAAGTAGGGTAGGGTACATGGTAAATTCCGCTAAAATACGGCGTAAATTCGGGTAGAGTACAGGGTAATGTTGGGTATGATTCTAGGCAAAGTCGGGTAAGGTACGGGTTAAAGGCGACTATCATACCGTATAAAGTCTGCTATGGTACGGGCTGTGGTCGGCTAAGGTACGGGGTAAATTCATCTAGAGTACAAGGTAAAGTAAATAACGGAACGGGGTAAATCCGGCGAGGGTAGGATGTGAAGAAGGCTATAATACGAGGTTAATTCGGGCAGGGTACAAAGTAAAATCAGGTTGAGTAAGGGGTAAATTCGAGTAGTCTATACAGTAAAGTCAGGCATTGTACGGGGTGAAGTCAAGTATGGGACAGGCTAAAGTTGGGTAAGCTACAGGGTAAATTCTGTTTGGGTACGGGCTACATGCGGATACTATGCGAGCTTAAGTCAGGTAGGATATGGGGTAAAGGTGGCCACGGTATCGGGTAATGTTGGTTAGTATAATGTGTAATGTTAGCTAGTGTACAGGATGAAGTCAGCTAGGGTATTGGGAAAATTTGTGTACGGTATGAGTTAAAGTCGTTTAGAGTACGAGGTAAAGTTACCTAGATTACGGGGTGAAGTCGGCTATAGTACGGGGTAAAGTCAGCTATAGTACGGGGTAAAGTCAGCTAGGGTACGGGGTAAAGTCGTCTGGAGTACGAGATGAAGTCAGTTTGGTACAGGGTAAATTCCGCTGAGGTATTTAATAAATAAGGGTAGGACACAGGGTAAAGTAGGGTAGGTTATGGTTAAAAGTCGAGTAGTCTACAGGTTCAAGTCGGCTATTGTACAAGTTAAGTTGAATCTGGTACGTGGTAAAGTGAGATAGGGTACAGGGTAAATTCTGTTAATGTACGAAGTAAAGTCGGCTATGGTACCGTGTAAAGCTGGCTCGGATCCGGTGTAAAGATCCAGGGTAAAGTCGGCTATGAAAAAGGGTAACATCAGTTAAAGTAGAAGATTAGGTCGGTTAAAGAACGTGGTAAAGTCGGTTAGGGTACGGGGTAAAGTCGTCTTGGGTACTGGTTAAGGTCGACTAGGGTACGTGGTAAAGTTGGCTATGGTACAGGGTGAATTTAAGTGTGGCTCGGGATAAATTCGAATAGGGTACTGGTAGATTTGGTTAGAGTATGGGATACGATCGGCTCAATTACGGGGTAAATTCGTGCCGAAGGACGGGGTAAAGGCGACTATCTGCGTAAAGTCTGCTAAAGTACGGCGTAAATTCGGTTAAGGTACCTGGTAAAGTCATCTGGAGTACGAGTTAAAGTCGGTCAGGGTACGGGGTAAATTCGTCTACTGTGCGAGGTAAAGTAGGCTATAGTGCGGGTTGAAGTATGCTAGGATACGGGGCGATGTTGGGTAGGGTAGGGGTAAAATCGGTAATTGTACAGCGTAAAGTCAGTTATAGTTCAGGGTAAAGTCGATTAGGGTACGGGGTAAAGTGCCCTAGGGTACAGCGTAAAGTCGGGTATAGTACGAGGTAAAGTCGGCTAGGATGCAGGGTAAATCCAGCTTGGGTACAGCGTGAATGCGGTTAGGGTACAGGTTAAAGTCGTTTTGAGTAGGGAATAAGGTCAGCTAAGGTACGGGGCATGTCGGCTAGGGTGAAAGTAAAGCCAGTTATGGTACAAATTAAAGTCGGTTGAAGTATGGGGTAAGGACGGCTGAAGTACAGGGTGAAGTCGGCTAGGGTACGGGGTAAAGTCGGCTAGTGCACGGGTTATGTCGAATAGAGTACAGGTGAAAGTCGGCTATGTTAGAGGATGAAGTTGTTTAGGGCTCGGGACAAAGTCGGGTAGGGTACGTGGTAAAGTCGGCTAGAATACATCTTAAATTCGGTTAGAATACGGGATAAAGTCGGTTGGGGTACGGGATTAGGTCAGCTAGAGTACGTGTAAATTCGGCTAGAGTACGGGGTATAGGCGGTACTCGTACCGCGTGAAGTCGACTGTGGTACGTGGTAGAGTTAGCTGAATTACAGTGTAAAGTCATCTAGATTACCAGGTAAAGTCGATTAGGGCACAGGGTAAATTCGGCTAAGATGCGAGGTAGAAAATATGGGCTATGATACGTTTAAAAAGTGTTGGCCCACAGTGCAATTGATATTAATTAAATAACTGCCTTGCCATGGGTAAAAGTAACGACAATTATATACAATCTTTTTACAATTTTCACAATGTTTTAAAATTTCACAATTTCTAACTAGGAGTACTATGAAAAAAGCCTACAAATATACAAAATTTTTAATCTTCAAATATATTTATCGAGTAATTATATTTTGTCCAATTTTATACCATTTTTACAGGTTTTACAATTTTGCAATTTCAAGCTACGAATTCTGCGAACAAAATTACAACTCTACAACTTTTATAACATGTAAATTTTTGAAAAATTAAGTCTCAATGAGGAAACTTTGTTCACTACTGGTTGTTGTTATTGGATTGCATTAACCCGATGAAGCCCTACATAAAGTTTCAGCCCGGGGCTACGAAACTCTAAAAAGTGAATATTGTTCGTAATAGTTTTTTGTCGGTGGACTGACAATTTTTGATCTACTGAGTCTGAACTAAATTGGTTATAATTTTTAACAAAATACCATAAAAACTTATTTTTCTTAATAGAATGCTTTACATTCTACAAGGAGTGAGTTTCACCAAGCTTTTAGTGTCACAGAAAGCTCTTCTCATTACAGGGTGCAAAAAAATGAAATTTGTTCGAAGCGATCCATCCTTTCAACCCCCACTCTTTGTACTCACCGCACTTTCGTTCGGTTTCTTTTTGTTTTTGCTCGACAAGTTTGCCATGCAGGCATAAAAGGCATAAAGGGAATAAAAGCCTGAAACAACATTTACCAATTTTTCCCCAAAGGCCGTGTACTGGGAATTAATTAGATTTCCTTTTTCTCTTCGAGGTCCGGCACGTCGACTCCTCTCTTTCTCTTGACCGGCGACCAGCTCGCTTGACCCTTTCGATTCTCTTTTGATCCCTTATTTTTAATTATTTCTGCAAACCACCCGTTTACTCGTAAGCCTCGAGGCTGCCTCGAAACGGGCAGTGAAATCAAAATACGGAGTTTAATTTCTCTCACGAAAATCGGTCGCCACTCTTCAATTTACACTCGAGATAAAACGCCCGCTAAAGTGGGAAATTCGAAACGGATGATTCGTCAAATCCAGACAAAGCAAACAGCTTCCTTTCAAATTGTGAAACGTAGAGTTTTCTGATTCCAGTTTTTTTCACCGACTTTTTCGCTTCAAAGTCTTTTGCAAACATGTGCGAGAAAAAGAATTCATCGATTTTTTAGACTCTTAAAAATTTTTGTGCAAATCTCCATTTTTGAGTCAATATTTCTGTTGCCTACATTACCGGCAGCTTGAGAAATGGATTTAATGAAATTTATCATAGTTTCCTAAACCTTAATGGAATTTTGCAGAATTTCATAACATGCAATAGAATGTGACAGAAATTAATGCGGCTTGATAAAATTCAATAGAATTTGTGAGCATTCAATAGCACTTGACAGAATTTAATAGGATTCTGCTTTCATGAAAATTACCAAAGTTCAATCGCAATTGACAGAATGTAGTAGAATTTTACATAATTTGCAAACTATAAGTTACAAAATTCAATAGCGCTCATACAATTTAATACAATTGTCCATAATGCTGCAGAATTTGAAAGAATTCAAAGGCCTTTCACAGAATTCAATAGCATTTTCTGAAATTCAGTTGAAATTTACAAAATTTCATACGAATTTTTAGAATTCATTACAATTTATGAAATTCAATAGGATTAGTCAGAATTAAATAAAATATTAGAAAATTTACTGAAACTGGTTAGGATTTACTATAAGTCTCTATAATTTAATGCAATTTCATAACACTCAAAAGAATGTAACAGATTTCAATAGCGCTTGATGGAATTTCTCCAAATTTCCAACATTCAGTCAGAATCGACAGAAATCAGTAAAATTATTAAAAATTCGATCAATGAAATAAAAATTACAGAATTCAGTAGTGTTATACAAAATTCAATGGAAAATATTCCATCATATTCACTCTTTATTTTGTTAAAGAGGATTTTTTAATATTGAATTGATTCAATTCAATCATTTCCAATCATTCTTTTGAAAGTTGCAGAATTCAATAATATTATACAAAATCCACTAGAGTTTTTAGAGTTCAATAGCGTTTTGTTCAATTCAATAAACTTTACCAAAATTCAGTATTAACAGTTCCTTACAAAATTCAATAGTTCTTACTGACACTCAGTAAAACTAAATTTCAAAAAATGAAATCGAAATTACTAGTATTTAATACAAATTTGTAAAATTCAGGAGATCTTGAGAGAATTTAGTCAAAATTACTATACTTCAATCAAAATTTGACAGAATTCAATGAAAATCAACTTCATCGAATCAAAATTTCGATTATTCGATCCAATATAATCAAATTCTGTGGTGTTTGATAGAATAAGCCGGACTCAAAAGAATCCTATAGAAATAGTCTAAATACAATAAAATTTAAAAAAATAGAAAATTTAATGAACAATAAAAATTGATGAAATGAATTTATATAGATCTACACAGATTTGAATTACATATTTCAGAATTCAATATCAGTTTACAAAACTCTTCTTTACAGGCAACAATTAGATTTTGTAGAATTCAATAGAATTTTCCAGAAGTACAGCACTAATAATTTTTGGTCAAATTTAATATCATTTTAAATGTTTTAGAATTTAAAAAACTGTCGAATTTAACAGTACCTTCTAGCATTTCATAAAATTTCACGGATTTCAATGCAATTTTGAAGGATTCAATAGCGATTTCCAAATTGAATCAAGCTTAATTGAATTCACTTTGAATTAAACAAATTCGATCTCATTTTACAGGATTTAATAGAATATTACAGAATTCCGTAGAATTGAAAAGTATTCAATAGCGATTTGAAAAGTTTAATCAAGCTTACTGAAGTGCACGTAAAATTACCCAAATTCAAAAATATTTTAGGGTATATTGAATACAAATTCTTTCATTTTAAGAACATTGGACAAAATGGCATGTACAAAATTCAATTTTTCGGCAGAAAAAATCAAAATAATTTATATAAATTTAAACGTTTAAATTTGTAGTACAAAAAGTGATTTTTCAATACAGATTTCTCTCACCGACATTTACCGACATTTCAAATAATCGAGGGTTTGTGTGCGTGACAAATTTGAAAGCATTAAAGAAAAAATTATCGGGCAGTACGATGTTAATAAAAAATATAATGTGATACATGGAGAACAGTAAATACTTTATGACTAGCCGTAAAAATATGACCACCGCTAGACAGGATGATAAAAAAATGATTTTTTAGCTGCAAATACGACAAAAAAAGTAGATCATCTCCATTCTTCTCTGGATATAAGAAGGCAGTTACAGGATACGAGGTTGACCGCAGATCCATAAATCCGTTTGCTTTAGAAGTCAGATACTCTTTGTTCGATGAGTCGATCGATCGAACCACGAAAAATATTTTATGCCCCTCCGTTAACAGAACGTGAGGATCGTTTTCTATGAAACCACAAAAGACTCTTTCTTTCCTCCCTGAGAAAATAATATTGAAAAATCCTTTTCAAGAAAACAATAATTGTTTTGATTAATTTTAATTATTTTATTTTAAGTTAATAATTATTATATGAAAAAGTCTGTAAACTTCAGGTTGACGAGAAATGTAAGGTTATCTAAATACAATGCTAAATATGTACTCATAATCAATAAAACAGAGGTCTCCAACAATTTCAAATATGAAATTAAATTTTGTCAGTTCAACAAAAATAACATAAAATCGAAGTTATGAAATGTAGTTTAAAACATTTTTTAATCTAAGATATTAAAAAAGAAATTGCACATTCCTTTAAACATATAAAAGGCCCAATTTTTAAGAATACTTATCAATTATTAAAATTATTCAAATTAAAAACTACATTTTTAATATTCAAAGTAGCCTATACGGTTTCTACGCTAACCTCTGTTAAGAATTCAATATTTTAACCTTATAGCGATGAAATATTTTTCATTTATATAGATTTTGAAAAAATTATAATGTTTCAGCTCAAAAATTTTGGATAATAATTTTTAGAGGCCAAAGAGATTCTTTTTAGTTATACTTAAGGAGGTGTCTGAAAAACACACTTTTTTTATCTACTATTTAAATTAAATATCAAATTAATCAAATTAAGAAATCCAAAAGTTAGTAGTGATTTTAAGAAAAAGTCATTTTTCAAAAGATGTCTCATTTAATTTTAAGAAATTTATTTTAAAAAGTGCTGTCTTCTACAAACTCAACTGAAAATCTGAGAGTAATTTACCAGTTTTTTTTTTTGAAATTTTAAAATTATTCAAATTTGATTACACGACCTCGGATATTTCCATTACAATTTTGAATGAATAATGTCCGTTTACAATAATTTTGAATACCTCTTTTGTTAGGTAATTTTCAATTTCCATGATTCTTTAAATGCGGTAAATTTACGTCATCCTCTTATACACAAAAATTGATTTTTGATGTACTTAATGAGCAAAAATGTATAAACATCTATAAGAATATTCCATATTTTTGAATGCAGAATTTAAAAAATTTAACTTTTAAATTATTTTTAAGTGTATTTTCAAGTTAAAGTTTCATTCAAAAAAATGAATTTTCCACCAAGAAAGAAGCAAATTTTTAACCAAATGAATGAATGAATCTTAACTGAAATAGTTGAATTTTCAACCAAAAAGATGAACTTTCAACCAAAAAGATTAATTTTTACCAAAAAATAAGAATTTTCAAAAAAATACATACATTTTCAACTAAAAAAGATAAATTGTCAACAAAAAATTGAAATTTTTATCTTTGAATTGAAAAAAATTTATGTTCAACCGAAGAGAAGATTTTCCACGAAATTGATGGAATATTCAACTGGAACAGTTACATTTTCAGTTTTAAAAAATCCACAAAATGGTTAAAGTTTCAACTGGAATATTTAAATTTTCAGTAAAGAAAATGATCTTTCTGTCAATAAAAACAGGAATTTTCAAGAAAATAGCTTATTTTTCAACCAAGTAATTACATTATCAATACAAACAACAGGAATTCTGAACAAATTAACTGAAAAAGATTTTTCAATCAGGGGAGGAAAAAAATTGCAAACAAACTGTTGAATTTTAAGGCAAAAAGAATAATTTCTACCAAAGAGAACGAATTTTCAACAAAGTACATCAATTTTCAATCAAATAATTGAATTTTAAATAAAGTACGATCAGTTTCCATTCAAAAATATAATAGTTAAATTTTAATTCAAAGACATTCATTTCAAACAAAAAAAAACGAATTTTTAACAAAATAGTTAATCACAGTAATATAAAGCTACTTTTACAAATAAATAATTATGCTTATTCAATCTTATATTGCAATTTAAAACAAAATTGAGCGCGCTCTCAAAAAAAATCATGACATTAAAAAAATTCCCTGACAATTCCAGATTTTTACCGGTTTTCCAGGTAGTGTGACTCCCTATTATAAGGGAACAAAAACGAAACGTTTTAGTGTAAAGACGTGTTTTATTTCTAAAAATTGTTATTCTTGATCCACAAAATTAAATATCTTTTTCGAAATTTCTAAAAAAAAATCATGCGCCGACATGGTGCGCTTGTGTTACTTGTCCTATCTAGAAAAGTAGGTGGAACGAGATTGAATGGTCGGGGAACATAAGAGGCTAGCCCACGACATTTTCAAAAATTACTTTTTTGGCCTCTTGTATTGAGCGGTATGTCCTACGTATCGTACTTTTTTAAGCAAGTGGAAAAATTAAATTTTACTATTTTTAATCAAATAACAAAGTTCCCAAAGGGGGTATTCCAATGGGTATTTGGGATAAATACGTTTTTGCGCTTATTTGACATTAAAAACTACATACGAGAGTCAGAAGTTTGTCAACAAGTGACGTGCGTGAGTATTCCTCGTTTTTTCCCCGTTTGTACATAATCAATTATTGAAAATATCCACGAATTGCACTAAGGTTATTGTTACAGAGAGTTTTTGAAGCAGTTAAAAACAATCATTCCCCTAAGTCAAATACCCCTTGTGATAGCCCCAGGAAAACTTTAAGGGCCCACAGTTGGAGAAATATTACAAATATTGCTCTGAAATCTTGATATCTTGTATATTATACTATTTTTTCAGTTTTGTTGACACTAGAAAAAATTATACGGAAATAACAAATGATACAGTTTTTCCGTTCTCCTGAAAAATTTTCCAAGCGAGGGTTAGCCCCTTATGTTTTCCGACCATTCAATTATCGAAAATCTCGCACTCATTGTTTTTTTTACTACATAATTCGTTGCATACTGCGTGAATATTGCTTAAAGTGGCTTTTTTCCGTCGGTTGTTTTGAATTTTTTTGAATTTTGTAAATTGCCATTTCCAAATAAGAAATTTTAATTCTAACATTTTATTTTTTAAAGAGAAAATTGAAATTGTGAATGACGTTTTCATGGATCAATTTTTTATAGGACACAAGGTACGAAAAAAATGAGAAGACAAACGTCGCTCATCCAAAAAGGATCTACAAATATTTGTAATTATTCATATTGAGATAGGAAAAGTAGATTTTCTTTTAATCGTAAAAAATACAAATGAAAATAAAAAAATTAAATTTTTGGAAAAACGACATAACCTACGGATGAAAATGAAGAAACAAAAGTCGTGCAACCAAAAAGGTCTAAAAATTGGTTATAAACTTTTGTTAAAAAAATACATTTAAAATTAAAAAAATTACCTTCTTGAAAAAACGACACAAGCTACAATAACATTTTACTTGACAAAAATTTTGGCCTAAATTATATCTACAAATTTTTCTTGAACCACTTTACGCTAAGTTGCGTATTTTTGATTTATATCGTAAGAAAGAACATTGAAAATAACCCAAATTAAAATGATGAAAAAGCGACACAAGTTACGATATAATGTTTGATGAAAAAATTGTTTTTTTTTTAATAGGATGCGCACCTTTTTACATTCTCATCAATGATAAGGTACATCAAACTCTCGGTTTCAGTCCAGTGGGGGCGGGGGGGTGTCTTCAGTCCCGAATCGGGGGAATCAAAATGTAAACAACCGTTGGCCAGAGACGTTACGACAAACGTCGCAATCGTTCTTTCCCATTAGACAGCAGTTCTAGGAAGGCGGACACCGGGGGGGAATGAAACCGAAAGTTCGGTGTATTGGTTTTATGTGAAAAATGACTTTTGCAGATTTCACCAAATGTCGAGGTATAGAAGCCCCCTGAATCAGAAAAAATAGTTTTTACGTCGGTGACTGTCTGTCTGTTGCCATTTTCGTTGTTGTCGTTGTCGTCGTCTGTGAACACGATAACTTTCGGCAGAATTTCGGATTTTATTGCCCTTTGTCAGACTTCATGATTGTGTGAAAAGAAAGGACGAGTTCGTTACCCAGCCATTTTGGATCGAAATTCAAAAAGTTGAAGCATGTTCAAAAATTTTAAGACCATTTTTTCAAAATTTAAAAATTGTACGTACGGTTATTTGTAGTACTCAGTAAGCCAAACAATTTATCCTCATGACTTTTTTTGATAAAAAGAAAATTATTAGAGTTATGGCATTTACAAAATTTGAAAAATCAAACGAAAATGAAACTTTTAGGTCAAACAACGCACGATGTAAAAAAACTCACAAGGAGAAAAACGTTGCTCTTTGAAAGTCTTAAAAATTGTAGGAACAACTTTTTAAATTTTCTCGACAAAACGAAAAATCGAATTTTAAGCCATAAAACGCGAAATGCAGAAAAAGTTAATCAACTAAAATTATTGCTTATGACAAGACCTACAAATTATTTTGTTGAAAATTCGTCTGTTCGCGTTGAAAATTCAGTTGTTTTGTGGAAAATCAGTATTTTTTGGTTAACAGTTGACCTATTTTATGAAAGATTCATATTTTTTATTGCAAAATTGCGGAATCATCATTTGACTCAAATTTATCTTTTTAAATTGATAATTCAACTATTTATTTAAAAATTTGTGTAATTTGTTGAAAATTTGTCTTTTTTGGTAGAAAATTAATTTTCTTGGTTGAAAATTTGTCGTTTTGATTAATAATTCATGTTTGTAGGTTAAAAGTTAAACTATTAGGTTAAAAATTGAACTATTTTGTTAAAAATATAATTATTTTTTTGAAAATTCGACTTTCTGATTGAAAATTGAACTATTTTGTAGAAAATTCGTTTTTCTTTTTTTGAAACATCAACTGTGTAATTGTTCGTCGACAGAAAAGAATTATAGGGTTTCCAAAATGTAATTACATTTTTTTTAAAGTTGATAATATGAGGAAATTTGAAATATTTTCGATTGTAGCGTCTTTATTCTTCACCTTGATTAAATAAACAAGCATCAAAATAGCTTTTTTTTAAATATAAAATCAGATTTCGGGGGTGTATAAGAAATTGCGCAATTGACACTTTTTTTAGTTTCACTTGACCTACAATTTCTACTATGTTTCGTGGAAAATATTCTTGCACTATTAAAAATGGTACATAGGAAAAATGTGTTTTTTTTTTTCTTCAAGAAATGCTAGACATTCTGCGCAGAAAAGAAATTCTGCTAATCTTACAGGATTTTTATTTGGAATCGGGACAGCATAGATTTTCTGTGAAGATTACGGAATTTTCTGCAGAGTTTAGAGAGTTTTCAGTTATTTGATAAATTTACGTATATTTTTGGTAACATTTACTAAACTTTTGTGTAAAATTGACATCTCTAAATTGTAAAATCTAATCAAAAAGTCTGTCAATTTCACAAAAAGTCCAGTCCAAGCTCTCAATAAGACCGCTCCGAATAAGACCGCTTCCCTTAATCCTTGCTCGAGCTCGCCGAGGCGCTTCCCTCACTCTCACGCTGACTTCGAAATTCCAATCAGCCGGTCCCAATAGTGTCGCCGTAGAAATCGCAATTTTTATGGTTTTTGGGAGAATTTTTTCATATTATCCAAATATATCGAATATTTATTGTGATATTTTCATATTTTATAATATTTTTCGATATTATTATTATTATTATTATTATAACATTAGGCCGTTTCTCTTTCGGGGTAGGCGTGAATTGCTCGGTTGGAAAGTAGTGATGTGTGGATGGGCATATAGGTGAAGGGTAGATGGGTATATAGGTTTGAGCTACAGATATTTTAGATTTATCTAGAATTCTCGTGTTGCTTATTTAAATAACACGTTCATTCCGCAACACTGCTCCGACTCAGGCTGCTGATCAATCTCCCTAGCGATCACCCCACGTGGAGATCCTCACAAAATTGTCATGTGTGGCTCTCCACTTGGGCCCATTAGTATCCAAGGTCTTTGTTTCAGGCTTCATTCACTCTACTCACATTCTTTTTGGAATACCTTCAAATTATTGAAATCTATTAAAAATTCCATGGAATCTTTTAAAATTCCCTAAAATATTTAAAATCCTTTGGAATCCCTTAAAACTCTTTAAACCTCTTGATTTTTTTTTAAGTTTTCCCAATTCCCTGAAACCTGTACAATCTTTTGGAATACCTTCAAATTATTCAAATCTATTTAAAATTCCATGGAATCTTTTTAAATTCCCTAAAATACTTCAAATCCTTTGGAATCCTTTGAAACTCTTTAAAGCTCTTGAATTTTTTTTTGAAGTTTTCCAAATTCCCTAAAATATGTAAAATCCAAATTATTGAAATCTATTGAAAATTATTCCTTGGAATCTTTTGAAAATTTCCTAAAATATTTAAAATCCTTCGAAATCCCTTGAGACTTTTTAATGTTCACAAAAATTCCTTGGAACTTTCAAAAGTACCCTAAAATTTTTCAAATCCTATGTTCCCCTTCAAATTATTGAAATCTACTGAATTTCTTGAATTTCTGAATTCCTTGGAATCTATTGAAATTCGCTAAAATATTAAAATTCCTTTCAAATTCCTTGAAACTCTTTAAAGCTCTTGAAAATTACTTGAAATTCTTAAAAATACCCTAAAATCTTTGAAATCCCATGGAATACCTTCAAATTATTACAATCTATTAAAAATTCCCTGGAATCTTTTAAAATTCCCTAAAATATTTAGAATCCTTTGAAATCCCGTGAGACTCTTTGAAGCTCTTGAAATTTTTTTGGAATTTTTCCAAATTTCCTAAAATCTGTAAAATCCAAATTATTGAAATCTATTAAAAATTATTCCTTGAAATCTTTTGAAGATTTCCTAAAATTCTTAAAATCCTTTGAAATCCCTTGAAACTTTTTAATGTTCATTAAAATTCCTTGGAATTTTCAAAAGTACCCTAAAATTTTTCAAGTCCTTTGGAATCCCTTCAAATTATTGAACTCTATTAAAAATTCTTTGGGACCTCGTAAGATTCCCTAAAATATTGAAAATCCTTTGAAACCCCTTACAACTGTTTAATGTTCATTAAAATTCCTTAAAATTTTTAAAAATACCCTAAAATTTTTTTAATCATTTGAAATCCCTTGAAGCTTTATAAACCTCTTGAGAATTCCTTGGAATTTCTGAAAATACACTAAAAACTTTTGAATCACTTGGAATACCTTCAAATTTTTGAAAACTATTAAAAATTCCTTGAAATCTTTTTGAATTCTCTAAAATATTTAAAATCCTTTAAAATCCCTTGAAATTTTTTAAACCTCTTGAAAATTTTTTGGAATTTTTCCAAATTCCTTAAAATCTGTGAAATCCAAATTATTGAAATCTATTAAAAATTATTCCTTGAAATCTTTTGAAAATTTCCTAAAATACTTAAAATCCTTTGAAATACCTTGAAACTTTTTAATGTCCATTAAAATTCCTTGGAATTTTCAAAAGTACCCTAAAAATTTTCAAATCCTTTGGAATCCCTTAAAATTATGGAACTCTATTAAAAATTCTGTGGGATCTTTTAAGATTCCCTAAAATATTAAAAATCCTTTGAAATCCCTTAAAACAGTTTAAAGCTCTTTAAATCCCTTGGAATTTTAAATCTTCTTTTTTAATATTTCAAATCCTTTGAAATTTCTTCAAATTAATTAAATCTTTAAAAATTTGCTTGGACTATTGAACTTTTCATTTTTTTAAACTAACTATTGTGACCTTATCTTTAAAAAGTTATTTAAAAAAACAATGACCATAAGTAAATGAGTGTGGGGAAGTGAGGGGAGGGGAATTGGGTCTATTTAGGGGAAATGAGGGGAAGGGAAGTCCGGAAAATAAGGGGAGGAAAAGTAGGGGAAGTGAGGAGAGATGATAGAAGAGGAAGTAGGGGAAAGAATGTCGGAGAGTGAAGAGGAATTAGGGGAGGGAAAGTAAGTGAAGCAGGGAAAATAAGGAAGTAGGGAAAATGAGGAAGTAGGAAAAATGACGGGAAGTAGGGGAAATAAGGAGTGGGGGTGGAATGAGGAGGCGGAGGAATGAGGGGAGGGGCAATAGGGGAGAGGCAGTAGGGAAAACGAGGGCTGAGGAAGTAGAGGAAATGAGGGGACATTAGGGAGGGGTCCGTCCGTCGTATTTTTTTCAAAGTAAGGAAAGTGAGAGTAAATTAGGAGAGGGGGAGTAAACAAAGTGGGGAAAATGAGGGGGGAGTAAGGTAAGTAAGGTTGGGTGAGTAGGGCTAATGCGGGGAGGGGAAGTAGGGGAAATTAGGGGAAATTATGGAGGGGTCCGTCCGTCCGTCGTATTTTTTGAAAGGAGGAGAAGTGAGGAGAAATGAAGAGAGGGGGGTAGGGGAGGTAGTTTTGGATTTATTATTTCAGTGATATTGCTTTTTCCACGTGGGTACATGCAATCGGAGTTAATGAATGAAATAGCTCTAAAGCTATAGAATTCCGAGTACTTGCTTTTTCCAATGAGCAAAGTGCATCCCATTTCGCGAATTGCCAGCACGAGTGTAAAGTGTAAACGCATCCACAAAATTAATGTACTGGCGAAGTAGATACCGAGTGATTTAATAATAGTCCTTTACTGCTCATGGGCATTAGGGTTTAAAAGTTTTTTTGAATTTCAATTTTTTTTTGTGCATTTTTTGGGGTGGGGGGAGGGGCAGTTGAAGTAACGTTAGGAAGCAATAATAACTTGATAAGTTTGAAAATCATTTTCATATTATACTTTTAACCATCTTTCCCTTATTCCGCTCTTTACCCCTTTTTCAATAATTCCCCCCCCCCCCAGCACCCGTTTTTAAACAACTTTTCTCGTTTTTTTTTCACTTAAGAAATTAATTTTTTCGAACTATTTTCGGTTGAAAAGTCTAGTATTATATATTTAGTTCGGAATTGTTTAAAAATTATACTATTTTGTTAAAAATGTAATTATTTTGTTGAAATTCAACTTTTTGTTAAAAATTAATTTTTTTGGTTAAAGATTCATCTCATTGGTTAGCAATTAAACTATTCCGTTTTCAGAAAATTAATCCTATTCTTGGTTAAATAATATTGATCCCTTTTTTTTTGAGAATTAAGTTTTTTAACTGAAAATATAACTATTCCATTTTTTGCTAAAAATTGATATTTTTAATTAAAAATTGATCTTTTCTAGTTCAAAATTAAACTACTGAGCCGAAAATTCAAGTGTTTTGGGAAAATTTGTGTTTTTTGGTAAAAATTAATATTCTTGGTTGAAAATTTATCCATTTGGTTAAAAATGCAACGGTTCGGTTGAAAATTTAGCTAACAAAATGTAAAACTTAACTACTTTTCAAAAAATTCATCTTTAGGTTTGTTAAAATTTCAGCATTTTATTGGAAAATTCATATTTTTGGGTTGAAAATTGAATTGTTTTGTAGAAAAATCGTATTTTTGGCTTGAAAATTCCAAAACTTGGTGGAAAAGTAAATTACGTTATTGAAAATTAACTTTTTTGTTGAAAATCCAACCATTTGTTTAAAAAATATTTTTTTAATGAAAATTTAACTATTTCGAAGAAATTTAACTTTTTTATTGAAAAATTATATTTCCTGGTTTGAAAATTTAACTGTTTAGTAGATAATTCGTCTTTTTGGCTTCAACAATCAACAATTTTGTTGAAAATTGATACATTTTGTTGAAAATTCGTTTTTTGGTAGAAAATAGTGGTGGTGGTGAAGTAGTGGTAGTGAAGTAGTGGTGGTGAAGTATTGGTGGTGAAGTAGTGGTGGTGAAGTATTGGTGGTGAAGTAGTGGTGGTGAAGTAGTGGTAGTGAATTAGTGGTAGAGAAGTAGTGTTAGTGAAGTAGTAGTGGTGAAGTAGTGGTGGTGAAGTAGTGGTGGTGAAGTAGTGGTGGTGAAGTAGTGGTGGTGTAGTAGTGGTGGTGAAGTAGTGGTGGCGAAGTATGGAAAGGGAGGCGAAATTAAGGGAGAAGCAAAATGTGCAGTCAGGTTAAAGAAGGGGAGAGCAAGTAGGAGAACTTAAGGGAAATAAGGGGTGAAGAAATAGAGTAAGTGAAGGAAGATGATTAGAAATGAGGACTGGTGAAGGGAAGTTGAGGAAATTGAGTGTTAGCTTGGGATGCAAGGAGAGGAGATAGAAGTGGAGGAAGAAGCTGAGAAAGGAGCAAGTAGGTGAAATTAAGGGAAATAAGGGGTGAAGAAGTAGAAGTAGAAGTGATGGAAAATTATGAAAGGAAAGTAGAGGAAGTGAACGTGAGGAGAAATGATTAAAAATGAGGGCTAGGGAAGGAAAGTTGTGGAAGTACAGTGTTAGCTTGAGAAGCAAGAAGAGGGGATAGGAGCGGAGAAAGAAGCTGAGGAGGGGGGCAAAGGGTGAACTGAGTGGAGGGGTAAAGAGGGGAATGTAGGAAGGTGGGAAATGTAGGAAGAGGGGGGAAGTATAGGAGTAATTTTTTTTTACGAATTCTGCTAAGTTTAGAGTGATGAGAGTGTATGTAGAGAACACATATTTTGATTTTATGGGATTTCGTATCAAGTTTTAATAGATAATATATTTGACTGCAGTTGCCCTAGAGGATGCTTTTCGAAGTAGGTCGTGAAAATAGGTTGTATAAGGTTACAGGGTTGAGGTTGTTACTGCAGTCGTTACTTCTTAGGAAGCGAGACATAATAAATCGAGCTAAATCCACCCTCGTAAAAAAGTGCGAAGACACCCACTCTATATCACCCCCCCCCTCCCACCCTCCTACCATTGAGAACAAAGTAGATACCGCTTGGCTGGATAAGGTAGGAAAATTTTCCAGGAACCTTCCTTGACATTTTGGAAGAAAAAAGAACAAAAAAAAAACATTTTTTCAACAAAATGGATAAGTTTTTAACCAAATTGTCGAATTTTTACCAACAAAATATGAATTTTAAACCAAAAATGGAATAGCTGAATTCGGAAAACTAAAAGATGAATTTTTAATGAAAAAGATTATTTTTCTACCAGATACATGAATTTTCCGCCAAATAGCTGAGTTTTCAACTTAAAAAGATCAATTTTAAGGCAAATAATATTATATATACCAAAAAATCGAATTTTCAACAAAATAAGAAAAACCTTTACCAAAAAAGATTAAATTTAAATAAAAAATTGAATAGTTACATTTTTAGCTAAAACAATTAATCAATAAAAAAAATATATGAATTCTCGACGAAAAATGTAATAGTTGATATTTTAAACAAAAAAGATTTTTATTTCAAGTTAAAGACAGTTGAATTCAACCAAAATAGACGAATTATCAACAAAATAGTTGAATTTTGTAAATTTTCTACCAAAAAGATGAATTATCAACCAAAATTGAAGTAAAAAATTTTATTTTCCACCAAAAATAAACGAAATTTCAACAAACAAACAACAAAATTTCCCAACGAAAAAGATATCTTTCCATGAAACAGTTAAACTTTTACAAAATAATTTAGAAAATTACCAAAAAAGATCAAATTTAAATAAAAAATAGATCAGTTAAATTTTAAGCTAAAACAATTAATCAATCAAAAAATATGAATTCTCCAAGAAAAATTTTATAGTTAATATTTCCAACAAAAAAAGGATTTAAATTTTAAATCAAAAACACTTGAATTTATCTGAAAAAGATGAATTTTCAAAAAAATATTTGAATTTTTAATTGAAAAGGATAAATTTTCAACAAAAAAGTTCAAAAAGTTAATTTCTAACAAAATATTTAAATTTTCAACCCAAAGAAATTAATTTTTTTGAACCCAAAAATATGAATTTTCCAAAAAAAAGTTAATTTTCAACCAAAAATGATCAATTTCCAATGAAAAGTGAAATAATTAAATTTTTAGCTGAAAAATTATTTTTTAATTACAAAAAATCAATTGTTAACAAAGTTAAATTTGGAAGGAAAGAAATGAATATTCTACAAAAAAACTATTTTTTTAAACAAAATAGTTCAACTTACGAAAAATTATTTTCATTTACAACTAAAAATATTAATTTTCTACCAAAAAAGATGAATTTTTAACAATAATAATGAATCTTCAATTAAAAAAAAAGACTGAAATTAAAAATAATCGATGAACTTTGAACCAACTGGGGAGACCACCCTACCGTAGATAATGTACCTACAGTAGATAATCAATAATTGCAAGCACACAAATCCTCAAAAAAATTATTTTTAATTTTAATTTACTAACACATATATAGTCACCTAACTATTAATTATATTAAATTAATTATTACACATATATTAGAATTTTGAATTAATGATTATCTATCGTAGGTTCATTATCTATTGTAGGTATCCTAGTTCAATTATAAAACAAACAAAAAAATTAGTTTTTAAACTAATTGTTTAATTTTTAAACCAAATAGACCAATTTTTAACTAGAAAATTTGAATTTTCAACAAGGAAGTTAATTTTCCTTTGGATAATTGAATTTTCTATCAAAATGGTTGAACCTTCAACTCAAAAACTGAATTATCGACCAAGAAGATCAATTTTCCAACAAAAAGGCGTATTTTCAATCAAATAAATAAATTTTCAATAAAATAGTTAAATTTCAAACTAAAAATGAAATATTTAAATTCTCAGCTAAGGAAATTAATTTTCAGCCCGGAAATTGAGGAATTTTTAAAAAAATATTTAAATTCGAACTATCTCTTGGTGTCGGTAACGAAGAAACTGACTTTACTAACATTAAGTGAAAACCTCCCACGCGGCACGACTAAACCCAAAAACTGAATTATCGACCAAGAAGATCAATTTTCCACCAAAAAGACGTACTTTCAATTGAATAAATAAATTTTCAATAAAGTAGTTAAATTTTAAACTAAAAATGGAATACTTCAACTTTCAGTTAACAAAATTAATTTTCAGCCCAGAAATTAAGGAATTTTTAAGAAAATATTTAAATTAGATTTATCTCTTGGTGTCGATAACGAAGAAAACGACTTTACTAAAATGGCGTGAAGAGCTTCGACGCGGCACGATTAAACCCAAAAACTGTATTACCGACCAAAAAGATCAATTTTCAATTTTTTTTTCAATAAAATAGTTAAACTTGAAACCAAAAAATGGAATATTTAAATTTTCAGTAAACAAAATTAATTTTCAGCCTGGAAATAAGGGAATTTTTAAGAAAATATTTAAATTCGTTTTATCTCTTGGTGTCGATAACGAAAAAAAAGACTTTACTAACATGGCGTGAAGAGCTTCGACGCGGCACGATTCAACCCAAAAACTGAATTATCGACCAAGAAGATCAATTTTCAATTTTTCTTCAATAAAATAGTTAAACTTGAAACCAAAAAATGGAATATTTAAATTTTCAGTTAGCAAAATTAATTTTCAGCCTGGAAATTGAGGAATTTTTAAGGAAATATTTAAATTCGATTTATCTCTTGGTGTCGATAAAGAAGAAAGTGACTTTACTAACCTGGAGTGAAGAACGCAACCACGCGGCACGATGGGGTAGCTCGTTGGGGGTGGTGTCGGGCGCAGTTCATTTCTGTGGGGTGGATAACCCTGAGAGTGGGTTAGTGAGTCTCGAAGAGTTCCCGGCAGATGGCGCAACGGTTGTATCTGCTCGCTGTAACATCAAGGAAAATTCGAGAGTTTAGTACCTTCACCCGCCTCAACGTGGCGCCACTTAAACGACCATATGAAGAGAATATTTTTTTTCAATATCTAAACAAATTATTAGTTAAACATGTATTGTTAAATTTTCAACAAAATAAATGGACTTTTTACCAAATAGTTGAATTCTCGAACAAATAAAAATTAATTAATTAACTAACTTTCTACCAAAAATGAAATTGTTAAATTTTAAGTAAAAAATTAATTTTTAAGAAAAAAACCTTTTGAACCAAGGAGATATGATTTAATTATTTTTTTAATTTCAATTTTTTTAACCAAATAGTTAAACTTTTAACTAAACAAGATCAATTTTCTACAAAAAATGAAATAGTTCAGTTTTAAGTTGAAAAATTCATTTTTAAGAAAAAAAATTACAACAAAGTTGTTTAATTTTAAACTGAAGAAGAAAAATTTTCAACCAAAAATGACATAGTTAAATTTTCAGTTGAAAACTTAATTTTCAATTTAAAAAAAAATCAATTTTTAACAAAATAATTTTATTTTCAACTAACAATTGAATTTTTATCCAAGTAGTTCAACTTTCGAACAAGCAGTTAAATTTTTAACAAAAAAACCTAAATTTGCCTTAAAAATTGGAATAGTTTAATTCTCAGTCAAAAAATGAATTTTTAATCAAAAAAATAAATTCTCAAGAAAATAGTTACATTTTTAACCAAAAAAAAAATCATTTTTAACAAATTAGTTAAACTTTCAACCCGTTAGATAAATTTTCAACAAGAAAAAAAGGAATTTTCAACCCAAAATGGAACTACTAAATTTACAATTAAAAAAATTAATTGTTTACCAGAAAAAAAAAGAATTTTCAACTAAAATTATGAATCTCTAACTGGAGTATTTAAATTTTCAGTTAAAAAAATTAATGTTCAACCAAAAAAAAGAAAAAAAAACGAATTTTCAAGAAAACAGTTAAATTTTCAACTAAAAACAAAAATCTTCAACCGGAAAAGGGAATTTTTAAGAAAGTAGTTTAACTTTCCACAAAGTAGATAAATTTTCAACTAAAGAAGATAAATTTTCAACTAAAAATGAAATAGTTAAATTTTCAGTAAAAAAAAAAAATAATTTTCATCACAAAAATTTTGTTTCTACAATATAGTTGAATTTTCAACCCAAAAAGATTAATTGTCAGAACAAAATAAAAATTAATTTTTAACCAAGTTGCCTAATTCCCTTCAAAATAGATTAATTTTTTACTAAATAGTTGAATTTTCATTTTCAACCAAAATCATGAATTTTCAAAGAGAGAAAATAAATTTTCTTCCGACAAAGAAATTTTTTTAACAAAATACATAAATTTTCAATTTAAAAAGATCAATTTTTAACCTAAATAAATTACTTTGAATTCTAAATGCAAATTTCTACCTTATCGACGACGAGAATATTCTAGACCGAAAGTGGTTCGTGTCTGTGCTAAGTTTCTAGAATGTTCTAGAAACTTAGCACGGACACGAACCACTTCAACAGTTAAAAAAACTGTAAAAATTAATATTTTTTAGTTGAAAATTAAACTGCTTCGTTGAAAGTTAATCTTCTTCGTTAAAAATTAATTTTTTTGTTGTAAAATTTCACTATTTTACTTAAAAATTCACAACAACTCGTTTCAATTCACCTGACCCTAAAGCCAACAACTTACATCAACAATTTCCACACAATAATTTTGCTAATTGAAAATTGAAGTATTCAATTTTTGTTTGAAAATTTACCATTTTTTAGTTGAAAATTAAACTATTTTGTTGAAAAATCATCAGTTTAGTTAAAAATTCAAAATGTTGGTTGAAGATTCGTCTTTTTGGTATAAAATTAATCTTCATGATATTAAAATCATCTTTTTGGTTAAACTCAACAGTTTTTAATTTAAAATTAAAATATTTTTTTGGTTGAAATATCGACTGTTTTTATTTAATCAAATAATATATTTTTTGTTGAGAATTCATTTTTTTTTTTAATTTTACTATTTGGTTGCAAGTTGAGCTGCTTCTTTCGAAATTTAACGATTTTGTTGAAAATTCTTCTTTAAAAAAAAACTTTTTGTTTGTAATACAAATTCCTATCTTACCGACGCCGAGAAAATTCTACAACTAAAGTGGTTCGTGGCCATGCTAAGTTTCTAGAATGTTCTAGAAACTTAGGACGGACTCGAACCACTTCACTTTATCTTGTAAATAAAAAACTGAAAATTCATATTTTTTAGTTGCAAAATAAACTACTTCGTTGAAAGTTGATCTTCTTTGTTGAAAATTAATTTTGTTGCTGTAAAATTTCACTATTTCAGTTTAAAATTCACTTTTTTGGTGAAAATTCAACCTTTTGTTTGAAATACAAATTCCTACCTTACCGACGACGAGAACATTCTACAACTGAAGTGGTTCGTGTCCGTTCTATGTTTCTAGAATGTTCTGGAAACTTAGCACTGACACGAACAACTTCAACTGCAAAAAAAACTAAAAATTCATATTTTTTGGTTGAAAATTTCCTTTTTTTAGTTGAAAATTGAACTATTTTGTTGAAAAATCATCAGTTTAGTTAAAAATTCAAAATTTTGCTTGAATATTCGTCTTTTTGGTATAAAATTAATCTTCATGATATTAAAATCATCTTTTTGGTTAAACTCAACAGTTTTTGATTTAAAAATAAAATCTTTTTTGGTTGAGATATCAACTGTTTTCATTCAATCAAATAATAAATTTTTTGTTGAGAATTCATCTTTTTCATAAAAAATGTTACTATTTGGTTGCAAGTTGAGCTGCTTCGTTCGAAATTTAACTATTTTGTTGAAAATTCTTCTTTTTTTTAAATAACTTTTTGTTTGTAATACAAATATCTACCTCACCGACGCCGAGAACATTCTACAACTAAAGTGGTTCGTGTCCGTGCTAAGTTTCCAGAATATTCTAGAAACTTAGCACGGACACGAACCACTTCAACCGTATTACGAATGTTTTTGAGTTTAAAAAGTACATCAATATTTAATAAGCCAGGCATACGACTAATTTTCAATTTGTGTCATATTTATTATTTTACTTTTTTTCATCGTAAATGTATTTAGACTTATGCGAAACATTTGTTTTTTTATGTTTGTTGGAAAAATAAGTACAAAAAGAGTCTATAATTTAATTATGTTTGCAATGACTCAGCAAGGGTAAAGCAATTGAGGTATTTTTTTATCTTTCGATTGCCCAAATATGTACTCAGAAAGAACGTATGTCATTGATAAATTTCATAAGAATTATTAAAAATTTTGCACTGGATTTTGGAATTTTCCATACAATATACTAACTTTTAAAAATATAGTTAAATTTTCGACTAAAAAGATAAATGTTCAACCAGAGTTGAATTTTCAAATAAAAGAAACGAATTTTCCAAAAATATTTCAATTTTTAACAAAAAAAATTAATTTTGAACTGAAATGAAGAATCTTGAACAAAAAAATGACTTTAGAAATACTGTTTAATTTTCAAGCATAGAAATGAATTTTTACAAAAAATGTAGAATCTTCAAGAAAAAAAAAACTTTTTAACAAAAAAAGTTAATTTTTAACCAGAGTTAAATTTTCTACCAATACAGTTGAATTTAAAAAAAAAAGATAAATTAGAAAAAATGTTCAACCAAAAAAATTACTTTCACAAAATTGTTGAATTCTGTACAAAGTAGATTTTTTTTGAATAAAATATTTGAAGTTTCAAATAAAAATTGATTGTCAACCGAAAAACATTATTTTTCAATTAAAAACATTAATTTTTATATATTAACAAAATATATTAATTTTCTACCAAAATAGTTGAATTTTCAACCCAAAAAGACGAATTTTCAACAAATAATTTGAATTTTGAACAAAAACAAAAAAATTAATTTTTCTTAAAATTGTTGAATTTTCTATAAAGTAAATTAATTTTTCAGAAAATAGTTGAATTTGCAACAAAAATTATGGATTGTCAACGAAAAAGATTAATTTTCTACCAAAAAAGACGAATTTTGGAAACAAATGTCACATTTTGCTTAAAATTAGATTTCTTTTGTTAAAAATTGTATTTTTTTTAATTCCACTGTTTTTTATTTTAAATTAACATCTCTTTCTTTTTAAAATATCAATTTTTTTTTTTTTTCAAAATTACAGTTTTTTTTATCATCCATCATATTTTTTGTGAAGAATTCATCTTTTTTATATCTCTATGGATGAAAATGTTATCTATTTCGTTGAAAATTTATGTTTTTTTTTATTAAAAATTAAATTTTTAATGGAAAATTTTAGTATCCCATTTTTGGTTGAAAATTGTTTGTAGTTGAAAATTTGTTTTTGATGGTAGAAAATAAATCTTCTTGGATGAAAATTCATATTTTTTATTGAATCCAACTGAGTTTTATTTAAAATTACAATTTTTTTGTTTAAAATATCAACTGTTTTTAATTTAAATTTGTAATATTTGTTAGATGAAATATCAAATACTAAATTTTTTGTTAAGAATTCATCTTTTTTTCTTTAAAATTTTACTACTACATATGAGTATTTTCTTTTTAAAAAAAATTTTGTATTGCAACTATTTCATTTTTGGTTTTATAATTTATCTGTTTTAGTTAAAAACTTGAAACTTTTTTGTTGAAAATACTTTTTTGTTGTTCTTGAAAATTCAAGTTTTTGGTTTAAAATTCTTGTATTTTGTTTAAAATTCGTCTTTTTTATGAGAAAACTAATCTTCTTGTTTGAAAATTCATAAATTTGTTGAAAATTAAACTACTTCGTTGTAAGTTGAACTTCTGAGTTAATTTTTTTTTTTTTTTTTTGAATATTCACAATTTTAGTTGAAAATTCACCTCAATGGTGAAAATTAGATAATTATGTTCAAAAATTTAATTTTTTTGTGACAAATAATTTTGTAATTGAAAATTGAAGTATTCAACATTTTGGTTTGAAAATTCGCCTTTTTTGGCAGAAAATTAATATTCATGATTTTGAATTCACCTTTTTGGTTGAATTTTAATATTTTGTTGGAAACTCATTTTTTGTTTGAAAATTCAACTTTTTGGTTAAAATTTCTTGTATTTTTGTGAAAATTCGTCTTTTTTGGTAGAAAATTAATTATTGAAAATTCAAATTTTTTAGTTGAAAATAAAATTACTTCGTTGAAAGTTGATGTTCTTCGTTAAAAATTAATTTTGTTCTTGTAAATTTTCACTATTTTAGTTAACTATTCACTTTTTTGGTGAAAATTGAAAATTATGTTTGACATTTTTATTTTTTGTGAAAAATAATTTGGTAATTGAAAATTGAAGTATTCAATTTTTTGTTGAAAATTTCCCTTTTTTAGTTAAATATTAAACTATTTTGTTGACAAATCACCATTTTAGTTAAATGGTTAAAAATCCTGTTTTTTTGTAATTCAACTTTTTGTTTGGAATTTTTTATATTTTGTTGAAATTTTATATTTTTTGAAAATTAAACTACTTCGTTGAAAGTTGAACTTCTTTCTTGAAAATTCTTTTTTTTTGTTGTTGTAAATTTTCACTATTGTAGTTGAAAATTTACCTTTTTGGTGAAAATTGAACTATTTTGTTCAAAATTTGCTTTTTCATGAAAATTAATTTTGATAATTGAAAATCAAGTATTAATTATATCTTCATAAAAAAAAACTTTTTATAGAAACATATCAACATTCAACCAAGTAGTAAAATTAAAAAAAAAGATGAATTCTTAAAAAAAAAATGTAATATTTAATATTTCAAACAACAAATATTTAAAATTTAAATTAAAAACAGATGATATTTTTACCAAAAAATTGTAATTTTGAATAAAAAAAAAAAAAAAAAAAAAAGTTAACTTTAACAAAAAATATGATTTTTCAAACAAGAAGATTTATTTTCTACCTAAAAAGACGAATTTTCGATTACAACCAATTTTCAACCAAGAATTGGATACTACAATTTTCCATTAAAAAAGATAATTTTTAACAAAAAAAAAAAAAAACATAAATTTTCAACGAAATAGTTAACATTCTCATCCATAGAGATATAAAAAAGAATAATTCTTCACAAAAATTATGATAGATGATATTTAAAAAAATGTATAATTTTAAACAAAAAAGATGTTAATTTTAAATAAGAAACAGTAGAATTTAATGAAAAAATATCAATTAAAAAAAAAATCTAATTTTAGCAAAATATTACATTTGTTTCTAAAATTCGTCTTTTTTGGTAGAAAATTAATCTTCTTCGTTGAAGATTTATGATTTTTGTTGTAAATTCAACTATTTCCTGAAAAATTAATTTACTTTGTACAAAATTCAACAGTTTTGGGAAAAAGTAATCTTTTTTTTTCTTCAAAATTCGTATTTTTGGGTTGGAAATTCAACTATTTTGGTAGAAAATTATTATATATTTTGTTGAAAATTCCACATTGTTGTTGAAAATTCATCTTTTTTGGTAGAAAATTAATCTTCATGGATTTAAATTTATATCTTTGGTTAAAAATTCAGCTACTAAGTGAAAGGTTGAATTACTTGGCTAAAAAATCATTCTTTTGATTGAAGATTCATCATTTTAGTATAAAATAATTCAACTATTTTGTAGAAAATTAGTTTTTTTGTTGTTAAAAATTAATTTTATGAATTGAAAAATTAACTATTCCATTTTCGGATAATTTAAAATGACTGATTAATGTTCAATGTTATTATATTAATTATTACGCGTAAAGGAGTAATACGCGTGAAGGAGTAAAACGCGTGAAGGAGTAATACGCACGAAGGAGTAATACGCGTGAAGAAGTAAAACGCATGCAGGAGTAATACGCATGCAGGAGTAATACGCATAAAGAAGTAAAACGCATGCGGGAGTAATACGCATAAAGAAGTAATACGCATAAAGAAGTAATACGCGTGAAGGATTATTACGCGTGAAGGAGTAATACGCGTGAAGGAGTAATACGTGTGAAGGAGTAATACGCGTGAAGGCGCAATACGCGTGAAAGAGTAATACGCGTGCAAGAGTATTATGCGCGAAGGAGTATTACGCATAAAGGAGTAATACGCGTGAAGGAGTAATACGCGTGAAGGAGTAACACGCGTGAAGGAGTAACACGCACGAAGGAGTAATACGAGTGAAAGAGTAATACGCGTGAAAATGTAAAAAAATATTCAAAAATTCCATTAATTAAATTTATTCAAATTTAGAGTGTAGACTATTTTTGAACAATTAATAAAAACCATCCATTTAGAGAGTAATTAGAAAGAAAAAAAATTTAAAAAATACTTTATAACAAATCCTCTTTTAAACACAGACTGCGTTTCCTAATTAGGCGAAATCGTGTTTAGCCCCTACATAGGAAGGGTGGATTCACCTGTTGGTAATTACGCCTGGAACCATCGTAACTTCCGGTTTATCGTCGCAGCTGTATAATGGCCTTAACTAAACGAGTAACGGAATTTCCAAAGTAAACAAAAAAAAATTTCACACGTCCGATCCTAATGTTGAAGCATGGGTAAATAAGGTGTGGATAACAGCGATAAGGATCTCAATTCTTTAGAGTTTAGAGGAATCCACCGGAAGTGATAACAAGGAACCTGCAGATTTTTTAATAAAATCGGCAAATAAGAGAGAAAAACATCTTTTTAAATAATATTAATTTGGGTACCATATTTCTAAGATTTCAGGTAGAAAATATTGAATTTTCAACAAAATAGTTAAATTTTCAACTGTAAAATATTAATTTTCAACAAAAAGGGAATATTTAAATTTTCATTTGAAAAACATTAATTTTCGACAAAAAACAAATTTTCAATAAAATAGTAAAAATTTTAAGAAGAGATGAAATTTCAATAAAATACAAAAAATTTCAACAGAACAGTTGAATTTTCGTCTAGAAAAGATGAATTTTCAACCAAAATGGACTAATTACATATTTATTTGAAGAAATTAATTCTCAATAAAAAAAAAGAATTTTCAACAAACTAGTTAAATTGTTTACCAAGGTGATGAATTTTCAACTAAAATTATACATTTTCAGGGGGGAAAAATTACTTTCTAACGAAATACATAAATTAAATAATAATTGTCTACCAAAAAGATGAATATTCAAAAAATACATGAATTTACAACCAAATAGTTGAATTTTTAATACAAAATATTAATTTTCAACAAAAAAATTGAATAATTAAATTTTCACGTAAAAACATTAGTTTTGAGCAAAAAAGATAACAACTAATTTGCAATTAAATAGTCAACTTTTTAACCAAAATAGATGAAATTTAAAAAAAATACCTGAATTTTCAAGACAATAATTAAATTTTTAACCAAAAATAGAATAGTTACACTTTTAGTTAAAGAAATTAATTCTAAAAAAAAAGCGAATGTTCAACAAAACAGTTAAATTTTCAACTGTAAAATATTAATTTTCAACAAAAAATGGGATATTTGAATTTTCATTTGAAAACCATTAATTTTCAACAAAAAAAAAACAAATTTTCAATAAAATAGAAAAAACTTTAAGAAGAGATGAAATCTCAATAAAATACAAGAATTTTCAACCGAACAGTTGAATTTTCGTCTCGAAAAGATGAATTTTCAACCAAAAATGGAATAGTTACATTTTTAGTTAAGGAAATTAATTCTCAACAAAAAAAAACGAATATTCAACAAAATTAGTTAAATTTTTTACCAAAAAGATGAATTTTCAACTAAAATGATACATTTTCAGCGAAAAAAATAATTTCTCCACGAAATACATAAATTTGCAATCAAATAATTAAATTTTCAATGAAATAGCTGCCTTTACAACCAAATAGTTGAACTATGAAATAAAAAATACGAATTTTCAATAAAAGAGTTGACGTTTCTACCAAAAGACTTTTTCAGTCAAGAAAAAAAAATTAAGCTAAATTGTTGAATTTCCAACCAAACAGTAGAATTTTTTACCAAAAAAGTAAAATCCCCCCCCCCCCCCCAAAAAAAAAGAAAGATTAATTTTCTACCAAAAAGATGAAATTTCAATAAAATACAAGAATTTTCAACCAAACCGTTGAATTTTCAACTACAAAATATTAATTTTCAACAACTAAATTGAATAATCAAATTTTCATGTAAAAACATTAATTTTTAGCAAATTTCAAAAAAAAATACATGAATTTTCAACCCAATAATTGAATCTTCAACCAAAAATGAAATAGTTACATTTTCAGTTAAAGAAATTAATTCTCAACGAAAATAAAATAAATTTTCAACTAAAATAATGAATCTTCAGCAAAAAAATTAATTTTTAACAAAATAAATAAATTTTCAAGCAAACAGTTCAAACCAAACTTTCCCTCGTTATCGATATGATAATATAAATTAATAATATTAAATTGAAAAAGATTTTTACCTATTATTTTAAATTCAATATTATATTTCAATTTAAATAAAATATTAATAATTATTAATATTTAATTGCCTTTACAACCAAATAGTTAAACTTTCGAACCAAAAAGACCAATTTTCAATAAAAAAGGTGACTGTTCTTAAAAAAAGATTTTTCAATAAAATATTAAAACTTTTAACCAAATGCGATGAATCTTCAACAATAAAATAAATTTTTAAGAAAGTAGTTCAACTGTCAGTCAGGTAGTGGATTTTTCAACCAAAACGACGAATTTCCAACAAAAGAAATGAGTTTTCCATCAAAAAATATTTTTCACTCAAAAAAAAAAAAACGATTCAACCAAAATGTGAAGTTTTCAATCCAAAAAGATGAATTTTTTATAAAACAGTTGAATTTTCAACCCAAAATTATAAGTTTTAAGTCAGAAAAGTTAATTTTCAACAAGATAGTTAAATTTTTAACCAAGGAGATGAATCGTCAACACAAAAAATTGATTTTTTATTAAGAGGTTCAACTTTCAACCAAGTAGTTGAATTTTCAATAAAAAAGATTACTTTTTTACCAAAAGATGAATTTTCAATAAAAAATTACAAATTTCCTATCCAAACAGACGAATATCTATCCGAAAAATGAATTTTTAACGAAACAGTTGAATTTTCAACAACAACAAAATTATTTTTTTTTACCAAAGGATGAATTTTCAATCCAAGAGGACGAATTTTCTATCCAAACAAACAAATATTCAACAAAACAGTTGAATTTCAAAAAAAAAAATGAATAAAAACAAAGTTTTTTTTACCAAGGGATGAATTTTTAATCCAATGGGACGAATTTTCTATCCTAATAGACGAATTATCTATCCAAACAGACGAACTATCTATCCAAAAAATGAATTTTTAACCAAATCGTTGACTTTTCAAACAACAAAAAAAGTTTTTTTACCAAAGGATGAATTCTTAAATCAAGAGGACGAATTTTCTATTCTAATAGACGAATTATCTATCCAAATATACGAATTATCTATCCGAAAAATGAATTTTTAACGAAATCGTTGAATTTTCAATAATAATAAAAAAAAATTTTTACCAAAGGATGAATTTTTAATCCAAGAAGATGAATTTTCTATCCTAACAGACGAACTATCTATCCAAATATACGAATTATCTATCCAAAAAATGAAATTTTCAACGAAACCGTTGAATTTTCAATAAAAAAATATCAGTTTTTTTACCAAAGGAAGCATTTTTAATCCAAAAGGACGAATTTTCTATCCAAACAGACAAATTATCTATCCGAACAGACAAAACATCTATCCGAAAAATGAATTTTTAACGAAATCGTTGAATTTTCAATAAAAAAAAAGTTTTTTTTACCAAAGAATGAATTTTTAATCCAAGACGACGAATTTTTTACCCTAACATACGAATTATGTATCCAAATATACGAATTATCTATTAAAAAAATGAAATTTTATCGAAACCGTTGAATTTTCAATTTAAAAAATATGAGTTTTTTTTACCAAAGGAAGAATTTTCAATCCAAAATGACTTTAGAACAAAATAGTTCAATTTTTAACAGAATAATTCAATTCTCAACCAAAGGAAATGAATTCTGAAAAAAAATTATAGTAGACTTCAATTTAAAATAACTTACTTTCAACTAAAAAAGATGACTTTTCTACTAAAATATGAATTTTCAATCCAAAAAGACAAATTATCCATCCAAGAAATGATTATGAAAAACCGAGAAAAAGGGAAAGTTTTTTTGAAAAAAAAGGGGGGGGGGAGAATTCTCTAAAAAAGGGGAAAAGAGGGGAAAGTCTGAAGAACCTGTTTTTTTTAAATTACCTCAGTTTTTTCGATTATTTTTCCTTTGTAACTCATTTTGTATTAAAAAAAAAAAAATTACAGGTGAAACACCTGGAATTATGGGGGCGACAGTATCACTATTTCACCAGACATGCTCTGCTGGTAGGACTTCCGGTCCCACGACCTTGAAACAAAAAGACCGACAATCGGCCCACGTGTGTGTTTAGCCTTTTGTCAATAATCCCAATCCTAAAAATTATTCAAAATTAAAAAAAAAAACTATAAATTAACAACATCTTTAAATCCAGTCAATGCAGACAAATTTTAAAAACCCGGTTTAATTTTCCACCAAAGAGATAAATTTTCAAATAAAATGATGAATCTTCAAACAAAAAGAAAAAATCCTTTCAATGAACAAAATTTTAAAATCCAGACAAAGCAGACGAATTTTTAAAAACAATTTTAATTTTTCACCAAAGAGAGAAATTTTGAACTAAAAATGATAAATCTTCAAAAAAAAAATGTTTAACAGAGTAGATCTATTTTCCACTCAGAAGTTGAATTTTCCAACCAAAAATACGAATTTTCAACAAACGAATATTTTTTATCAGAGAAAGAAAATTTGTTTAACAAAATTATTCAACTTTTAAGCTAAAGGAAGAATTTTCTGTAAAACAGGTGAATTTTCAATCCAAAAATATTAATTTTCGACAAAAAATTGAATTTTGAACCAAACAGTTAAATTTTTAGTTAAAAAAATTAATTTCAAACCAAAACAAAAAAATAATTTTCAACAAAGTAGTTAAATTTTCAAGCAAAGAAATAAACATTCAACGACATTTTTTTTACAAAATGGTTTTTACCCAAATAGTTGAATTTTCAACAAAAAATTTTCAACAAAAAATGGAATAGATCAATTTTTAGTTAAAAATATTAATTTTCAAACAAAAAAAAATTAATTTTCAAAATACCTGAATTTTCAACCATAGATATGAGTGTTAAACTAAAATGACGGATGTTTATCCAAAACAAATTATTTTTTTAACAAAGAAAATATTAAACAATTTTAAATAGTTTATATTAAAGTCAAATTAAAAAGAAATCACTAATTTATGTTATTAATTAATTACACAATTAATTAATTATTGTTTTTGATTTAAATATGAAATATTTTGTGAAAAATGCAATTATTTTGTGAAAAACGTATCGATTTGGTTCAAAATTCATTTATTTTGTTAAAAATTCTTCTTTTATGATAAATAATTAATGTTCTTGCTTGAAATATTATCTTTTACGTTTGAATTTTTTATTTTTTTATTTTATTTTAACTAAAAAATGTAAATATTCTATGTTTGATTGCATCTTTTTACTTGAAAATATATCTATTTTGTTGAAAATGTGTTGTTTTCTTTTCGTTGAAAAATTAATTTTTCAAATTAATATATAACTATTCCATTTTTTGATGAAAATTTATCATTTCTAATCGAAAATTCAATTGTTTGGTTGAAAATTTATCTTTTTTAGTTTAAAATTGGTATATTTCGTGGATAATTAATTCATTTTTTTATAGAAAATAAATCTTATTGGTTGAAAATTAATTTTGTTGGTTAAAAATTAATGTTTTGGATTGAAAATTCAATTATTTGGTGTAAAATTAATTTACTTCGTACAAAATTCAATAATTTTGTTAAAGTCATTTTTTTTTTAATTTAAGTGTTTTCTTAAAATTCATCTTTTTGGACTAAACATTCAACTACTTTGGTAGAACATATAACAATTTGATTGACAATTAATATTTTGTGTTGAAAATTTATGTCTGGTTGAAAATTCATTTTTTAACTAAATATTTAACTATTTCAGTTGATAATTCATCCCTTTAGTTAAAAATTTAACTTTTTTGTTGAAAATTCGTCGTTTAGGGTTATAAATTCAACTAATTTGGTTTAAAATTCGAAAATTTGATTAAAAATTAACTTTTTTTGTTAAAAATTAATTTGTAACTGAATATTTAACTATTTCAGTTGAAAATTCATTTTTTTTAGTAAAAAATTTAACTTTTTTGTTGCAAATTCGTCATTATGGGTTAAAAATTCTACTACTTGATTAACAAATTACTGTTTTTGTTAACAATTCATGTATTTTGCTGTAATTAATTTTGAAATTGAATATTTAACTATTCCAGTTGAAAATTCACCTCTTTAGTTAAAAATTAATTTTTTTTTTTAAATTCGTCGTTTTGGGTTAAAAATTCAACTACTTTGGTAAAAAAATTAACTATTTGGTTGACAATTAATATTTTTTTTTGTAAATTCACCTCTTTGGTTACATATTTATTTTTTAACTCAATATTTAAATACTTCGGTTGAAAATTCATATCTTTAGTTAAAAATTTGACTTTTTGATGAAAATTCCTATTTTTGGGCTGAAAGTAGAACCACTTTGTTAAAAATTCAATTATTTGGTTGAAAATTTATGCATTTTGTTGCAAATTCGTTTTTTTTCGGTAGAAAATTATTCTAAAAAAATCAATAAAAAAATCATGCTTTTGGTTGAAAATTCAAATATTTTGTTGAAAATTAATCTAGTTTATGGAAAATTAAACAGTTTTGCTCATTTTTTTTGTTAAGTTTCATTTTAGTTGAAAATTCATCTCTTTGGTTGAAAATTTAAATATTTTTTTGACAATTATTTTTTTTTATACATTGAAAATTTATTAAAATAAAATTATTCTTCTTGGTCAAAAATTCATTTCTTTGGTTGAAAATGTACCGATTTTGTTGAAAATGGTTGATTTTTGGTTGAAAATTGATTTGTTAACCGAATATTCAACAATTCCAGTTAAAAATTTTACTACTTTGTTGCAAATGTTGTCTTTTTTTCAAGTAAATTTTTTAATAATTTTTTTTCAAGTAATACGCGTGAAGGAGTAATACGCATGAATGAGAATTACGCGTAAAGGATTAATACGCGTGAAGGAGTAACACGCCTCAAGGAGTATTACGCGGAAGGAGTAATACCCGTGAATGAGTATTACGTGTGAAGGAGTAATACGCCTGAATAAGTAATACGTGTGAAGGAGTAATACGAGTGAAGGAGTAATACGCGTGAAGGAGTAATACACCTGAAGAAGTAATACACATGAAGGAGTAATACGCGTGAATGAGTAATACGCATAAAGGAGTAATACGCATAAATGAGTAATACGCGTGAAGAAGTAATACGCATGAAGTGTGCAGAGTATTACGCGAGTGATTTCGCCCTCGGCAGTTTATGCCTCATTAGTAAGAAAATTTCAGATGCGTAGGAACACAAGTATAAATTCTAAATTTACAAAACGGGGTGTTGTTCTCCTCTGTTTTCTTTTCGTCCGAGATATTTAAAAGTGGATGGCATTCCTGAGGCCTCTTGGCCTCAGCTATGAGGAATGAAGATGACAATATGTACGTGGTGATATTTCGAAGTGGTAGCATCTGCCTCGGAGCCAATGCCCTGGACGTCTCGTTGGCTCAGCTGCTGATCGAAGTACTATACGACATAGTACTATATAGTATATACAATGTGCAATATATAGACACTATATATGCAACTCTATGTAGAATTTAGATTCTAGATGCTATACGACTATTCAGCCATAAGAGCCTGTCTGCAGTCTGTCTTCTCCTCACATATATACATTGGTATACATATATATATTGTGATACACACACACACACACATATATATATGTATATATATATTGGAACACATATATTGGAACACACATATATTGGTACACGCGGCTTGAGCACACTTGTCTTTTTGCATGTGTTGAAAATTATCTCTATATGTACACCCAACACGTACAAATCCTCCACACAAGGTGTATACAGAGGAGGCTTTGTGCACATGAATGGCACGCGACTTTTCACTTTTTTTTCTCCATTGTTTAGAAATGTGGAGGACTTGGTCAACTTGGTAGACACTTGTCTTTAAATTCAGTCAATTTTTCATTTTTATACCCGGACTCGGACTCACTTATGAGACCAAAAATAGTTGATAACAAAATAGTTTAATTTTCGACCAAGAAGATATATTTTCTACCGGAAAAGACGGATTTTCAACGAAGTAGTTTAATTTTCAACTAAAAAATATTATTTTTTAACTAAATAGTCGAATTTTGAACTAAAAAAGATCAAATCCTTTTAAAAATATGATGAATCTTCATCAGCAATACTTTAGGTCAAAAATTAATTTAGAAAAAAGACAGAATTTTCATCAAAATAGTTCAATTTTCAACCAACTAGTTAAATTTTCAACTAAAAAAAATCCATTATTAATCAAAAACATCAAAGTTGAATTTTCAGCTAAAAAAATTAATTTTAAATAAAAAAACACGAATTTAGAAAAAAAAGTGTTAAATTTTCAACCAAAGAGAAGAATTTTCAATTAAAATGAACATTTAAACAAAAAAAGAATTTATTTGTAACAAATTACTTAAACTTTCAACCAGGTAGTTGAATTCGGAAAAAACGCACTTTCAACAAAATAGTTTAATTTTCAGCCAAAGAGTTGAATTTTCAACTTAAACGAAGAATCTTCAAGAAAAAATTACATTATAACAAAAAATTTTATTTTTCAACAAAGTAAATTAATTCTAAACCAAAATATTTGAATTTTCAACTAAAAAAGATCAACTTTTAACCAAAAATGTAAAATTTAAATTTGCTACTATAAAATAAAATTTTAACAACAAAGAATAATTTCAACCACCAAAGAAAACGAATTTTCACCACTATACATGATTTTTCAACCAAATATTTGATTTTTCAACTAAAAAGATACATTTTTAACCAAAAATTTCAAAGTTAAATTTTCAACAAAAATTGACTTCAATACAAAAAACAAATGAATTTTCAACAAGAGGATTTATTTTCTACACAAAAAATACGAAAATACATGATTTTGTAACCAAGTAGTTGACTTTTTAACTTAAAAAGATCAATTTTTAATCAAAAATATAAAAGTTACGTTTTCAAGTAAAAAATAGTTTTTAAACAACAAAAAACGTATTTTCAACAAAATAGTTAAATTTGCAACCAAAGATAAAAATCTTCGACCAAAAAATATGCATTCTCAACAAAAAATCTAACAGTTGATATTTTCACCAAACAAATATTTTAATTTTCACCGAAAAAGTAGAATTTTCAAAGTAGTTAAATTTACAACTAAAAAAGATCAATTTTGAACCAGATAGTTGAATTGTCAATTAATTTTTCAATAAGAAAACGAATTTTCAACAATATAGTTAAATTTTCCATCAAAGAGATGGAATTTCCACTAAAATTATGAATATTCAACCGGAATAGTTATGCTTTCCCTTAACAATTAATTTTCAACCAAAGTGAATCTTCAACAAAAAAATTTTCTTTTTTTAATCAAAATTGTTTAATTTTCAAAAAAACTAGATAATTTACAATCAAATAATTGAATTTTCAACCAAAAGCATGCATTTTTGACCAAGAAGATTAATTTTCTACCGAAAAAGACGAATTTTCAAGAAAATACACGAATTTTCTACCAAATAATTACATTTTTAACAAAGAAGTTCAACCTTCAACCAAACAGATGAATTTTTAACCAAAGAAGTCGAATTAAAAAAAAATATAGATGAATTTTCAAAAAAAAGTTAATTGTCAATCAAATAGCTGCATTTTTAACTTAAGAGGTGAATTTTTAACTAAAATATTTAGATATTCAGTTAAAAAATAAATATTCAACCAAAGAGATGAATTTCCAACAAAAAATATTTCTTGCCAACCAAGTAGTTGAATTATTGACCATAGTAGTTGAATTTTTAACCCAAAATGACGAATCTTCAACAAAAAAGTTAAATTTTAACTAAAAAAGTGAATTTTCAACTGTAATAGTTAAATATTCGGTTACAAAATTAATTTTTGACAAAAAACTTAATTGTCAATCAAATGTTCGAATTTTAAACCAAATTAGTTGAATTTATAACCCAAAAAAACGAATTTTCAACAAAAAAGTTCAATTTTTTATTTAAATTTTTTGTTGAAAATTCGGATTGAACTTCTTGTTTGAAAGTTGAACTGCTTTGTTGAAAATGTATATTTTTTGCTTTAAGATTCATCATTTCAGTTGAAAATTAATTTCTTTGGTTGAAAACGGGCCTTTTTAGTTGAAAACTTAACTATTTTGTTGAAAAAAAAATTTTTAGTTGAAAATTCTCGTATTTTGTTGAAAATTCAACTATTTAATAGCGTACTCTCTAAATCTGAATGAAAAGAAAACTACTAATTGGTAGTGGTGTTCTTTTCAAGAAGATTTATTTTCTACTGAAAAAGTAGAATTTTCAACGAAGTAGTTGAATTTACAACTAAAAAACATCAATTCTCAACCAAATAGTTGAATTTTCAAACTAAAAAAGATAAATTTTCCACAAAAAATGGAATAGTTAAATTTGCCATATAAAAAATAAGAATTTTCAACAAAATAGTTCAATTCTCAACCGAAGGGATGCATTTTCAAAATGATTCATCAGCAATAGTTATACTTTCAGTTAAAAAATTAATTGTCAAAAGACAGAATTTTCAACAAAATAGTTACATTTTCAACTGCAATAGTTCAATATTCAGTTAAAAAATAAATTTTCAACCAAAAATCAACGATTTTCAACAAAATAGGTAGATTTTCAATCAAAGGGATGAATTTTGGACCCAGAAGAATAATTTTCTACCGTTAAAAAATTAATTTTCAATAAAAAAAAGAATTTTCAACAAAATGGTTCAATTTTCAACCAAAAAGATCAATTTTCCACTAAAATGATGAATATTCAACTGGAACAGTTATACTTTCTATTAGAAATTAATTTTTAACCAAAAATCGACGATTTTCAACAAAATAGCTTCAACAAACTTAAAAAAAGACTTTTTAACAAAAACGTTTAATTTTCAACAAACTAGATTTATTTTCAACCAAATAGTTAAATTTTCAACAAAAAGCATAAATTTTATGACGAATCTTAAAAATTATGAATCTTCGTCAGCAATAGTTATACTTTTAGTTAACAAAATTAACTTTCAACCAAAAATACGAATTTTCAACAAAATAGTTCAATTTTCAACCATAGTTGATTTTCCAACCAAAAAGACGAATTTTCAACAAAATACACGAATTTTTAAGAAAAAAAATTAATTGCTAATCAAATCTTTGAATTTTCAACCAAAGTCGTTGAATAATTAGCCCGAAAAGACGAATTTTCAACAATTAAGAAAAAATTAATTGGTCATAAAATCTTTGTATTTTTAACCAAGTAGTTGAATTTTCAATTAAAAAAGATAAATTTTCAGTCAAAGAGTTGAGTTTTCCACAAAAAAGGATAACATTTAAACCAAAAATGGAATAGTTATATTTTAAAATAAAAAAATTAATCTTTTGCCAAAAAAACTTATTTCCAACAAAATAGTTAAATTTTCATCTAAAAATGTTTATTTATTATAAATATAAATAATATTTTTAAACAGCTACTTGTCACCTATCATTTTCGAAGAAAAATTTCTAATCTTCTAACATAATATTTTAAAAGTGTTAAAAATGAACTTCAATATTTATTTAAATTCTATTGAAAACTCGAAATTCAATGATTTTTTTTTTTTTTTTTTGAAAATACAACAATTTTGTTAAAGTCATCTTTTTTGTTGAAACTTTATCTTAACCGAAAACTTATTTCAAGTTAAAAATGTATTTATTTTGTTAAACATTCGTCTTTATTGGTAGAAAACTAATCCTTTTGGTTAAAAATTTAACTATATTTTGAAAAAAATTATGTTGAAAATTCGGCTTTACAACTTGCTTTAATTAAAAATAATTTTTCTTTTTTTGCTGAAACATCACCTATTACATTTTTTGTTGAGAATTAATTTTTTTAGGTTGAAAATTCAACTCTTTCGTTGAATATTCGTTTTTTTTATTAAAAATTAATTTTCTTGAATGAAAATGTAATTACTCCATGTTTTGTTGATAATGCATCTTTTTAGATTCAAAATTCAACTATTTCGTTGAAAATTCATCTTTTTGGTTAAAAATTCAATTACTTGAAAATTGAACTTTTTTGTAGAAATATGTTTTGTTGGTTCACGATTTTTTTTTTATAAAATGTATTGTTTTTATTGACTGAAAAATCTTCCGTGATTAAAATATCAACTATTACATTTTTTGTTGAGAATTCATCTTTTATGGTTGAAAATTCAACTACTTGGTCGAAAGTTAAACTGCTGACTGATTATAAACTTTTTTTATCCATATTTACACAATACTATTATCTAATCCCATAATCATTAACTTATTCTCCAATTTTCATTCATGAGTATATGAATATTTAATAAAAATGAGCAGATAAAACGGTATGTACTTTTCAAGATTGTTGGTCTCAAAGCTGCCCATCTTTTAAAAAATGTAAGTATGCTTTGTACATTATTAACTTATTCATAATTTACGTTTTCTTTTGGCTTCTTCTTTGAAGCTGCATTGGTTCTATTGCACACTTTTTGTCATAAGTTTAATGAAGAAAATGCATACCAAAAAAGTAGCAGTATATATGTTAATGTTTGCAATTGTCACAGATTTAGAAACTGCACATGTTACTTAAAAATTGATCATATGCATATGCCTAATGCATATTGGAACTTCCTATTACTCTATACCATATATTAACTTGAAGCTATGCGCATGCCAAACTTATTCACAAATGTTTTCTTTTGGTTTCTTCTTCTAAGATGCATACTTTTTGTCATAAGTTTAATTATGGGAATGCATACCAGAAGAGTAGAAGAATTTACGTAAATGTTTGCAATGATTTAGAAACTGAACATGTTATACTTAAGAACTGATCATATACATCTGTCAATGCATATTGAAATCTTCATATTACTCTACCATATACATATATTACTCCATACCATATACATAACTTCAACAAACGTAAATTATGCACTATTAACAAGTTAAGAACTTTTTTTTTATAAATATTTACTCCACAGTCTACACTATATTATCTATTCCCATAATCATGATATTCTCCCATTTCCGCTCATGCATATATGAATATTAAACACATGAGCAGATAAAAATTTATGTACCTTTCAAGATTGTTGGTCTTAAAACTGACCATGTCTAAAAAAATCCGCGTATGTTTTGCACATATAACTAACTTATTCACAATTTATGTTTTCTTTTGGCTTTTTATGTTAAGTTGTATTACTTCTATAGCACACTTTTTTTATAAGTTTAATGAAGCAAATGTTACCTAAGAATTGATCATATACATCTGACAATACTTATTGAAACGAGTATTGAAATCTTCGTATTACTCTACCATAATCATAACTTCAAGGAACGTAAAACATGTACTAACTGGTTATGAACTTTTTTATCCGTATATTTACCCTATACTATTATCTATTCCCATAATTGTATGATCTTATTTTATAATTTTCTTTCATGAATACATGAATATTTGAAAAGAGAAAAATTCAAGTACCTTTCATGATTGTTGGTCTTAAAGCTGCCCATCTCTCTCAAAAAAAATTGCATTAGTTCTATTGCATACTTTTTGTCATAAGTTTAATAATCGAAATGCATACCCGAAGAGTAGAAGAATTTATGTAAATGTTTGCGCTGATTTAGAAACTGCACATATTACTTAAGAATTGATCATATACATCTGCCAATGCATACTGAAATCTTCATATTACCCTACTATGTACATAACTTCAACAAACGTAAATTATGCACTATTACCAGGTTATGAACTTTTCTTACTATTATCTATTCCCATAATCATATGATCTTATTCTCTAATTTTCATTCATGAATACATGAATATTTGAAAAGAGAAACATTTAAGTACCTTTCAAGATTGTTGGTCTTAAAGCTGACCATCTCTCAAAAGAAAAGTTGCATTAGTTCTATTGCATACTTGTCATAAGTTTAATGATGGAGCATATCAGAAGAGTAGAAGAATTTATGTAAATGTTTGCGCTGATTTAGAAACTGCACATATTACTTAAAAATTGATCATGTGAATCTGCCAATGCATATTGGAATCTTCTTATTACTGTATATCATAGACATATAACTTCAAGAAACGTAAACTATGCACATGACTAACTTATTCACAAATGATTTCTTTTGGTTTCTTCTTTTAAGTTGCATTAGTTGTATTGCATACTTTTTGCCATAAGTTTAATGAAGAAAATGCACAACAAAAAAGTAGCCGTATGTATGTTAATGTTTGCGACTGTCACAGATTTAGAAACTACAAATGTTACTTGAAAACTGACCATATGCATCTGCCAATGCATATTGGAATCTTCTTATTACTCTATATCATAGACATATAACTTCAAGAAACGTAAAATATGCACATGACTAACTTATTCACAAATGTTTTCTTTTGGTTTCTTCTTTCAAGTTGCATTAGTTCTATTGCATACTTTTTGCCATAAATTTAATGATGAAGCATAACCGAAGAGTAGAAGAATTTATTTAAATGTTTGTACAGATTTAGAAACTGCACATATTACTTAAGAATTGATCATATAGATCTATCAATACATACTGAACTCTTCATATTACCCTACCATATAAACATAACTTCAATAAACGTAACTTATGCACTATTACCAGGTGATGAACTTTTCTTGCTATTATCTATTCTTATAACCATATGATCTTATTCTCTAGTTTTCATTCATGAATACATGAATATACGAAAAGAGAAACATTGAAGTACCTTTCAAGATTGTTGGTCTTAAAGCTGACCATCTCTCAAAAAATCCAAGTATGCGTTGCACATGACTAACTTCACAAATTCCAGAATTACATCACGAAAACACGCGATTCACTATAGACTATAACTATACACTTTCTTTTCACATTTCTTTATAATGCCGTGATTCACCGCACGCATGTGCAGATCACACACTGGAAGACTGATGCACCAATGGACAAACACAGAGAAAGGAACTTTTATTCGTGTTACCTGTTTGACTAGGTAGGTATGCACGAGAGAGAAGAAAAAAAAAGACAAAAAGAAAAACCGACACGTGAAGAAGCCACGGAGAGAAGAGGTAGACATCCGGTACGAGGCGCGTTTCCGGAGAGCACCGGAGAGACTGAAGCAAACACGCTTCGTGTCCAGTTTGTAACCCTCCATTTAGAAACTGCAGCCAAGTTGGTGCAGCCAATCGCCCTTTCTTGTTGTCCCTTCGTTTCCAATGACAACCCTCAAACTCAAATTTCCCGGGCAATTTGCCCAGAAGCTGGACATTTTTGAGGAAATAGGTTTTTATTTTTGTTATCATAGGGGCTGTTCAAAAAGTACGTCGGGCTATTTTGAACCCCCCACCAAATGGTCAAATTTTCAAACAAAGTTTACACTTCTATGACAAATAGTTGCATTTTTAAACAAATTGTCTAATCTTCATGCCAAAAAACGAATAGTTGAAATGACAGTTTAATTTTCAACCAAGAGGGACGAATTTTAAATCCGAAATGTCGAATTTTCAACAAAACAGTGGAATTTTCAATGAAAAGATGACTTTTTAATAAAACCGTTGAATTTTCAACCTTCAAAGATGAATTAAAAAAATATATATTATCAATTTTCCACAAAAAAGATGAATTTTCAACCAAAAGAGATTAATTATTCTCAAGCCAAAATAAGCATTTTAATAAAAATAGATGAATTTTTAATTGAAATATATAAATTTTCAACAAAATTTTCAGTTAAAAAAATGAATTAAAAAAAAGAAACGAATTTTCACGCAAAAATATAAAACGAATTTTCTACTGAAAAGATGAGATTTCAATTAAAATTATATGAATCCTCAACTAAAAAATGAATTTTCAACAAAGTAGTTGAACTTTCAACCAAAAAGACGATTTTTCAATTAAAAAAATGAGAATTTTCAACAAAAAAGATGAATTTTCAACCAAAAGAGATGAATTATTCTCAAGCCAAACAGAAGCAATTTAATCAAAATAGATGAATTTTCAATTAAAAAATATCAATTTTTAACCAAATTTTTTAGTTAAAAAAATGAGTTTAAAAGAAAAAAAAATCAACAAAAAAACGAATTATCACCAAAAAATAAATCGAATTTTCAACCAAAATGACGAACTTTCAATAAAAAAAGATTTTTCAGTGAAGAAAGGAAAAAAGTTCAATTTTTGAACTAAGAAGATTAGTTTTCTACAATAAAAAAATTTAAACCACAAAATATCAATTTTCAACCAAAAAATATCAATTTTCAACCGAAAATTGAACATTTACATTTACAGTTAAAAAAACGAATTTTCAACAAAAAATATGAATTCTCAACCAAAAGAGATGAATTATTCTCAAGCCAAAAAGAAGCAATTTAATAAAAATAGATGAATTTTCAATTTAAAAAAAAAATTAATTTTTAAACAAGTACTTCAACTTTTACCCACGTAATTGAATTTTCAATTAATAATATCAATTTTTAACAAAATTTTAAGTAAAAAAATGAATTTAAACAAAAAACGAATTTTCACCCAAAAATAACACGAATTTTTAATGAAAAAAAAAAAAAAATTTCAGTGAAGAAAGGAAAAAAGTTCAATTTTGGAACCAAGAAGATTAATTTTCTACAAACAAACAAAATTTCAACCAAAAAATATCAATTTTCAACCAAAAAATATCAATTTTCAACCAAAAATTGAAAATTTACATTTACAGTTAAAAACGAATTTTCAACCAAAAGAGATGAATAAAATTATTCTCAAGTCAAAAAGAAAATATTTCAACTTTCAACCAAAGAGATGAATTAAAAAACAAAAATAATAAATCTTTAAGTGCAATACGGAAATTTTTAGTTAAAAAATTAATTTTCAACAACAAAAAAAACAAAACAAAAAAAATTTTCAACCAACAAGATGAATTTTCAAACAAAAAAAGAAATTTTTAACAAAGTGATTCAAACTTCAACCAAGTAGTTGAAATTTCAACTAAAAAAGCTTTTAGTTGAATTTTCAAACCAAAAAGACGAATTTTCAACCAAAAAATATTTCAGTTGAATTCTCAACAACAATATATGAATTTGCAATGAAAAAAAAAACCAAAAAAAAAGAATTTTCAACAAAACAGTCGATTTTGCAACCAAAAAGGATTACTTTTTTACAAAATTGAACTTCTAACCAAATTAAAAATTACGAATTATTAATATTCAAAAACCCGAATCTTATTTTTGAATCATTTTCAAAATATAATTTTTGATTAACGAAATAAAAAAATTTGAAAATAAAATTTAAAAAATTTATAATTTATTATTCTTCACAGTTATTTAAAATGCCTCTGATCGAAATTCTCTGACTTTTGCAAGATTTTTTTCAAAATTCCAGACTTTTCCCTAACCAAGTAGAATTGTCCTATTTTCTGCTAATTTCCTGTTATATTTTCTATTTTTTCTTCTATTTTTTTATTATGTAAAATAGTTTCTTATCGGAAAAAATAATAGTCTAAGAACTGTAGCTACGATTTTCTTACAACAATAAAAATATATTAAAGTGATTTATGAAGATTTAAGTTTTTGTCCCAATTGTAGTAAAATGTAAAATTCCCTTTGACAAATAAATTTTACATTTTCCTCGGCTTTTAAAATCTCAATCATGAGAAGAAAAGCGTCTGAAGCTTATCGACCCAATGGTCCATTCTCGGAAACTGGAGAGGTTCTTCAAAGAGAAGAGGATCCAATGATCTTGAAGTTTAAATCTTAAATCTAAACCTGAACTCAGGTAGGAAGAAAAGAAAGATTCCTTTCCAATTTTCAGAAATTCAATTCAGAATAAATCAAAATTTATACAATTTAACTCAGAACAAATCCAAATTTATACAATTTAATTTAGAATAAGTCGAAATTTGAGAAATTAAATTTATAATGAATTAAAATTTAAGAAATTAAATTTAGAATAAATCCAAATTTGAGAAATTAAATTTAGAATAAATAAAAACTTGGGGAATTAAATTCAGAACAAATCAAAATTTATACAATTTAATTTAGGATAAATCAAAATTTGAGATATTAAATTCAGAACAAATTAAAATTTATACAATTTAATTTAGAATCTAAATGTGAGAAATTAAATTTAGAATGAATAAAAACTTGAGGAATTAAATTCAGAATAAATCAAAATTTAAGAAATTAAATTTAGGATAAATCAAAATTTGACAAATTAAATTTAGAATAAATCAATAATGAATTCAGAATAAATCAAAATTTAAGAAATTAAAGTTAGAATAAATTAAAATTTGAGAAATTAAATTTAGAAAAAATAAATCTTATGGAATTAAATTTAGAACAAATAAAAATTTATACAATTTAATTTAGAATACAAATTTGAGAAATTAAATTTAGAATGAATAAAAACTTAAGGAATTAATATCAGAATAAATCAAAATTTAAGAAAAATTAAATTTAAAATTAATCAAAATTTAAGAAATTAAACTGAGAATAAAGCAAAATTTGAGAAATTTAACTCAGAACAAATCAAATTTTATACAATTTAATTTAAAATAAATCGAAATTTGAGAAATTTAACTCAGAACAAATCAAATTTATACAATTTAATTTAAAATAAATCGAAATTTGAGAAATTAAATATAGAATAAATGAAAACTCAAGGAATTAAATTCAGAATAAATCAAAATTTAAGAAATTAAATTTAGAATAAATAAAAATTTGAGAAATTAAATTTAGAATAAATCAAAATTGAATTCAAAATAAATAAAAATTTAAGAAATTAAATTTACAATAAATTAAAATTTGAGAAATTAAATTCAGATTTAATTTAGAATAAATAAAAATTTGAGAAATTAAAATTATAATAAATCAAAATTTAAAAAATTAAATTAGGAATAAATCAAAATTTGAGAAATTAAATTTAGAATAAATAAAAACTTGGCTAATTAAATTCAGAACAAATCAAAATTTATACAATTTAATTTAGAATAAATCAAAATTTGAGATATTATATTCAGAAAAAATTAAAATTTATACAATTTAATTTAGAATAAAAATTTGAGAAATTAAATTTAGGATAAATCAAAATTGAATTCAGAATAAATCAAAATTTAAGAAATTAAATTTAGCATAAATCAAAATTTGACAAATTAAATGTAGAATAAATCAGAATTGAATTCAGAATAAAAAAAATTTAAGAAATTAAATTTAGAATAAATTAAAATTTGAGAAATTAAATTTAGAATAAATAAAAACTTACGGAATTAAATTCAGAACAAATAAAAATTTATACAATTTAATTTAGACTCTAAATGTGAGAAATTAAATTTAGAATGAATAAAAACTTGAGAAATTAAATTCAGAATAAATCAAAATTTAAGAAATTAAATTTAGGATAAATAAAAATTTGACAAATTAAATTTAGAATGAATCAATAATGAATTCAGAATAAATCAAAATTGAATTCAGAATAAATCAAAATATAAGAAATTAAATTTAGAATAATTTAAATTTGAGAAATTAAATTTAGAATAAATAAAAACTTATGGAATTAAATTTAGAACAAATCAAAATTTATACAATTTAATTTAGAATACAAATTTGAGAAATTGAATTTACAATGAATATAAACTTAAGGAATTATATTCAGAATAAATCAAAATTTAAGAAATTAAATTTAGAATAAATTAAAATTTGAGAAATTAAATTTAGAATAAATAAAAACTTATGGAATTAAATTCAGAACAAATAAAAATTTATACAATGTAATTTAAAATAAAAATTTGAGATCCGTTACCTTCTCCGATGATAATACAGATTTCTATTAAAAATTGATATATAACATCTTGCTAAATAAAGCGTGACTCAAAAAAAAGAATTCTTCCTCTGATCTCTCTAGTAGCTCAGTGTTCAGAGCACCTGACCGGAAATCAGTTGACCTGGTGTTCGAATCCAAGCGGAGTGAAAGGAGGAGATCTTTTTTCTCAATAAAATTTAATTAAACTATTTCATTTTTTGTAAAAAATTGATATTTTTATTTTAAACTTGATATTTTCAATGTAACATTTATATTTTTTATTAAAAATTGACATTTTCAATTTAAAATTTATATATTTAATTGAAAATTGATCTTTTTCAGTTGAAAATTCAAATATTTTGTTGAAAGTTAGTATTTTTTGGTACAAAGTTAATTTTCTTGTAGGAAAATTCATCTTTTTGGTTTAAAATTGAACTATTTGGTTAAAAATTCATATTTTTGGTTCAAAATTCAACTGCTTTGTTAAAAATCTTTGAAATTTTTTTGTTTTGTTTGAAAATTCTTTTTTTGTTTTGTTTCAAAATTCATCTCTTTTGTTGAAAACTCAACTATTTTTTTCATTCTTGTGGGTTGAAAATTATATTTTTTAAACCAAAGACTTAACTATTGCATTTGTAATTGGAAATTGATATTTTTAATTGAAAATAGATATCTTTGAGTTGAAAATTCAACTATTTGGTTTGAAATTCATTAATTCATTTGGTTAAAAATACAGCTGTTTGGATGTAAATTAAACTGTCTTGGTTGAGAATTCATTTTTTTCAAATTCGTTGTTTTTTGGCTTTAAAATTCCACAATTTGTTAAAAAAATTAATTTTTTGGTTTAAAATTAACATTTTTGTTAACAAGTCCTATTTCTGTTTGAAACTTCAACTATTTGATGAAAATCTAAACTATTTTTATAATAATTAATGTATTTTGTTAAAAATTCATCTTTTTTGTTTTAAAATTTGAATAGTAGGTTAAAAGATAGATTCATTTCTTGAAAGTAAATTTTTTTAAATATTATTTTTTTGTTGTTAGAAATTTGTTTGTTTTTTTTTTGCTTAAAAATTAATTTTGTTTGTACGAAAATTTGAAGATTCCAGTTTTGATTTAAAAAATATCTTTTTTAGTTGAAAGTTCCACTATTTGGTTTAAACTTTATCTTTCTTGATTGAAAATTCATCTATTTGGTTGAGGATTCAACTATTTTGTAAAAAATTCGTTTTAATTAGTTTAATTCAATTGGTTGAAAATTCGTCTCACAAAAATAATAAATATCCAAAATGTTATCCCTTCCAACTAAACAGAAATATTAAAAATAAAAAAAAAGATCGTTATTCCAATTCATAAAATATTAAAAAACAAAATTTCCTCCAGTCCAACTCCATAGAAATCTTAAATATATAAATGTCCCTCTGCAAAGCCAAAAAAATTTTAATGAACGAAATTCAAGAATCACAAATGAATGACATGTAAGAAAAAAAAGTTCTTCAGATAAAAAAAATTAAATACACAAATTTCTTCCTTTTTTTAAATTAGAATTGTGACATTCCAAATTTGCTTTGTACACGAATCCTATTAAGTTAAATTGTTTTAATTTTAAGTCCTTTTATATTAATAATTGTTCAATTGTCATTTACACATCAAAATTCAATACTTTCACTTAAAATTGAGAATCGAATATTTCAGACTGAAACAATATTTAATTATGAATCCATTAATTGGAAATTAATTTAAAACTGAAAAGAATATTTAAAGTTTCAATGAGACATTTCATTTTGATTAACTAGTAAAACTTTCGAAATGAAACAGTTCAATTTTGAACGTTAACATTTAAAAATTTGTATATTTTAAACAGATTCAGAATCGTCTTGTAAAATCGATTATTGTTAAATTTTTAACACTCGAACTATAGTTCAGTTAAAAAAATTTATTAATTCATATTTACAGTTTATTCAACATAAAACGTTTTTATCTAAAATTGTCAAATTCAAACGTGTTTAATTTCCAACTCTCAAGGTCTTCAAAACTGCATTTTTAAATTCAAATAAACGTGACCAGCAAGAAGAATTTATTTGCAAGCAAATTTATTTATAGCAAGAAAGCACATTTTTAATCGAAATTTTAAACTTTTCTAAAAGCCCTCAGAACTCCACTATTTTATCGTACAAGTAATTGGATTTCTTATCTCGTATTCATTTATGCCACTCGGCAGAAATTTATTATGGCTTGAGATCTCCAAGAAATATGACGTGAAAAAAACAAAATGCCAAATAGAAGCGCAATATAAACGATGATAAAGAAAAGCGGAAGTGATAACTATCCTAGGAAATTTCATTATCAAAAAATATTTTGTTTGGCTGCATTTTTCCGGTTTAAAAATATCATACATCATATTTTTTAAATAAATAATTAATTTTTCTTGAATCGTTCTCATAATCAAGAATAATTCCTCTTCTAAAAATGCCTTCATCAATAATTAAATCATTATACTTATAAGTATAATTAAATATTTTGGCCCAAGAATTGTCATTTCATTTTTAATGGAATTCATATTTCAAAATTAAATTGAAAATAACACTCTTTAATGTTCTCAAGCTCAAATTAAAAATACTTCAAGTGTTAGGGCCTACAATATTTTAGATTTAGCACTAAACGCACAAGCGTGAAACTCGTGTTCAAGTCCCTGAAATTTTATTTTACAATATTAAAAACAAATTACACTGAAACTTGGAATTAAGAAGTCCGGATTTACGACGTTCCGAGAATTTCAGTCCTCGGCATTTTTATGATGCAGAGACCGCGGGAGCGAAAGAGAGGCAGTGCTTAGTCATGCGTGACAAAAGAATGAAGGCAGTACCCTGAGCGCGTTAGTTGCGTCAGCTGATAATATGCGTCCAAATCTAGCAGAAATGGTTCAAACGGGCCTGATTGTTTACGTTTGGATGATCTGGATTTAAGATCAAGGCCACTGCAAGCCGCACCCGAAACCAATCTTAAATCCAATTTACAGTGTATCTAAAAATGCATTATGTCAAATTTTTATATATTATAAGTTCTACAGGGTTTTAAAAGAAATCTCTTGAAATTCTTCAGTATTTTTTAAAACTATTTGCCGTAAAAATCGTTTGAAATTTTCTTATGTCCATAACCATTGAAAATGTTGAAATACGTAGATATCCCTTAAAATAAAATTTAATTTATTCCCTAAATTTCTCTAGAAATTAGTTCAAATTCCTTGAAATCGTAAAAATCCATTAAAATAAGTAGAAATCATTTGAAATTTCTTGGATATAAATTAAATTAAAATTGTTTATTAAATTTATCTCAAAACACGGTTTTAATATAATGCAAGCGCACGAAGCACGCGTTCACATCCCTGAATTTCTATTTGAGAATATTAAAAAAAAACTATTTGTAACATGCCATTTAGTTTAAAGAAGATTTGAATAATGTTCTTCGCTAATTTAGAATAAAACAGGCCCTAACGTGCGGGCAGTACGGTCAGTCAGCACTCAACGCGGTAAGCGAGCCCCACTCTGCTGAGCATGTCAAACCACGTGAGCTAGCGTCACCAATCGTAGCCGCCGTTGAACCCCACTAATGTTACCACCACCTTCACCGGGCAACCGGGAGTAGGGACACGACGTTATAAGGGCGTGCAGGACCTGAACTGAAAACTACACTCGTGCGGCAGCGAGTCAGGCGATCCATTCTCCAATACCTCGGAGTGTACAGGTATCTAGCAGCTTTGCCTAAAGTGTCCCTGCTCCCTACTATCCACTGATGCTAACGGACCGCGACTTTTTCAACTGCTCATATAGCGAAAAGCGCAGGTCTATTTGAAATCAATAAATACTATCAACAATAATACAGATAAATATTTGAAACAAATTTTCATTAAAAAAAAATTACTGAAGTTGAATCTAAGAAACAGCTAATTTCTTTGAATAATGCATTATTAGTGTAATATTACAAGTTTACACTTTGTAATTTTAAATAGACCCGCGCTCTTCGATACATGTGTCCATATTGTTGTACAATTTTGGCAATAGTGACTATTTTATTTTTGTTCAATTTCTCTTGGTCCCATTTCCTGAGGTATATAAAATATAAGAGTATGTTGTCTAATTTCCTTTTTCTCTAATCTAGATGCTTTCGAAATAAAGATATATTATTTGCAAATGAAATCACGTATCCTTATTGTCTACGCCTAACCCATCTCGAATTTTAGAGTAAAGAAGTAAAAAAATGAAAGAAAGGAAAACAAAAAGATAATAATAAATGTTTTCATGTAAAACAGGCAGAATAAGGGCTTTTTTCCTGCCCGCGAAGCGGCAGTAAAATAGCACTTTATTGTACCGCGACGAGCGGTACTCCTTGTACAAATTCGCGCTTATTCTACCTATTTCAGAAAAAGTATCGCATGCACCATGGCAGTGAAGTTGTTCTGTACTCGGACGCAGTTTTACCGTCCGAGCCGAAAGCGAGGACGTTCAATGCTACATCCTCGTATAAAGTTCAACTTTACTGCCTAGGTGCAAAATCTAATATTAGACCGAACGCTTTCGGGAAGGTGATCGACTGGTGATATTTGAGATTTATCATCCAGACAAGGGCTGAAGTGATGGCTCGATGATCCTAGACGAAACCTTGGCGAAAATCCCCCTACTAGGATTCCTACTTGTACTTTCCCTTGAAATCTGTGGAAATCGAGGTGGAAATCCCTTCAAATAAAATTGATTTTGTTTCCTAAAGTTCTCTAGAAATTTGTTAAAAAGCGTTTAAATCCTAAAAATAATTTGAAATTCCTTGGATATAAATTACATTAAAATTATTAATTAAATTTATCTAAAAACACCCGTTGAAATTAAATGCACGCGTGCGTTCACGTCCCTGAATTTTTATTTTCTAATATTGAGAACATATAGTATTTAAAAATCCGTAACAAATATTTTGATATTTAAAGTTCTAAAATGCTTCGTAACGAAATCTCTTGTAATTTTATGGTATGTTTTAGAATACCTTAAAATTTTGAAAATCGTCTGCAATTTTTGTATGTCATTGAAAAGGTTGAAATCCCTTGAAATAGAATTTATTTTATTCTATAAAATTCTCTAGAATTTTATAAACATTTCTTAAAATCGTGAAAAGTCATTAAAATAAGTAGAAATCATTTGAAAATTCTGGGATATAAATTGGGCTGAAAATTTTCATTAAAATATTCTTTAAAAAATACGTTTTAATAAAATGCAGACAGGCGAGGCACGCGTTCACGTCCCTGAATTTTTATTCTGTAATATTAAAAACATAATGTATTTAAAATTCCATAAAAACAAATTTTTTAATATTTAGAGTTCTAACACTTTTTGAAACGCTATCTGCTGAAATACTTTGGAATCACTTAAAATAACTTAAAATCCTTTAAAAAAATAGTTAGATTTCCCTATTGGATGTTTAAAGTTCATTCTTTTTAGTTAAAAAATCGACTATTAAATTTTTGGTCAAGAATTCATCTTTTTTTTCGTTTGAAATAGAGTTATTTTTTGGAAAATTTGATAATTTGTTTGAAAAGTCATAGTTCTTGGTTGAAAATTCCACTATTTTTTTCAAAATTCGATATTTTTAAATTGAAATTCAACAATTTGATAAGAATTTTTTTTTCTTGACTAACAAATTTTCTTGTTGAAAATTCATCTTTTTGGTTTGAAAATTCATCTCTTTCTGTAAAAATTTCACCTGTTTTTGTTAAAAATGCAACAGCCTGGTTAAAAATTAATATTTTTTTGGTTGAAAATTAACTTTTTGTTGGAAATTGGTATTTTCGGCTAGAAAATCAATAATTTTGTAGCAAATTGATCTAGTTGGTTAAAAATTCACATACTTTGTTAAAAATTGATTTTTTTTGGTAAAACATCAATGTTTTGGTAAAAAATGCAACAGTTTGATTAAAAACTATTATTTTTTCAATTGAAATTTAACTTTTTGTTGAAAATTGGTATTATCGACTAAGAAATTCAACTAACATCACATTCACTGTTCAAACTATGTAGTCAAAAATGTACGTATTTTGTTAAAACTTCGTCTTTTCTGGTCGGAAATGAATATTTTTGGTGGAAACTTCAACTATTTGTTTGGAAATTTATGTATTTTGTTTTAAATTATTATTATTTTATTTTTTCGGTATGTAAAGAAAAAATTCAATTAGCATACAATTGTGAGAAAATAATGTCTTTAGTATCATTTTTTTCGAAATAGTAGCAAAATAGTGTCACTGCTAAAAAAAAGTGTCCTACAGTGTCAATAGTGTTGTGAGTCCCAGGCCTGAAAGGGGAAAAAGTAGAAGTTTTTCAAGAAGAGGGGAAAAAGGGGAATTTTAAGAAAGGAAATGCAGGGGAATAGGAGAAAGACTTTGCATCACAAAATAATAAAAAAATGTATTTGATTGTTTATGAAAAATCTATAAGCCTTATTTGGATATCCTTCAAATTTCCCCTTTTTTTGGACAAAAAAAAATTAGCGTAAGAGGATTTTAGGGTGGGATCAAAATCTTATTATTCGCCCCTCGCGAGTTTATTGACATTGGGATATAAAGCTGGGAAAATCGTAATGTTTTCTTTCAATTTATTCTGTGTACCAGGCTGTAAGGGAATAACAACCAAACATCGTAAAGCCTCTCTTCAGTGACTTATGTCGTAAAAACTTTTCAATTTTCTGATTATCTCTAGGGTCTAAATGTTGCGCAGTTCGACACAATTCTTAAGGGTAGTTGCACAGCTTAATTTTAAAATTGGAAAAACTCAAATTAAAATTAATTAATTAAGTTCATTTAAATTCTCTGTTTTTTCTCTGACCAATTCTTCATTTTCCCTCACCATTCATATTTTAAGAATAAATTTCTAATCCTTTATAATATTTTTGATGTAGAATCTTTTATAAATGGAACAAAACAATTAAAAATTTTAATTTATAAAATGTGTTGAGGCTTAACAAAAATGTATAGATTTTCGAGTTCCTTATTTTGCTTGAAAGTTGTATCTTCGAGGATTATCCTTTTTCATCAGCAATATCGATTTAGCATCTCATAATTTTAATAACGGTCAGGCAGATGTTTGCCATTTTCAAAAATTTCTTATTTCCAATCTTCGTTTATGATTTCGAGAAACAGATCTTCGACCATCTTCGTCATCTTCGATCCCACCTGGAACACCGATTTCTGCAGTTGAAATCGCCAGTCGACAACGAGAGTTACCCTAACGAACAACCTTTTTCTCTGACCGGCTAACAATAAAAAAAGTCGCTCGCGAACCACTAAATGTATTCTTTTAATCTTAAAGAGTTTACCTTTTGAATAATCTTGAACTTTACTTTAGTCGATTTAACGATTTATTTACGAGATCATTGTTTCTAAACGATCCAGGGAGTGATCACTAACGCAAGCTAACGTATAAGCTTGTCTCGTGTCATGATCCGCAACGCACCATATGGTCCTTCGAGCCGGATTGTAAGTTTAACTTAAATTATTCACATCCATCATAAATAAAACGAGCCTGTGGATAGAATACATTCGCGAGTGATTAAATAACGTAATCGAAATCATTTGCGCTTCGAGTATCAAATAATATCAAACTTTAACTAACTTGTGAACGAAATCGAAAAAAGTGTCATTTCAGTGAGAAAGAATCAATTCTAAAGTGAACTTTCTAACGAAAACGAAACGTTATATCACACGGGGGTATGGGCTTGGTTGTAGTTATCTTAATGTTAGCGAAGTTTTCTTTGCGCTTGCATTAGGGTAGTACGCTTATTGGTCTCGCGTCAACTGCAACCAATATGTACTGCCCTAATGGAAGTGAAGACGGAAAGAAAGGAATATTCGCAAAATTTGAGACCACTGCTTGGGGGTTCTTAGTTCGGGAGTGAAGAAGCCAGGGAGTTGTGGTTTGGGCCGAATCCGGGGAGATCCGGGAGGACGAGGGCTTTCGAGGCTGGGATGTTCTTCGCTCGGATAAGGGTTGGAACGAAGAAGCCAGGGACATGTGGCTTGGGCCGAAGCCCGGGGAAATCTAGCTGAATTGGAAAGAAAGGGGTGGGGATGAGGAGATCCCAAACATCTCTTGTGAGACCCAATGCACGCGGGGGTGGGGGTGCACCTGCGATTGGAGGTCTCCCCGAAAAATGAACCGATTGGAAGAAGTTGTTGTGCGTTAACCATTCTGGCATTATTACACAATCTGAGAGAAGTTTCACATGGCAGAAAGTTATAGTGACAACAAAATCTGTGAAATTATTTTATGTAAGAAAAATAAAGAAGAGAGGAGAAGGAGTATAGTGGGATCGAAAACGAAGATTTTAGGTAGGTCAGGGGTGGTAGGTCGACGCAGCGTCGAGACGAGTCTCGCCGCCGCGCCAGCCCGCTGTCCCCAACCGGAGTGACTTATTTCATGAGAAAGTCTTTTGGCATCCCGTGTTTGCGAAAAGGATCAAAATTATATTTCCCTGGAGAGGAAATATGTTCAAAAGGTGATAGTGATATAGGTTCATGAAATTTAGTGACGGCGTCTTTGATATACTCTAAAATGTATGGTAATTGAAATCCTCTGTGAAGGACAGATTTCTTGGTATATCTAGGTATTTTGATGACACGTCTGAGAAATTAATTTTGGATGATATGAATGTGATTAATGTTGCTTTTTGACGCACCTTCCCAGATGGCACAAACGTAAGTTATGATAGGTCGGATAAAAATGTTGTAGATTAGTTTTCCATAACCAGGTTTTAGACTCGAGTGTCTATTAATAACAGGTCCGTTATTATTACATTTGTTATTATTACATTAATAATAGAACCACTCGCGACGCAAGCGAGTAGAGGGATTGGTGGAGCAGTGGTGCTAACGGACCCCGACTTTTTTAACTGCGCAGGCGTCGCGCGCTAGTGGAATAAGGAAGAAAATTTATATTCTCTTTGACACTCCTTCTTTACGCGACGCTCGCGCAGTTGAAAAAATCGCGGTCTGTTAGCACCACTGTGGTAGAGACGTGGAGTGGCTCGCGCTCCGATGCTCAAATTTACTAGAGAGTATCTTTTTGTTCATTCCGCTGGGAGGGGGCTTCGCCTGATTGGCTCGCGCTCAACACGGAACAGTTTACAAACATTGAACGAACATCGAAGCCGCGCGTGCGCGCTCACCATGCTCGAGTTTACTAACGAGTTTCATTTTGACGATGTCGCTGGGAGGGGGCTTAACGCGATTGGCTCGCGCTCACCACGTAAATGTTTACAAGCATGGAACGAACATCGAAGCCGCACTCACGCTGTGGGATGCCAGAAGAAACTTGCATTTTTTAATCAGTGTCGCGAATTGAAGGATCAATTTTTTTCTTAACAAAAACCAAACTTTGCTCCCTATCAACTCTATAAAAATGTGAACAAAAAGATTATTCTTCTAATTTATAAAATATTAAAAACCAAAATTGCCTCCTCAACTCAATGAAAATCTTAAAAGTATGAAATATCAATCTACGAATTAAACAAAAAGTAAAGAATCATATTTCCTAGTTTCAAACTTAATAAAAATGTTAAAATTACACAATTTTTCCTCCTTAAACCTAATCAAAATGTAAAAAACAAAAAAGATGCTGTTTTAATTCGGCAAAAAATTAAATACCAATATTCCTTCCCTTTCTTTCAGAATTAAAATTGTGAAATTCAAACATTTGTTTATAAATGGATCCTTATATTAAAATTTAAAAAAATTGAATTGAATGATTTAAAAATCGAATATTTTAGACTGAAAAGGTATAAAACATTTTCAATTTTAAAAGCTATTAATTTTTATTTGTTTGAGCCTTCAAAACTACATTCAGAAATTCTTTAAACTGGAAATGTACGCCTAAAATTGAAGACCTAAAATAGAACATTTTTAAAGTAACAGATTTAAAAATTACGCATTAGAAACTGAATGATTTCATAATTAAAAAATTTAAATATTAAGCTTAAAATTTAAAAAAAGTTGAAATCACTGTCCGCTTATAAATTCACCTATTCCTTTGAAAATGTAATATTTTTACTTGAAATCTGAGGAATTTTAAGTGTTTAAAATTGAATTTAATATAGTACGCACATTAAGTTTATTTTAAATAATTTTTTCTCTTATTTTCGTGAAAAATCTTATCCCGAAATTTGAAAACTTTAACAATTTATAAGCCAAGTAAGTTTATGTTTCCACCCTTCCAGGATTTACCTAGCGAGCTCGTAAAAGCCAGTGTCAACGGGATGATTTTCCTAAATTGGATTCACGTCATGTGCTCTGAAAAATACGGATCATGGTTATGCACACGGTCTAATGAAATGTCACCAGGTCGCGAGAGAGAATGTTTCAAAATAAATGCAAGAATTTCTCGAATTTTGTACCTCCATTTCAACTCCTGGCATTACCCAGGAAAGTTGTAGCAAAGAACTAAAAATTTTACCACACTCTTAGAAATCTTGTCTTGTTACGTTGCAATTTTATTGCAAGTCACAAGAAATTAATTATCAGTAATTCAATCATTTATTAATATTTGTTTAATAGATTTTCAATTTAAAGATTTAATTTCACTAATCAGAATCCGCAAGCTGCAAGGTTCTCCAGGACTTGGATTGATTTAATTTAGTTCCTTTATTATTAAGAATTGATTTTGCCCGTTTTTCCTTTTTCATTTATGTATTTCTCGAGTGATCTGACTATCCTGAAGAATCCTCATCCATTCTGATCTAACGAGAAACTTCAAGAAGCATTTGGGACGCCTTTTATCGATTGGAAATTTTCCCGCCCAATCCACTACTGTGTGCCATCTTGTTCCTATCCTTCTAGTCGTACCTCAAAACCTATTGAATATTTTTGGAATACTGTTGGGATTATTACTGCTGATTATTTTTGACTAGGTACTAGGGGCATTAAATTGAATGGTTCTATAAAGTCCTAGTAGTCGGCTTGGCTGTTCAGATAATTCAGAGAGGATGTCTTGGACAATAATTCAAAATCTTATGGACGAAACTGATTGATTATGATCATCAAATTCAGAAGAGAATATTTTGTTTGGACACAGCATCCCTAAATATACTTCTAGTCACATCCCTGAGATTCCTTTTCTGCTGATTCAACATTCCTTAGTAACACCAATCAGAACGCCCCATTTCAACCAATCAGGATCGAGCCGGTTGTCAAAGAAGAAAACAATGCGGGTGAAACCGTCATCTTTCGTCGAGCAGCTTGCGAAGCAACATCACTGTTTTTTCGATTACGATAATTTTCGAGTGTTTTCAAGTATATTTTTATAAAGTTACTTTTCGAGTGTTAATAAGGACTACTGAGATTATTATCGAGCGCTGTCACGGATTACCTTTAAAGGTATAGTTCGTTTGATCAAGTTCAGAAAGGAAGATTTTTACTTAGATTTCGTGTGGACTCCGTTCTTTTGTTTTGTGAGTTTTAGTTTGTATAATTTGGTCACACAAAAATGAGAAACTTTCCTTGATTGAATATAACAATTTGTGGTATATTGTGTTATATTCTTATCCGATTATTTATTTGCTGTGTTGTTTTCCCTTTTGTTTTTGAATAATTTAATTTTCATTTAAAAAACATTAATTTTCCCCACAGAAATTTCAACCAATGTGGTGAATTTTCAACTAAAACTAGGCATCTTCAACTGGTATAGATGAATTTTAAACAAAAAATATGAATTTTCAACTAAAATTATGAATATTTAAATGGAATACTTAAATTTTTAACCAAAAAGATTAATCTTCAAACAAGAAGATTAATTATCTACCAGAAAGACGATTTTTCAAGAAAATATTTGAATTCTCAACCAAATAGTTGAATTTCAAACTATACAAGATCAGCTGTTAACAACAAATGGAATAGTTTGATTTTCATTTCAAAAAATTAATTTTCAACCAAAAATACTATTTGTCAACAAAATACATGAACTTTCAACAAAATAGTTGAATTTTCAACTAAAAGAGATAAATTGTTAATCAAAAAATGAATAGTTAAATTTTTAGTTAAAAAAATTAATGTTTAACCAAAAAGACAAATTTTCAAACAAGAAGATTAATTTTCTACCAAAAAGAACGAATTTTCGACAAAACGAATGAATTTTTAACTAGATACTTCAATTTTCAACTAAAAACTATATATTTTCAACTAAAAATAAAATAGGTGAATTTTCAGTTAAAGGAAAGTAATTTTAAACAAAACAAAGCCAACCAAATTTTATCAAAATAGTTCAATATAGTCGTTCGACACGGAATTTCAAGAACTCCGAAATTTAAAACTAAAAAAATTTATTTATGTGCGCTGGTGGTGCGGGACTGCGGGTAGCGTGGGACTGCAGGTAGTGTGGGACTGCAGGTAGTGTGGGACTGACTCTCGTCATAAAATCGAAATTGTCCAACGATTTCAAAGAAATATTCCTGCTTCTTTTTTGAACGTGTTATCACGTTTAAAAGTCAGCAGTTGATAATTTCCGACGGTAGTGTATCTACGGATGTAAATTATTGTTTCAAGTAAGAACGTGGAATAGAAAAAATTCAGAGAAATTAAATTTTGCAAAAAATCGTCACTCAGTGTTGAAATAAGTTTTAGCCATCTTATGAATCTCTATACTTTTTAATGGCGTACTCAACATTAAACCTGCACCCTTATTTTTATGGTTTCCTGGACAGTGTCGCGTTTTTATATTCTGGTACTTATTCAACTGGTTAGTGTTCTTCCAACTGTATTAACCGCCGACCCACTTTGTGTGTGACATTTATCACAGCTCAGAATTTATAGTAAAATAAAAAAAAATTAAAGAGTCAGGTGTCACATTCAAAAGAAAGATTTTGGAATCCATTTTAGGGTGGTCCAGAAAATTTATTTTTCGAATTTTTATGAATAACGCCCGGAAATTTATTCGAATTCAGACAAAAATGAATGCATTTTATTAAAATGATATTTAGAGGTGGCGCAATCCCCATGAAGTTTAACACGTATCTCCCATAAGAAAAAAGACGTTTTTGTAAATTTTATTCAGAATCCTCAATATTAGCTGAATCGAGTTGAAACTCAACATTACTCTTCAAAATTAGCCATAGAATACGAGTAAAATATTACTTTTCAAATATCGCCTCCCTAAGTCTGTTTTATATGGTCCCAAAAAAACACCATAAGTGAAAAAATCGGTTTTGCGAGTTTTTGGCGCTAATTATGACCTTATTGCGGATTTTTAAATGCAATCTGTATCTAATACATGAAAAACTAATTTCTACTGATAATTGGATGTTTAAATAAATTGTTTAAACAATTTATTATTTTTTTAAGCAATTTTCTCTCAGAATGGAGAGAGAAAGTCGCGGTTTTTAAAAAAATTTGCTACTTTTTGTCCAATTTTCAATTAATGTTGAAAAAAATATTTGTTTAAGCAATTTATTATAATTATAAATAATATTCGATTTGAATAATGCTAGAAAGTTGCGGGCTTTTTCTGAAATTTACAACCATTTGTCTTCTTTTCACATAGGGTGAGTTAATAATTGATTCAATTCAGCAGAAATAATTATGTAAACAAATTATTATTATTGTTTATAACTATCTTCTTCTTTGTTAATACAATGTAGTTGCGGTTTCTTTTGAAATGTTTAACTTTTACCCACTTTCAACTTAATAAAGTAATAAATAAGGCAAGTTAACATATTTGTTGAAATAATTTATAATTGTTTATAACTATCTTCTCTTAGATATGTGCCAAAAAGTCGCGATCTTTCTGAAGTTGCCTTTTCCTGAAATCTTTAGTTTTGCTTTGACTTTTTAGTTATGAACAAATAATAAGTGAACTTCAACTAGAAACACTTGTTAAATAGTATTTTACTTTTTTAAGTGTATTATTTTTGCTCTTTTCCCAATGTTTAAAAATATTAATTTAAATAAAAAAGCTAACTTACAGAAGAGACAAAAACAAAGAATGGAATAATTAAGAGTAGGTGGGAGAACTAGGTATGTAAATGACTTGCAAAAGTTTTGTTTTAAATTACAAGACGTTTATTGCAAAGCATAAAATAAAAATTTGGAATTGAACATATTTTAATATCAGCCCTCCTACAGCAAAATATATTCACGAAAAAAAAGAGATCGTTTAAAATATGTTTCTCTCTAATGTTTATTTATCATTTGTCTATAACTAAAAAGGCAAACCAAAGGTCAAACATTTCAGAAGAAACCGCAACTTTCTAGCACTTATCTAAAAGAAAATAGACATAAACAATAATGAATTGTTAAATCACAATAATTATTAAGTCACTCCTATGAAAAATAGACAAATAGTTAAAAAATTCAGAAAAAACCGAAACTTTCTACCATTGAGCAGAGAGTATATTATTAACAATAATGATAAATTGTGTAAACAATTCTTTTGGTTAACTTGAATTAATTATTACTTTGCTCTAATTGAAAAATGCACAAAAGTTAAAAAATTCAGAAAAAACCGCAACTATATAGTTTTAATATAGAAGAAGAAAGCCATAGACAATAATAATCTGTTTAAACAATTATTTTTGCTATAATAAATCAAATATTAACTCCCTCTAATTGAAAATTCGACAAAAAGTGGAAAATTCTTGAAAAAACCGCGACTTTCTATCTCCATTCTGAGAGAAAATTGCTAAAAACTTGACTTTTCAGTTGAAAAATTAATTTTCAACCAAACTGATGAATTTTCAATTAAAAAGATGAATTTTCAAACAACAATATTTTTCTACCAAAAAATACGATTTTTTAACAAAATACATGAATTTTCAACGAAATAGTTGAATATTCAACTAAAAAAGACCAATTTTCAAATAAATCGTTGAATTTTGAGCTAAAAAAGATCAACTTTCGATCACAAATGGAATCGACAACTTTTCAGTTCAAAAATTAATTTTCAACTAAACTGATAAATTTTCAACTAAACTGATAAATTTTCAACTAAAATGATGAATCTTCAACTGGAATAGTCGAGCTTTAAACCAAACAGATGAATTTTCAAACTAAAATGAAATGGTTTTTCCAGGTACAAAAAAATTCCCTGACAATTCCAGGTTTTCCAGGTAGGGTCCAGCTGAAAATTCCCGTGCAGGAACCTCGGAGGATCCTGGACATGTTTCTGGACACGAAACTGCACATACCTGTACAGGATATCTTGACGGTTCTTGTACAGGAATTTGAAGAAGAAACCTGTACATGAACCTGCAAACGAACCTGCATGCAAGCTAACCATTGAATGATCCTGTAGAGGTTTTTTCATAGTGTGAATTGAAACGCGAATTCATGTAGAGGAACCTGTTTAGGATCCTATAGATAGAACTGAATAGGAACTAATCCGCGACGGTTCGCTAGTGACTTGGCTCTCTCGATAGTAAGTTCGATCTTCAAAAGAATAGAAGGAAAACAACTTTATATCTCTAAGCGACATGATTTTTCGCGACGGCTTTCTGTGAAGGACCCCATACGTTCTTCTGTACAGGAACCCGCGCCTCAATTTACTTCGCAAAGGAACCTGCAAAGGAACCTGCACAGGAACCTATACTCGATCATTCAAAGTTCCTTTTGTCAGTGCAGGTTTCATTGCATGATCATGTACAGTTTCGTTCGCCAAATTCCTGCACAGGAACTGACAAGATTATTTGTGTAGGTTCGTGTGCAGCGTCGCGTTCAGCAACATGTCCAGGCTCCTCCGAGGTTCCTGTACAGGTTCGTGTGCAGGATCGCGTCCAGAAACATGTGCAGGATCGCGTCCAGAAACATGTGCAGGATCGCGTCCAGCAACATGTCCACGATTCTCCGAGGTTCCTGTGCAGGATCGCGTCCAGCAACATATCCAGGATCCTCCGAGGTTCCTGTACAGGTTCATGTGAGGAATCGCGTCTAACAACATATCCAGGATCCTCCGAGGTTCCTCTACAGATTTGTGTGCAGGATCGTGTCCAGCAACATATCCAAGATCCTCCAAGGTTCCTGTACAGGATCATGTGCAGGATCGCATCCAGAAACATATCCAGGATCCTCCGGGATTCCTGTACAGATTTGTGTGCAGGATCGCGTCGAGCAACATATCCAGGATCCTCCGAGGTTCCTGTATAGGTTCATGTGCAGGATCGCGTCCAACAACATGTCCAGGATCCTTCGAGGTTCCTGTTCAGAAATTTTCAGCTGGGGGTAAACACTGTATGTACTTGATGGTAAACCAATTTAGAAAGTATGTCCGAAAAAAATTATTTTCTGCACTGGTGAAATTCTTAAAAGAAATATATAAAATGTATAAGAGGATAAATGATGCTGAGATAACTTACACAGTCGTATATAAAGAAGATATTGCATGGGAGCCCTTGCAGTGGTGTCCAGAATACTTCCTCTTGTGGCCAGAAAGCAGATGGAAAACTCGACGGCCATACATGATATGAAAATCGCCAAGTATCCGATAAAATATTCCCAGAGTAGTAGAATACAGTAGAGGCTGCGATTCCACTCAAAAATTCCCAGTATCGCCCCCACCACGATCACCCTGAAAATAAAAATAAAAAAACCTCATAAATGTTTACTCCTTTGGAATAATGTAGTCATAAATAATTAATCAAAGTTCCTGGAACATTTCAAACATTTTTATGTTGAAATTAATTTATAATAATAATAATCTTCAGATTCATTCATTCACTTCGTCCGATTGGTAGCTTCTATGTTTCCGCTCTACTACTGCTTGATCAAAAAGATTTTATTTATCGGATTGCATTTACAAGATTGGATGAAACTCAATTTAAAAAAATGTAAAAAAAGTCAAATTAAAACGATTGTTTATAAAGCTTTATTTTCCATTTAATTAAAAAAACTTTAATGAAGTACAGAGTTTCGAAAGTGATTAAAAAAAAGTGATTAATCTTTTTTAGTTGAAAATTCGTATTTTTTTGTTTGAATTTGAAAGTTGAATTATGAATTGTTACTTAAAATTTCCATTGTAACAATAATAGAGAATTTTAATCTAAATTCTACTTCACTTCTTAGAATCTATTTCTTATAATTCATTACTTTATTTTTTATAAAAGGAAGCGTGTTTCCAAAATTTCAACTACTCTAAATATAGAAATAAAAATGTCAACAAAAATATTCGAAAGTTTTATTTTTGATATAAAAAAAAACGAATTTTTAACAAAATGGTTCAATTTTCAACCAAAGATACTTCCCATAAGCAGTGAAAAATTATATATTTTATAAGAAATGAAAAAATAAAAACAACATACCGCCAATTACTATGGGGACATCCATTTTTTAGTATTTTAAATTAGTTATTATTGAACTGTTAATTTTACGAATTCTCAAACAACTAGTCGAATAACTTTACTAAAAAAGATACATTTTCAACCAAAACTGGAATAGTTCAATTTTTCGTTAAAACCATTAATTAAAAAAAAGGATATTCAAGGAATTAGTTCAATTTAAAAAAAAATGAGAAGAATTTTCAACTAAAATAATGAATCTTCAACCCAAAAATTAGTTTTTAACAATTAAGTCTACTTTCAGCATAATATATTTTTGATGTTATGGTTTTGAACAGATAAATTGTATTAAATAATTTGATGTTAATGTTAATGAATAGTTCAATTTTCAGTTACAAAAATTAATTTACAAACAATGTTGAATTTTCATCCGAAAAGATGAATTTGCAATCAAGAAGATTAATTTCTACCAAAAAGACGAACTTTTTACAAAATGCGTGAATTTTTAACTACAAATATCCAATTTTAACAAAAATTTTGAATAGTTATATTTTCGGTCAAAAAAATTAATTTGTAACAAACAAAAAAACCAATTATCAACAAATGAATTGAATTTTCAAACAAAGTGATGCATTTCCTTCTAATAATGAATCTTCAACTGGAATAGTTGAATTTTAAATCACAAAGATTAATTTTCAACCACAAAGATGAATTTTCAACCAAATAGATTAATTTCCTACCAACAAGATTAATTTCTACCAAAAAAGACGAGTTTTCCAGAAAATACATCAATGTTTAACCAAATATTTACATTTTAAACTAAAAACAGTCAATTTTCTACCCAAAATGGAATAGTTAAATTTTCAATTAAAACAATTAATTTTTAACAAAAAAGGAGCAATTTTCAACAAAATAGGTAAATTTTAAACCAAACTGATGTATTCTCAATTAAGATGATTAATCTTCAACTGGAATCGTTGAATTTTAAATCAGAAAAATGAATTTTCAATCAAAAAGATGCATTTTCAGCCAACTAGATTATTTTCCTACCAAGAAGATTAATTTATACCAAAAAGGATGAATTTTCAACAAAATGCATTTTTTCAACTTGAAAAAACTAAAAAAGAAAATTTTTTAACCAGAAATTGAATATTAACATTGTCAGTTGAAAATTAATTTTCAAACCAAACAAAAAATTATCAAAAAATTAGTTAAATTTTCAACCAAAATGATGAATTTCCAACTAAAATGATGAATCCTCAACTGGAATAATTGAATTTTAAACCACAAATATGAATTTTCAACTAACATGATGAATTTTTACTGTAACAGTTTAATTTTTAACCAACAAGATTAATTTCTACCAAAAAGAATGCATGAAAAAAATGCATGGTTTTCAATCTGAAAACATCAATTTTTAACAAAAAATTAAAAGTTAAATTTTCATGTAAGAAAGTTAATGTTCAAACACTGAGATAAATTTTTGACTAAAATGATGGAATATTCAACTGGAATACCTAGTTAAATTTTCAGTAAAAAAATTAATTTGCAACCAAATAGTTTATTTCAAATCAAAGAGGTGAATTTTAGATTCAAATAATGAATCTTTAACCAAAGAAAAATAATTTTTAACAAACAAAAAAAACTAATTTTCAACTTTAATCCTCTTTATGTCCGACATTCAAATTTAACAACGAAATGGGTTTCAAATTGTTGAAAATTTTATTCTTATCTCCTTTAAAAGAGATTTATGAAAAAAAGATTTATGCAAATGTTTTTTCAATGTAATTAAAAAAAATTAGAATAAAAAAAAAGAAAAACGGAAGGTGATTTGGAGGTTGCCTTTCCTTTTTTTTATCTAAATGAAGACATTGGAGAGTGTGTCATCCAAATTTGATCTTTAGATTTTTTTTTAATTTTCAAGAATTTCGTACCTAAATGTAATATATTTCTTTTGAATATTTATTACTGGTTGTTAGTGTTGGTATACAAAAAAGTGCTTACGGTTCGCATTTATGAGCTCAACATTTCTATTCAGCAATAACAGCATATCATGACTTGCTTGCTAAAGTTCGAGGCATTCAAGGAAACGAATCAACCGGAAATTTCTGCACATTGCTTCTAGATATAAACCGATAAACGACGAAAACTCCCTCGCGAAAAAGGAGGAAGTGAAAAGTCATCTTTTGTTAGATTTATGGCATACATTTCTTATTTAAAATCACTCAAACTTTTATAATCCCAGTTTAAACTTATTGATTTTAAAATGTAAAACAATTTAGATATTAAAAAAAGAAAATTCCCTTCAAATTGAGATGATTAAAGGTTTGTAATACTGTAACGCCTGATTTTGAATATCACACTTAGATTTGATTGAATCAACAAAATTTTTGTTCATCCCAACATAGAATATGGTTATTATGCAGGATAATGTATAGTTTCCTTCGCCAAATTCCTGCACAGGAACCGTCAAGATATCTGTGCAGCTTCATGAGCAGGATCGTGTGCAGCAACATGTCCAGGATCCTCTGAGGTTCCTGGTTTTTGCCCGAGGGGGGGGGGGATTGTTCGGGGATTTGCCCGATTTTGAATATTATACTTAGAAAACTATATGATTGAATCAACAAAATTTGTTTTCATTCGAATATAGAATATGGTTATCATGCAGGATCATGTATAGTTTCCTTCGCCAAATTCCTGCACAGGAACCGTCAAGATATCTGTGCAGCTTCATGTGCAGGATCGCGTGCAGCAACATATCCAGGATCCTCCTAGGTTCCTGTACAGCTTCATGTGCAAGATGGTGTCCCGCAACATGTCCAGGATCCTCCGAGGTTTCTGGGTTTTGCCCGGGTCGTTTTGTTCGAGGATTTGCCCGATTTTGAATAGTACACATAGAAAACTATATGATTGAATCGAAAAAATTTGTGTTCATTCGAATATAGAATATGGTTATTATGCAGGCTCATGTATAGTTTCCTTCGCCAAATTCCTGCACAGGAACCGTCAAGATATCTGTGCAGCTTCATGTGCAGGATCGTGCCCAGCAACAAGTCCAGGATCCTCCGAGGTTCCTATGCAGCTTTATGTGCAGGATCGTGTCCAGTAACATGTCTAGGATCCTCCGAGGGTCCTATACATATTTATGTGCAGGATCGTGTCTAGCAACATGTCCAGGATCCTCCGATGCTCCTGTACAGCTTCAAGTGCAGGATCGTGTCGAGAAACATGTCCAGGATCCTCCCAGGTTTCTGGTTTTTGCCCGGGGGGATTTTGTTCGGGGGTTTGCCCAATTTTGAATATTATACTTAGAAAAGTATATGATTGAATAAATATTTTTTTTTTCATTCGAATATAGAATATGGTTATTATATGCACAACAAAATATTTGGTTGAACCAACTATATTGTTTGGTTGTTTCACCAAATCTTTTGGTTGATGGAGTATTTTGTTGAATCAACAAAAAATTTTATTGGGTCAATCAAATATTTTGTTGCATCAACCAAAATTTGATTCAACAAAACTTTCATATCCAAGATAACAGTACTTCCAGTCGAAATATATTACATTTTCTGAAAAATATTTTAAATTTAAAGCGAAAAAGGAGGCAGTGAAAAGTCATCTTTTGTTAGATTCGTGGCATACATTTCTTATTTAAAATCACTCAAACTTTTATAATCCCAATTTATACTTCTCAATTTTACAATGTGAAACAATTTAAATATTAAAAAAAAAAAAGATTCACTTCCAATTTAGATGACTAAAAGTTCACTTGAACATAGAATATGGTTATTATATGGACAACAAAATATTTGGTTGAACCAACTATATTTTTTGGTTGTTTTTACTAAATATTTTGGTGGACGAAGTATTTTGTTGAATCAACAAAAATATTTTTTAGGGTCAATCAAATATTTTGTTAAGTCAGGGCCACCTGAACCGTTTCCAATTGAAATGCATAATATTGTGCAATATACCCTTCCGAGGCGAGGGCCGCAACAGTCTGAATCATAGGGTTGGGTGTAGTTGAAAAAGATTAAACTTCAACTAAAAGCAGTTGCATTTTAAATCAAATATTTGAATTGTCTAGCCAAAAAGGAAAATTCTCTAGAAAACAGATTAATTTCCGATTTTCTGACCAATAAAATTGACTTTTCAACAAAACAATGAAAATTGCCACCAAATGTTAGAATTTTTAATCAAGAGAGATGGGTTCTGAACCATAAATATAATAGTAGACCTATGAAATAAAAAGAATGCAAATTAATTAATTTTTTAAGAAACTAGTTGAATTTTGAAAAGAATAATTAAATTTTCTACAAAATAGTAAAATCCCCAATCAAAAGAAATTAATTCTGCACCAAAAATATAATACTAGACTTTCCAATTAAAAATAATTAACTTTCAACCATAAAAGATTAATTTTCTACAAAAAAAAGATGAGATATATACTTTAGGTATATTTTTTTCACAAAATAGCTGAATCTTCAACAAAGTAATTAAATTTTCAACCAAATCGTAAAATTGGTAATGAAAACTATAATAATAAACTTTTCAATGAAAAAGAATTTTCTACCAAAAGATGAATTTTCGATCCAAAAGGACAAATTTTCCATAAAAAAATGTAAATGTTCAACAAAAAACTAAATAACAAAATAGTAGAATTTAAAAAAAGAGATGAATTCTGAGCCAAAAATATAATACTGGACTTTTCAAATAAAAAAATGAACTTTCAACAACAAAAATAACTTTTTAACATAATAGTTGAATTTCTATTACAAAGATTAAATTTTCAACTAAATATTAGAATTTTTAACGAAAAACGTAATAATAGACTTTTTAAAGAAAAAAATTCAATTTTAACCAAAAAAGACGACTTTTCTACCAAAAGACGAATTTTCAATTCAAAAGGACCAATTTTTTATCCAAAAAGATGAAGTTTCAACACAAATGTTGATTTTTCGAACAGAAGAGATGATTTCTAAACCGTAAAACATAATAGTAGACTTTTTAATTAAAAGTTCTGAATTTTTAACCAAAAATAGTTGGATTTTTTTATTAGTTTCTATTAATTCAGTTCTCATTCAGGCGAAAAAACGAGAAAAAGAGGAATTTTCTAACAATTTTAGCACGGACACAAACCATTTCAGCTACGAAACGGTATCGGTGTCGGTAAGGTAGGAACGTATATTTAGAAAAGCCAAAGTATAATTTTTATTTAATTTCGGATTTTCGCGGCGAGTGGCCACCCTCTAGAATTGTGGTTTTTTAATTCAATCTTTCTCATCTCGCCTTTCAAGATATTGATTCATTTGAAATAATATTACTGATCTTAATTTCAAATTATCTCAATTAACATAATTAGCAGACTTCCAAGCATCGAGCGATTCAAGTTTCCTCCTCAACTCTTAATTACGAGTTTCAGATAATAGAGAAACAGTCTCGAGAAAGAGGTAATGATTAATGATTAAGGAACTTAAGTTCAGGATGAATCTTGTTTTAGAAGCGATGAAAAGAGTGGAAGGAGGGCAATCAATATCAGCGAAATCTAGCATCTATTTCCAGAAAATTCCTCTCCATATATTATTGAGCAGCTAGGGCTGCCTGAATCGTTTACAATTGAAATGCATAATATTGCGCCATATACTCGACTGAGTACTCGCGTACTGAGACCCTTCCGAGGCGAGAGTCGCAACTTTGATGCTAAAGAGACGAATTTTTAACAAAGTCAGTGAAGTTTTAGCAGAATAGTTGAATTTTCAGCCTAAAAATATGAATTTTTAAACAAATAGTCAAATAGATAAATTCAATAAACAAATATTTGAATTTCAAACAAAAAAGTTTTCTTTAAATCAAGAAATAAGATGAATTTTTAACAACAAAAAATTGCTTTTCAACCAAATAGTTGAATTTTTTAAAATAAAAATTGATTTTCAACAAAACATTTGCATTTACAACCAAATAGTTTGACTTTCAATTAAAAGTGACAAACAAAATAGATGAATATTTGAATAAATAGTCAAATTTTCATGTCAAAAGAAGAATTTTTTAGAAGATAGTTAAATTGTCTACAAAGAAGTTAATTTTCAAACAACAAAAATTAAATTTTCAATAAAAAAGATTACTTTTCTAACATTAGAAGGAAATTTTCAATCTAAAAGGATGAATTTTCTATCCAAAAACGGGAACGTTCAACAAAACAATTAATTTCTAAAAAAACGAATTTTCAACAAAATAATTAAATTATCCATCAAATATTCGAATCTTTAATCAAAAATAATTAACTTTCAACCAAAAGTAGTTGGTTTTTCTTATTGGGTAATTTAGTTCGCATTTAAGCGAAAAAACGAGAAAAAGGGGAAAATTTTTGAAAACAGGAGAAAAAGATAAATTCTTTGAAAAATGGGGAAAAAAGAGGAATGGAGGAGAGACTGTAGAGATTGTAATTGAATTTGAAATTAATCGATTTAAAACGTTTTCGACTTGAAAATGTCAAATTCTTATGTCTTGCAATTTGAAGGAATAATTAAAACTTTGAATAAGTATTCGCAAAATTAGAAATTGTTCAGTTTCGAACGTTTTTAATTAAAAAATTTTGAAAGTGAGAAGATTAATGAGAAATTAATGGTACAATTTTTTCTAATTTTGGATTTCAATTTTAAAAGTTTCATTATGATTATACTTGAAACTAAGTACCGTGAAGTTTTGATAAAAACGGGAAAAAGTCGATTTGTCGCATTTTTCAAAAAAGTCGAAAAAGGTCCAAATTTGTGCTGCTCTATAAAAAACAGTAGATATATAAATCGGAGACCATATTGATTTCCTCAAATAAAAAGCAAAGGTTCAAATGGAATCTTTTTTTAAAATGTGCAACGTTAATTCCAACAAATTAAAACTACCAAGAGGGCATTTTTTATTTAGGAAAAATCGATTAAAATTTTTAATTTCAGAAACAACTATAGTCAAAAGTAAATAAATAATATATATAAAATGAAAATTTCAATAAATTTTTATAAATTTTTAAATTGCTATAAGTGAAATCAAAATAATGATAATGTGTACATGCATGTTTTGATAGGCATGTGTTTTGGTTTTTACTGCATTGTTTGCATTAAATTAAATAAACAACATTCGATAAGTTCTCTTCAAAATTAGAGTCTTTTATATTCTGAAAGGTGTTTCCTAATTTATTTATGATCTTCTCTTCACAATTTTGGTACAAAACCGTCGTTTTTGTTGAATTCATATGGTTGACATTTGCTTTTTTTTTCATTGAAAAGTAATTTTTAACTGAACGTTTCACGGTTTGGTTAAAAATTTATCTTTGTTGGTTGAAAATTCAGTTATTTGTTAAAAAATTCAACTGTTTGCTTAAAAACTCATATATATGGTTAACATTGTTATTATCGTCTACAAAATACAACTATGTGGTTCAAAGTTCATTTATTTCGGTGACAATTTAATTATTATATTGTTTAAAAATTCAAGTGTTTTGATAAAAAGTCATTCTTTTTGGTCGAAAATTTAAATTCTTTGTAGAACATTCGTCTATATTAATTTTTTGATTTCATTTTAAAAATATTTTCTGTTAAAACCGTTACTCGGTTAAAATACGAAGAGACCCAGGAAATAAAGTTTGATTAAATAAATAAATAAAAAATAAAAAAAATCGTTCTAAGGTTTCACTAAGTGAATCAGTGGCGTGGTATGAGGTCACTGACTGGCATTAAATTGCGACATTGAATATTTTAGAATACTGCCAAGAGTTGCATTTAAATGCTTTCAATCTTAATTACTAATGGCCAATTACATTTTAAATCATCTAGAAATGTTATAAAAAAAATTATACAAAAAGGACGAATTTTCAACAAAATAGTTGAATTTTTAACAAAATATCAATGAGTCCTTTTATTAAGCCAAGCTTTTGACTGAATTCATGATGTGGATTATAGTTAAGATATTGGCCAGACCATGCTTGTTTCCTAAACCAATCTGTAATGATGTTACCTTCATGTGTTTTTTTAATGAAAAGATCTAAAAAAAATGTATATTGTTATTATTTTCAATTTCGTGTGTGAACTTTAAAGCGTACTCTATGTTGTTGAATGCTTGAACAAATTAATTAATTTTTTTCAGTAGAAATGATAGAGAAAATGTCATCAACATATCTTTTGTATATCAACGGTCTGAAATTTAAATTTCTTGAGGCTTTATTTTCGACATCTTCTAATACTAGATTGGAAATGATCGGAGACACAGGAAACTTGTTAATAATATTTATTATTGAATGCAAAAACTGTGTTATTGAAGCCCGTTTTTATTGTTACTAGAATTTCATTTTTTGACATTTTTGCAAGAATTCTATTGAGATTTAATTTTCCTTCAACAACATCCAAAGCGAAATCCAGAGATATATTGTCGAACATGGAAACAAGATCTAATGAAATGATTGAGTAGAAACTTGGATTTTTTTACAATGTTTGAAGTCTCAGCTATCTTTAACAATAGAATCGGTCGGATAATTGTAGTTTTCAATTGTTTGCAGCATTCTTATCCAACATCAGATGAATAATATTTTGGGGATTTACTATGTTAGCTTTGCCCATCTTGTATACTTGATTTTTGAGGCAAACATCATGTTTTCTTCAAACACATCACGTTTTCATAAAAAAAATCATGTTTTCATAAAACACACCATGTTTTCATTAAGCACATGCATGTAAACTGTTTCTTTTGCCATCTAAATTTAATGCTTTTTCTAAACTAAGATTTTTGGTATCAAGAAGTTTTGCTAACATTTTCATTATTTCTGGCCACCATATTTCAGCAGATGATGCAATAAGAATAAATGTTCTTTTCCCCATTCTCGTATCTTGTAAACAGGATATTTGATGGAAATGACATGTTTTCATCAAACACCTCACTTTACACCAAACATATCATGGTGTCATCAAACACATCATGTTTTTTATGAAACATCATGTTTTTCCTCAAACACGTCCAGTTTTTGCCGAACATATGTTTTCGTCCAACACATAATGTTTTCATCAAACACATCACGTTTTCATCAAACAAATCATATTTTCAACAAACACATCATGTTTTCATTGAACACATGTATGTAAACTTTATTTTTTTATTGTCATCTGAATTTAATCCTTTTTCTAAACTAAGATTTTTATTATGAAGAACTTTTGCTAACATTTGCATTCTTTCTGGCCACCATATTCTCGTATCTTGTGAATATAATCTTTCATGACAACATCATGTTTTCATCAAGCACGTCATGTTTTCGGTCAACATATCATGTTTTCCCAAACAAATCATATTTTCAACAAACACATCATGTTTTCTTTCAACACATATATGTAAACTTTATTTTTTTATTGCCATCTGAATTTAATGCTTTTTCTAAACTAACATTTTTATTGTAAAGAACTTTTGCTAACATTTGCATTATTTCTGTCCACCATATTCTCGTATCTTATAAATATGATCATTCATGAAAACATTATTTTTTCGACAAACACGTCATGTTTTCGTCCAACATATCATGGTTTCATCCAATACATCATTTTTTCGTAAAACACGTCATGTTTTCCTTAAATCATTATGTTTGTATCAAATACATAATTTTTGCATGAAAAATATCATGTTTTTTCATAAAGCATCATGTTTCCATCAAGCGTCATAATATCGACCTATATCTATCTTTAACGAAAGAATCGGTTTTTCCCGATACTGGTTTTAAGATTCTATATAAAAAAGAAGCTAAATTACAGCTACTTATAATTATTATTCTCCATTTTAAATCTTGTTTATGCACCTTTGGGAGATATGTTTTTAGTTTCCACCATTTAACAATTCCATGACATTTCTCTTCTATAGAAGGTACCAAAGTGGTTTTTACTTCTTTGTAAAAATTTGTATTTTTCAGCATTGTTTCTACGGTTTCTTCATAATCATTGAATTTAGAAGCTACAGTCAAATTTTCATTGTCAGCTTTAACGAAAAAAATGTCTGTTATTTAATTGGAACGTCTTTAAATTTTCTATTTCTTATAAATTACCTTAATCTTTAAATTTATTGTTGCAAATTAAATTTGAGATAAGTGTCGTCACTTCCTTTCTGATGTTTTGTTTTTAACCCGGATTTCAAACTCGGATATTGTTTTCTAAATAAGCTATGATAATGTCGGTAGAAATTTTTCGGTTATTAAAAGGAATTCCATCATTTTTCCCCAACGCAATAGTCTCAACAATATGATTTGAAATTTGTTTATTTGAAATGTTTTTGAACCATTTTTCAGCTATAATTTTTTCAAGTTCATTTTTCTTTTATATATTCAAAATTATTTGTTGTATAAATGAAAATTCAACTGTTACATTTTTTGTTAAAGTAGATTTTTTAGTTTTAACATTTCACTATTCGGTTGAAAATTTACGTAATTTGTTGGAAATTCGTCTTTTTCCATCGAAAATTAAGCTACTTGTTACGAATTTATCTTTTTTGTTGAAAATATAATTACTTGATTGAAAATTTTTTTATTCAATATCAGGTAAGTGGGTTTGAAGAAATGATTTTTTTTTAATAAAGAGGCCAACTCTTTTTATGTCTTTCTTTTTTAAATCTAACGAACTTTAAATTAAGATTTGCAACTTTTAATTATGAAAATTTTGCAATTATTTATTTAGTGAAATGAAAGCTGGACAATTGAACATTGTCTTTGGAATGTCCTCTGATAAAAGTAATTCAATTATTACAACAAAATTGAGTTGCGAAAGTTCCAATAAATAAAAAAAAGGAAAAAGAGCTTGCTATTCCAATTATTACTCGAGTTTCATGCTATGTGGAATATTGCATTTGAATTGCGAGAATTGTTTCAATTAAGAGAAGTCGATATTGCAAACTCGTTTTATAAAAAGCACATACTTCCACGCAGTAATAAAAGGTTCTTCTTTCCAATATAAATTGTAATTTAATTAAAAAACGAACGAATCATTTTTTAGATATTAATTGTAGATAAGTACTTTTAAGATAATTATGATGAAATGCACATTTCGTGCATTAAGCGGGGACATAACTAATGCCATTAGAAGAATTCAGACAGCTAGGATTGAGCGAGAAACTTTACTTTAAGCGCCAAGTCTGCATTATAAAAGAAGAGAAAAGGGGAGAAAATTAAGCTTATTCTTCACTGGGAAAAGGAAGGTAATGTTTTCATTAAATATGAAATTTCAATCAAACATGATGCTTTGATATAACATGACGCTTTGATAAAACATGACGCTTTGATATAACATGATGCGTTGATCAAACATGTTGTTTTAATCAAACATGTTTTAATAAAATATGATGTTTTAATCAAATATGTTTTTATTAAACATCATTTTTTTATCAAACATCAACTTTTTATTATAAAGTCATTATTGTCATTTACATTGCCATCGTCATTACTATTGTCAATTTCATTGTCGCTATCATTTTTTACGACTCTGAAGCTGCTTTTTCACATTTAGTTATAAAATCTTCTTTTATCACATCACTGTAACATTCTTAACCGTTCGTCTTTAAGACTAGAGTTTATAAACTCAACTTTCCTACTACATTTAGCTGCTATTAAAGAAAGACAATGGTATACAGCTTCTCGGGCACACAACATGATAAAAATTTATTCCTGATTCCATACTACTTGTTTTTTTATTTCGAGTTCTTTAATTATATACTCATTTTGTGTTGCATCTAAATCTATTAAAATATCAAAGTCTACTAAATCTGACTTCTTTTTGTAAAAGTAATGCATTTCTTTATAATTTATTTCAAATTGTTGGTTGCAGCTTTCACTATTCTATCATCTACATCTTCTAAAAATGCAAGTATTGTTCGTGGCATAAAGAAAATTGAAAAATCAAATCAACATTTCATATTTATTCTTTTTCGCTTTATTGCAAGTGTATGTTTATGTCTTTGCAATGTCATAAATGGATTATCTGGAATATACTAACGAATAATAAATCTATAATATCAATGCTGTTTCGCCGTGACTCAATATTATTTTCATCATACTGAGAAGTATTTTTGAGACAAAGGAAACAATTTGCATTTGGAGAACCCGTTAATTAAAATTCGAGTCCAAAATCATTGTTTAGAAGAGAATATTCTGCAACTGGACCTTAGTTGGATTTAAAATAATTAGATACCGCTTATTCTGAACTAAGGTTTTTGTTATTATTTGCATTAATTCTGGACACCATTTATCAACAGCTCAAAGATGTATGTAAACTGTTTTTTATTGTCATCTAGATTTAATGCTTTTTCTAAATTAAGATTTTTGTTATCCAGAACATTTGCTAACATTTGCATTATTTCTGGCCAACATATTTCGGCAATTGATGGAATGAGGTTGAAGGTTGGTTTTTCCCATTCGCGTATCTTGTAAACATGATTTTTGATGCAAACGACATGTTTTCATCAAACATCTCAGTTTTTCACCAAACACCTCAGTTTTTCACCAAACACATATTTTCGTCCAACACATAATGTTTTTTATGAAACATCATGTTCTTCATTAAACATAATGTTTTTCATCAAACACATCCTGTTTTCTCCAAACACATTTTTTAGCCAAGCACATCATGTTTCGTCAGACACATCACGTTTTCATCAAACACATCATATTTTCATTAAACACGTATGTAAACTGTTTTCTTATTGTCATCTGGATTTAGTGCTTTTTCTAAACTAAGATTTTTGTTATCAAGAACTTTTGCTAACATTTGCATTATTTCTGGCCACCATATTTCAGCAGTTGATGGAATAAGGATAAAGGTTCCTTCCCCCATTCACGTATTTTGTAAACATGATGTTTGATGCGAATATCACGTTTTCATCAAACACATATTTTCGTCACACATCATGGTGTCATCAAACAAATCATTTTTTTTATGAAACATCATGTTTTCATCAAACACACCATGTTTTCATTAAACACATGTATGTAAACTGTTTTTATTGTCATCTAAACCTAAAGTTTTTTCTAAACTAAGATTTTTGTTACCAAAAACTTTTGCTAACATTCGCATTATTTCTGTCCATCATATTTCAGCAGATGATGGAATAAAAAAAGATTCTTTCTCCCATTCTCGTATCTTGTAAACATGACGTTTGATGGAAACGACATGTTTTCATCAAACACATCATGGTGTGATTAAACACATCATGTTTTTTTATGAAACATCATGTTCTACATAAAACATCATGTTTTTCCTCAAACACGTCCTGCTCTTGCCGAACACATGTTTTCGTCAAACAAATAATGTTTTCGTCAAACAATAATGTTTTCGTTAAACACACAATGTTTTCATCAATCACATCACGTTTTCATCAAACATCATTTTTTCATCAAACAAATCATATTTTCAACAACCACATCATGTTTTCATTGAACACATGTATGTCAACTTTATTTTTTTATTTTCATCTAAATTTAATGCTTTTTCTAAAATAAAATTTTTGTTATCAAGAACTTTTGATAACATTTGCGTTATTTCCGGCCACCATATTCTCGTATCTTGCAAATATGATCTTTGATGAAAACATCATGTTTTCGTCAAACACGTCATGTTTTCATCCAACATATCATGTTTTCATCAAATACATCATGTGTTCATCAAACCCATCATGCTTTCATTAAGCACATATATGTAACCTGTCTTTTTTTATTGCAATCTAAATTTAATAATTCTTCCAAACTAAGATTTTTGTTATCAAGCTATTTTGATAAAATTTTCGTCAAACACATCATATTTTCATCAAAAACATCATGTTTTCATAAAACTTAGTATTCCAAAAAACATCATGTTTTCATAAAACTTAGTATTTCAAAAAACATCATGTTTTTATAAAACAATGTAAAAACAAAGTATTATTTCAGGGCTAGTTTCAGTCTTACAATAAGACTCAGAAAAACAGTCTCGAGTGGTACTAAAATTAGACCACTGGTATGATCCCAGAATCGTTTGTTTTGTTTTGAAAATAACAGCATGAAGTTATCCTATTTAAAAACAGCGCTTGAAAAAAAGATGCCGTGAAAAAAGAGATATATATTTTTTACAGTGAACATCATGTTTTCATAAAACGACATATTTTCGTCAAACACATCATGTTTTTCACAGAACATCGTATTTTCATTAAACACGTCATATTTTCGTCAAACACATCATGTTTTGTCAAACGCATGATGTTTTTATAAAACTCCTCACATTTTCGTCAAACATCATGTTTCTCATCTAATGCATCATTTTTTTGTAAAACACGTTGTTTTCTTCAAACCATTATGTTTGTATCAAATACATAATGTTTTCATCAAAAATATCATGTTTTTTTTTATAAAGCATCATTCAATTTATCAAAATTCATTTTTCACTCTTTTGAAATTTTCACTATATAGTGTTATTTTTTTTCAGATTTTAAATACCTGATCTTAGATGTATTAACTCTGAGTTTTTGGATATGTTTCAGAAACAAATTTAATCGATTCTATAATCATCGTGAAATGCTAAAAAAAGTTAGTTCGTTCAGCATTTTTCTTTCATGAACAGAAATAAATGCATTTCTATCCATAAAATAGAATTTACCACTATATTCAATATCATCGCAGACTTTTGATACAGGTATACGTATTACTCAACCTTGCGTGTTTTCAATATTTTTAAATATAAATATTATTTTATTGCTTGTAACATTTCTCTGAAACGAATGATCAAACCCACCACCGTTTTTCCAACAGATATTTCTTTTTAGAAACAGTTCTTCTCGTATGACTGCAAATGTACCTATGTATACTACATATGTATCTGGAATTTCATTAAAATAGAGAGATACTGCATTATTTAAATCCTGGCTCTCTTATTCAGAATTCAACGATTCAAAACATAATTTTCCGATTTGCTGTATCCACCAAATGGAGAAAATCGGATTTCCTTGCATCAGGACGGTGATTTCGTTTGCATAACGAGTTTACTAGCACGTAACCAGTTTAACTAAATTGCCGTGGATTGCATGCTGGAAAATCATGACCTCTAACATTTGCAATAGTTTTTCCAGATATGAATCTTTCCCTGCTACCGGTTCAACTTTACCGCATTTAAGTTTAAAGGACTTAATGTTTTATAGGGACTTTCACGAAACTACTAGCACGATAAAATCTTTATAGGAAGCTAATAAAAGTGGATAGACAGACTTGTCTTATCCTTTTTCTCCCATTCTCTCGGGTATTTCTTATTTTTAATACAGAATTTTATACATTCTTATATTGAGGTACACCAGGTGATATTTCCAGAGATATGTGCAATAGCGAAAGACATCATCAGCACGTAAGACATATTTATCATTATACGGACGATAGCATACTTTCTTGATCTAAGAAAATATTTGTCTCAAGAAAACCTACTTCATTGTAGAAACTTGACTTAGTTCATTTACGTCAATTTTTTTGAGGCATGACAAATTTTTCTCGATCATGAAAACATTGCATCTATTCGTACCAATATTTTCTTGATTCAATGCTAATTTTTTTCCGTGTAGCAAACAAACTGCAGGTAGGATTATTAAAGCTGAACTCATGATTCGATAAGCTGAATTCAACATCACAGACTTCACAGCCCAAAATACTCTCAATAAATAAATTAATTAAAAAATAAATTATAAATAAGAAAGTCAAATGTTTTAGAAAACAGTTGAATTTTCGAACCTAAAAAGATCGATTTTCAACAAAAAAGTGAATTTTCTACCAAATAATTGAATCTACAACAAAAAAATTTTATTGTAGTTAAAAATTTTCTATTTACACCCAAGTATTGGAACTTTCAAGCAAAAGAGACGAAAGTCAACTAAAGAGATGAAACTTGAACCAAAAAAATTTGCAGTTTGAAGCAAATAGTTGAATCTTCAATACAAAAAAGACGAATTTTTTAGACAACGGTTGAATTTCAATGAAGAAGTTTTCTACAACAGAAGATGAATTTTCAGTCCAAAAAGCAGAAATTAAAAAAAAAACAGTTAAATTTTCAACTAGAAAAGGAATTTTTTGATTAAAAAAAAATAATAATTTCAAGCCAAAAAAAAATGCTTACAAAATAATTAAATTTTCCAACAGAGATGAATTTTCAACTAAAATGATGGATCTTCAATAAAAGAAGAATTTTGAACAAAAGCGTTAAATTTTCAACCAATTAGTTGCATTTTCAATCAAAGACTATGAATTCTCAACAAAAATATATAGTTGATATTTTAATCAATTTTAAAAAAAATATAAAATAACTAATTCAAAGGCCCAAAAAAAACGAATTTTCAACGAAAAAATTGAATTTGCAACCCGAAATTATGAATTTTCAACAAAATAGTTAATTTTCAACCAAATGGTTCAGTTTTCGAATAAAAACTATCGATTTTCAAGAAAAAATAGAATAGTTGAATTTTCAGCTCAAAAAATGAATTTTTAAACAAAGAAAAATGCATTTTCAACATATAAGTTAAATTTTCAACGAAAGAGATGAATCTTTAATCAATAAAATTATTATTAATTAAGTAGTTAAACTTTTAATCAAATAGTTTAATTATCAACCAACAAAAAATTAATTTTCGTCCAAAAAATACGAATCCTCAACAAAATGCATATATTTTTAATCAAAAAGAGAATAGTTAAATTTTCAGTTCAAAAAATTAATTTTCAAAACAAAAAAATTAATTTTCAATAAATAAGTTAAATTTTCAACTAAAGAGATGAGTCTTCAAATAATAAAATTAATATTTAAGTAAATAGTTCAACTTTTAACCACAATAGTTGAGTTTTCAACCAAGAATATTAACTTTCTACTCAAAGAGACGAATTTTCAACAAAATAAATGAAATTTCAAATAAAAACGATCAATTTTAAACGAAAAATGGAATAGTTGAATTTTTAACTAAAAAAAAATCAATTGACTGACAAAAATGTAACAGTTAACTTTTCTGTTAAAAAATGAATTTTTAACATCAATAGACGATTTTTCAACAAAATGGTTCGATTTTTAACCAACAAAATGAATTTTTAAAAACTTTCAACCAAGTAGTTCAATTTTCAACCAAAAAAGATAAACTCCAACGAAAAATTTAACAGTTTAATTTTCGACTAAAAACGATTCATTTTCAGATAAAAATAGAATAGATTATTTTTCAGTTAAGAAAATTAATTTAAAAAAAAAGTTAAATTTTTAACCATTTAAGTGAATTTGTTAAAAAGTAGTTCTACTTTCAATTCAGCAGGAGAACTTTTAAACCAAAACAAAATAGTTGAATTTTCAACCAAATATTGCAGAAATCATGAAAAATAACATTTGTACATTATTTTGCAAAATCGGAATAAGCAGTACCAGCTTGAGAACAGAAATAAATATGATATATATTTGATATAATAGTGTTGAACATAGTGTAAAATAGTTCAGATTATGGACAAAATCGAGTGCGAAGCACGAGATACGTGATGAGAATGTGTTCGTTAAAGCTAAAGGAGCTTTAACAAAAGGGAATTCACAATCACCAAATTACAGTTGTCGATGATTTGACCTCTAATTTTAAAAGGTCTGGGCGCAAATGTGGGGGAAATGTAAAAACCACGCGCGAAGCACGAGATAAATATATTATCGAGCGCGAAGCGCGAGAACCAACAGTCGCGCGCCCTAGGCGCGCACAAATTTGCGAGCTTGCGTTTGTTTATAATTGATTACAATAGTTTCAAATCCATACCTGTGACCAATTTCAGGGTCGTATACTTTTATGTCTTGTGAAAAACGTTTGAAAGTTCAAAAGACGGTAACTTGTTCGAAATTCAATTTAAATTTTTTTTAAATGCTTAAAAAGCATATGTAATTCCACGTCGAAAGAATCCCAGTAGAGATATTTCTGACATTATGAAGAGGATATATCACGTGAGAAGTTTTTTAGAAAAATTCAAGAATTTCTCGAATTGTATACCTCAACAATTTGAGCCGATAACATTTTTCTAATCTTGATGGGTTCCCAGTCAAGATTTTTTAACTTCTGTTAATTTAAATTAAAGATAAAATTTCAAGGATTGCGCCCTGTAAATTTGAGATTTGTGCATAGCCTTCCAAGATCATGACGGAAGTTGAAAAGTCAAGGAATAACATTCGAAAATTTTTTGAATTTGTTTAAAAAACTTCTCACGTGATACATCCTCTTCAAAAAGTGGAATTTTATAATATTCTCAACCGTTTTGTTTTTAATGTCATAACTTTATTTCCAAACTATTATCATCTTTTGAAATCATCATTGATTTTTAGTACATATTTTAAGGACATATTGTATTATATCTAATATACGAATTTAAAATAATTTCGAGTGACATTATACTCACCGCATCCGCCGCATCGACAAAGGTGGCCGAGAATACAACTGCGACGGCTTTAATTATAAAAATAAAACATTTTTATTAATTTGTTGATTTCAAGTTGAGTTTTTCAAAACTTCGATCAAGTTTCATAATGAAATAATATAAAATATTTACAACTGCACCCAGAAAAAATGTAAGGAATTATTTGTTTAAATCCTGGAAAATAAAAAATAAAATTTCAACATTTGTGTAAGTACTTTTTTCTCAGGTCTGAAATCTTCCAAAATCTTTGTGAATTTTCTCAAGAATCATAGGAAAATTATACTTTTATACAACCTTCAAAAACAAACTGATAATACGTTTTATAACGTGGATTTAGAATCTAACACGATTTTTATATTTTGATATTTCAAAAAAGTCTAAATTCTTTTTTTCTGTTTGTAATTTTTTGCATATTATATCGCATATCACGGCAAAAAATTTCAGTACTCAAAAAGTTCAATCGCTTAATTAGAACAGAAAAAATTTAAATTAAAAAAATAACCAAAGCTTCCGAAGTAACATATCTCCACCATTTTTTTAATTTTATCAAAAAATATTTCGAAAAAAATCGACGATTTTGGAATTTATCTCAAGGACTTAAGCACCAAAAGTACCACGGGCGAATCCGATCATTTTTCGGAGAGGGCGATTGTAAAGTTTTTTTAATGAATGTATGTGAGAGGAGGTGGGTAAAAGGCGATAAATTCCACTTTATTTATATTTTTCAATTAGTGTTCACATTAATAAAAAATTTAAAAGCACGTTCATATTTGTGGCAACGATTTTTCTATGCTGTTCTACATGGGGTACAAGTTTTGTTAAAAATCCTCTTTTTATGTTGAAAATTCAACTATTTTGCAGGAAATTCGTCTTTTTGGTTTGAAAATTCAACAATTTCGTCGAAAATTCCGTTTATTTTGTTAAAAATTTGACCTTTATGTGAAAAAAATCGGTTTTCTAAATTGAAAATTATTGTTATTTCAATGGAAATTAAACTATTTCATTTTTGGATAAAAGCGACCTTTTCTAGTATAAATATTCAACTGTTTGGTTGGAAATTCTTCTTTGGTACAAAATTACCTTCTTGGTTGAAAATTCAAATATTTGGTTAAAAATTTATGCATTTTGATAAAAATTCGTCTTTTATGGTTGAAAATCAATTATTTTTGTTAAAAATGCAACTGTTTGGTTGAAAATTAATGTGCCTCCGTTGAAGATTCAACTATTTTGTTGGAAATTCGTCTTTTTTGGTTGAATTAAATTGTTTTTTATTTAAGATGAAATCTTTTTTTCTGTTGAAATATCGACTAATAAATTTTTTTTATTGAAAATTAATCTTTTTTGGTTGAAAATTCAACTCCTTGGTTGTAAGTTAAATTACTTTCGTAAAAATTAATTTTTTGTTGTTGTGAAGATTCATAATTTTAGTAGAAGTTTATCTCTTTGGTTGAAAATTGAACTAATTTGTTGGATCTACCATTTTTTTGGGGTGAAAATTCATTTTTCCAACTTAAAAGTTAACTATTGGATTAAAAATTAACTTTCTTGTTGAAATTTCATATTTTCAGGTTGAAAATTAATTTTGTGTAGAAAATTCGTCTTTTTGTCTTGGAACTTCAGCAACTCGGTAGAAAATTCAACTGTTTTGTAGAAGATTCGTTTTTTTTATTGAATTTTTTTTTTTCTTAATGTAACTATTTCGTTTTTGGTTGAAAATTGATATTTTCAGTTTTCAAATGCTATTATTTTGTTGGAAATTTATGTACTTTGTTGAAAATTCGTCATTTGGATAAAAAATTAATCTTTTGGGTTGAAAATTCAACTACTTGATGAAAAATTTATAAATTTTGTTGAAAACTTCCTTCCTTGGTTAACAAAATATTTGGTTGAAAATTTATGTATTTTTTCGAGACCCTTCTTTTGTATACACTTTTTACCTTTTTCGGGTACATTAAATTGTTTTTTATTTAAAATTGAAATCTATTTTTTTTTAATGCCAACTATTACATTTATATTGAAAATCTAACTTTATGGTTGAACGTTAAACTTTAAATTCCTAAAAATTCGTTTTCTGGTTGATGATAGATCATTTTAGTAAAAAATTCATCTCTTTGGTTAGATATTGAACTACTTCGCTTAAACTTCCCTTTTTTGAGGTGAAAAAAAAAAAAGTTTTAACGGAAAATTTAACTATTTGGTTGAAAATCAACTTTTTTTTTAAATTTCACATTGAAAATTGTTGAAAATTCAACTGTTTTGGATAGAAAATTCACCTTTTTGTCAAAAAAATTCAACAGTTTAGTAGAAAGTTTAACTATGTGGTAGAAAATTCAATTATTTTGTAGAAGATTCCTGTTTTTTCATATCCAAAATTAATTTTATTGAATGAAAATTTAACTGTTCCATTTTTGGTAAAAATTAATTTTTTTCTTCAAAATTCCATTATTTGGTTAAAAATGTATGTAGTTTGTTAAAAATTCTTCTTTTTTGGTGGAAGATCAATCTTCTTGATTGAAAAATCATCTTTTTGGTTCAATTCAACTGTTTTTTTATTTGAAATGAAAATCTTTCCTTGGTTAAAATTTCAACTATCACATTTTTTGTGAATTCATCTTTCATGGTTAAAAATTGGCAACTCACGTTATTTTTTGACGACCCGGTTAAAATTTCAAAAAAAAATAAGGTCTGATAATTAGGGGGCTCAAATTTGTCAAGGAAATTAAGAGACCTCAAGTACTTGCTAAGTTCCAAAAAATTGTTGAAATTTAACATTTAGTTTTGTTAAAAATAATTCAAGCTAAGAAATAGAAAATTTTTATACAGCGCTTCTAATATCATATCAGAATTATGGAAATCCAAAAAATTCTGAATTCTGTCAAGTGTGATAAGCTTTTTCTGTACGTATGCGATGGAAAAGAATTTTTTTACAGAAAAAACGATGCAAATTTTTTACTTGGTTATTTAAATTATTTATAATAAATCTGAGTGTTGAGAATTTTTTGTTGGTTAGTAAGTTTAGGAAGCTGCTCTGGTACATTTTAAATGGAAAAGGATTTTGTTTTGTGAAAAAGGTATGAAAATGGTTTATATATTTTAAATGTTAATAATAAAATTGTAAAACTAACGAATATTGGCTTCTTCGCATGCTCAAGTTGTAATTTACGTTGATTGCAAATATATCTCAAGTTTAAAGCTGAGAACAAAAGTTTTTTTCTAAAAATTGTACTTTTTTGTACATTTGTTTTAAAAAACTGAAAATTAATAAATAATTAATATGCACTTACTGCTGGTACATTGATAATGATCTATTCATTAGTACGTAGTTAAAATCACCTATGTTCTAAATCAGTATTGTATATTACATAATTCAAATGATTTTCTTGATAATTCTGAGAAAGTTTGAGCATCTAAAATTAATTATGATATTTCCTTTCCTGTATTTAATTGTGGCTACCTCATTAAATAAACAATTATGAATTATGTTAAATGACAATTATTTAGTGAAAAAAATTTTTAATCAAGAAAATGTTGAAGTCAAGGTATGTAAAGCACAAAAAAGTTACACTTTGTTTCCTTTGTATGCTAGAAAAATAATTAAAAATGATTTAAAACATTTAAAGAAATTTGCAGCTTTAATTAATTTCATTCATATTTAATAATTTCTCAATAATCAAGCTTTAGTATATATTACAAAGAGGCCCCTCCTTACAATCCAGAATTTATATACTTTAATTTTTGAATAAAAATCTTCACAGCATGTATGTATCATTTGTGTAGATGATTACTTACTTAGTAAGAAGGCGAATGCCACTTTTCCCGTCATCTTGAAGACTGGATCTTAAGACAATTTTTTTTTAATCAAGATTCTTCCTGAAAAAAAAAGAATTTGAGAAATTACGATATTTGGCAAGAAACTGAATATTTTTCTAATGATAAAATCTGTTGTTTCAATCGCCTTATATAGTATAATTTGCGCACACGTATCGAGTAAATTGTCAACATTCGGTGCCAATACGCATACTTTTTAAGTTTCGTAATTTACGGTACATGTTAGGAGTATTTACCTAAAAATCAGATATGAAAAGATAATACAATACAAGCATTAACTTGTATTTCGATTTATTACGTTGTTTTTACTGATGGAAGAAAACATAAAAGTGTCGTAATTGAACTTAATGCGCAGTATTATTTTATAATAATAATGGTAAAAAAATTCAACAAATAACTCTTGCCTGTATTATGAATCTGCTCAAAATTGTGAGAATATCTGGCCAAAATAGGGATAATTTCTTTAAATTGTTGCAAAATTTTCCACGGATTTGTAAAAACCTAAAACTTATATGGGACCGTACTTAAATTACGTAACAAAGGGAGAGGGGGTCATTTATGTACGTAATTTTGAGAAATTTTCAAAATAAAACAAATGACTCGCAGTAATTAAAGAGAAAGTTAATATGAATTTAACTTTACGCGCTAAAGAAACCTGGTCTGTGAGAAACGAACCTAGCAAACAATTTGAAAAAAAGTCAGGGAATTTTATGGGTCAGGGCCAAGAAAAATAAATTTGAAATTTTTCCGTTTTAATTTGAAATTGTTTAATTTTGCTTATAAAATATTTTAGGTTAAAAATGTTACAAGTTTAAGATTGTGGTCCTTGAATATTAATGGACAGGGAGAATGAAAAATTAGTCAGGGACTATCTATTTCTTTTTTTGCAGTTTTTACCTCCTAAAGATTATATTTTTAGTTGTAAATTTTATTGTTTGTTAAAAGTCATCCTTTTTGGTCGAAAATTCAACTGTTTTGGTTGAAAATTTAACTCTTTTGTTGAAAATTCAACTATTTCGTAGAAAATGTACTTTTTTGTTTGAAATTCATATTTTGACAATGAAAAGTCAACTGAAGTTTTTTGGGATTAAAATTCAACTATTTTTTTTTAAATTATCTATTTTAGTAGAAATTCCATCCTTCTTGGATAAAAATGCAACTGTTTGGTTAGAAATTCTACAATTTCGTTAAAAAGTCATCCTTTTTGGTTGAGAATTTAGGTCTTTTTTGAAAATTCAACTATTTTGTAGAAAATTTACTTTTTTGTTTAAAATTCATATTTTGGTAATGAAAAGTCAACTGAAGTTTTTTGGGATTAAAATTCAACTATTTAAAAAAAAATCATCTATTTTAGTAGAATTTGCATCTTTCTTGGATGAAAATGCAACTGTTTGGTTAGAAATTCAACAAGTTAGTTACAAAGTCATTCTTTTTAGTGGAAAATTTAAATGTTTTGTTGAAAATTCGTCTTTTTGGGTTGAAAATTTCACAATTTTTTGTAGACAATTTACTTTTTGTTTAAAATTCATATTTTGGTACTGGAAAGTCAACTGACATATTTTTTGGATAAAAATTTAACTGTTTTTCAAAAAATTTACTTTTGATTCAAAATTTATATTTAGATGATGAAAAGTCAAACTGATATCATTCTTTCATGAAAATCGAACTTTTTTCTTTGTTTTTTTTATTTAAAAATTGATTTGTCAGTAGAAATTTCATCTATCTTGGATAAAAATGCAACTGTTTGTTTAAGAATTCAACAATATTTTTGAAAATTCATCCTGTTTGGTTAAAGATTCGTCTATTTGGGTTGAAAATTTAAGTATTTTCGTAAAAAATTTACTTCTTGTTTGAAATTCATATATTCATGTTGAAAAGTCAAACTAAATTTGAAGCTTCGTATTTTTAGTCAGAAAATAATCTCTTTGGTTAAAAGTTTGACTATTTTGTTGAATAGCGATATTTTTCAATTGAAAATTCAACTACTTGGGTAAAAGTTGAACTACTTTGTTGAAAATTTATTTTTTTGAATAAAGGTTTATATCTGTGGTTGAAAATTTTACTGTTTTGTTAGAAGTGAATTTTTTTCTGAAAATTCATATTTTCTGCTTCAAAATTTAATTTTTGTCTTAAAAATTATTGTTTTGGCTTGCAGGTTTAACAATTTAGATGATTTTTTTTATGACTGAGAAGTCTTTATTTGTTGAAAATTCGTCTTTTTGGGTTTAAAATACTTTTTTTTTTAAATAAAATATAATCTTTTTGGTTAAAATATCAACTATCATACTTTTTTGTTATAATTTCATCTTTTATGGTTGGAAATTGAGCTATTTTGTTGAATGTTTACTGATTCAGTTAAAAAGTCCAGTATTTTGTTAAAAAGTCATTTTTATGTAGGAAAGACATTTTTCGTTTAAAATAAATAAATTTGAATATTTTAAATTTGAATCTTAAATATTCTGTTATTGTTTTGTTATTTGAAGGTGCAATTCTTCATTATAATGAAGAACAATATCATTAATGAGAGTATAATTAAAGACATGAGAATGACAACTGGATTAGGACCAATTTTTTTTTATTCTCTTTTTGATCATTTCAAGTAATTTAGGACACTATTTATCTATAAATATTAGGAATATGTAAAAATCATTACTTCTTACACGCGAAAAAATTAATTTCAAAATTAAGAGAATGACAACTGAATAAGGACCATTTGGCTTTTCCGCTCTCAAACACGGAAAATTAAAAAAAAAGTTTTCCCCTCCCTAAAATATATAAACTATATATAATATTTCCGCCTGGAATACTTCTATCATTTCTAGACAATTTTCTATCATTCAGTACAGAAATAATTTTATTTTCGGTCCATGTCAACTTTTCATTCTCATATTTTGATAAATTCTTGAATAATAGTCTGTACATTTTTCAAAATTTGAGCACATCGAAAAAGACATATTTTGCACACATTCAACAGTTAAAAAAGTCCTTTATATATTTTCGTGATTTTGTGAAAAGCAAGCAGTTTTAATATTAAATGGATGAAAAACTGAATAAAGACTATCGCCCCCCCCCTGCCCACATAGAAAAAAATTTCACTCAAATGTGTTTACGTATACAAAGTAAATGTTTTGGGCAATACATAGGTATTGCTATAATTTCATAAAAAATGTATATTTGAAAACCTATCGTAGAAATCCTTTTTTGGTCAACCTGTAAAATTTAATTATTGGTCCTTATCCAGTTGTTATTCTCATGTCTTCAATTCAATTATTTTCTCGAATATTGTGATACTGTAATTTAACAAATCGTGCTTGAAGCGTGTTCTAAGAAAATAATTATCAGACAACATTTTCGATTGTTTATTACTGGAATTAGTTCGTAAACAGATATTTCGAGGAAAAAAGCTATGCAATATTGTCATTCGTATTTGTACCTTATTTACTTAAGATAACACGTGACGAAAGTAAAAGCATGTTATATCTCAGAGATCTATTTCTCCGAGTGAATTTTTTTTATTGCGGAAAATCTTGCGTAAGATATTCTCAATTTTAAAATTCGAATTATTGAAAAAGGGCTACTTTATAAAATCAATAAGAATTTTCACTAATTCACGACATAATCTCACTGATTGAAATTCAGAAAGCAGTTTACAAAATTTAAAAATGATTAAAAGCAATTTCCCATTTTTTCAGCTGAAAATACTTGAATGATTGAAAAGTCAATCAATTTTGGTAGAGCCTTCAATTCGAAAGCATTTAATTTAGACGATATGACTTAAAGAAACTTTTTGACTGAATGAAGCATTATATTTCATTATCTTACCGTCTGTTTGAACAGTAACTAAAAGAGACAAACATATTTTTTTTTAAGAATGATAATTAAACCATTTTTTCAGTCGATAAAAATGTCTTTAAATCACAGTAACATGTTGTTGTCTTCTTGAATGTTTTATTGTTTGAATGGTTCTTCCGTTAAAAAAGTTTTGAGGCCTCGTTTTTTATTCTGTACCTCAATTATAGGAAAAAGAGTGATTTTTCAGGAAAATAGGGTAATAATGGAGGAATAAATTCTTTCAAAAAAAATTAATGTAAATACCATCTTGAATGTAATATGAAATACTTTAAATTCCCGAAATTTCTAGTTAAAATGAATATCGAATTTTCAAGAAACAACATTAATTTTCTAACTGAGAAGACGAATTTTCAATAAAATAAATGAATTTTCTATCAATCAGTTGCATTTTCAAGTTATAAAGGATAATTTTCTAGCGAAAAACGAAATAGTGAAATTTGAAGATAAAAAATTTAATTTTGTTTAAAAAAAAAACGAATTTTCAACCAAAAAGTTGAATTTTAAACCAAAAAAGGTGAATCTTGAAAAAATATGAATTTTTAATAAACTGGTGCATCTGTCAACTAATTAGTTGAATTTTCACCTAAAAAAGCATGAATTTTTAACCAAATAGTTAGGTTTTCCGCGAAAAAGATAACTTTTCCCGTAAGAGGAATTATTTTCACCAAAAACACGAATTTTCAAAAAAGCACATCAATTTTTAATAAATTTCATGAATTTTAAAGCCAAAAATTTCCAACCGAGAAAATTAATTTTCAACCAAAAAATTCTTAACAGAAAAAACAACGAATTTGTAACAAAATAGATACATTTTCAACCAAGGAGATAAATTTTCAACTGAAATGATGAATCTTAAAAAAATGAAATTTCAACAAAAGAGTCCAACCCAAAAGATGATTCTTCAACTCGGAAGATTAATTTTCGAAAAATGGAACAGTGAAATTTTCAACGAAAGAGGTAAATCTTACAAAAATATGAATTTTCAACAAACCAGTTCAACTTTGAAGCAATTAGTTGAATTTTCAACTGAAAAAGATGAATTTTTAACCAAATATTAAATTTTTAACCAAAAAGATCAATTCTCCATCAAGAAGATTAATGTTCTGCTAAAATACGAGTTTTTAACAAAATATATTATTTTTCAACAAAATTTGTTGAATTTTAAAGCCAAAAGTACGAATTATCTACAAAACGGTTGAATTTTCAACCCAAAAATATGATATTTTAACAAAAATGTAATATTCCACCAAAAAGTTAAATTTTAATAAAAACAGTTTAATTTGTAATCAAATAGTTCATTTTCCTACCAAATTGTTGAATCTTCAACAAAACCATACACATCTAGACCTAAAAAGTTGAGTTTTTAATGAAAAAGGATGAATTCTGAACCGAGAAAATTAATTTTCGACCAAAAAAGACGAATTTTTAACAAAGTACATGAATCTTCAACTAAAAACGATTAATTTTGAGTAAAAATATCAATTTTTAACCGAAAAAGGTTATATTGTTAATTGGAAAAATAAATTCTCAACAGAAAAAAAAAAGAATTTTTAACAAAATAGTTACATTTTCAACCAAGGAGATAAATTTTCAACTAAAATGATGATTCTTAAAAAAAATGAAATTTCAACTAAAGAGTTCAACCCAAAAGATGATTTTTCAACACTGAAGATTAATTTTATGAAAATAGAATAATTAGATTTTTAACCAAGGTGATGAATCTACAATCAGAAAAAATAAATTTTTAGCAAAGTAGTTTAACTTTCATCCAAGTAGCTGAATTTCTGACCAAAAAGATGACTTTTGAAAAAAAAGTTGCATTTTCAACAAAATCATAAAAGTCTTAGCCAAACGAGGTAAATTCCGAACGGAATGTTTATAATTTAAAATCAAAATCAAAAAATTTCAATCGTAAGAATTAAAACTTGCATAATTTTAAATTTTCATAAAATTGCCATCAAACGTATAAGAGAAAATATTAGGGAAAAACTTTTAAACTTAAAATTCTCTTATGTTCAAATGCGATAAATTAAAACTCTATATGAAAAATAATATTTTTTCAGGCATACTATAAAAAAAAGAGTCCGAATTTTTTTTTTTTTCATTTCGGTTTCGAAAGTTCTTCACAAACTTAGCAACTTACGAGTGGACAATAAAAAAAAGTAATTTTTTCAAGTATTTGACGTTTGTTTAATATATTTTTTGAGTAAAAATAATTTGTATCTCTCTAATGCTTTTGGCCAATGTTATCAAAAATAATTAATTAACGAAACTCTAAAAGAATTCAATAAATATTCTCTAAAATATTACACAGAAAGGAAAAGTGTTTCAGAATGTTTCATGAATTCCGAATATTCAAGAATTTCAGGGAATTCAGAGATTTTCAGGAAATCATAGAATTCAGAGAATTCCAGATATTTAATAAATTCAGAATATTTAAGGATTTCAGGGAATTGAAGGAATCTCAGGGATTTCAGACCAGTTTGGGAATTTAGAGAATTGTGAATATTCCAAGAATTCAGGGAATTTAGAGAAATCACGGATTTCAGAGAATTCAAAGAATTCAGGGAATTGCAGGAATTCAGAGAATTCAAATAATCTCAGGAATTCAGAATATTTCATGAATTCAGAATATTCAAGGATTGCAGGATATTCAGAGATTTTCAGGAATTCATAGAATTCAGGGAATTCAAAATATTGAAGAAATTCCGAATATTTATGGATTTCAGGGCATCTGGGGAATTTAGAGAATTCAGAATATCCCAAGAATTCAGGGAACTTAGAGAAATCAAAGATTACAGAGAATTCAAGAAATTTAATGATTTTAGAAATTTTAGTAATTCAAATTATTCAAATAATATAGGAAATTTAGAATATTCAAGGAATTGCAGAGAATTTAGAAGAATCAAAGAATTCAACCATTTTTGGAAATTCAGGGTATTCAGGGAAATCATAAAATTCCAAAAATTTCAGAGCCTTAGGGGAATTCAGGGAATTCAGATATTTTCAAGGATTTTCTAACTTTTGGATAATTCAAGGAATTCAGAAAATTCGAAGACTTTCAGAAATTCAGAATCTTCAAAAAATTCAGGATATTAAGAATATCCCAGGATTTCAGGGGATTCCGAAAAATCAAGAATGAGAGAGAATTCAAGGAATTCATGGATTTGCAGGAATTTAAAACATTCAATAAATCTCAGGATTTTAGAATATTCCAGTATTTCAGGAAATTCAGGGATATCTAGGATTTAAGAGAATTCCACCAATTCAGAGATGTTCAGGAATTCATAGAATTCAGGGAATTTCGAATATTAAAGTAACTCCGAATATTGAAGAAATTCTGGATATTCAAGGATTTCATGGAATTCAGAGAATTTCAGGGATTACAGAGCATTTAGAAAATTTACAGAATTCAGAATATTCAAAGAATTTAGGAAATTTAGAGATAACAAGAATTTCAGAGAATTCAAGGAATTCAAAGGTTTCCCAGAATGTTGTGAATTCAAATTATTCAAGGAATTCAGCGAATTCAGAATATTCCAGAAATCGTAGAGAATTTAGAATATTCAAGGAAATCAAGGAATTCAAATTATTCAAGGAATTCAAGGTTTTTAGGAAATTCAGGGAATTTGAAGAAATCAAGAAATTCAACGAATTTCAGAGCGTTAGGGGAATTCATGAAATTGAAGGAATTCAGAGAATTCCAGGTATTTCATAGTATTTGGATAATTTCACCTATTCAGAAAATTTGAAGATTTTCAGGAATTCCAAATATTCCAAGAATTCAGGAAATTCAAAATATCCCAGGATTTGAGGGGAATCTAAAAAAATCAAGGGTGTCAGAGAATTCAAGGATTTGCAGGAATTCAGAGAATTCAATGATTTTTTCAATACAAATGGTATCTAATAAATGAAATACTACTTTTTGCTGATAATAAGATGTATAAATAAATTGTTTGAACAACTTATTATTGTTTACAGCTATATTTTCTTAGATAAATGTTAGAAGGTTGCGGTTTGTTTTCTCGAACTTTTCTACTCATGTTTCATTTTTCAATTAGAGTGAGATTCAAGTAAAAAAAAAATTATTTAAACAATTTATTATTATTATAATTCCCTTTAAATAATGCTAGAAAGTTGCGTTTTTTTCCGAAATTGCAAACTTTTTTCCACTTTTTACTTAGTGAGATAGTAGCTAATCAAAGCTAACATACATAATTGTTTAAACAATTTCATTATTGCTTATAAATATATTCTCTTAGAGTAATACTAGAAAGCTGCGGGATTTTATGAAATGATCAGCTTTTCTTTAACTTTTTAATTGGAAAATAATAATAAATATTAATATTAATGCGACATATTATTTTTTTCATGTACAGCAGTAGACCTTGGGGTATCTATGACTCAACAAACTAAAAATCTTATTTAACAGAAGAAATCAACTGTACGAAATATTTTATTATCACAAGCTATTCTTTAAATCTTAAACACACTTGAATAAGATTAATTTCAAATTAAATTTCTATTCATTCTTCTTCACGTGTCTTTAACGTGAAAGAAGACAAACAATTTTATATCCTACCCATACTATATAAATTGTTACATCAGAAAAATGAAAATTTTCCATATCATCTCGCCTGAATTTTCAATGTTTCAACTTAATAATTATATTTAATGAATAGATTTCAAATTCGTCCTGAAAATCTGGCCTATCTGCGGAACTTTTTTCTTCAATAATTGGAATAGAGTTATTTTTGTTAACTGAAAAAGTTTTGATTGTTAATTAAATTTTAATTAACAAAGGCTTATTTTATTCTCTGAATTATTCTGGACTATTTGTAATGTTTTTATGCCATTTTTTTATCGAGCAAGTGGTTAAGTTATTATCATTATTAAGGTAAAGTATATTGAAATTTATAATTTGAAATTTATTAAATTGCAAGAAGACGATGCGTTCAGAGTACAAATTAAGCATGTTAATTGATAAATTTAACCATTTACTAAAAAATAAACAATTTTCTCCTAATTTAAAGTAGATAATTTATTGTAATTTCTATCATTGATAATTATTAATTTATTATTTAATTACTATAAATGATTTTTCATGATTTTTCTATGGGATGATTACAAGTCTCGGACTCGGTTAACAATTCATCTTTTTTAGTCGAAAATTGTATTATTTGGTACAAAATTGAATTACTTTGCTTAAAATTCAACAACTTTGTTCAAAAGTCATACTATTTGGATGAAAATTCAACTATTTTGTTAAAAATTTATCTTTTCAAATTGAAAATTCAACAATCTAATTGAAGTTTTTCTTTTTCCAGGACTAGAAATTTTTTTTCGGTTGGAAATTCATTTTTTCCTGTAGAAATTTGATCTTTTTTGGTTAAAAATATAAATATCTGAGTGACAGTTGATCTATTTTGATTACAAATTAACTTTTTCGTTGACAATACCACTATTTAATGGAAATTTTTTATTTTCAGCTCGAAAATTTAACAATTTGGTAGAAAATTGAGCTATTTAATTGAAAATTTATATATTTGATTGAAAATGCATAGTTTTTTGGCGGTAAATTAATTTTTGGGTAAAAATTCAAATGTTCACTTGACAATGAATCATTTCTAATTGAGGATTCAAGTATTTTGTTTGAAGTTCTTTTTTGTTGGTTAAACACAAATGTCTTTTATTTTGAATTAAAATAGTTTTATGTTCAAATAAATATCAAATATTAGATCTTGCGTTGAAAATTTATATTTTTAGGTTGAAAATTCTACTACTTGGTTTAAAGTTGAAATACTTTCTCAAAAGTTACCTTGTCTTCGTGGAAGATTCACAATTTCACGTTAAAAGTTTTTTATTGTTAAAAATTAAGTTTTTAAACTGAAAATTTAACTATTTTGTTGTACATTCGACTGATAGGTTGACAATCAACTGTTTTGATAAAAATTTATAGTTTGGGGTTAAAATTCAACTGCTTTGTAGAAAATTAGTCGTTTTCATTTAAAAATTTAACACTTTGGTAGAAAATTCAACTATTTGGTACAAGATAAAAGTGTTTTACTAAAATTTTTTTTTGTATCGAACATTCACTCTCTTGAATGAAAATTTAACTACACATTGTTGGTTTAGAATTTACATATCTTTTGTAGTTAAAAATTTTCTAGAAACTACCATCACAACCATTGTTTAAATTATTTAGTTGAAAATTTATGTATTGGTTAAATGTTTATTTTTTTGGATGAAAATACAACTATTTGATTAAAAAATAATGTATTTCTTTTAAAAATCGCCTTAGTTCGTAGAAAATTAATTATCTGTGTAGAAAATTAGTTTTTTTGTTTGTTAAAAATTATTTGTTTCAACTAAAGATTTAATTATTTTGTTAAAAATTCAACAAGTTGTTTGAAAATTAACTTTTTTGTTGAAAATTTATATTCTCGCGTTGAAAATTCCACTGTTTCGTACAAAATTCATCTTTTTCGCTTGAAAATTTCAAACTGGTAGAAAATACAACTATTTGGTACAATACTTTTTACAAAATCATCACATCCATTGCACAAACTATTCAGTTAAAAATTTATATAAATGGTTCGATATACATCTTTTTAGAAGACAAGTAAACTTTTTCGTTGAAAATTCAACATTTGATTTAAAAATTCTGTATTTTGTTGAAAAGTCGCCTTTTTTGGTATGAAATTAACCTTCTGTGTTGAAAATTCGTTTTTTCTCTAATTAAAAATTATTTTTTTAAACTGAAAATTTAACTGTTTTGTAGAAAATTCGTTTTTTTATTGAAAATTAATTCTCTTGAATGAAAATTGAACTACACCATTTTTGGTTAAAAATTGATCTTTTTTAGTTTGAAAACTCCACTATTTAGCTTAAAATTTTTAGAAACTAAGCATCACATTCATTGTTCAAACTATTTGGCTGAAAATTCATGTAATTTATTGAAAATTAGTTTTATTGGTAGAGAAATAATCTTCTTGGTTGAAAATTCGCCTTTTTATAGAAAATTGATCTTCCGTGTTAAAAATTCGTTCATTCTTGGTTAAAAATTAATTTTTTACACTGAAAGTTAAAGAAAAATTTTTAACTGCGGAGAAAGTTAAAAAACTGCGAAGTTTTTCATTTGGCTGAAACACCATTGATGAAAATCTCTTTATTAGCAAATTTTGTATTTTTACATTCCGTCCAGTCATTCTTCCACGAGAAAATGAAAACTTCTAGCCTGATTAAATTAAAATTTCCTTAGCATTAGGTAAGAGTTAAACAGATAATAATCCAAGAGTACTGGAGAGTTTTACTCTGAAAACTCAAGAAGATTAAGAAGGAAGAGTAGTTAAGAACATTAAAGAGGAAAAAGGATTAAAAGATTATTTGTGAACAATGTAAATTTCAGGAAGTTTCAGAATAATTATTATAAATTAAAAATTCCAGGAGGACTTTTTAATATCTCTTGTAGTACAATTAGGAAAGTTTAAATTTTCAATTATTTTCCTGATAAAAAAGAGTTTTAGAATGTGAATATGATACATGAACATTTTTTTGAAAAACTAACACAAAATTTTAATTAGTGATTTTATTTTACAAGTAAAGCTTCTAAACATAAACTTCACAATCTTTTGTTCATTTCTCTCTTTGCCACTTTTTAAAATATTCCTGTTTCTTTGCTTTTTTTTCGCTTGAATGCGAACTCATTTTAATAGAACCCAATAAGAAAATTCAACTATTTTTCATTAAAAGTTCTTTTTTTTTTATTGAACAGTCTACTATTATATTCTTGGTTCAGAATTCATTTCCTTTAATTAAAAATTTCATTATTTTGATGAAAATTCTTTTTTTTTTAAACAACTTGAATATCGTGCGTGTGTAGCGCGCACATATTTGTCACATAAGTGTATTAAATTATTTGGTTTTTGTATCAAAATTTTATTTTTAAAGTAAAAGAGTGAGGAAAATGTGACATTTATGTTCATGATGAAACTGAGAAAAATTCAAGATCTATAATGTAACATTTTATGTAATCGAGACAAACGCATACAACAGTATTTAATTTATATTTGACATGAACATAATTAGGTAAATTTATTGTGAAATAACAGTCAACATGGTATTTACACAATAAATTAAAAATAACGATTTTCCCATATTTTCATTGCATTATTTATATTTAAATAATAATATTGAAAACTCAAACTTAGCACAAATGGTTAATTTTTGCCAGTTCTATAACAATTTGAGCTTCTCTTTAAATATTATCCGACTGTCCGTCCGTTCGTTATACTTTTTTTCCAAGAAGGGGACATGTACCATTTCTTTTTCAAAAATTGTTTTTGAAACATTTTTCTCCATACCATTTTTTTACATTATTTATTTATGAAAAAACATTGGTTTAATACAATTTAAAACAAAAATTTTTTTACAAAATTATAAAATATTTTATTTTAAGATTCTGTTAAGACTTAAATTAACGTACTTATAGGCTACATAACTCTTCCTTCCAGGCGCTCGTTAAAAGTTGTTAATCTTTTATGTTAACAATTAAACTACATGCTTGGTAAAAAGTTGAGCTTCTTTGTTGAAAAATCATTTTTTTTGTGGTTAAAGATTCATAATTTCAATTAAAAATTAAACTATCTTGTTAAAAATTAAATTATTATGTTAACAATTAAACTATTTTGTTGAGAATTTATTAATTTTGTTGAAAATTCAACTATTTTGTTACAAATTTAATTATTGCGTTAAAAGTTCAACTATTTTTTTTAGAATTCAATTATTTTATTGAAAATTCAACTATTTTGTTAAAAATTTAATTACTTTGATAAAAATTCAACAATTTTGATGAGAATATAATTATTATGTTGAAAACTCGTTTTTTTTTTGTTGAATTCAGTTTTTAATTTAAAATTATATTCTTGTTTGATTGAAATATCAACTATTATATTTTTTGTTGAGAATTTATCTTTTTAGTTAAATTCGGCTGTTTCTTATTGAAAATTAAAATGTATTTTTGGTTGAAATATCAAGTATTATGTTTTTTATTGAGAGTTAATCTTTTATGATTGAAAATTAAACTAAATACTTGGTTGAAAGTTGAGTTTCTTGGTTAAAAATTTATTATTGTTTGGGTTAAAGTTCATTATTTTACTTAACAATCAAACATTTTGTTGAAAATTAATTATTTCCTTAAAAATATAAATATTCTCGAGAAAATTCAATTATTTTGTTGAAAATTCAACTAGTTTATTGAAAATTTATTTATTACGTTAAAAATTTAACTATTTTCTTGAGAATGTAATTATATTGTTGAAAATTCAACTATTTTGTTCACAATTTAATCATTCTGATAAAAATTTACCTATTTTGTTAAGAATTTAATTATCTTGTTGAAAACTCGTTTTTTTGGTTGAATTCAGTTTTTAATTTAAAATTAAATTCTTGTTTGATTGAAATATCAACTATTACATCTTTTGTTGAGAATTCATCTTTTTGGTTGAAATCGGCTCTTTTTATTGAAAATTAAAATTTATTTTTGGTTGAAATATCAAATATTATGTTTGTTATTGAGAGTTAATCTTTTATGATTGAAAATTAAACTAAATACTTGGGTGGAAGTTGACTTTCTTGGTTAAAAATTTATTATTGTTTGGGGTAAAGTTCATCATTTTACTTAAAAATTAAACATTTTGTTAACAATTTAATTATTTTTTTAAAAATTTAACTATTTGGTTGAAAATTTATCTTTGTGGATGGACAATGAAACTCTGTAGTTAAAAATTCAATTATTCTATTAAAAAATTAATAATTTTTTTGAAATGTGAATTATTTTGTTTAAATATCATCTTTATTGTTCGAAAATTCAACTACATTGTTGAAACTTGGTCTTTTTAGACTGGAAATTCATCATTTTTGGTAGAAAAGTTCTTAGTTGAAAGTTCACCCATCTTATAAAAAATGCATTTTTTTTTGTTTGAAGATTCCACTATTTAATTACAAATTCAACTATTTGTGGTTGAAGTCAATTATTTTTTTGTTGAAAAATTCGACTTTGTAAGTTGAAAATTCAATCATTTTTTCTAATATTTGGTTGTGAATGCAACTTTTTGATCTAAAATTAACTTTTGATTTCATTCAATTATTTTGTTGAAAATGCAATATATAACTTTTGACTTGAAATTTCAAGCATTTCATATTGAAATAAATATATGGTGCCTATACATTGATTTGAAAATAATCATTGAAAAATTAAAAATTATTCAAAATTGAAAACAATTCTGTTCAAGAGAAGTCTTGAATTTGAATCTTTCGAAGAACAGAACTTAGAAAATCCTTAAATGCAAAAAATGGATATAAAGTGTAAATTTGAGAAAGAAAACATTTGAAAGCTTTTTAGAAATAAATAGAATTTTAAAATCTCTCACAGTTAATTTTGTTTTTTTGCCATCAAAAGTCCCCTATTAAAAAAAAACAATGTGTGGCAGTGGGGCCACACGGCAGAAATGAAACTGATGGATTAATTTTCAAATTTTTCTTGAGGAATCATCATGAGTTTTGAGGAGATCGCACAGTAAGAGAGTGCAAAGAGAGAGAGAGACAGAGAGAGAGAGAGGGAGCATATACAAGCCTTGCTTAGCCTGGCAGTAGTGGGGATATCGAAGATGAGTCCTTAGAGCAATTGAGAATGGCTGGACAAAATGGAGATGCAAAAAGAGAGTGAAGGTATAGAAATTATATGTACTTTTAAGAGAGAGATAGATATATCCGTTCGTTCGTTCGGTCGGTCGGTCGATCGTTTTTTTCAATACACTCCCGTCCCGAGAGAATTTTCACTTTAAAAAAGTGTTTCCATTTCGCTTATTTTGGTCTGAAATACGCACTGCCTCTTTAGAAAAATATTCATAATTATTCAACGAATATCAAAAGATGCAGTATTTTTAATACTTATCTGAATGTAAGGGATGGGGTTCGTTGAAAGAGAATCAGAAAAGCCAGGAAAAGCGCTTTTCGCAGCACTGAGTTTAAATCGTGAAAAGAATCGTCCTGGATTTAATTATTTTTATTTTCGTACCTCGCGCACTTTTATTGTCAGAACTGGTTAGCGAATCAAGGAGACAAGTAAAATTCCGAATTCTCCTCAAATTCCAATTGAGCAATCTCCTCGCTTTGTAGCAGAAAATCTGTACCGCACTGTTGATTCCGATCAGTCACTAACAACTTTTTTTCAATTTCTGTTTCCCAATAAAGTCGCTGAATGGTTTTCAATATCGCCGACAATTTCTATTAAAATGTGTATTACGGTGGTCCAAAAATGCATCGTATTTTTTTTTACGTTTCATGCATATCGTCCTCAAATTTATTCGAATCTATAAAAAAATAAATAAAATAAATAAATATTTAAAGGTTTCGCAAGGCCCATAAGGTTCAACACGTAGTTCCCATAAAAAAGAGGTTTTTATGACACATGCATGATTTCAGTCCTTTTTGACGCCTATGAAGCGGGGCTAAAGCTCTACTTTTTACTCCCTAGGAAATAAAAAGTACTTTTTACTCCCTAGGGACTGAAAAGTGACGTCAGAGGTGAATAATGAAAATTATACATCTATGAGCTCGCATTTTACAATTATCAGTCCACGCAACGTAAAAACTGTGATGAAATTTTGGTTGACGAATTTTCATAAATTTCTGGAAATTTATGGTCATTTTTTAAAATGAATATTGTGTAATTTATGGTAAGTTACCAGATTTACCGGTAAAATTACCATAAATGACCGAAAATTTTCATAAATTTCCAGAAATTTTTAGAAAATTAATTTGAGATCATTGACGGTAAGTTACCATATTTACCTGTGAAGTTACCATAGATTACCGAAAATTGTCATAAATTTCTGGAAATTCATGAACATTTTGAAAAATGAATATTAGGTAATTTATGGTAATTCACTATATTTACCGGTACAATTACCATAAATTACCGAAAATTTTCATAAAGTTCCGGAAATTTCTAAAAATGAATTTTGGGTAATTCATGATATGTTACCATATTTACCGGTGAAATTACCATACATTACCGAAAACTGTCATAAACTTCCAGAAATTTATGGAAATTTAAAAAAATGAATCTTGGGTAATTTATGGTAAGTTACTATATATACCGGTAAAATTACCATAGATTACCGAAAATTTTCATAAAGTTCCGGAAATTGATGGAAATTTCTAAAAATGAATTTTGGGTAACTTATGGTAAGTTAACATATTTAAATTGAATCTGGCAATTTTTTTATTGAATTTTTGATAATTTGGAATAAGTTAACATAAATTTCATGCTTCTTTATTCAAAATCCAATATGAACTGAAATCATGACTGTATTTCAAAAAATGTCTGAAATCATCCATTTGTTATAAAAAATATTGTATATACTATTTCGTACATTTCTAATACATAAAATACTACTTTTGACTCATAATTATATGCTAACATAAATTGTTTAAACAATTTAGTATTGTTTTTAGTAAGTTTCTCTTAGACTAGAGTTATAAAGCAGCGGTTTTTTCCGAACTTCAAAACTTATTTTCACCTTTTCAATTAGTATGAAGTGATCACTAATTCACGTCAATAAACATAATGGTTTAAACAATTTATTATTATTTTCAATAATATTCTCTTTCAATAACGCAAAGAAGTTGCGGTTTTTCAGAAATATTCACTTTTTGGTCCACTTTTCACTTAAAACGAGGTAATAATGAATGCAATTTAACAAACCTATTTGTTTAAAACAATTATTATTGTTTATAATTATTTTCTCCTATAGCAATGCTAGATTGTTTTGGTTTTCTTCTCAAATTTTCAACTCTTGGTCTAATTTTCAATTAGAGGAGGTAATAATTAATTCAAGTTGAAAAAAGATTGTTCAAACAATTTATTATTATTTTTAATAATGTTCTCTTTGAATAATGCTAAAAAGTTGCAATTCTTTCTGAAATGTTCAACTTTTTGTCCACGTTCCACTTGAAGCAAGGTAATAATTAATATAATTTGACAAAACTATTTGTTTAAAACAATTATTATTGTTTATAACTATTTTCTCCTATAGCAATGCTAGATAGTTTTGGTTTGCAACTCTTTGTCTAATTTTCGATTAGAGGAGGTAATAATTAATTCAAGTTAAAAAAACATTGTTCAACAATTTATTATTCTTAATAATGTTCTCTTTGAATAATGCTAAAAAGTTGCGGTTTTTTCTGAAATAATTAACTTTTTTTCCATTTTCCGCTTAAAGAAAGGTAATAATTAATGTAATTTGACAAACCTGTTTGTTTAAAACAATTATTATCGTTTATAACTATTTTCTCTTATTGTAATGCTAGATAGTTGCGGCTTTTTCTGAAATTTTCAACTTTTTGTCCACTATTCGATTAGAAAAGGTAATAATTAATCCAAGCTGAAAAAATTATTATTTAAACCATTTATTATTATTTTTAATAATAGTCTCTTTGAATAATGTTAGAAAGTTGCGATTTTTTCCGAAATATGCAACTTTTTGTCCACTTTTCACTTCAAGCGAGATAATAATTAATGCAATTTAACAAACCTATTTGTTTAAAACAATTATTATGTTTATAACTATTTTCTCCTGTAGTAATGCTAGATGAATGCGGTTTTTCTGAAAATTTCGACATTTTGTCCACTATTTAATTAGAGAAGGTAATAATTAATTCAAGTTGAAAAAAATGATTATTTAAACAATTAATTATTTTTTTGTTTAATTTTCTTTTAATAATGCTAGAAAGTTGCAGCTTTTTCTTAAATTTTCTACTTTTTGTCAACTTTTTGCTTAGAGCGAGGTAATACTTAATGCATATTAACAAAAATAGTTCAGATTATTATTGTTCATAACTATCTTCGCCTATAGTAATGCTAGGTAGTTGCGGTTTTTTCTGAAAATTTTAACTTTTGTCCACGTTTTGCTCAGTAAGATAATATTTAATGAAAGTTAACTTACATAATTATTGAAACAATTCATTATTGCTAATAAATATATATAATTTGAGAGCAATACTATAAAGTTGCTGTTTTTTTCTGAAATTTTCAATTTTGCTTCGGCTTTTTAGTTATGAACAAAAAGTGAATACATATTAGACACCACTATTATTCTTTAAAGTATCTCTTTCTATTTTGCGAATATATTTTTTTGAGTGGAAAAAGAGTGAAAAATTTTAGAAAAAACTTCAACTTTCTTGCATTATCCTAAGAGAATTTTGTTATGAATACTACTAAATGGTTGAAATAATTATTTTTGTTAAAGTTAATTTATTATTGCCTCATTCTAAGTGAAAAATTGAAAACCTGTCGAATATTTCGGGATAAACCGCGACTTTCTAACTCTATACTAAGAGAAAATTGCTAAAAATAGTAATAAATTGTTCAAACAATTTATGTAAACATGAAGTTGTCAGTATAAAGTAGTATTTTACGTAATAAAATAATTTGTGTTCGAAAAATCGTAACAAAATCCTAATCAGCCTCAAATACTCGCAAAACCCAATTTTCCACAAATGGGTTTTTTTGTCTATATACCTCGATTCACCTAATATTGACATGACGAAATAGGTGTTGAACTTCATGGGGCCTGCAGAACCTCTAAATATAATTTTTTTATTTTTTCAAACGCATTTTTTTTGTATTCGAACAAATGTACTATATGCAAATAAAATAAATTGGCATTTGAATAAAGGAGGCTTTTTTGAGTAATACAATTTTTAATAGACGGTTTCATGCAGTGAGAATGAATCTTCTAATTAAACTTTCAGCTAACGAGTTTACTTTTATCTAGTGAGATTCATATATGTGTTGTGCATACAAAACATATATGTTATACAAGTCATACAAGTTGTGCTTTTGCAAAGAGAAAATTGTTTTCTCTCGTCTCTTTAAATTCAATCCCAGAGAATATTTTACACTCTAAATTCACAATTTTTAACGGGTAAATAAAAAGAGATTTGCAATAATAATTTGAATATTATAAATATTGGTACACTTAATCAATTTTAATTATGCAAATGTAGATAGCAATTGTAAATGTTGATAAACTTACTTTAGACTGGCTTCGGAATTTTTTGTCGGTAAGAATTTAAAGTTTAAAGTTTATAAGTAAATTGTAAAAATAGGTGTTTCAAATTAAAAAATAATTATACAAATGTAGACAGTAATTGTACATTTTGATATTCAATTCATACTTTAGATCGACACAATAGTTATTTGTAGTAATAATGTACTTAAAATTGAACCATTTCGAATTTACGTATGGTAAACTGTAAATCCGTTCAGGTTATATACACAATTTTATTACTGATCGAACGCTTCAATATATGAACAAAATGAAAGTCATGATTTTACAAATTGAATCATTATTAAAATATTAAAATAAAAATATTAAAGCTTTTCATTGGATACCTCAGTATTTAATCAGAAACTCCTGAGTGTAAAATGAAATAATATTCAGTTGATAATATATATGAAATTGGGATCAATTTAAAATCTTCGAAATTGTACAACATAATGAAATTATTAATTAAAAACTAATATTTTTCAAATGAATATATTTGACGTTCCACTGAGGTTCTTTAATTTATTTTAGTTAATCGGGTTTTTATTTTTTATTACTTATAATTGGAATAAAGAAGAAGCCTTTAACCTTTTTAGTTTATCACATCAAAAAGTCAGAATGTTCAACCGAGATGATTAAATTTTCTAACAAAAAGACGAATTTCCAAAAAATTACATAAATTCTCAACCAAAATGTTGAATTTTTAAACTACAAAATACCAATGTTTAGCCAAAAATAAAATAGTTAAATTTTCATTTAAAAAATTAGTTTTCGATAAAAAAACGAAATTTCTACAAAACAGTTGAATTTTTTACCTGAAAATTGGAATTTTCAACAAAAAAGTTAATCTTTAACGAATTAGTTGAATTTTTACTTGAAAAAAATTTCACTATTATCAAACAAAAACTAATTTCCAACACAGTAGTTTAATTTTTTACCGAAAAATACGAAATTGAACAAAATATAAGAATTTTCAACCAACTAATTGAATTTACAACTAAAAAAGATACATTTTCTACCAAAAATGGAATAGTTAAATTTCATTTGAAAAAATTAGGATTTAAAAAATTAATCGTCAAGTAAAAAATTAATTTTTAACGAAAGGTGAATTTTATACAAAAATGTTCAAGTTTTTACCCAAAAATATGAATTTTCAACAAAAAAGTTAATGCTTAACCAAAGTGTTAAGTTTGTAGTTAAATAATTCAATTTTAAACAAAGAAACAAATTTTCAATAAAGTTATGTAATTTTCAACCAGAGATTAATTTACAACAAAATATATGAATTTTTAACCAACTAATTGAATTTTCAAATAAAAAAAAGCTTTGACTCAAATATGAAATAGTTAAATATTCAGTAAAAAACTAATTTTCAACGAAAAAAAAAACAACTAATTTTGAACAAAATAGTTAAATTTTCAATCAAAGAAATGAATTATTACCAAGAGCGATAATTTTCTACCAAAAAAGACGAATGTGAGCAAAACATATGCCATTTTCATCACACTACTTGAATTTTCAACAAAAAGAAGATAAATTGTCAATGAAAAAAAAATTTCAACTAAAAAAAGTAAATTTTCAACCTAATATTTAAATTTTTAACCAATTAGTTAAATTTTCAACCTATTATTTGAATTTTTAGTTCAAAAAATTAATTTTAACCAAAAAGATCAATTTTCAACGAAGTAGTTCCATTTTCAATAGAGCAGTTCCATTTCCAACAAAAAAGAATAATTTTAAACAAAATACTTGAATTTTTTTCAACCAAGAGGATTATTCTTCCATCAAAAGGATAATTTTCTAGCAAAAAAATACGAATTTCACCAACATATATGATTTTTCAACCAACTGCTTGAATTTTCAAATACAAAAGATAAATTTTTAGCCCAATATGGAATAGGTTAATTTTTATTTAAAAAAATAATTTTTAATAAAAAAAGGGAATTTATAACAAAACAGTGGAATTTTCAACAAAAGAAATCAATTCTAAACTAAAATGATAAATAATCAACTGCAAAAGGAATTTTTAGCAAAGTAGTTCAACTTTCGACCAAATAGTTAAACTTTCAAACAGTTACATAGTTGAATTTTCAACGTAAACTGTAATTTTTTATGCTTCAACCAAAAAATATTTTTATTTCATATTTTTTTGGTAGAAAAATAATCCTCTTGGTTAAAAATTTAAGTATTTCGTTGAATATTCATGTCATGGGTGCAAAATTGAACTACTTTGTTCAACTTTTCAATTAAGAATAAATTTTTTTAACTGAAAATTTAATTACTTGATTGAATATTAACTTTTTTGTTAAAACTTTCTATTTTTAGGTTGAGAGCTCAATTTTTTCCAGAAAATTCGTCTTCTTTGTTCCAAAATTGCACAATTTGGTAGAAAATTCAACTATTTTCTAAAAAATGCGTTTTTTTATTGAAAATTAATTTTTTAGGAAGTGTCTGCACACACTAAAAAAATCTGGATATTGGTACCGTAATTTTGGTACAAAAAGCCAGCTCTATTTTTACCGAAAAAATCAATCTATTCGTACTGAAATTTCCGTACCCTTAGTTACGGCCTTTTCTGAATGAAAATTTAACTATTTCATTTTTGACTGAAAATTAATATATTTAGTTTAAACATTTAATCCTTTGGTAGAAAATTTTTGTATTTTGTTTAAAATTCTTCCACTTTGATACGAAATTAATCTTCTTGGTTTAATATTCAACTGTGTGTTTCAAAATATATGTATTTTGTTGAGAATTCTTGATTTTTTGTAGAAAATCAATCTTTTTGATTGAAAATTCTATTTTTTAAGAAGGCATGTCGTTTTTCCTTGAAAATTCAACATTTTGGAAAATCAGGTCAACTCTACTGTTTCCAAAATAATAATACAATAACTAAAAGGGCATTTATAATCAATAATTCTTAGAATAATAAAACAGTTTTGAATTTGGATTCGTCTTGAATTCTTGAATTGATGATTCAGTTGTTGCAAAAACAGAAAAAGAACAATGACCAAATTTCGAGGGGGGAACTCTTGGAAATCTCTCAGCAATCTAGCATTCGTAAGAAATCTTGGAAATCGTTGGCTAAGTGTGAGCAGAGGTGAGGTGCTGTGGAACATTCCAACTTACGCTCCTATGTGTAAAATGAACAGCCGACTGAATCCGAAAGCCGAAAGCGTCGGAAATCTCGGAACTCCCGGCCATCTCGACGAAATCTTGGAAATCTCTGTAAGAATTTAAAATGCAGATTGCCGTATTCACACTTTTAAGATTTCAGAATTTCGTAGTGAGTAGCCCCTTGTTAAATTTGCAGTTAACACTGAAACGGTACATTTGAAAGCCTCACTCTTTTCTGTCTATTTACATTTACTCATTTACACTTTTCTCTGGCTAGTTAATAGAGAATGACTGTGATGGAGGAATGGTGGATTTCGTTGAAAAATAAAGCAGCGAAATTAAAGCACAAAACTAAAGTACATACAACGGAAAACAAGGACTGAATTCGCGATGCAATTTCCTCAACTCGGTCGTTTCCGCATGACGCTTTTTGTTACCGAACCTCGTTTAACACAATATCTTTTGCTCTTTTGTAAATACATTTTCCCTAGGCTTTATTTTATAAATTCGCTTTCACCTGCAGTTCGAAAGATAAATCATTTCTACATAAATCACCTCCCCATTGTCATTAATAACGGGAAAACTTCACGAATAAAGTTTTCAAGGATATTAATCTACCTACCTATAAATAAAAATTTAATAAATAAATTTTTTAAGGTTGCAATATTATAAAATTATTTTAGAAAATTGTAATTTAGCTAGCAATCATAAATGGGTATTATTAAAAATGAGTATTTAATTTTCCAATCGTTTCATGTATGCAAAATGGAAATATCGTAGTATCCTTTGTTATTTTGGTTCAAAAAAAAAATATATTTTATTACTTTCTTCAAAATTAAACTATTTTGTTGAAAAGCATCTTTTTTTATTCGAGATTTTTTATTCGATTTTCTTTGTGAATACATCTCTTTTGGTTCAAAATTCAACTAATTGGTCGAAATTTGAACTACTTTCTTAAACATCCATTTTATTGATTAAAGATTTAACTATTTTGTTGCATATTCTTTTTTTAAATTCTTTTCTTAACTGAATTTTAATTTTTGTATCTCTTTTTTTTTGCTTTTACATTTTTGGTTAAAAATTGCTCGCTTTTAGTTGAATATTTATCTCCTTGGTTAATTTTGTTGTTGCTGAAAATCAATTTTTTAAGCTGTGAATTTAACTATTTCATTTATGGTTGAAACTTCCTCATTATTAGTTTGAAATTCAACTATTTTGTTGAAAATATAAAATTTTTCATGAAAATTCAACTATTTTGTAGAAAATTCATCTGTATGGCCTGAACATTAAACTTTTTTGTTAAACATTTCTCTTTTCTGTATAAAATTCTATTACTTTGTTAGCTAGTTCAACAATTTGGTAGAAAATGAACTTTTTTGTTAAAGATTGAACTGTTTTATAGAAAATTCATCTGTTTGGCTTTAACATTAAACTTTTTTGTTAAAAATTCTTTGTTTTTGATTGGAAAATTCATCTCTTCTGTTAGAAATTTTATCTTTTTTGGTTCGAAATGCAACTGTTTATTTAAAGCTAATCTGATTTGATTGAGGATTAAGCCATTTTGTTAAAAATTAGATGATCAATAATGGTAAACTTCTCGAATAAAGTTTCAAGAATATTAATATACCTACCCATAAATAAAAAATTAGTAATGTATTATTTTGAATTTGCAATCATATTGAATTACTTTTAAAAAGTCATAGTGTAATTGAACTAATAAAATCAGAGATTGGAACTATGAAATAAAAGCATTTAATTTTCGAATTTTGTCTTCTATGCAAAATGGAAATGGCTTAGAATCGTTCGTAATTTTAATTTAAAAAAATATATATATTTTATTATTTTCTTGAAAACTCAAGTATTTTGTTAAAAAGTCACTACCTTCTATTCGAAATTTTTTATTTCTTTATTTGTTGAAAATTAATTTTCCTAATTGAAGATTAAACTTCCATTTTTTGTTGAAAATTGATCGGTTTTATTTGAAAATTCAACTCTTAAATTTTTTATTTAGAATTTATATTTTTTGGTTGAAATTTAAACTAAATACTTGGATTAAATTTGCACTTATTTGTTAGAAATTCATTTAATTGATTAAAGATTGAACTATTTTGTTGCAAATTATTTTTTGTTTGTTTCTTGAGTTTCTTGAGTTGTAAATTCGTCTTTCTGATTTAAAAATTCGTCTTTTTTGTTAGAAATTGTAAATTTCTTTGGTTAAAAATGTAACTGTTTGATTAAAAATTATTCTACCTACCTATAAATGAAAATTTTATAATGTTTTTTTTTATTTGCAATCATAATAAATTATTTTTAAAATTCATAGCGTAGTTGAACTAATAATGAGAGATGGGCATTATTAAAATAAGCATTTCATTCTCCAATCGTTTCTTACATACAAAAAGAAAATTGCGTTGATTTGTTTGTTATTTTGATTTTTTTTAAATTTAATTATTTGCTTTAAAATTCAACTATTTTGTCAAATAGTTCTCTTTATGGTCGAAAGTTCGTTTTCTTTGGTTGAAAATTAATTTCGATAATTAAAAATTGAATATCATTGAGAATTTGTCTTTTTTGGTTGAAAATTCAACTACTTGGTTGAAATTTGTACTAATTTGTTAAAAGTTCATTCAATTAATTGAAGATTCAACTATTTTGTTGAAAATCGGGTTGTTGCATATTTTCAATTTCTTTCACAGTTAAATAAAGAGAACACTAAAAAATGAATGTAGTTTCGAAAGGAAAGTTTTTTCAAATAAGCTGTGATTTTTTAAAAAGTGTTTCTGTATTTTTCCTATTATTTGTAAGTATTCATCTATAATTTTAGAAAAATCCATCCTTCCAGGTGATTTTTGTCAAAAGTTCTATGATTTTAAAACGAAAAATTATGTTTTTTCCACTGTGCGACGTTCGTAAACTTCTGTTGGTCATGATCACGATTCACCAGTTTTTCTTTTTAAATCTTACTTTTTTTCTCGATCCTCTCCTTCAGCTCTTATCGCATCTTGAGGCTGTTCAATGGTTTTGACGTAATTGATTCTATGGTGGGGTAAAAAGAAATAAATGAGTTTTAGAGAATGTCAACGACGTCCACTGGCATCGCACTAACCAGCAGAGGCTGCGGAGCAATTGATCTCAATTGATGAGTCAGACAGACGTTTTGTTATGTCACTTGCAAACATACATGTACGGCAATACGAATCCATAACTGACTCAATGCCTGCAACGTTTCTAGTGAGCTGGAATTTCCTGTGATTCTCTATCTCTATTTTCTAATCTTTAATCCCATTTATTGAATCTTCAGTCATTTCTATCTCATAGAGTGAGGTTTGTAATCTCCTGAATGTTCAAATCTACTTTTTCGACTTATTTTGATATAATTCGACCGCAGGAGTTCGAAAATACAATTTTTAAAAACTGTCCATGTGATATCTAATGTACTTATTCACGTATTCGAGACGCATCGATCGACCTATTGTTATAACTTTTATGACCTGCCAATACCGATTTATGAGGTTTCAAAAAACTGGTTTATTTTGTTTATATGAGAAAAACCTTCTTGATATTAGAATGACAACAATACTATATGTAGTGTATTTGTTCGCGTCTTCGAGATGCTTCGATCGACTTATTGCTGAAACTTTTGTGACCCACCAGTACCGATTTATGAAGTTTCGAAAAAATAGTTTATTCTGTTCATGTGAGAAAAACTTTTTTGATATTCCAAATACAGCATAACTATACCTAGTGAATTTGTTCACATCTTCGATACGCATCGATCGACCTATTGTTGAACCTTCAAGACCCACCAGTATCGATTTACAAATTTTCAGAAAAATTGCTGTATTCTGTTTATATGAGAAAAACTTTGTCTCATATGAAAAATACTATAGTACTGTATCTGCCACTTTTGTTCTCGTCTTCAAAACACGTCGAATGATCTATTGGCGTACCGTCCGTGATCTCTTATGATCTAGCTATACCTATATTTATTAACTTGAAAAAGTATATTGTTTATCTTCTTGATAAAGTCCAAAACTGCTCAACTTCAGTGACCTGCGCATCTCGTTAATATTTCTAGTCGGTTTGAACATAGATGGTTTCCGTAGAAATTTTCTGCTTAAGATATGATATAATCTCTGATCATAGGTATTTCTGCTCTGACATGTAAATCGGAAATTCTGTATCTATCCACATTTAAGATTAATCTGAGTTCTTTATTTTGAAACACATGTAATGAATTGAGATTTTTCTTTAAAGTGCTACACCAAACAGGTGCCGCGTATACCATAATTGGTCTCAAGATTATTTTATATATAAGTTTTTTGTTTCGCGTCGTTTGAGCAGAATTTTTTTACATTAATGGATACAATTTTCTTTGTACTGCTTAGGGTTTTCTCAATATTTCTCTGGTATGTATTCTGAACAGAAGTTTCGAGTCTAGGTGAGTTCCCAGGTATTTAACGGAGGAAACATGTTTTATAGAATGTCCAAATACTTTGATTGCCTGCAAGATTTTTATCCAACTTGGGTTTTTTGAAAAAACAATAAATTCAGTTTTATTAGCATTTAGTTGAATTCTCCACTTGCGATAAAATTGCTCAAGAAGATTAAGATTATTTGGACTTGTTTAGCTGCTATGAAAGCATTGAAGAAACGACAATAAATAGCCCTGTCATCTGCAAAAAGTGATAATTTTGTTTTTTGAAATTTAGGTATGTTATTGAATTGAATGTTTGCTCAGGGCCTAGCACAGAGCCTTGTGGGACACCTGCTCTAACTTCACGCTTGCTGGACGTATCTCCGTCTACCGCAACAACAAGATGTCTATTTTGCAAATATGAGTATACAAATTAAATTGAATAAGGTGGATAATTGTATTTAATCATTTTATACACTAGTCCGCGTATCCAAACTCGATCAAAGGCCTTTCCTACATCTAACAGTAACATAACTTTTACCTTATCCTTATTAAAGTTAATATTAATGTCATTAACAATTCTCACTACTTCTTGTACAGTACTATGACCCACACTAAAGCCGAATTGTTCATCTATTATGATTTTTTCTTTATTTTCGAAGTCACTGAGTCTTTTGAGAATTATCTTTTCTGTTAATTTACAAGGCTAATAGGCCTGTAACTGCTTGGCTCAATACTAGATTTACGTGGCTTATATATTGGAATTATATCACCTGTTTTCCAGTGACTTGGAAAGTATGATAATCTGATAGATTCGTTGATTATATACATTAATAGAAAAGTAGCTTTCTTAGTAAGATTTTTTAATACTATATTCTGAATATTATCCAATCCTGGAGCTTTTTTAGGAGGCAGCCTTTGGATTTCTCTTCTTATTTCGCGTGGATTTGTATAATAGTTAGTGTAGTCTTGTGGCAGTTCAGTATAGACAACATTGTAAGCAGTTTGTATAATTTTTTTCTGATCATTACTGAGATTAGTCAGGTCTATGTTGTGTACGTTTTCGTATTGAGTTTCCTTCATATTAGCTTTGTCTATAGGTGAGAAAGCTTCCTCGTCATTTTTTTGCAACGTCGCAATTTTCTGATATTCGATTTTAAGTATTTTTGTCATTCTCCATAATGAGTTATCATTTGGGTTCAGTTTTATCAATTTATTTTGTGAATTTCGATTTCAAAACATTAATATATCCGATCTAATCAGATGAGTTTGTTTCTTAAATAAGATCTTAATATCTCGATATCTAGTACGCTGCTTTTCTTTCCGAGTTCTCCTTTTTTCATGGATATTATCCAGAATTTGTGGAAGTAAATTATCTCTAGTGTCTCCTAAAGATTTTTTAGGAACTGTTTGATTAATAGAATTTTGCAAAATATTAGTAAATCTTTGTACGTCTTTCTCCAAGTCTACTGAGTTTTCCATCTTTAGAGTAATTATTATTTTTTATTAAGTAACCTATGGAATTCTAACCAATCAGTCTTTTCATAATCAAGAATTGTCCTATTTTTAATTATTTAGTGTTGACCACCTAGACTAAATAATACTGGTTCATGATCTGAACTGAGCTCATTCGCCACCCTAACGTCAGAGAGATAACGAGCATTTTTATTGAAACCTATATATCTATGGTTGTCGAAGTCATCCCATTCGGTGGATAATTTGTACATTCATTTGTAATGAGCCATTTTTATTTTGAACGTAGTCAAAAATTACTGTTCCCCATTTATTTTGTATATGACAGTTCCAAGCTTTATGACGAGCATTTAAATCTCCATATAAAATAACTTTTATCTCCTACTTGCATTAGTTTATCTATTTCTTTAGTCGTGAATTCATTTGCTGGTTTATTATACACAGCTATTAAGTGAATATCACTAACTCATTTCATGCAAATATATTATAGAGATATTTTATCATGTACTGTACGAGAACTGGTTTTTTCAGCGTGGTATGACCGTTGACGTTATATGCAATTAAGGTCATATGTGATACTAACCTCCAAATAAATTTTACGGGAAATATTTTCGCCATCCCCCTGTCCACACGAAATGAGATATCAAGTCGAAAATTTGCACAGTTGATTGAAAGGTACCAGGGAAGGTATACCAGCTGCTAAATATTTATAAATAGAAAAAAAATGATATTGAATTTTTTGGCAATTATAACCATTTACCATTTGATAAAACTTCCTTCCTTATATTCAGTTACAACAATTTTTAACTTGATGTCTGATTACTAGATTTGGCATGGTACTTTAGAAGTATTTAAACTGCTTAATAAGATTGAAACTTTGTATTATTTTATTTTTAACATATTTAAGAAGACATAATAGTTAAATAAAAAAATTGAAAAGAGTCCAAATTTACAAAAAAAAAGAATGCTAACAGCACGCGGTATTCCCAAGCGGTCACCCATCTAAGTACTAACCGCGCCCAACGCTGCTTAACTTCAGTGATCGGACGAGAACTGGTTTGTTTTGTTTTGAATTTTGTTTATTAATTGCCAAATAGAGTTTTACACATGATTTAGTTCACAATAAACAATGAATATCTTTTCTTTACATTATTGCAGACTTACTGACTAAGGAAAAGCTCTCGAAGTCACGTACATTATTTTATGCCCACGAACGCATATATATATATATATAATATATATATAATAAGTTTAAAATTCACATTTATATTTGGTTTCCTAGATATTTGCTACTACGTAGTAGAATTATCATATACATCTTTTGTCTCAATTATTATTAGTCAGAAAAGGCATATAAAACTGACCCTTTTTTTTCGTAGTTTTTGTTGGGTATAGAGAATAAATATATATACATATATATAACAAAAAAAAACTATACTAAGAGAAATTAAACTATGCATAAATATAACAAAAATGATTGATTAGGAATGCCATGTGATATTGAATACTTCTGATATAAGAGAACATATGTGACTCAATTTTTTATTACACCTATACGAATAATACATTACAATAAAAGTTTTAATATTTCTAGTTATTTAGGCTAGCCTTTGCACAATCACAATGTAATTATTATTGATCAAAACAATAATATAAAAATCAAAAAGAAGGATAAAACTATTTGTTAATTTTGTACTAGGATACTATTCTATATAGAAAGTAGGATAGCTAAAGTGTGCTATTCGCTTGCTCAAAATTTAACAGTAGTCTATTCATAGATGGCGTTGACGGGAGCTGTGTTGCATTTAAAGTTACTGCGCGGGAAATTTAAAAAGTAACTGACTTATCAAATAGCCCTCGTAATTAAATGGGATTTTGAAGTATCCGGTGGCACGTGTCAATATTCGAATTTCGAAAAAAAATTACGGATATTTTTTCTCTGGAAATGGAAACTTGGGAGGGAAGGGGGGGGGCTTTGCCCTCTAGGGTAAAAAGAGTTTTTTGGACCACCCTAATATACATATATAAAATTGTTATTTCCAAACTTATCGATATTTTTCGAAAACATTAAAATTTGATGTTTTTTCAAAAAAATGTACAGTTTATTATTATTAAGGCTAGGGTACTTGTTCAAACTATTGGAAAATAGATGTCAGTTAATGTCTACCGAAGATGTTTACACATAAATCTGTCTTGAGTCGTAGTTTAGGACGCACGTGATGTTTTTTTGTAATGCATATACGTTAGGGTGTTCCAAAAATTCGACTTTCAATTTTTGGAGATAACCCCCCCCTCCCATTTTATTGGTTTTCAGAAAAAAGAAATTCCGTACTTTTTTTCCAACGTTAACCCGTGCCCCGGGCTTTTGAAATTAACATGGTGTTTTAAATGGGAAAACCTCGACTTTCAAACAAATGGAAAAAAGAAGTACTTCTTATAAATTTTTTGTAAATTAAAGTATTGTCACCCTTTATGTATAAACCCCTTTAATTATGCCTGGAAAATGCCCCAAAAAATGCAAAATAGCAGTTTTCTATCAAATTCATGCTAAAGACGTATTTAAAAAAAAATGTCAACATGAATTAATTTTAATCGATAAGTAACGAGTTTTAAAGTATATTGTAAATAATTGTGAATTGGTCAAACAATTATTATTTTTTTCAACAATTTTTTCCCATGTAAATCGTGAAAAGTTATTATCTTTCGGAATAAATCGTACAAAGTATATAGCTTCGAAGTCAAAAGTTTCTATTAACAAAATTAACACCTGGGAATCTTGTTTTAAACTCTTTCCAAAATGTAGAAAAGTGATCCTACAAATGTGGAAAATTGTTTTAAATCAATAGCAAGTTCTAATCTTTCAATGTAATTGAAAAGAACGATAAAATTTGATGTAATTGCTTAATTTGTATAAACAATATCCACTCGTGCAATATTACTTTTTAGGAAGCCTAAAGTACCAGATTCGACATGTCAACCTTCACGTTTTCTAAGTTGCAAGTCTAATTCCTTCACATTCAATGGTAAATGTAATGGAATTTCAAGTTGCAACATAAGAAGAAATGAAGGTGAACAACGAATATCGGACTTCTGACTTATAAAATTTGCTATTGCACATGCACGTCGGAATGCACGTATGTGTTTTGTATGTATATGTGAGTGTATGCGTGTATGTATGTGTTTACGAGTATGTATGTATGTGTGCGTGTATGTACGTGTTTATGTACACTGTTAAAAATGTTTGCAATTTTGATATAGATTTACTATACATTTGTATATTAAATCTAAAAACTCGGTCTCTGAAATATTAATTAAGAAGCTTTATATTAAATTTCATATACATGTATATTGATCAACTTTTAGAAAAGTCAGGTAATTTCACTTTCAAAAAATTAAAAATAATTATGGCAGTCATTTTTAATTCTAACTGATGAAGCATAATATTTTTTGCTAGTTAAACATAAATCATACTGGGGATTGAATGGAAAAGTTCAATTAAACGAATTATCCAGACATCTCACCTAAAAGCAACGATACTCACGTTAAAATGTTGACTTTTACAGTGAATTTTGAATAAAAATTCCACCTGTACGTTGCACTTTGATTATAAATAAGAATTCAATCGATGAATTTTAGGTCGTTACTTTAGCTTTAAATATTTGACCAGATTTGGGTGCATCAAAGAACTTTTAACTTTCACGCACTGTGTTTTACTATACATGTATATTAATTCTACAAGATGATGTATATTAAATTCACTACACCTATATGCATATTGCTTCCATTACATTTATAGTAAAATGGCTATAGAAATTTCTAACAGTGCAGTCAAATTCTTTTTCCCTGACTTTTACAAGTTTTTTCTTCAAGATTCCTGACTTTTTCCTGATTTTAGGGTTTCCCTGAACTGCGGCCACCCTGAGTGAATTTTACTAATAGTTCATGTAACCATTTGAAATAATCAAATCTCATTAGAAATTTTGAGAATAGATGAACGAAGTTAAATATCTACAATGTCGTCAACATTGGACCTTACGTAAATCACCCGGTGACATTATTAGATTTGTTCTGTCGGTGGATACATGATCAGGTTCTAACGCAGATTAAATCACGAGATTCCATTTTTTGTTGTTATCGGGAAATGCGAAAATCAGTTGACTGGCACGCATGGTGCGTTAGCAGATAAATCGCTTTTATCAGTCGGTGTAACTCACCTGGGAATTAATTGAGCGTGAAGTACTTGAAAATCCGGTACCGCTGCTCGAGTCGCAAAGTATTTAATAATCCTCTGAAACGTAGCCGTCAGGGGCACAACACAACTATATCGTCTGAATATAACATATAATCACCTCCACTGTCATCAGCACTAACACCAGGAAAACTTTTTTAACTCACACAGAGAATTAGAATGAAGCACCAGCTACACTCTACAGGCTACTGTTTCATACATCTGCTTATCAGTGATTCGCGTCATACACGATTGCGAGTTAAAAGGCCGCGGTTCCTAAAGCAGAGAAATTATCCATTGGATGTCTTGAAGGAATTCTGAATGAACATTGAGCACCACTGACTAAAAATATCACTCTGAGGAAAAGGTTAATTGTGCAAATGAATATTTCTTTCAAGAAGACTATTGACTAATTGAGAATGTGATGAATGGTAGAACGAGAGATAGAAAAATATCGCATTTATTATTTATTTTTTTATTATTGTTAATATTATTTAAAAAGGGATTCTTATAACTGAAGGTCAAGAAAAAATATGATTCAAAGAAAAAATGGGTCGTGTCGATTTGTAAACTAAAATGCGTTTTCGAAATCACTTTTCAATCCTTGATCTAGAGATATTTAAAAACTGATTTAAAATTGTACAATTTCTGTTTTTAAAACATCAAGTTATTATAAAAATAGTTGGCATTTTCTAATTTACGAAGAAAATTGTGATCCATTAATAATAAAAGCTGTAAACAGACTATTCATTTTGAATTAACATAAACCTTTTTTTAAACATAAGAATCTCGATCATTTATAGAAGAAATATATAGTTTTTGAAATTTTGTGATTTTCTAGCATTTAAATTTTAGTGAATAAAGAACTCACTAGTGCCACGTTCAAATTATTAATTTTTTTATACTTAAACAAATTTATTTATAGAAATTTGAGTTAAAACATTGAACCTATTGTTGAACATTCTGAATTCATATGTAAATTGAACAAGTTTTATTCAATTAATTATTCAGTTTTTGGCACTTGTTGGCACAATCTAATTAAAAAAAATGCCGTGTCTAAGTTCACCGAAATTCGGTGAGCGTAGCACAAATATTTGCAGTACGTTACATCCGATTTTGATCTAATTTTATTATTTTATCAATAAAAAGAATGATTATAATTAATTGAAATTATTCATCTGTTAAATATTTCACAATTTATATGTACAAATCTCCAATTAAAAAAATTATTATAATTTTTTCAATGAAAATTTACTGCAAATAAATTATAAGAATTACGAATTACTTTAATAGTTTTACGAAAAATTGCGGGCATAATTAGATGAAGTCGATGAAACGAAAATTCATTTCCGTTATTATATAATTTCTAAACTATCATTCATTTACCAAAACAATTCTTGAATTGTTAAAACATTATCTGAGAACTCTTTATATATTTTTCCTGTTAATTTGCGTTTTTTTATATAAACTCAGAATTTAAAAATATTAAAAGTATCCTAAAGTGTTATATAAGTTGAAAAAATGCCATACAATTAACAATTTATTCTTATATTAAAATTTAGTTTCAACAAAACAAAAATTAAGAAAAAACATCTTACTCTTCCCTCTTAAAACATCTCTCTTAAAATTAAATGGAAAGTCACTCAAAGAATTTTATACAAAATATTTTAAATTTAGTTTACGAAATCTGGATTAGTTCCAGATTTTTCGGGGATTAAAAATATTTCAAGAAGATAAATCAAAAAAACTTAATTTTAAATCCTGGATTTTTTTGTTAAATAATAGGATTTGATCGACTCAATCAATTGTTTAAAATGGTCGAAAATTCTTTTAACAGATATTACACGTATGTTTTAGACTTTTTAGAGTTATAATCAATACCTTATTGAGAAAAGTATAAAATCATTTTAAAAATCTTCGTTTTTTTCCCTCGGAAACAAAACAAATCTGCATCTAATTTGCAAATATAATTCATAATTATCGATGCAAACAATGATCACACATTTTCTGAGTTACATTTTTTCCTCATATTTATTAGACACAAGTCCATTTACATTCTATTTTATTTGACACTGAACAAAAAGGCGTTACAAGATCTTGAAAAATAAAACATTATATAAACAAATTTTCCAATTAGTTTCTTATCTGTAGTCTAGATAGAATTTAGGGTGAAAAATATTTTTATGATCTCTTGCACATGACGATGAGTAACACTGTCCATACGACTATTTTGAGACTCAAAGCAATAAACAATTGTAAAAATTGCAGATAGACTGACAATGAGCAGAAGGTCGTATTGATAACATAATTGCTAAATCCAGCATTAGTGGTCACCAATAATCATTAATTTCACGCAAATCAGAGTCTCGTTGAATAAAAATGAGATAAAACATCGAAATTCTTCCTCTACAGAAAAATAATGAACAATTATAAATGCAATGAAGCAAATAATTATTTACAATGTTATTTTATACTGAAGTATGTAAATTTGAGTGATAAGAAATTGATTGCTTGAATTGTTGTATATATTTAATGCAAGAGCAAAAAAGTAACATTATTCTAGTAACTATTTTGTTGTCCTTGTCAACTGTTAAAAAATAAATTAATAGTTAGTTGTAATTTTTGGTTTATTTCCGTATTATTATTTGAAGCAATTTTGGTTAAATCATTAAAAATATTAATTCAACTCCGCCAGTTTGAAACTCCCTGAATTAATTTCGATTAAAATTCCTCTGAACAGGTTCAAAGGGGTTAAAAACAGGAAAATAATTTGCTTTTCAACATCTTCCATTGAGTAATTTACAAGTAGATTAATAAAGAAGCACTGGCAGTACTTTTGTCTGAGCGTAGGCCTCGCAATGTGTAGTTAACGAAACGACAGAAATTCCAATTGAAGAGGCTTAATATCTTTCGAGCGCACTAATTCACTGATCTTAGGATCGGTCTTTCCGTCACTGGCTTTTACTACTTAGATGATTAGTACGCGCACGAAGCTCGAATATTTAGCTTATTATTGGGTCGATCCTCCCCGTTTTTGCTCGAATTTAATTGAATAATTAGCGATTAATTTATAGTTTCGTCGGATCACTGCTTGTCACTTGATATTGTATGATGAATATTAGCTATTACAGAAAATTTGGGTTGAAAATGTAATTTTCGCAAAACCACCGAGTAAGAGAGAGAGAGAGAGAGAAAGAGAGAAAAGTTTCGGCCGACCTAGCCTGGCCCGGTAGGCGGTAGGCGCGATACTGCTGGATAACGTCGTGGCCGACCGAGTCACTGTCACCCTCCTCGACTCCCTTCCCATCCTTCGAGAGACGTAGTACGGCAGTAGTCAGTACGCATTACCGGAGGTGTTCCTCCTGTCATCCGGCTCGATCTCGTCAATTTTCGTCACATTATACGTCCGCAGGAAGCAAACCATATGGGAACAAATGGCAATTTTGATTCGCTCTTTTTTTATACGATCGGAAATGGGGATTTTTCATTAAATGAAACAAAAATATATTTAGAAACTTAAATCAATCAATAAAGAATGATATAAAGAAAATAATTTTTTTTTCTAATTCTTAATATTTTTTTTTTTTCATTTAAATCTGGTGCACTAATCATACCACTTTAGTTACTTTCTTTAATTTCGATCAATCAGGTTTCGCCGTTCATTTTTAACCAAGACAGATAACTATTCTAACATAAAATATTAATTTTTAATCCAAAAAGACGAATTTTCAACAAAATAATTTAACTTTCTGCAAAATAGTTGAATGTTTAACAAAGTAGCTGAATTTTGAACCCAAAAAGATGAATTTTCAAACCCAGAAGATTAATTTTCTACCAAAAGATGAACTTTCAACAAAATACATGCATTTTCAACCAAATAGTTGAAAAAAAACCACAAATTTTGATCTAGATGAATTCAACGAAAAACACGAATTTACAAAATAGTTGAATCCTTAACTAAATTGATCAATTTTCCACAAAGAAGATTAAATTCCTACCCAAAAAGACGATTTTTCAATAAAGGAGTTAAATAAATTTCCAAGCTAAAAAGTCGAATGTTTTAGAAAACAGCTAGCTTTTAAACAAAAAAAACTAATTTGAAATAAAAAAGTTAATTTATAACCAAAAATTATTTTTTTTACAAAATAGTTCAACTTTACACCAGGCAGTTGATTTTACAACCAAAAAAGATTAATTACCAAAAACATGCAATAGTTGATATTTCAATCCACAAATATTTTAATTTTGAAATAAAAAACAGTTGAATTAAACCAAACAAAATAGTTGAATCCTCAATCAAAACAGATTATATTCCAACCAAACAGTTGCATTTTGTAATCAAAATCCTGAATTTTCACCCAAGACGATTAATTTTTTACCAAAAAAGACGAATTTTCAAGAAAATACATGAATTTTCAATCAAATAGTTGAATGTTCAACTAGAAAAGATCCATTTTTAACCAATCATGAAATAGATATATTTTCAGCTAAAGAAATTAATTTTCGACCAAAAAAAACGAATTTTCCACAAAGTATTTCAATTTTAAGTAAAAGAGATGAAATTGCAACTAAAATTATGAATCTCGAAAAAAATTAATTTTCATCGAAAGAGTTCAACATTCAGCTAAATAGTTGATTTTTTAACCAAAAAGATTATTTTTTAACCAAGAAGATTAATTTTTTAAGAAAAAGACGAATAATCAACAAAATACATGCATTTTCAACCAAATAGTTGAATTATCATCTAAATAACATAAGTTCCCAACCAAAAATGTAGTTAAATTTTCTGTTTGAAAAATTACTTTTGAACAAAAAAACAACAAATTTTGAACTAGATGAATCCAAAGAAAATTCGAATTTACAAAATAGTTGAATCCTTAACCCAGTTTATCAATGTTCCACAAAGAAGATTAAATTCCTACCCAAAAAGACGATTTTTCAATAAAAGAGTTAAATAAATTTTCAAGCTAAAAAGTCGAATGTTTTAGAAAACAGCTGGCTTTAAAGAAAAAACAAAAAGACGAATTTTAAATAAAAATGTTGATTTACAAACAAAAATTATTTTTTTACAAAATAGTTCAACTTTAAACCAGGTAGTTGAGTTTCCAACCAAAAAAGATGAATTATCAACAAAATATATAATAGTTGATATTTTAATCCACAAATATTTTAATTTTGAAATAAAAAACAGTTGAATTAAACCAAACAAAATAGAATTTTCAACAAAAGAGTTGAATCCTCAATCAAAACATATTATATTTCAACCAAACAGTTGCATTTTGTAACCAAAATCCTGAATTTTCACACAAGACGATAAAGTTTCTACCAAAAAAGACGATTTTTCAACAAAATACATGAATTTTCAATCAAAGAGTTGAATTTTCAACTAGAAAAGATCCATTTTTAACCAATAGTGAAATAGTTATATTTTCAGTTAAAAAAATCAATTTTCGATTGGAAAAAAATTAATTTTCACCGAAAGAGTTTCAGCTAAATAGTTGATTTTTTAACCAAAAAGATGATTTTTTCATCGAGAAGATTAATTTCCTAACAAAAAGACGAATAATCAACAAAGTACAGGAATTTTCAACCAAATGTTTGAATTTTAAAACTAAAAAACATAAACAGTCCACCAAATAGTTGAATTTATAATTAAAAAAGATATATTTCCAACCAAAAATAAAATTTAGTTAGGTTTTTAGTTGAATATATATATATATATAATTTATTATGAATTTAAAAAAATTAAAAATTAATTCCAATAAGTTCAAAAATTCATCTCCGGGAAAATATGCCGGAAGAGAATACACAACGTAAAGAATAGTCTAGTTTCTCGATTTAGGTGAGCTATAACTGATGAGCAAAAAATCTCAAAGGAATCTTTTAAAGACTACATGGATCTTTAAAGTTTTCAAAATCAAATGGTGTTTTAATAATTATTGTAAAAAAATTTAGTTCATAGTTATTCAATAAAATACGAAGAAAAATCATATTATTTAGTTCAATGTTTGGAGAGCTCTACTTTTGCTTGATTCGAGAGCTAAAAATACTACGAAAAAAATCTGAAAAAATTCTAGTATATTTTACAATGTTTTCTAAATGTATAAGAGGTTTTGAAATTTCAAAATATTTTACATTCTTGTTTATACAAGCCTTTTTGTTCAAGGTCATTATTTTGAAGTTGTGTGCTGCTATCGCGTCATTGAATGACTTAAAATGTAGAATAATGTACATCGATTACTATACTATTTTTAAAAACGTAATAATAATCTCTTGGAAGAAATAATACTTTGAATAATCTTGAGGTTAATGAGGTGAGATGGCACGTGCCGAAAAATAACGTCATTTTTCTTCGAATTTTATTCAATAGCTCTGAACAAAAATTGTGTTAAGCAATTTGTAAAACATCGTTGGATTTAGAAAATCGTACAAATCCATTATAGTTTTTATCAGAACCTGCTGAAATTTTTTTCTAATCAAAGCTGAGGTTTGCCGATTTTTGAATTCGACTGGAAAATTATAAATGATAATATAGAGTAGACACGAACACTTTTAGCATGGAACAGGACCATTTTATATTCCAGATATCGGTAAATGTCGATAAGACAAATCTTAATTTTAAAGTCCCCCTATAAATTTACTAATATACCGCCTTAAAAAAGCCAATTACTTAATATTTAAAGCTTTAAAAATGAAAGGATTACGAATTGGAAAATTTATTTTGACTTTCAAATTCGATGAATAATTTTAGAATGAAGTCTGAAAATAAATAAAACAACTGCAAAAATTGTAAGTACAGGCCGATAAATTAAATTAATTAAAAGAACGTACAATTAATAAAATGTCCTGTCATCACGCTATTCATTAACAATTCATTAACAAGGCACAATTTCCACAAAAAATTAAACAAAAACTGAATTACATTATACACAGTTTTAAATATTTTAGTCGCACCATTTTGTGAACAAACCTTGAAGAATTAGAAGTTTTGAATTAAATGTTTTAAAAATGGAATATATTTCATGGTTTAGACTAATGACATACTTTTTTTTTAATATCCGCCCCTAGAAATATTGCAGTGTTTATATATTATTATTGTAGTTTATTAGTGGACGTTTTTTTGAGAAATTTGACGATCTTTTTATATTATACTTTTGACAGTCTGGACTGATACGTAAAATTATTTTTTGACCTATAATCTTTAGTGCTATTAATATACGGTTAGACGCACACTTTTTTGAATATCACAGGGTTTTAGAAATGATCATTCTTGAAAAATCAATCGGAACTTTGAGAGAAAAAAAGGGGGGAAAGGTATAAAATTCTCAGAATAGGGGATTTTAGGGGATGTTTAGAATAATAGAAGGGAAAAGAGGGAAAATAGGGGACTGTCTGTGATTCCTGGACTTATTTATATCTCAGTTGTTAAATCGGCAATAAAGTTAAATTTGAAACGTTTAGCGAAAGAAAGAGGGTGGATACTGGATAGTAATATCTATTTTTAGAATAAAATAAAAATTTTTCAAGAATAAAAACCAAGCAAAACTGAAAACCGAGATTCGAAATTTTAGAATCATTCGAAGATTTTCATTAGTTGCACTTCAAATATCATTATATTAAATTTCTTTAAATATTACAGGATAATGATAATCACAAAACTGAAAAAGAAGAAAAAAGTTCTCACATTTTCATGTAAGGGGCCGTGCATAAATTATGTTAAGGTTTTTTCTGAAATTTGGAACCATGCACTCTTCTTGCGTAATTTTGTCCGACTTTTTAACAAAATAGTTAAACTTTCAACCAAGTAGTTGGACTTAAAAAAAATGAATTCTCAACAAACTAAGTAATAGTAGATATTTTAACCAAGACACAAAACAAAGCAGACGAAATTTCAACAAAAGTTGAATTTTCAACCAAGAAAGATTTTTGAGTCATAAATGAAAAAAATGTCATCAAAAATGTGGAATTTTGAAGCCAAAAAGACGATTATTAGATTCTTCTTAATTGATGTTGTGATTGGATATAGGATCCAGAAATAAAATTCTTAATTTTTTTACAAGTGAAACATTAACCAAAAATATTTTTATTTCAGATCAAAAACAATTAAATTGAATCAAAAATGACAAATTTTCAACAGATTAATTTTCAACCAAACAGTTGCACTTTTGAGCAAAAAAAACTGACGTTTGACAAAAAAAAAAGAGTTTTTAACAAAATACATAAATTTTCAACCAAACAAGTTAATTTTCAACCGAGAACATTAAGTCTCTACCAAAAAGACGAATTTGTAATCAAATACATGAATTTTCAACCAAATAATTGAATGTTCAATTTAAAAAAATTGACTTTCAATCGAACAGTTGCATTTTTAACAAAAAAATGGTCAATTTCTACTAAAAAAGAGACAAATTTTCAAGTAAAAAGACGAAGTTTCAAGAAGAGTTGAATTTTCAACCAAGAAACATTTTTTAGCCCATAAAGAAAAATAATGTCATCCAAAAATTTGAATTTTGAAGCCAAAGAGAAGATTAATTTTCTACCAAAAAGACAAGTTCTCTACAAAACAGTTGAATTTTGAACCAAAATGTTCAATTATCAAATTGCAAAATTAAGTTTTAATAAAAAAATAAAACGAATTTTCAACAAAGTATTTGAATTCTCAACCTAAAAAGATGAATATTCTACGAAAAATGTGACAGTTGATAGATTCTTCTTATTTGATGTTGTGATTGGCTTCAGGGTCCAGAAATTAAATTCTTCATGTTTTTAGTTTTTACAAATCAAATTTTAACAAAAAAATATTTTCATTCCAAATAAAAAACAGTCGAATTGAACAAAAAAAGACAAATTTTCAAGAGATTAAATTTCAAGCGAACAGTTGCATTTGAAAAAAAAATGATATTCTATAAGAAAAAGAAAGTTTTTTGACAAAATATGTACATCAATTTTCAACCAAACAAGTTAACTTTTAACCAAGCAGAATAATTTCCTACAAAAAAGACGATGCTTTAACAAGAAACATAAATTTCCAACCAAATAGTTAAATTTTCAATTGAAAATACTGGTTTTCAATCAACAAAAAAACGAAATTTTGAAAAAATAGTTAAATTTTCGAGCAAAGAAATGAATTTTTAACTAAAATAATTAATCTTCAATTAAAAAATGAATTTTTAACAAAGAAGTAAAACTTTCGACCAAATAGTTGAATTTGCTTCAAATTGTTTCTTTCGTTTTTAGTGATTCGCATACGTGAAAATATCTTAAGTAAGAAATGGGTTTTGTAAAATTTAGGGATAAAGTTCTTATTAAGTCTGTTGTTCTTACCATAATTTGTGTTGAAATTCAGGAAAAAGATTTAAAATTTAGAATATCCTTAATAGACGCTTACCTGAAACAAATAAAAAAATCCATTAGAAATGTCCATTATAAGATAAGATATCAATAAACTCATTAAAAACCCAAAAATACTATCTTTGATGGTATTAGATTTGAATAAAATATTTAAATAGATACATGGTAAATAAAAAGGAAGAATTTTAAACGATACGTCATCGATAAAAAATCTATTCTTTTCCAGATTGAAAATCTACTTCACGTACTTGAAATATTGGGATTTCAAATGTAATAATACAAATAACTAGATAACAACCAATCTCGGAGAGTTGATCGGATAACCTAAAGGCTATCCATGCGTTAAATCACCTTGCTTGGCCAGGGGCTTTGGGGGTGGGACAAGGGGGGCTGGATGCTGACCGTCCCTGAGGACTGATTGAGCCAGCTATCAAACAAAAACATTTTGCTATTTAATCTTGTCAAATCTAACCCACATGTGTATTTATCAATGTTCCACGATAACAATTTGTATAGTAAATCCACATACATATAAACAGTAAAGACTATCATTAAAAAATATCTTTGAGCAATATGCAGGTTCCAGATATCTAAATACAGAAGTCAAATTAATTACTACTATGTACTTTGAAATCGCAATCAAATACTTTGAAATCAAATTTTAAATTCAACTTTTGAAAGATCCAGGCTTCAACTTTGAACTCCTTGAAGTTGAAAAGCATTTTATTTTACGCTCAACTCTCGATTCTGGGCCGGCCTCGGGCCTCGGCGGTCCAGAATCGGACGTCAAGGACAATCAGGGGGGGGGGGCAGACAGAAGCAGTCTATCGTGAAGCCGGCCGCATATCGCCAGAATCGGCAGAATCGGGAGTTGAATGTATTCGAATTTAATTATTTGTAATTTTTTAATAATTTATTTTTAGACTAGATTTTAAAGATTTTTAGCTTATAATTTCTTTAATTTCTAAGTTTTAAAACGGTTTGTTTATTATAATTGGTTAACTTGGAAGGTTTAAAAATTCAAATTTTTTGTTTTTGAAGTTCTCTTGTTTTGAAAATTTTGTCAACTTTTCAATTCTTGAAGCTTGCAATAATATATAATAATTTTCCACCTCATTCATTCACTTTTTACACATCATTTTCAAGCATTTTCAAGTTACTAATTTTGCACTTTAGATTAAAATATTATTGAATTTTAGGCATTATAATGCCCAATTTAAAAATTAATTATTTTTAAAGACTTAGATTTAAGATTCTAATTTAAGAATGCTTCAATTTAAAAAAAGTTTCACTATAATATTTTCAAAATTGCAACATTTCATATTGAAAGCCTTGATAGTTTAAAATTTTTAATCATAAATTTAAATATTTTCAATTGTTTAGTTTCAATTTTAAACGTACAAAATTGTCTAGTTTTTTAATTTGTTCCAACTCGTAGCATACCAAATTGAAAGACTTGATAATTGCACAATTTTCAGTTTAGGAGATTTGTAATTTATCATTTAAAATTTTTTATTTGAAAATGTCCCAAAATATTAAATATTTCAAACTTAGCTTAAAAAAAGTGTCGAATTGAAAGGTCTAAAATTGTTCAATTTCAAACATTGGAATCATAAATCGCAATCTTGTCTTATATTATTATTTTTTTTTCAATATAATATCTGAAAATTGTCCAATCTTTACTTAAAGATTTAAAAAATTGAATCATTGAAAATTTAAATTATTTGATTGGAAAATTTCAAGAATGAATAATAATTCTAAGTCAAGTTTTGAAATAAAACGATTTTCAATTAAAAAGTTGAAAATTGTGTTGTTCATAATTAATTCAATAATGAATTAATTGACTTCAATTAATTAAAAATGCAATGGTTTAACTTTGAAAAGTTTAATTAACAATTTGAAACTTTTTAATTCTTAAACCATATAAATTTATTTGAAACAATTGAAATTGTAAAAAAGTTTTAATATTACAATTCTTGGTGACTATAATTTTTTTCAGTTTTAAATGAAGTTCTGATTCGTTTAATTTACAACGTTCCATAGTAAATTTTTTTCATTTTTAATGTATCCCATTTAAAATTACTTTTTATTTTAAACGTTTTTTTTTAGAATAATTCAACTTTGAAAGATTTATATTTGAAACTTTGTCTAATAAATTTTAATGTTGAATTATAATTTTCTTATACAAAAAAATGTTAAATTCTAGAATTTCAGAAGCTTTGACTTTATAACATTCTACTTAGTTTTCAATTTCAAATTGACAAATTCTAATCGCTTCGAATTGAAAATTACTCCAATTCCTAAGTTTTCAATTTTGAATTATTCAATTTTAATCACTTTTAATTAGAAATGATAGAATTTCAATTCCTTTGGATTTTTAATTTTCTTAATTTTCAAAATTCGAATCTGTAAATATTCAATTTTTAACGCATTGACATTGTCCTTTTTTCGAAATTTTCATCTGAAATCATTCAATTTCGGGATTCTTCAATTCAAAATAAAATTGTTTGATTTAGAACGTTTAAATTAGACATGATGCAATTTCAACTCCTTTCTGATGAAGTGGTCCAATTTTCAAAAATTTAGGTTTGACATTTTTCAATTTTGAAAGCTTCAGATTTAAACGTTTTTAATTTCAAACACTTTCAAGTCCAAACTATTTTAAACATTTTTATTTAGAAATGATACACACGTTCAATTACCGTTTCATTCCATTCAAAATATTGTCCCATTTCCGAAATTTTACTTAATCTACAATTTTTTGATTTGGAACGTTTTCAATTCAAAATCGTGCAATAAATATATTTTTAATTTCAAACGCTTTTAATTCGAAATGATTAATTACTGTTTAAAGAATACTTAAACGTGAACGCGCACGGACATTTACTGATAGATAAAAAGATTTGGAAGGCTCAAGAAAAAAAAGTAAAAAAAGGTTTTAATGCTTTTCACATGCAATATTTTAATTCTGAAGACTGTATAACTTTTAAACGACCCATTTTTTCCTTCATCCATTTCATTTCAAATTATTGTTTTATTTTCAATGCTCCAACTTGAAATAATTTTATTCAGTATCTGTAAAAAATCAAATGATTTAAGTTTGAAACTATTATTATTAAATTTCAAGATGGATTCAGGGGGGGCGTTAAACGTCGCTTAAACAAAATTGGTCAGGGGTCAGTCCCTCCCATGCAAAATAATTTTATAACCGGTTATTTGATCCGGAACCTCAATAAATGTTCACTTTCAAACGTCACAAGTTTAACAATATTTAACACCGAAACTTTGCTTGCCAGTGAATTTTTAAAATATTAAGTAATTTTTTAAACCAAAATATATAATTAAATATTGAAACTTGAAGTTGTTAAGTTAATAAATAAGAAACTCTTTTGTTGAATATTTAATCTGATTCAAATAAAACTTTCCTGAGTGCTTTTACTTGACTTTCAGAGTGAAATTTCCTTCTTTTGTTTGACTTGTTTGTTCGTTCAGCGAATTTGCTAAGTATTCATCAAGCCTCTTACAAAATCATGCTTGTTCGATTTGGGTGTTAATTAAAACGAGTATCATGAAGAATCGGGAGAAAAGGATAACAAAGGTCATTCGTGATTTTAAGAAGGTCGATAAAAGTTCACCCCTCGACCTATTTTTTCCTGACTTTTCGAAAGGGGGATTGGCACCACGTGTTTCGATCACGTGACTTAACCTCATCAGACGGAAGATGGTTCACTGGGTCAAAGGCGCGGCTTTGGAACCTTAATGTCCCCGAATGTCATTGTACTCATTAAGAAACAATGTCCGTACTCCAAAGCCTACACGCAGAAATTTTTCCGTCTCATACTGTTACATGCGAGTGCATTTGCACTCTCTTTTTAATTTATTCTCATTATATGCTTTCAGTTTGATACAGTAAAAAAAAAATCGACTATACCACTATTTAAAATACACATCCTTGTATTTTTTTTATATTCTGAGTTCATTCTTTATTTATGTAGTAATAGAGGGTTCAGTTCTGCCTAATGAAATATTAATGAGCGTTTTCCTGTTTTGAACATGTGCTCAGATAGAATATTTTCGACCCAAACTGAATTCATAATAATGGCACATTATCATATCGCCTATTATAATCAGACATATATGTGCTGATATTATGTATTTTTGTGCATTAGAACTTTTATATTTAATACGAAAACCTGTCATTTTTAACATTTTAATATTTAAAATTGCCCAATTTTGAAGATCTTCAATTTGATAATTTGTTAAAAATAAATTCGGAATATGTCTAATTAAAAAAAAAAACATTGTTCAATTAATACGAGCAATTTTGGTAATTTTCCAATTATATCACGATTCCTACAAAATCCAAATTTCAAAACTCCCTGACTTTCCCCAGACCAATTTTTTCATTTTCCCTGACCTTTATACATTTTTTTGTCCGTTATAAAAAACAAACTTACACCTATAGGAGATCAATAATGTGAATGCAAAAAAAAGTTTGTTTCTAAATTTATCTTGAAAACTTTTAGTGACAATATAGTCATACAGAATTTTATAACGGGTCATCCACAAATTACGAAGGACGAATTTTCAACAAAATACATGAAGTTTAAACTAAAACATTTAAACTTTTAATTAACAAATTATTTTGAACAAAAAAGACTCATTTCCAGCACATGAATTTTTAACAAAATATGCAGTTGAATTTTCATTTAAAATAATTAATTTTCAACAAAAAAAGGAATTTTCAATAAAATAGTTATATTTTCAAACATAGGGATGAATCTTTCATAAAAAAATGAATTCTAAACAAAAAGTGTAATATTTGATATTTCCACTGAAAAGATGAATTTAACCAAAAAATGAATTTTTGACCAAAGAGTGAAATTTTCATCCTAAAATATAAATTGTCTACTAAAAAATACCAATTTTCAACCAAAAAAGACGATTTTTAAAAAATACATGAATTGTCAAACAAATAATTGAATTTTCAACTAAAGAAGATAAATTTTCAACTTAAAATAAAATAGTTAATTATTCACTTAAAAAATTAATGTTTAACTAAATAAAACGTATTTTTAACAAAAAACACGAATTTTCAACCAAAAAGATTACATTCCTATAAAAAAAGACGAATTTTCAACCAAATAGTGGAATTTTGAAGAAAAAAAGAAGAATTTTCAACAAAATAGTTGAGTCTTTAACCAAAACAGATCAATTCTGAATCAAACAGTTGTATTTTTAGCCAAAAAATTTAATTTCTTTATTTAAACTAAATAATGCGAATTTTCAACTAGTGTTGAATTTTCAACCAAGAAAGATCTTTCAGTCAGTAAGGAAAAAATGTTATCAAAAATGTTAAATTTTCATGCCAAAAAGGTGAATTTTCTTCATAAAAGTTGAATTTTTGAACCGAAAATATGAGTTTCCAACAAAAAACTTAATTTCGAACCAAACAGTCGAATTTTCAACAACAACAAAAAAAACGAATTTTCAACAAGACAAATATTTTCAAAGAAAAAGAATTATTTTTTTTTACAAAATTGTCGAATTTTCATCAAAATAAAAAAAAATATAACCATAAGATGAACTCTCAACCAAGAAAATGATAAAATTATACGTTTGCAAGACTTACTTGCTATATTAACACATTTTCTTTTCTAAATCTAATTTCATTAAGGTTCCACGTTTATTTAATTAAGAGAATTTTTATGTATGTTCATTCTTCAAGTTTATAAAATCTTAGTCAGATTTTGCAGGGGGTTCAAAAATTTTAAAGTATTTTACATGGTGGGTGGGGGGATTGCAAATTTCAGAAAAATGTCTCTCAGGTTTTCCCTGACTTTTCCTGGCCATTTTTAAACTTCTTTCAATTCAAAACTTTTCAATTGCAAAAGCTTTAAATTTAAAATTTTTTATTCGATTCAGCAAGTCTTTCGATTAAAAACTCGACAATTTAAAAAAAATCTAATTTTGAAACCGCGCTTTTAATAATAATTTTAATCTGAAGCTTTATACGGCTTTTCCAACCTAAAATTCTACAATTTTGAAGAATTTTAATTTGAAATTGTCAAATTTTTAAATCATTCGAAAAGAAACGCTCAATTTAAAAATGGTTTTTTGAAAAAACTTATTCGCTGGCATTACGTTTTTCCAAATCAACGAATAAAGTTCATTCGGACTACCAGCGATAAATGCAAAATAATTTCTTCAATTTTAAGTCACAATTTTTTAATTTCATTCTATAATTAACTATAAATTATTCATAATTAACCGCATGACATTTATTGAATGATTTATGGAATATTGGACCCTAGGAGGACTTATTTGTCGATATAATTAAAGATTATTTTACATTAGAATCAAATAATTGATTTATGTAATTACTAATTAGTAATCCAGCATAAAATTTTTTTTTCTATTCAGTCATCCAAAGTCTAGTCATTAGAGTAAGAAATGTCCTATTTTCTAGCTACCTACTTTGCTCGGTAAATCGAGACTGTACATGTCATTATTCAAGAGTTCGCAAGTTTTTAGTTAATTTCTATGAATCAAGCAATGACTATTAATTATATCCACTTGGGGAAGACGTTCGTTTACAAGCGAAAGTTCTCTACGCGAAAGTTAATTGTAAACCGGTCATCATGTACGAATGTATTAGGCACAAGGTTTATTGGGGAATGAAAAAAACAACTATAGTTGGGAAAGTTGTACTCTTTATTCAATTATTTAGTTAGTTAGCTGATACTCGATTAAAATCATGATAATATTAATTAATTGTTACTAAAAAGACATAATTAGGATCGCCACAAAACTTCATTTTAAAAATTCCCTGACTTTTCCAAAATTCTAATCTTGTAAATTTCAACAAAATACATGAATTTCCAAACAAATAGTTTAATTTTAAACTAAAAAAGAGCAATTTTCCACCAAAAAGATGGATTTTCAACTAAAATGGCGAATCTGCAACTAAAAAATTGATCTTTAACAAAGTAGTTCAATTTTTAATCGAAAAAGCCAAATTTCCAACCAAAAAGACGAATTTTCTACAAAGCAGTTGAATTTTCAACCCATAAATATTAATTTTTAGTTTAATTATATAATAATATGTATAGTATATATAGTTTCATGAATAATAGTTTAAGTTTTAACCAAAGAGATGAATTTTAAATTAAAATTATGAATCTTCAACAACAAAAATGTATTTTTAACAAAGTAGTTCAGCTTTCAACCAAGAAGTTGAATTTTCCAACCAAAATAGAAGAATTTAAATCCTGAAAGTATGAATTTTCAACAGAAAAGTTCGTTTTCAGCCAAACAGTTGCATTTTTATCCAAAAAAGAAGAAATTTCAACCCAAGACATGAACTTCAACAAAAAAAATTAATTTTTAATAAAGTGATTCCACTTTTACCCAAGTAGTTGAATGTTCAATTAGAACAAATAAATTTTCAACTGGAATAATGAATCTCCAAAAAAAAAAATTATTTTTTTAACAAAGTGGTACAATCTTCAACCAAGTAATTGACTGTTCAACCAAAAACGATGAATTCTGAACGAATAATGTAATAGTAGATATTTTAACCAAAAAATATTTTTATTTGAAATAAGAAACACTTAAATTCAACCAAAAAATATGACTTTTCAAACCAAATAGTTGAATTCTCAACCAAAGAAGATTAATTTGTAACCAAACAGTTACATTTTTAAGGCAGGATTCTACTTTCAAACCCGCGAAAAAAATGCTATTTTTGTAAATTTTTTTAAAAACATTCAGAAAGATATTGATGTAGGGTTTGTTATGCTTAATAAATATACTCTTAAAATACTATAAAATAAAAATTTTTGGTTTATTTTATGCGCTCTGTATACATTTAAGTGGCACTTTCTCGAAACCACGTTTTTTACCGCTTGTTAAAAAAATCTCCGAAACTACGGAATCGATTGGTCTGAAATTTATATCACATATTCTATACATATACATTAACCGGTGGTAGCAGATTTTTGCATTTTCATGCAAAAAAACAAAACAAAATGGCGGCAATTCGAAATAAAAATCAAAAATCAAATTTTGTTGGCTTATTTTTTGCAAAATAATAATAGTAAAAATAAAAATTTTCATATAAATCTGCTACCAACCGTTGATGTATATGTATAGAATATATGGTAAAAATTTCGGACCAATCGATTCGGTAGTTATGAAGATTTTTTAACAAGCGGTAAAAAACGTGGTTTCGACAAAATGCCATTTAAATGTATATAGAGCGCATAAAATAAACTAAAACAATTTTTTAAATGTATTTTAAGAGTATATTTATTAACTATTACAAACCCTACACCAATATCTTTCTTAATGTTTTAAAAAAAAATCTACAAAAATAGCATTTTTTGCGCGCGTTCGAAAGTAGAACATTTCTACTAAAAGATATGCATTTTTAACCAAAAATATAATCGTCGGAAGGAAAAGAACTGAAAAAAAGGAATAGGAATAGAAAATAACAAGGCAAATAAATTACTAACAAGAATATTATATTAGGCTGTCCGCAAACTTTATTTTCCAAATTCACTAAAATTTTGTATTTTCGCTGACCAACAATATTCAATGAGCAGAATTTCAATCGTGTAACATTGTGAACATAGAATCTTTTATAAATGGAATACAAAATTTGCAAATTCAAATTTTAAAATTTCAAATTTATTTTCCTTGACAGTTACTTAAAGTGCCTCGTATAGAAATTTCCTGACTTGCGCATAATGTATAATGTTTTCTAAGTCTAAAGTTAAGTTATATAATAAACAAAACTAATATTCATCATTTTATGGGGTTTTCTTTGAACTGCATTAAAAGAGTTCTTTTAAAAATAATTTATAAAGTGGCTCCTTCGAAAAATGTTTCAGGAATTTTTATATTAATTTACGGATTTTTCAAAACGCGAGAATGCGAAAATATAATAATTTTTGTATTTAATATAAAATATACTTTCATTCCGAGATGAAATATAAACTGAGATAATTATCAACGAAGTTTGGAACTGCACGTGTGAACAGAATAGTGTGAAATACTGAAATGTCGGGTAATGATGAGATGTAATTACGAGAGCGAGGAAGACGATGAATGCTCATTAAGCATCGTTTAAACTAAACTTTACGATCTTACCCACGTCTTCTTGAGAGGAAATCGTGAAAGGTAGCTTTTCACAAATAAAAAAATCGGTCAGGAACCATAAAGAGAATTGTACTATAAAGTTCTTCATTCTTCTTAATTCGCATGACAGGTTCTTGGAACGACTATAAGATAGTTACGAATGAGAAACTCTACAGAAAGGAAATAATAATTTTTAAAAGATTAAACTGGCAAAAGAGAAGATCTATAAAATAAATATGAACATTTAAACACAAATATTATAGTACATTTTCAAGTTGTAAAGAATTAACATAATATCTTATACATAGAACAGAAAAGTTATTCTTTGAAAGAAAGTTTGGCTTATATGTAGAAAAAAACGAGTTGAACATTTTTTTCCAAGACACAGTTAACTTATTATTATTATTATGCCATTAAGCAATTTCCCTTTCAGGGTAGGTGTGAATTGCTCGGTTGAATAGTAGTAATGTATGGATGGGTATATATGTATAGGGTAGATAGGTATATAGGTGTAAGGTATAGATATTTTAGATTGATCCGGAATTCTCGTGTTATTTATTTAAATAACACGTCCATTACGCAACACTGCTCCGACCCAGGTTGCTGATCAATCTCTGTAGCGATCACCCCACGTGAAGAGCCTCACAAAATTGTTATGCGTTGTTCCCCACTTGGGCCCATTAGTATCCAAAGTCTTTGTTAATTGAAGTGGCAAGTTGACTTTAGGAAAGAGAACTTTTTCTTGAAGTACGAATAGTTTCGGTAGAATCAATAGTGAATGTTTAGATCAAAATTTTGTTATGAAATTTGGTAAAAAGAATGTTGACTAATTCCATTTCAAATGAGTCAAAATTTTTCAACAAAAGTCTAGGTCATGATGTCAGAATGATTTTTTATTTGAATATATCATTCTAGAGTGAAAATAAAGGGACACGTATTTCTAAAAATAATAATAATAATAATAATAATAAAAAGGTGAGGCTCTCCAGAAAATCTTATTTATTTTTTTCATTGAATTTTCAAAACATGAAAAGAAGATTTTCAGGCAAACCCCACCTTTTTATTTTTTTAAAATATTTTTAGGAAGTTTATTCTAATATAAAAAAGACATCTTATCAGTTTTATGCGGGCTAAACAATTTTTGAAGCCGAGAAATTTTGTTTAAATATACATTTTAATCAAATTTTCAAGTCGTGTAAACTATTATGTGAACGTTTTTGTACCTTTCGTTGTTTCAGAGAAAAATGCAAACATTCTATTTAAAAATTATTTGGAATAAATAATACCATCTAACTCTCTCGAAAAAAATAAAGTGTGATTTTTGAGAAAATTCACTTTCAATCATTTAAAAAACTAGCAGCTATTTTATCATTTTTCTAAATTATACTTTTTTTAATCAATTGAAAGAGCGAGATTTCCAACACAAAATTAAGAAAATTGCAAATACTTACGTTCGTTCGGAAAATACTTTACTAAAAAAATTCTCTTGATTTTTGAAGAATCGCAGGTTATATTCGAATGATTGTAAACAAATAAAAAAAATGTATCAAACTTTTAAATATGAATTCCTTTATTTTCACCACAGAATGATATATCCAACTACCAAATCATTCTGAAACCTCTATATGCCTGATTTGAAATGGAAGTGGTCTGTTCTATGGTACAATGAATTTGAGAAATTTTTATGTGACTATAATATGTAAAAATGTAAATTTAGAGTGCTGTAAAATATCAAATTACTAACAATATAATGAATATGAAATCTTATAAGTATGATATATAAAAATTTAGGAAAGGTTATGGATGTAGCAGTCTTTTAAGGTCATATGGATATGCTTTTTTTATCGACAAACTTTCATCAACTTCCAAGGGCGATACCATATAAAATATCATTATTTTTTCAAATACTCAGTGACTTACTGCATTACAAATACTCAGGGAACGATTTGATTGACTCAACAAAATATTTGGTTGATCCAAACTAATTTTTTGGTTCTTTTAATCAGATCTTTTGGTTCATGGAATATTTGATTAATTCAACCAAAAATTTGTTTTAATCAATCAAACATTTTGTTGAATAAACCAACAATTGTTTCGTTCAACTAAATTTTTATGTATATCCAAGAAAAAAGATTTTTGAAGAGTATTTTTTTTCTGAGGCTGAGGAAACCATAAGTCATAATGTTTAAATAAATACTCTAAAAAAAAAGTTTAACTGTCTACAAAAAAAAAACGAATTTTCACAAAATAAATGAATTTTTAAACACATCGTTGAATTACCAACAACATAAAAACGAATTTTTAACATAGTATTCAAATTTTCAACTAAAATTAGGTATTTTCTAATCAAAAATACGAATTTTCAACAAATAAAGATTTTTCAGTAAAGACAAAAAATTTCATCCAAATCGTTGAACTTTAAAGCCAAAAGACGAATTTTCTATAAAAGAGTTGCACTGTCAACCCGAAAATATGAATTTCCAACAAAAAAGTTCATTTTCAACCAAACAATTGCATTTTTAACCTAACAAGATAAATTTTCAACCAAACATGGAAAAGTTACATTTTCAGTTAAAAAAAATATTTCTAAACCAAAAAAAAAATATATATATAAATTTGCAACAATGTAGTTCAACTTTACAGCCAAGAGATGAATTCCCAACTAAAATTATCAATTTTCAAGAGGAATAGTTAGATTTTCAGGCATAAAAATTAATTTTCAACTAAAATAAAAAAAAATTTCTACTGAAAAGGTGAATTTTGGACTAAAATGATGAATCTTCAACAAAAAAATGGTTTTTTTTTTAAGTGGCTCAACCTTCAACCAATTAGTTCAATTTTCGACCAAAACATATGAATTTTCAACGATTAATGTAATAGCAGATATTTTAACCAAAAAGGATGAAATTTCGACTAAAACAAATGAATTTTTAAATAAAAAAAGACGAATTTTCAAAAAATAGGAAATCTTCAATGAAGAAAGATTTCAGTTGAATCATCAACACAAAAAATACGAATTTTCAACCATATAATAAAATTGTTAATTAAAAATATAATCTTGAGGAGGAAGGAACTGGAAAAATGAAATAGAAATACCAGAAAAATAAATTACTAACAAAAATATTCTATTTTTTCCCCTGACCAATTTTTCATTTTCCCTGATCATTAATATTCAAAGGCCAGAATTTTAATCTTGTAACATTTTAAACATAGAATTGTTTATAAACGAAATAAAAATTTTCAAATTTATTATCCTTAAGAGACATTTAAAGATCTTATTTTAAAAATTCCCTGACTTTCTCTGGCCAATAAAATTCCCTGTCTTTTCCTGATTTCCACTTTTCGAAAGGCTACTCTGGCTATTCATAATCGTGGGACTTTTCTCGACATTTGAAGGCAAAGTTATCCTCTGGACCACTCAGTGCGTACAGCAGAAGTATTAGTGGCGACCGGATTATGACGAGGAGAGTCATAAATTCCATTTTGAATTGTTTTTACTTGAGGGAATGATGTTTTGCCACGGTTTCCAGATTTAGACGAAAAGAAAAGAGAAGAAACGAAAAGGGATAGATTTCGCGAAATGTACGCGTACCTGGGTTTTGTCTGGCTGATATGCGAGCCAGCCTCCGGGTGGCTCTAGAGTCTCTAGACTCTAGACGACGGCTCTAAATCGGGATGCGGCAGGGGCAGGGTCAGGAGGTGGTGGTTGGAAGGCGATGGAGGTGGAGGATCGCGTGCCGAACATAAGTAGGTCGAAGCGCGGAGCGGAACAGAGCGGAATTACAGTCGAAGTACGAAACGACGAATTCTGTCTTATCCTACCCGGTTATTCAAGAAGTATGTATCTTTCAATTTCAAACTTCCCCTCAACACACGCTCAATTCACTTGTTTACGCGAAAAAATAAATCGCACTTTACCAACTTCAAAGAATTTGCAATTTCAGTTTGAGATCAAAGACAAAAATTAGGGGTTTCTTCATCAGACCTCAGGGCCAAGCTGAATTTTTAATTCAACTACTGTCCAAAATTAGAATTCCTTCAGACAGGAATTTTTTCTAATGTCAACGCACAGTCGGGCAACATTTTTTTGAGGACAAATCAGCCCAGAGCTTACAATTTTGATCCGACTTGAGTGTTTGTTTTTTGAATAAAAGTTAACTAAATTTTAAAGAGATTAACAAAATTTATTTATTTTTATATTAGATGTTGTCCATATATTACGTAACACGTTTTTTTCACGATTTTTGGACCCCCATCCAAAGCTACCTTTGAAATTAAGTAATTGGGTTTTTGATTATGTTAGAATTTGTTCTATATCAACAAAAATATTAAATTTTTTCGGATTTGATTAATGGAACACTTATCTCAAATAAAAAAGTTCCATATATCTTTTCTCGTTTCGTTTACAGAAACCTATTGCTATTAAAAAAAAATCACAACTTTTAATTATGCTAATTTGGCATTCTTTATCTGTTTTGAAATGGCCTATGAACAAAGTCAAAAATTTTTCACGTTAAAAAAAGTAGTATGTTTTTTCCGTTCAAACAGAAATGATTTTATGAAAAATACGTTGAAATAAATTTTAAATAAGTAAGTACCCCATTAACCATATAAATAAAAAATTAATTTATGTTGGTATTTCATGAATTTAATTTTTTTTAAATCTAACTTCATCCATTTTTTTTAATATGATACAAAATCGCAATACTTTTTGAAACCATAGTAAAGTTTTTTTTATTTTTCAAACTTTAAAAATTTTTAACCCCTTTGTGTGGTGGCCAAAAGTGATATCTATTTTTTATATCACGGGTTATCTTGATAGGATACATCAACTTTTATACATTCCTCAAAAACAGACTTCAAAAAATAATGTTATTCACTCTCCCCTACCTTCTTATATTATTTTACTATTTTTTTTTAAATTCTGACATTTTATAGAATTTTACGTAACTTTTTTCGGACCCCCCTACCCCCCTCCCCATCGTAACATGGCCATAAGAGCTTAATTTTTAGTTACAATTTAAAAAAATACAACGTAATTGTTAATGTTATAAACAAAGTTAATAAGCAAATATACATCGCAGCCACTTCACGCTCTAAAGACTTCGTCAACTTTCAACCGGCAGATACCCTTCTTATTTATAGTTGATTATGAACCAATCTATTTAGATTATTACATTTTCCAATTAGGAAAAGAAACAATCAAAAATTTAATGTATTTCTAACATTGCTAATATTTAATGCATTCTTCTTTCAAAAATTTTGAATAAAAAATAGATTTCTTACAAGAAATTGAGGTAAAATTATTAAGACTCAGCTGAAAGAATTCTGAAAATATTCATAAGCAAACCCTGCAGATTGGAACGAATCATGAGTTCAGTGCCTCTATTCAAAGAATTTTGAAATTAAGATCGAAAAGAAATCGTTCAAAAATCACCATCAATTTTTCAGAAATAAACACAAAAAACAAGATATCAAAAATAAACTGAAAATAAAAAGAGATAATTCAAAAAATTTGAGAGCAAAACAATTATGCACATATTTTGTATATGGCATCTTCCTCAGGCTACCTTTGGTTATAGGCAAAGAGGATATGCAACTTATTTTTGATAAGCATCTGGGTGATTTTTTAAATTCAAAAATCATGTACATCCTATACGGCAACCTTATTTTCAGATAAGTACCATGATGACATGTTAAATAATATGTACTTCCCATTAGCAATCTTATTTTTCAATAACTACCAAGAAGACATTTTTTAGAAAAATATTCTAACATATATCATATATAAAAGTAAAAAAACTTTTGTTGTTGTTAAAGCCTGAAAATATGTAAATTATGAATTTTAAGGAAAATAGATCATAGTGCCTAACGGGATGTACATATTATTTAAAATGTCATCCTGGTACTTATCTAAAAATAAGGTTGCTATATAGGACGTACATAATTTTTGAATTTAAAAAATCACCCAGATGCTTATCAAAAATAAGTTGTATACCTATAACCAAAGGTAGTCTGAACGATTTCTTTTCAATCTTAATTTTAAAATTTTTTGAACAGAGACACAAAACACATGATTCGTTCCAATCTGCAGGGTTTGCCTATGAATATTTTCAGAATTCTTTTAATTGAGTCTTATTAATTTTACCTCAATTTCTTGAAAGAAATCTATTTTTTACTTAAAATGTTTGGAAGAAGAATGCATTAAATATAAGTAATGTTAGAAATACATTTTTCCTTTATTGGAAAATGTAATAATCAAAATAGATTGGTTCATAATCAACCATAAACATTAGATCTGGGCACCATGCTCTATTTTCCTTAATGTTCATAATTTACATATTTTCAGGTTTTAACAACAACAACAGTTTTTTCACTTTTAAACATGATATATGTCAGAATATTATTTCTAAAATGGGATGTACATGATTTTTTAATTTAAAAAATCACCGTGATGCTCATCAAAAATAAGTTGTATACCCTCGTTGCCTATAAGCACAGGTAGTCTGAGGAAGATGCCATATTTAAATTAGGTGCATAATTGTTTTGTTCTTAAATTTTTTAAATTATATCTTTTTATTTTCAGATTATTTTTTATATCTTGTTTTTTTGTGTTAATTTCTGAAAAATTGATAGTGATTTTTGAACGATTTCTTTTCGATCTTAATTTTAAAATTTTTTAAATAGAGACACTAAACTCATGATTCGTTCCAATCTGCAGGGTTTGCTGATGAATATTTTCAAAATTCTTTCAATTGAGTCTCAATAATTTTACCTCAGTTTCTTGAAAGAAATCTAGTTTTTATTAAAAAATTTTTGAAAGAAGAATGCATTAAATATTAGCAATGTTAGAAACACATTAAATTTTTGATCGTTTCTTTTCCTAATTGGAAAATAAATTTTTCAACGTAAAAAATGGATAAATTCTCAAGCAAACAGTTGCAGTTTTTTGCCAAACAAGATTAAATGGCTACCAAAGAATGAAATTTTCAAACACAAAAGACATTCCAGTCGAGAAAAAAACAAAATTTAAACTAAATTGCTGAATTTTGTACAAAATGGTTGAATTCTAACCCGAAAATATGAATTTTTAACCTACACTTGAATACTGTACCATAATAGTTGAATTTACAACAAAGATGAAGAGGAAACTAAATTGTCGAATTTTCCAGAAGAAAGGTAATTTTTAGTTAATCTTCAGCAAAGCACTGGGTAAATTATGAGCTTTTGAATTTAAAACTTTTTGATGAGTAAATTTGCTCTTTAAAATTTATTTTAGTGAAAATGTAACCTCGAATGCTGTATTTGAAATTTTAAGTTTTGAAAAGATGAGTAATTGAATGCAGATATAGGAAGATATTATATTTTCATTCTGACGCTTTACTGGTTCAACTGTAGTTTAGTATTTTCCGTAATCCTTCGTGAATTCTTCAACTCAAAAATGAAAAGTATAAATTGTTCATAGGTCAACATCTCGTCACCTATCACAGAAAAAGTTCGCAGTAATTAAACTCCAGAAAGCAATGGCAATTATTCATACCAAAGGGGCTATATTCGACGATGATAACCTTATGATAGCAAGAAAAAATGTTTTTTTAATAATGCAGAATGCCTCACAATAATTTGAGGGTTATGTCCGCTGAAACGTCAAGAAACAAAATTTCTATTAACAGTGCAGAATGACTCACCAATATGAAAAATAACATAATCAAGGATATATTTAAATAATTATCAATAGGGAAACTTTTTAAACAATTCTTTATATCAAAAGTCCCGAATGCGCCATATTAGTCGCATGACCCCTGTGGGGTTGCTGGTCCCCCATCGGGCGCCTTCCCAGGTTGCGGATAGGGGAACGCCTCCCAGATATGGGTGGTACCGGGGAAATCAAATACCCGGAGCGGAAAAAAACCAGCTAGGGGAAGGAACCCCGAATATAAACCAATGATGAGTAGGTATGTTAAAAACAATATACCCCAAGGGAGTAGCAATATCCCCACTGATTCCGATCGGGTTCCAGCCCCGGTGGTCAGTGCCGGTTCCATGGATTTTGGGGGGGACCAAACATACTTGGATAGGAGCGTCTGCGTAGAGTTGGGTGGTCATTTAGACGTGACAGAGGAGGTGGAAGTGTCCGTCAATAAGATGGACATCGCAGAAATGGATGTCAAACTCTCAAAGACGTATGATCTCTTTGCAGAGTTACGAGGCACCATCAAAGAAATTGTGGATTTTAGCAGCACGAAGAAGAACATGTGGCTGCCAATCAGGGATGGGTTGGAAGGAGCGGAGCGACTCGTGGACAAACTGCGCGATCACTCCACAACGACCGAAGGTCTTAATAGGGATTTGATCGAGAATGTTGGACGAGCTGCCCGAACGAGAGCCATGACCCGGAAGGAGAAGGCCAGCAAGAAGACAGGTGAGATCTGCTCTCAGACTGTCGAAGTCGTGGCAGCTCCCACTCCCCGTGATAGGAAGCGAGGAAGGGAGACCACCCTGAGTCCAATTGAGAAGAGTACTTCCAAGCCGAGGAGCAAAAGGCCGAGGACCCGTCCTGCTGCAGTGACGACCTCGACGCCCAAGAAGGACGAGAAAGGGATGCCTACACAGGCAACCCGATCTACAAAGAAGAAGGAGAGAAAGAGGCGAGCTAGACCCGAGGCGGTTATTATAAAACCTGCCGAGGGTTCAAGCTATGCAGAGGTCCTCAAGGACCTTAAACGTAAGGTGAAGCCTGACACCCTTGGTGTTAAAATTAAGGGTGTCAGAGAAACCATGAATGGTGAGGTCCTTGTGGAAGTAGGACCTGCAGCGGACTATCCGTTGCCATTAGGGAGGCCATCGGTGAAGGTGATAGTGTGAGGGAGCTTGTCCCTCGCACTGAGGTCGAAGTCTTAGACCTCGACACACAACAACTGTTGTGGAGGAGGTTGAGGCTGTGGTCAGGAAATGTCTTTGAGGAGAATCGCCTAAACAGATAAGGTCACTTTCACGAACAGGGCCTTCAGGGGAACGCTGAAGGCATTCGTGGGAGTGGCAGAAGAACAGGCGTAGAAAATACTACAAGCAAGACACCTGAAGGTGTGTTGGGGGTCCTGCCGTATACACAGAAAGGCGGATGCAATAAGGTGTTACCGCTGCCTAGGCTTCAGCCACATGGCGGCGAAATGCGAGGGTCCAAATAGGACCAAATCATGCTGGCGATGCGGCAAAGAGGGGCATAAAGCTGCGGTATGCGAAAGCACACCGCAGTGCTTCCTCTGCGCCGCAAATGAAGATAAGCCCCGGACAGACCATCGCCCGGGGACAAGGAGTTGCTTTGCATTCAGAGAGGCAGCCGCCTTGAGGAAGCCTCTTGGACGCGCAAGCTAACATCATAGCTGGGCAGGTCCGACAAGAAGCCCAGTTATCTAGGAGAAGCCCAAGCTGGGAAAACAGACGAAGGCCGAGGCACGGCCAAAAAAACGACACCCCCTGAAGTAACGCGAAAGCGGTTCCGCAGGGAATGATGCCAAGGAAAAAGGGTGGTTTTTTTAGTGGATCGTTGATGGCGTTACTATAATGATCAAATTAAGATCTTCATGTATATTCATATATATTAAGATCGTTGTAGTGACGACATCAGCATCCCCACACTACCGAGGAGTGTGGACCCTTCTCGGTGTGTTATAAGAACATTTTTCACTAGCCCTCGTAAAAAAAATAAAATAAAAAAAATATTAACCTCAAAAGTGAAATAAATAAAGTCCATAAAAATAAAATATCTTTTCAATTCGTGAATGCAATTTAATAAAAACTTAAACCCAATAATTAAAAAATCTTTTGAATATTGAAAGTTTAAATGTATATCACTTGCAAAAAGATCTCAATGCATTTTACCGTAATATTCATAAATTTTATTACAAAAATGTTCTATTTTCAAAAAAAGGTGTAAGGTTATTCGCAAAAATATAAATTTTTTGAATTTTTCTCTAACAATTATGGCTCTGTTATACTTTCATAAATATATAAAAAGATATGAAAATTTTTAAATCGGCGAGAAAATTCGAGTCTTCTGGATTTGACGTTAAAAAAGTAAGTGAAGAAAACATAGTAGCTCAATGAATGAAGTATCATTTTAAAGGTAAACATGTTGTACATTAATAAGCCTGAAACGAATATGCCAAAAAAATTGTATAGCTTACAGACTTGAAAATATGTTAAAAAGTAGGGAAATTCGACAGCTTTTAAAGACAGTGAACTTTGGAACATAGTTTTATCATTGAAAAAATTATTGGAAAAATCTGAAAAAATGCATGGTAGTACTTTAAACATTTCTAAAAAAATGGCCGTTGAAAAATTTGCAGAATATAACAAATTTTTCGTTTTTTGTACATAAATATACAATTGTACTATCTTCAGTTATAATAAAGATAATGAAGCGATTTAAATTAGAGGTAGTTAGTTGAACTATCTGTAATTACTTACAATTTGAAAGAAGTATGTGCTTCTTTTTCTCTTTGTGCAAATTGCGATATTTGAAGACAGTTTTTTTACTGGAAAGCGAGTGTAAGAAACCAGCGGGGTGCCTTTTTTTCATGGGATCGTCCTCCTCTTTCATCAACAAAACTTGGAAGCACATGCTTTGATCAATCACGTGTTTTGTTTAGAGGTTTTCCCAGTATTTTATAAAACAATTCTCAAGTTTTTACTATGTACTCCATTTCCTGATACTGCGTAATTCATCAGTCAATAAATCAATCAATCAATTCTTTAATTAGTTTTTCTATTAATTGCATAAGTATGTAACTAATTTGTTTACATTTTCTTAACTTATCAACAACTAAAAATAATTGTTTCATCTACGACAATTAGTTAATTGTTTTTTTTTTGCATTTTTAACATAAAATAATACAATCTTGTAAAACTAATCCCTTCAATAACCTTTCTTTTTAAATAATAAGTAAACAATGTAAAAACAGTTAATTTATCATTTTTCTACATTTTTTTTCGATGAAAGATATTCTAGAAGTAATTTTCAGGAAGAAAATACATAAAGTATGCAAACAGTTGATAGTGTGAGAAGAATTGTTTAAGTATTGGTTAAAAAATAGATGGGTTTTTAATGAAAAATGAGACAAAACGTATCCATAATGAATTACAGATGCATATATGCAACCGAAAGTCTTAAATACGATCGCAAGGCATGCACGAAAAGAGCTAATTAATAGAAACTTTTTTGGCTTAAAATAGCAAAAAAAATATGGGGTTTTTTGGAGAGTCATAACTCTTGGCCTATGAAAGCTATAAGATTTTTTTTATTTACGTATAATTTTCTGAACTACAACTTTTTTTAACAGCATTGACGTAGCTCTACCCACAAGCGGAGTATTTTGAAAAAACTGAAGATGAGTAGTTTGCCCTGAAAAATAGGTCAAAAGTGGTCAACGTTGAGAGGCCATAACTTATGACCTAAGGCCAGGTTATTATTTTTTTCAGAATTACACTAAATTGTATCTACTTTAATTAAAATTTAGAATATTATTTCATTAAATTAACAGTTTTCAAAGTATAGATACAAACGTCAGAATTCGGGGATTTAGCCTCTTTTAATTGAAAAAAATCGGGGTCGGCTGAAGAGTTGAACCTCGGCGCTTATCAGAGATACAAGTTTCTATTTTTTAACTTTTTCAGAATTTAGTCTAGTTTATCTCAACAAAATACGAAAATTTCCGACCAAATAGTCGAATTTTCGACCAAGAACATTATTTTGTTTACCAACAAATATTAATTGAATTTTCAGTCTAAAAAAAATGTTCTTTTAACCAAAAATGGAATAGTTGAATTTTCGTTGAAAAGCAATAAGTTTAAATTTAGAAAAGCGAATTTCTACCAAAGCAGTCAAATTGTCAATCAAAAAGTTGAATTTTTCACCAATTATTTGGATTTTCTACAAAACACTTCGATTTTCAACTAAAATTATGAATCCTTAACCAAAAAAAAATGAAAAATTTATTTAAATAATAAGGTTTCGGAAAAACTTGTAGCGCCATGCGATTCTGCGGAAAAAAACATAAAATTCATGTATTGCCCTGGTGGGAATTTTTTTACAAAAATACACAAAAAACTAAAACCACTTTTACAGGAATTCACAGATAAATACAATAAATTGCAATGAAAATTACAGTAAAGTACTACTTGCTTAAAAGTTGAACTACTTTATTGAATTTAAAACTTTAATTTTTTAAATAAAAATTCATCATTATAGTTGAAAATTCATTTCTTTGGTTGAAAATGTAAATATTTTGTTTGAAATGAACTTTTTTTGCAGAAAATTCATCTCTGTTGTTAAAAATGTAGTATTTTTGGTTAAAACAATAAAAATGCAATTGGTTGAAAAATAATCTTTTTGGTTGAAAATTAAACTGGTTTGTTGAAAATTCGCCTTTTTCAAAAAAATAATTTATGATTTGAAATGATTGCCTAAAATTTCGAAACATAATATACAAGATTTTAAAGCAAAACTTTTCATTTTTTAAGATTACAACGTATTAGAAGCAATCTGAGTAAGTTAGGATACTTAGAATTAGGCAAAATTGATATTTTCAATTTTTCCAACCAAAAATTAAGATATATTTTCAAATTAATTTTCTATTGATTAATTATTGAAGAGTTATTACAAAAAACCATTAAAGATCTTATTTATTTTAATCCTAAATGAATTTTACATTAACTATGTTATAAGCACATGTAATAATACTCACTCTTCAATAATTAAACATTTTTTATGCTAATACCGAAGAAATTAAAAATTATATTTAAGAATTATTCACCAATTGGAATACCAAAAAAACTTAACCAAAGATATGTTTATAAAAACTAACAACTGTCATGTTAACCATATTATTAACTGATAATCCATATAATGTGCAAAAATATTGTCTGAATAATTAACTTACGAGGGACACCATCGTATGCCGAAAAGTCTGAGGCAATTTCAATCTAACTCTATTAATTTTTACTCGACACCATAAATTACTATAAATTAGAGTTGAAACAGATCCTAACTTGAAAGAACGATATAAATGTATGGCTTGATGTCTCTATTTATTGAATTTAGAAAAAAACCTTGAAACTTAAACTAAAAAAAGTAAACTTGTGTGACAGATTTGCGCAAATAGCCTTAAATCGGAAGAAGTATGTTTCCAAAAATCAGTGTGATCGTCTCATTACAGTTATAGAACAAAGGAAAAAGAGCGAAGAGAGAGAAAAAGTAAGAGTCAATCATTGTCATCGCTCTCTGTACAGACTATAGTGTGTATATAGGCATGCCTTATGCTTATATAAATAAAAATTCCCACCCCCAAAATACTTTTCGCAATTCATGCACGGCCCCAAATGTGCACGTGCTTCCATATTTTTGCTGCACGTGAGTAGATGTACAGGGGGGTTCCTGGATCAATTAGCATTAGTGCGTGTGTGTCTGAGGTTGACATCGAGACCGTTCTAGAACATTCCTTGATGACGTCACAGAGTAATATCGCGCAATTCTGCCAGCAAAATGCATGTAACAACAGGTTCAAGGTTATTTCTTATGTCAAGAATTTTTTCGCGTAAATACTTTCAAGGTTATATTTTGCTTTGTCCTGGCAATTTATACTGCGTCATATAGTTTCGGGGCCCATTTTATGGGACCAGAGAAAATTACAACACGATCAGTAGTCGACATACTAGGCTTCGTCAAGAGGTCTGGGGTCAACTGCTAAGAGCGAATAAGTAAGGGTGTCGCACAATAGGCTTCATAGCTTGAGTGCCAGAGGTGACATGAACGTTCGGTCAATATGCATCCGGAATACGCTCATACAAAGGCTCAGTATTCAAGAGTTAGGGTATCCTTTTCAGGATGAGAGGGATATGAAGCTCTTTAACACCAAGAAGAAGAGCAACATTTTCCAGCGAACACATCACCCATTTCAGAAAGACTACCTTTGCAGGAAACCGATAATGCCAACGTGAGAACTAGGAGATCAAAAATCCACAAAAAAGTCTTTCTCAGGATGGATTCTGAACTGTTCAATTTACAGGAAGGCGGTCTCCCTGCTTAGCGACAATAGAAGTAGTGATACTTTATTACGCCGGAATAAGACTAGAAAGCGTATGGCACAGCTTCAGTTTAAAATTAGAAAGGCGAGACGGCATGCAGCAAATGTTCAGTGCGCGATTAGCTACACAACATCAAATAAAAATTTCAGTCGAAAAATAAGGGCACTTGCTCGAAACTTGAGGAAACCAAATCACACGCTGAACAAGTGTAAACTGTTCTCCATCAAGCAGCAGTGGGCGTCCACTATTTTTTTAAACTTGTTCTCGGGTGAATCATCATTCATCATAGCCACGGCCTTAATCAAGTGACTGATGATATGAGGAACCGTTAAGAAGTTGGGAAGGGGAATCTATGTGACACAAATTATTTTTGTGACTAGTAACAGGGATGCCTATCCGCCCCCGATAAGAAGTTGGGAAGGGGAATGTATGTGACCTACATTATTTGTGATACGAGTCACCCCCCCCCTCCCATGAGGCGTTAGCAAGGGGATGGTATGTGATCCACTTTGTTTCTGTGACCAGTCACAGGGGTACTTTCGCGCCCCCCATGATACTGTCCCATAAAATTAAGAAAAACAGAACAGCTAAACTGCTCTAAAAAACTGACGGGTCAAACTGCCCCATTAGGTTGAACAAAAACAGAGGGGCTAATTTTACGATGATATCGAAAAAGGAGCCAAACTGTCCCAAAACAAACTAAAAAAGAATAGGCATCAAACTTCACTCAATGATTAAGAAAAATATAAAGACTAAAATGCCCCAAAAAAATTATGGATCAAACTGCCCTATTCAATGAAAAAACAAGAGGCCAAACTGCCCCAAATACCTAACAATAAAAGTATGTCAAACGGCGCCATAAGATTAGGAAGGACAGAAAGGATAAACTGTCCTAAATAACTAAAGGATCAAACTGCCTGATTATATTAGAAAGAAAACGAAGGGGCTAAACTGTCCTATTATATTAAAAAATACGAAGGGCTCAAACTGTCCCAAAAACTAGAAAATAACAGGCGTCAAACTGCGCCATAAAATAAGGAAAAACAGAAAGCCTAAACAGCCCTAAAAAGGTAAAGGGTCAAACTGCTCGATTATATCGAAAAAAGGGACCAAACTGTTCGATTATATTTGAAAAAACAAAGGGTCCAAACTGTCCTGAAAAAACTGAAAATGACAATATGTCAAACTGCGCCATAAAATTAAGAAAAATAGAGAGGCTACATTTTTCAAAAAACTTAAGGGTCAAACTGTCCCATAAAATTAAAAAAAGAAGAGGCCAAACTGTCTCAAAAAGGCAAAAGCCGTCAAGCTCCCCTTAAAAACTGAAACTACGGGGGAATGAAAGCATTGTAACACCTGATCATATTTATCTGGTTAACACATTTATATATCAGCTAGCAATTGGTTGAATGGATCTGCACCCATTTTTTTTATTCTCCGCCGCTACAGAAACTCACGTAGGTGATCTGCAAGATTGCTTTTCCTGACGCCACCGCGAGCGAGAAATCGTCTTACCCAGCGCCCGGAAGACTCGATGTTCTGCGTATTGGATCCAGTATCGTGATCCACGAAATCCTCAGAGTGATTCATGGTCTTATGTACATAACCATGCTCTTCAAGGTTTAGATATCCTTTCCAACAATCGGTATGGATCCCTGTCCCTGCTGCAGCCTGTCTTTAATCAATTGAATCAACGGAGCTGGGTCTCTTTTATTATTGGGTCAGATCTCCAAATGATATTCGTGTGCATGGCCCCTGGGAATCATTCTAAGGATGCACGAACCATCTACAATTCGCCTCTTCTCATTCTTTCGGCGCCCGATTTTGGACTCCTCGATTTCGACATCGTCATCGACACCTCCAGTTTTATCTTCTTCTTCCAGGTGTTAATCAAGATAAATTGTGCAGAACTCTCTACAAAAAGAGAATTTGTCGGCCACAGTTTCTCTTGAAATTGCTTGACCCTCAACAATGCTGCTGTCACGTACAAATAGTTTGCTCGAAATTTAAAATAATTGCAAAGCTATACGTGATCCACATGCATGCTGCTGCTGAAATGTGACACCTCTCACACCAGGAGTTTTCAGTAACACTGTGCGTATGCCGATCCTTACCTTTCTTTTCACAAGCGATTCGACCGCTTGTCATATATGATTCTTGCTGTACCATTTTTTTGCTTTGTTTGCCACGAAACAGTTCCACTGGAATAAGTGTAAAATCTCTCAACCATTGTGAAGTTTTTTCTCGATTTTGTAGTATTAGACTCAGACTGAAAAAATTATACTTTTGATCCATCAGCATGAGAATAAAAAGCAACAAGAATAAGAAAGAATTCAAATGTTGAGTTAACGAAAATGCTCGAGAATAATGAAGACGCATTCGGAAGCGCGTACGGTGTAGAAAGACCGAAACCCTATCGTACCCAACCTTGTTATAACTCTTAAACTTTGTCTATCCTTACTCAAAAACTATTACTCGTAGGCGGAAAATTAATGAAACATAAAATGTGTATTTCGATAAAATCAATAACTTTTGTCTGAAATATTTTTAGAAACTCCTATTATTTATGGAAATACATTGAAAACCCATGTTTTTATACGTTTTTTTGTGGTTTTTGTCACAGAAATAGGATATGTCGAATAGGTTTCCCTTTTTAACGTCTTAGGGAGGGGGGGCTTGAAGGCACTCCTGTGACTCGTCATAGAAATAGTGTAGATTTCAATCTAGATAGTGTACTCTAATGGATGTAGGAAGGCACCCCTGTGATAGGTAATAGTAATACTTAAAGAAATCTCAAATGTTTCTGATTTTGCATCTTCAACTTCCAATATCCCGAAAAATGTTACTCATAGGCTAAAAATAGTTATAACACAAAATGTGAATTTTTATAGGATCTACAACTTTTGCATGAAATATTTTTTGAAATTTTCATTATTTATGAATATAAATTCGAAAATTTCAAAAATATCGGAGGTCCGATGCTTTCTTAACTACACCTCAGATTTTTAAATCTTTAACATAATTAGTAACTAAATTTTACTTACAGGAGTACATCCAACTACAATTGATCAATCTATATTTCTCAGTCAAGTATATACTGAACCGAGATAAAGCGAGACTTATGTACCTTTTAGTTAGTAAATTTTTGAAAGCTGTTTAGCATTTAAGAAAGAAAGAGAGTAAATTTTTAGATTTATATAAACAAAGTGCATTCCAATGTTCTTCAATGTGAATTTGCAGTTACGGATTTTTTCAATTTCAATTGCGTTGTGTGCTAAAAACTGTATATTCCTAATAAATTTACAATCCATCTACATAAAGTAGTAAAAGAATATGTCTCAAAAATCTCAGAATCATTTTTCTTGAAAGCTTGATTGGCTTTTCATTACTCAAAGATCTTTTATGTAGTTACTCAATTTGAAATTTAACAAATTGAATCGAAAAATGATCCCTCTTAATGAAAAGTCCCACAGAAAACATACGGTGAATTGAAAAACATTATTGCTTCTAAATATTCATGCCCGAGTAATTAAAATTTCAAATTATCCAATAAATTATTCAAATAATGATACATATTTTATGTCAGTGCTTTTCGCTTGAAATAAGTATTCTAAAAAAAGAATAATATAAAATCATACATTTTCGAAGAAGGCTTAACATTTTTTTTATTAGAAATTAGCATTTTAAAAAAAAAGAGATTTTAACCAAAAAATAATTCGATTTTAATAGTTCTTGATTCAAAACAAAATTAAGTTACGTTAAAGTTTGATACCAAAAATTAGTATTTCAAAGCCAAAATCATGAGATTTCGAAGAAGATTTACAATTTGAAACAATTTTCTGCTATGTCATAATAAAGACTTACGTTGCGCATCTCTATTTTTAATTTAGAAAAAATATAATTCAAAGAAGATTCACGAGTTTTTATTAACTTTAGATTATTTTGGTGTTTCAAAGCGAAAATCGGCATTTGAAGTGTAAAAACATCATATATCAAAGAAGAATAAAAAATTTGGTACAATTGTGAATTATTAAGCTAGTGCTTCTCACCGCTGATCGATTACTATAAACAAAAGATATTTTGCTTCAGAAATTAAACTTACTATTTTGAAGCAAGTTGTGGCCTACTGCCCGGAGATTGGCTACAAATAAGGGAACTGGGGGAAGTTAGGAAGCTGAGTAGAGGTGTAGTCAATAAAAATCATTTTTGTCGAGTAAATATGGGGTTTATTTAATAACTTACAGAGACCGTAGAAGCTGGGCTCTGAGGATTATGACGGCCGAAGAGACGTCGGAGTGGTTTTGCTGACGACTTCCTTGAGGGGTGATCCGTCTTTTTCGATGGTTATCCTTTTGGAAAAAGATGGTAGGCACTGATATCCCTCATTTGTCAGGCACAGACACTCACAGGCACAATTACGTGGGTTGAAGTGTCGCATTGACTTACGGCGAGGATGAGTTCAATTGACTGTCGCGTAATAGCGTGAACTGGCGATCTGTGGTCGACAACCTGCTAGTCTATTTTCGGGATTTGTCGACCCCGATCGCCAAATATCAAGGGCAAGGGCCCTACTGTAACTTCACGTTACACCCCCTTCCCCCAGTGCGGTACGGGATATACCCCCTTAAAAATATTTATCTGGATCCATAAGAAGTTCCCGCTCGTCCACGTCTAAGACTTTGCAGTCTCCATCGTCAGAATCCAGGTCAATTTCGATATTCAATTCGTTTTGACTTTTTTTTCCTGTCATTATCGCTCTTCTCTCCTCCATCCTTATTTTCCTCATCTTCGCTGTCAGGAATAACAATTTTCAGTACTTCAAAATTCAAAATTAATTTTATCCCAACTTGTCTTTTGATATCTTTGTCTATCCCTATTCGGTGCCGTGTATCCTGCCTTGCTGATCTCGTCCCTGTCCAAGCAGTAATAATCGTGTAACAGATATAGGTTTTTAGTATTTTTCTACCACAGAATCTACACTTGCAAAACTCAATGGTATCCATTCTGAAACAATAGAGAAAAGGACCTATTCGGCGAAACCAAAGATAATCAAATAACAAAAAATGTAAAATAATAATCTAACGTTATTTTTGTTAATCATTCGTTCGTTCAGCCCACTCTATTAATTTTTTAACTAATTTAGCTTAAATCTAATTGCCGAAGAAATCTGTGAACCTTCTCCTATTGCCTTCTTATATTTTTGCTGGAATCCTGGCGATCCCAAACAACCAACTTAACCTACAAAATCTTTATTCTATCGAGGAACATATAATAAACTCAATTATACAAATATACTCGATTATATTTACTTATTTTAATTATAAAAGAATTCAAATCTTTTCTCTCTTTATTCGTTTTTCTTCTCGTTGATGAAGCGCTCGACCTTCTTCTTTTTTAGATGCTGTACATCTCTCCATTCTTTCTCTATCTCCTGTTTCTCCTCGTCTGTTATCTCCCATGTTAAAAGTTTCAGATTTCTCTGTAGTCTTTGTCTCTCCAATTCTTTTTTTTTTGTCTGTCTTCTTTGTGATTCTTCTCTTCTAGTTTCTAATTCTTCCATCAGGTCGGCTGTCGTCTTGAATCTTTCTTTCTCAATTTTTTTTTATTTTTTCTGTTTGTCTCCTGTCTAACTCTTCCTTTTTCATCTGTAGTTTGTTTCTGTATCTTTTGATTTTTTCCTGTACTTCTGATCTTTCTTCCTTCTGTTCTTTAATTCCCTTCTCATATTCTGTCAAAAAATCCTTTTTCTTAATTTCCTCTGTAGATTTTATCTTCGCCTTTTCTATTCTCTTTAATTTTTCTTCTCCTTTCTTATCGATCTTTGCTTCTTCTTATTTTATCTTCTCTTTTTTTGCTTTTCTTATTTTCGCCTCCTCTTCCTTCCGTCTATCCTTCTTTTTCCAGCTGTTTCGCCATTATTTGTATTTCACTTGTTCCTTGTACTATTTCTCTCCTTAAATTTTTAAATTCTGTTTACACCTTCTTTATATTTTTCTGTATTTGTTCTTCCAACATGGATTTCATTCTGTCTTTATACCTCTTTTTTTCTTCGTGTTTTTCGAATCTCTCCGCCATGTTCTGAAATAAGAAAAATATTTCCGTCCTAATTTGTCTCAAATAAACCTTCTTATTCGTAAAAATAAGAAGTTTCGTCTTTTCTGGTCGATCTATTGTCTTAAATTCATTCTTTTATTTTATCGTTACATATAACTTTAGTATTATTGCTTAATTCTTTTTAAAGTATTTATATTCCAATTGCCCATCGATTTCCCTCGAATTTTACTTAGTTCATATACTGTTGGTGATAATTTCGCAATAATTTTATAAGGACCTTCAAAATCTTTATTTAGCTTCTTTGCTTGTTTTTTTAGTTGCTTCATCTAAATTTTTCTGGACTCCCTCCTTAATTATTTTTAATTTGCGCGACCTATCAGTCCGTTTATCAGTTGCTTGGAATTCCATTTCTTCAGAATTTTCTAAATCTTTTTTCAATGTTTGTAATGATTCTGATACTCAACCGAAATTTAGAAACGTAGGGGTGAAATTGGTTGAAAAATGTTTACTCGTATTTAGAGAGAATTGAAAATCTTACAAATTTTTATCCCATTCGCTATGACCCTGATCTAAATAAGTCTTAATCGTAGTTTTTATTGATCTATTACATCTATCCGTGGGAATCGCCGCTGTATAGTATTTCGGCGTTCTCAGATGTCTGATACCAAATTTCTGGGCGAGTTCCCCAATCTTTTTACTAACGCACTCGGTACCATTGTCTGATAGCAAAAATCTGGGAGTCCCTCACTTCAAAATTATTTTTTTGTGAAATTCACTCTCAATCGTTGGGCCGTTCGCCTTTTTGATTGGAATTATTTCTATACATTTCGTGAATAAATCAACGAACACTAAGATGTATTTGTTTCTGGATTTCGAATTAGGAAGTGGTCCCATGATATCAGTGGCAACCACTCTCCATAGCTCTTCGATAACTTTTTTCCCCTATTAGACCTATTTTTCCTGATTGCTGGGCTTTATATTTTGACAAATTTCGCATTTTTTAATATATTTTAAATTTTCCGAGTACATCCCTGGCCAAAAGTAATTTTCGGATATTCTCGCATAAGTTTTTTCTATTCCTTGATGACCAGTCTGTTTATTGTCATGTCCTTCGCATAAGACTTGTTTCCTGAGTTTTTTGGGAATTGCTATTTTCCGCGGATTACTTTCGGGTAATGAGGATGATTTTAAGGGGTCGGGTCTGTAAAAATATAATTGTCCATCCCTAATTTGCCATTTTTCGTGCTCTTCAGGTTTTTTTCTCACCTGCCTAAATTTTTTGTTATATCATTCATCAGTTTCATCAATAAAATCTTTGTTTTCACTTTCTGTGCTACTTGCTAAAATAGACGCTACGGATTTTTCTGATTCATTTGTTCTTGATAACGCGTCCGGAATTAAATTTGCGCTTCTCTTCCTATATACAATTTCATAATCATATTCTATGAGTTCCAGTGCCCTTCTTGCTAGACGACCTGGAGGATTTTTCAAATTGTGAAGCCATTTTAAGTCTATGTGATTTCTTATGACTTTAAACTTATATCCTTCTATATAAGGCCTGCATTTTCTTATCGCCCACACAACAGCTGAGCATTCTTTTTCGGAAGCGGAGTATTTTTATTCTCCTCCATTTAAGCCTCTACTGGCATATGCTATCACGTATTGGTTCCCTTCGATTATTTGAGTAACCTTTGTTCAATAATCGATTTGAGGGTTCTATTAATTTCAAACAATGTGGCATAAATCGCCTGTATCAAGAGGCCATTCCTATCGAACGCTGTAATTGTTTAATTTTTTTTGTTCGCGGGAACTCCAAAATTGATTTCATTTTATCCTCATCAATTTGTAGGCCTTCATTACTTACAACGAATCCCAGATATTTAATTTCAGAGAAACCAAATTGGCACTTATCTGGACTGATTGTTAAACTTCCTTCATTTAATTTATCCAAAATTGAATTCAAATAATGCATGTGTTCCTCAAACGTTTACAAAACTATTACTATATCATTTAAATAACAGAAGGAAAGTTTGGTTTTAAATTTCGGATAATTATTTTGTCCATAAGGTGGAATGTTGCTGGTGCGTTCGTTACATAAGCCAAAAGGCGTTCGAATAAATCAAAGCATATCTTTTTCTGGGACTACAAATGCTGTAATTTCTCGGCAATTTATGTCCAACGGTTTTTGATTGTAAGCTGAATCTAAGTCTATCTTTAAAATATATTTTGCCGATCGTGAGGTGTCCAAAATTTCCTGGCGTTATCATTACTAATGGGTTTGACCAATCACTACTACAGGGTTCTATATTTCTTTCCTCCAAGATTCTATCGATTTCTTCGCACATGATCTCTTTTATTTTAGAGAAGACATGATAATATCTTTGTTTGATAGGGTCATGTCTTTGAACGTCAATTTTACGTTCCGTAAAATTTTTTGCTGTTAATTTGTTGCCAATTTCCGTTATTTTTTCCTTTAATAATCTGTTTATTTTTTTCTGCCCACTTTCTGAAAGTTCCATAATACTTTCGCATATTTCGGATGAAAAAGGTATTGGTTCCCTAGCTATTATCGGGTTTTCTATGACGTTATTATTTATAATCGCATTATTTTTCAAATTGATCTAGGGCATTTTATTACATGATTGGATCCTCTCTACCATTGATTGAGAACCCCTAGATTTTACTTTATTTTTCGTCCAAACATTTGTATTAAAGTTTTTGAAATTCTTTTTCCCTTTGAAATCTGTATTATTATTTTCCATATCATTAAACCTCTTTCTTATCACGTTACTCCTGTTAAAATGAGATTGCCTGTGATTTACACTCGGCCTCACTGCCTCGCGTGTCGGTTCGTCTTTACTTATGTCAGTGTCCAGCGTTCCAACGCATGGAATCTATTCTGTACTTTAATTTCCATCAACTGTAGTATACGTGCTTGGGTTTAGTTCTCGCTGCTCACTATTTGAATGAGGGGAAAGTTTGGTTTTGCGTTTGGTTTATCCTTCAAAAGCTGAGGTACCGATTTCTCTCTGTCTAGCATACTTTCGGCTACCCCTCTCTACTATTACGCAACGTAACAGTGTCGCCTAATCTAATATTCTTACTCTTTCAATTCTCCTTCTTTTCTTCACTGTTCTTATATTCTTTCTTTATTATCCCTTTCTCTTTCGTTCCTACATATTTCTCATTTCTTTCCTTGTGCCTTTTCTTGCTTGATCTCGTGTCCCTTTTTACGCTTGACCAGCCTGTTTGTATTCCTATTTCGCTTGTCTTTTTTATAATGTCCTTTTCTCCTAATATATGTATTTTAATTGGTTCCGGATTTGCTTTGGGATGAGCCTCGATTGTGTTTTGAACCTCAGGCAATTCCAAAAGCCACCAGTTGTTACCTTCGTAATCCATATTTAATCCTAATTATCTAAGCATGTCTGTTCCTATTATACCCTTTGATCTCAATTTCGGTACTATTCTAAATAATTACTCTTTAGTGACATGGCCTGTTTTGACAGGAATGAGTACTTGGCCAATGATACTTAATTTCTAGCCATTTACCACAATTAATTTGTTCGAATCAGGTTTTTTAATTTCGTAATTATATAGTTCAATTGTATTTGATAGATCCTGGTCTACATATGTCTGTCTCGCACCGGTATCGATCTACACTCTGTATAAATACGCTTCAAAATCCATCATAACATGAAACCTTGTTTCGTCCGGGGTATCTAAATCTAAATCTAATTTTTCGGGCGCCTTATTTGGATTTGAGGATGCATTCGACCCTACAATCCTCTCTGACCGTTTCTCTCATTTTGGAAATGCCAACATTCATTTTTTATGTGACCAGGTTCACCGAAAAAATAACATGCAATTTTATTTTTATCATCCCTAAATTGTCCATGCTCTTTATCTCCACAATTAGAGTTCATCGCGTTCTGTGCACTTTAATGCGGGTTCCCATTTTTCTGATTTGTACAAATATTCTCCTTTTCGGTATTCTGTTTTTGATTACTATATTTTTCTCCCGGTTTTTGGACGCTTACTTGTGCATTTTCTTCGGGCAGAAACGTTACTATCGGTTCGCCGTCAATCGCTCGCTGATTCTTATTATTAAAATAACCTCTCCCTCGTGGGAACATTAGTTCTTACATCATAGAAACGAAGGGATTGTATGATGAACGACCGAAGCCTCTGCCTCTGTCGTTTTGAAATCAACCTTTGTAGCCTCCTGGTCCAATATAACCTCTATTTTGTCCACTATTGTCTTGATTATTTTGATTTTGGCTCTGAGTGTTACCGATTCCACTATTATTCTGATTCTGATTATTTCCCTGACTTATCTTTACATCTTTACTTTCTGAAACTTTTAAAACTTTCCTTCTAATTTTTGATTTTACAATTTCTGTTTCAAATTCTTTTCCTAAATTTTCAAATTCTTCAAAGTTTTCAAAATCATTTCTTTTAATATATAATTTATATTCTAGTCTTAAATTTTTATAAGTTCTAATGAAATCTTTTTTAAGATCTCCTAATAATTTCCAGTTATGTCTCGTGACACGGCGCCACTCAAGAGCTTCTTCTGATAAAATTGCATCTAAATTTTCAAGAATATCAAAATCAGTAATTTGATATTCTTTTTTATATCTGTATAAGTCATCTAAAAATTGTACGGGGCTATCGTCTTTGCTATTTTTAAATTAAAATGGCCAATTCCATATGATCTGGAATGGGGTTTGAATCATTCCAAACGGAAAATAGGCCGCTGGAATATTCGCATTATTATAGGTTAAGGTATTTCTATATTGGGTTTGTCTATAATCTGGCAATCTGCTATTATCTAGTCGGCTATCATTTTGTAAAATAGTAGATCGTCGTCTTGATACACGTGGCCCGAAATTTCTGGATTCTTTCTGTAGTTGGTTAGAATCGCAATCATAAAATTTATTTATATTTTCTAATCTTGTCGCATTCTCTGAAAATCTGTCCCTACGTCTTGCTCCATACACATTAAACCTACTGTCCATATCTACTCTATTCTCATTGTCTATTTCCCGATAACACATTCCTGGCTCGGGCCATCGGTATTCATTTTCAACTCTTTTTCTACTATTAATTTCTTGGTACAGAAATTTCCAGTTTTTATCAGTTTCTGATTCGAAATGCACAGTTTGATGTGCACTTCGTTCATTACTAATTTTCCCTCTATTATTCTTTTTCTTTTCCTCTAATTTTCTTTTGAAACCTGTCCACCTATTTTCTTCTTCAAATTCGCATCCATTTTCGCGTAATTCGAAATAACTATGTGCTCTCGGGTTTAGTTTTTCTTTGACTATATTTTTATGTTATTTAATAATTAGTTCACGTCTTTTCTTTAACGCTTTCCTTTCTCCATTTAAAAATTTGTCGTGAGCAATCAAATCGTCTAATTCATTGATTATTCGTGGGTTTGTGTTTAAAAATGAATCGACTTCATATGTTCGGTTATTCCTAGAACTGTCAATTCTTTCGCTTTGTATAATATTTTCCGGACTTTGTCTAAATCTATTTTCCTTTTTTTTATTATTTACGTGTTCTATCCTATTTTAATTTTCTAGTATTTTTCTCCTTTTTTCTGAAATATCCAATGCTTTCGGCAGTTATAATTCCAAAATTCCAGACAGAAGTCTTGAATTTTAACCTTTCTTTGAACGTCTTGCTGATATGGATAAATCTCCTTTATCGAGATGGAGAAATTATTTTGGTCATGCTTTCAATATATATATAATTGAAAACTAAAGGTTCACAAACACCGCAGGGTCCCACTGGGAGCAAAAGCCATCTAAAAAATGACATCGGCTCCCAGTAGGACCGCGGTAAATCCCATTCATGGCTAAGTCTCACAACCGTGAGATGGGTGGTCACAGGACACAACGAAATTACAACGACAGGCCGGCGAAACTCTCATGTGTTTTGAGGACACGAAGCGACCCTGCTGAGATGGATGCTTTCTGCATCCATCTCGCAAGTGCTGTGGCATATTATTGGCACGCGGGTATGGCTTTAAGGTTACGAACCAGGGATAGTTTCGCACCTCCGAGAGCACCTATCACAAGGACAATTACTCGTACCGAATATTTTGGGTACAGTCGTTGCAGCTCTCTTCTAAGGTCTTGATACCTTTCCTCCTTTTCTTTCTCCTTCGCAGTGATGTTGTATTCGGAAGGAGCCGAGAATTCGATCACGAATATAGTTTGTTTCTCGAAGTCTTTGGGTCTTCCTCGAGATAATAATAATCATTTTTCAATAATGTTATTATCTTGAGGAAGACCCTAAGACGGGTCGAAACGTCGCTTTCGACAATTCTGCGTTAGAAAGATCATGAACGTTTTGATCATTCTCTTAATTTCTGGGACCTAACGTATAATTAGATGGTATGCGGTCTGATGCCACGCCAAATTGCGAATTTGGCGGCATAATATTAGCTGGTGGGTACGTTGAGTCGAATCTCGCACGCTTGACTCTTTGGAGGGGTGGGCAATCGTAATTGTGGCAACGAGTTTCCTCTGCCAATTGTTCGATTTTATGTTCGAACTGTATTTTTGGATCTATTCATATCTGGGTATAAATACACGTTATATAATTGAGTTTCGTTGCTTCTGGGATTATTTTTATTTATTTCTAATTCTCTATCTTCTTGTCCATTTTTTCTTTCTTTATTTTCTAAGTTTCTATCCGTGACTGGGTTAGACATTTTAGTGATTTTAATTTTTCCTGATCTTAATTACATATATCTTTCGATTTTACTCAATATTCTGTATTGAGAAAAATGTTAAGAAAAATTTTATCTAATTTTCGCACATTTCCTTTTTCAATATGTTAGCTTCCCTGACGCTCACTTAAGAATCTGTTAAAATGTTAAATTTGTAGTCAGAATATACTTTTGTTAATTTATTTTGTACAGTATCGACTTTACTTTTCTTGAAAGCCGAGAGGAGACTAGCGAAATATGAAAACACGCTTGGCCTTGATCTTGACCTAGGGTAATTCCGCACACGCGTTGTTTTGATCTCGCCGAATTGGTGAGCTTACGCAATCGCGTCACTTTCACTTTTCAGTTCTAAAATTTTCCTAACCGATTTTTCTTTCATTTTGCCCTTTTTCTGCCTATTTTCCTAGTTAAATTCACTTTCTCTATATTCTCTTATACAAATGACTTTAATTTCGCTATTTTTCTTCTTTCCATATTTAAGAACAATTAAAATCTAAACTTTTCTTAATACGGATTTTTCTTTTCTAACGGAATTTCGCACACTTCTTAATCTACAAATTCTACAAAATGTAAATATATTTTTTTAAACTTCTTTCTTCTGTCTCGTCAATTACTCAGCGTGGGAAAAAGCTTGGATTTTTTACTTTATTGGAAATTTGGGTAAAGGAGTTGGGCGCCAATTGTGGCCTATTGCCCGGAGATGTGCTACAAAGAAGAGAAATGGGGGAAGTTAGGAAGTTGATTAGAGGTGTAGTCAATAATAATCATTTTTGTCGAGTACATATGGGATTTATTTAATAACTTACAGAGACCGTAGAAGCTTGGCTCTGAGGATTATGACGGGTGATCCGTGTTTTTCGATGGTTATCCTTTCGGAAAAAGATGGTAGGCACTGATATCCCTTAATTGTCAGGCACAGGCACTCGCGGGCACAATTACGCGGGGTGAGGTATCGCATTGACTTACGGTGAGGATTAGTTAAATTCACTGTCGCATGATAGTGAGAACTGGCGATCTGTGGTCGACAACCTGCTAGCCTTGTTTCGGAATTTGTCGACCCCGATCGCCAAATTTTGGTCCTCACCCCTTCCGAATTAGATCAGTGCCGGAAGGAGCAACGACCCTACTGTAACTTCAGGTTACAACTTTAGGATATTTTATTCGCAATCACCGTGTTATGAGCCTGTAACGCCCCCTAAAAAGTGAGCGTTACAAAGCGGAGACGTAACAATCGTGCCGAAAGCTGAATGGCACCTGGGTAAGGTGTCTTGAACGGTAACTTTGGGATACCGGGCGACCTCTCAGAGTATGCAACCTTATCCTTGCATACGTGGCTCTACAAGGATGGACGAAATCGACAAACCATCTACCTAGCTACTCGTGGGAACAACAATGATAACACCAAACATAGCTGTAGTAAGTGCGGTTTAAAACAATCGATCGCGCAGGGCTCCTGACAATGGGTCGGACAACAATGCCGAAGTTCCTAGAGTTGGGGGAGCCAATCAAGACGAAGTCAGTGCGATGGACCGGCGGAATCTCAATATTTTTGGGTTGACGGATCAACTCAATTACAACCTGCTCGAGTGCTACGATGCCAGTATGGCCCCTGAACGAGAAGGTTACATGACACTACTGCATGTTCTGTGGTACTATCTGACGTTAGGAGAAGTCTAGAGCGGAGGGAGAGGTGGGTCAGAGAAACCTAACCGTTTTTCTCTGACCCATCTCGACTCTTTCAAGATGCTACAGTTATTGTCGGCCATCTGCCCAAACCAGAGGAGGTGGGAGCATTTTGTAGAAATCCACTTGAACAAGGCTCAAAGAACATGAATAGCTTCATGGAGCTGCGCAATGCTCTCATAACACCTGAGGAAGAATGCCCACCAATCAATACCGAGAAGGTGAAAAAAGTATTAGGAGGCATGAAGAACTATTCCGCTCCGTGGCCGGATGGTATTAAGACCCTCTGGTGAAAGAATTTCCACCAACCAGCATCTGGCCCACATTTTCACCTCATTGTATGAGATCTTCACATCTATTCCAAATAATAGGATTGTTCGGACAATCGGACTAGTGTATCGAGAAAGGTACGAACAACTCGGCTCAAAGAAAGGCGTAGCCGGCTGTCGGGAGAACCTGCTCATCGATAGAAATATCTGCAAAGACGCAGCATCCTACCAGCGCTTCCTATCGATGGCCTGGATTGATTACCGGAAAGCTTTCCATTCAACCTTCCATAGACGTACCATCTGTCTGTTGGAAAGCTTAAGGGTTCATCCACACATCGTGATGTGCATAGAGAGATTGATGCTGCTTTAAAAAACCAGATTCACTATCTTACATGGAAAACATCATACGACAACTAACACCTTCACCTTTCAGAGAGGTGTCTTCCAGGGCGACACCATGAGCTATCTCCCCTTTTGCCTCACATTATTGCCACTATCTCTCGCACTCGCCATTCCGAAGGGTACTTCTGCGTCAAACCTGGAAATCGAAAGCATAATATCACTCATGTATTTTACATGGATGATCTTACAATCCTTGCTAAAAATAAAAATAAACTAAATCTAGCTCTAGGGATTGTTGAAGAATACAATCAGGAGATTGGAATGGAATTTTGGTAAGAAAAATGCGCGCAGGTTTATTTGAAGCGAGGAAAACTTAATAGCATCCCCGAAGACCCTGAGCTCGTCGACAGAAGCCCTATACGACACCTTAGCGCTAAAGAGACCTATGTATACCTGGGCGTGCGACAGAGCCGCATTCAGGACGTAACATCTACAAAGGATACTCTCCGAAGCAGATACAAACGTCTCATCCGGCAGATTTGGTCTTCCGAACTATCAAGGTGGTCGCGGAATACTGAATCTTAAATGTCTTCACAGAAGGATTATTCTGAGCACAGAACATATAGTCGCAAATAGACGAGACCCTCTTAAAATGGTCAGGAAGCCCGAAGAAGTGGACAAAGGAGCGTTTCTGTTCAAAGTAGCGGAGGAGGATGCTGAAACACTCGGCCTTGACTTCAATATCAGGGGTGACCGAAATGCATCAAATGGATCAGTCGATGTCGTATGAGCTAACGTATTAGTCTTTTTGATTTGAGGATTCATCTTTCTTTCATAAAATTCATCCTTTTTTATTAAAAACGCAACTTTGTGGTACCCATCGATTTTCGACTATCGAATTTCGATACTTTTCTACCGTCATGGACTCTTTTTAGCCCCCTCTGAAATTACATGGGCTGCGCCCAAGAAAAAAAAAATTCTAACCAAACTTTCCGAAAACAGAGTGCAGGAACTATATTCCGCTTCGCTGAAATTTCGTCTCCCTATATCTGGGTATAATTGAGGCAAAATCAGCTTATTGTTGATGCATTCTGTTTCTGAAACTGTTCGTTAGGACTATTTTTTTCGGAAATTCGTATAATATGCCCTGAGATCACTCGGTCAATACCAAAATTCTCAAGAATTCGCGTTGTGTATACAATGTCTGCAATGTTAATATTTTCGAGAATATTTTTTACAGACACCCAAAAATTTGTGCTTGCGGTTTGGAAGTATCCCTGTACCACTAATGTTAAGACAGATAATGTACAGCTTTTTCTTATAACACAACTAAATTCACGGTTCACTTTAGTTATCTATACTCATATAACTGAAAATACATTAAGCAAATCGCGTTTGTTCAAGAATAGGACATTTACGACAAAGCGTCACTTGACACATCTTTAACTAGAAATTTTTTCTGAGCGAACTTTTGTTTGATGACAATAAATAATTTTCTTGGTTCAAGATAATGAGATTAAATAATTTATTCCTTAGATTTCAGCCAATACTTTTTCGCATTCAAAAACTTTGCAGCAATTAAATTCAACTTTATCTAATCCTTAATTTTCAAGACCAAAGAGTTTGATAAAATTCAAAATAGTTCAAAATTATTTGAAAGAATTCAAATGACATCAAAATGTTATGAATTTTAAGGAATTCAAAAGTATTTATACAGAAGCCATAAAAATATCGAAATAGCCCTTTTTCAGATCACTTGTTTTTACAGAAAACAATAATGCTCAGGGTAAATTTTAGTGAATTAAGATAATCATATAGCATAATAAAATATTATGGTTTTAATCAATTCAAAAAAATATTGTGTTTTCTGTATTTCGAAACATTCATAGTCAAAGTTTCACAACCTTTTGTCAAAGATTCATGATAAAAAAATTTCCTTACAATATAAGATGACAAATAAAACTAGTTTCAAGGTATATAGCTAATATTTTTAAGGAAAGTGAGTCAAGTTTCCTCATTTCAAACCAATAAACGTTACTTTACACAACCTTGTATCGTCTGAGCTATCGCACCGTCTAAAGCTGGAAATCATGTTTGTCAATAAGATAATGGGTAGTATACATATATAAAGGTGAAAATAATCATCAACTTATTTGTAACATCTCGAAAAATTCTTTAAAAAAATTAGTTTTGTAGCTCTTCCAGAATGAGAGTTTTGATTTGTTCTCTGCTGTTCGTTTTTATGAAATTTCTTCATCCTGTTCGTAAGTAGAATATGATATAATTCCAAATCAATCGTGTATTAAACAATTTTGCATTCACATATTGTTCATCCCGTTAGATTACATTTATATATTGTGCATTTGGTTTATTTCAAAGTTGTTTTTTTTTTTATAAATTGGCTGCGTATTCATGTCAATATTTATTATACACTTATGTCAAGAACTAAAAAAATTAGGCCACACATTTCACCAAACTTCAAATGACTTTCACTTTATAATTGTAAAATTCAGCGGTTTCGCTTTTGTATAAAGTTATAAGGTATAGTATACTGAATAAACATGTAATGGAAATAATAATTTTAGTCTAGCTTTTTCCCTGTGGAAATTTCGTCATGGTTAGATTCGTTGCCTGGCTGAGGTTCACCCAAGTTTAATATAGAATATTCTTAGCCATTTTATTCTAGGGCTGTATTTTCGCGGATTTCCAATAAGGTTTCGAAATTCAGTTCTTGACACTATGAGGCTACCCAGATTCGGAGTTCCTTAACTTCATTTGGCCTCAGGTACTAAGTACAGTTACTTCTATCACCCCATCAACGTATCCATTGACAGAATACCTTGATTATATAATATTTTTAATAATTTGTTACCCCTACATAAATGTAATATACTTACGATTTCGTGCTTAAGAGGTTTATATTACGCTATCGTAATGTCTACATGTTATTTATAATTAATTGACTTACCTTCTAATTCCATAAGTAAATGCGGAATAGTGGCCCTTTATTAGGTGCCCCACATTGGTGCACACACCTTTTGAAGTAAAAGGTTAATGCATCGACGACGGTAATTAGGTGATTGTGAATTGTCTTTGGTTAAAGCTCCTTCGGCTTTACGAACACATTCTCATCACGTGTCTCGTGTTTTGCACTCGATTTTGTCTACAATGCGAACTTTTTTACATTATGTTCAACACTATTATATGAAATGTATATTACAATTATTTCTGTACTTTGGTCTGGAATAGTTTATTCAGATATTGCAGAATAAAGTACAAACTTTGTTTGTCATGATAACTTTAACATTTCTTCCTTATTCTACATAAAATATTATTCTCAGCTACTACCCTGAAAAATGTATAATTTCAATCAATTCATATTATTACAATTCATAATATGCTTTAGTATTAAAACAGATGTATTTTCATTTTCTTGTTTTTATAATTTTAAATAGTGCGCAACACACAAAAAAACAATTTTGTTATTACAGATTGTATTGCAACTTTTACCCTTCTTTCATACATTTAATTTGTTTATTTTCAATGTTATTTTTCACGATTTGAACCAAAAATAAGCATCCCTACGTAAGTTGGTTTGAAGATAATTCGTAGATATAATTCATGGAAAAAATTTTATTAAATAAAATGTTATTATAGCTTGTATCGTTTTACCAAATTTTTTTTTTTTTTATTTCAAATGTATTTTTATAACAAATATTTTTAAAAATTTTTAGATCTTTTTTGGTTGAACAATTTTTGTCTTTTCACTTATTTTTCGTATTTTATGTGGTTTTTCCAAAAATTAAATTTTTTAAAGTTTTTAATGTTTTTTTACGATTAAACCTAAAACTACTGTCCTATCAAAAAATTATTCGTGAATAAGAACTACGCATCCTATTAACAAATTATTCACAACAAATTTGTAGCTGTTTTTGGGTGTAGAAGTTTTGTCCAGTTATTATTTTTGTCGTAGCTTGTGTCGTCTATCCGAAAATTTAATTTTTTTTTCCATTTTCAATGTTGTTTTTTACGGGTAAAACAAACATTACGCGTTCTGTCAAAAAGTGATTAATAAAGATTAATAAATAAAAATTTGAAATTTCCATTTTTCAAGAAAATTTAAAAAGGCATTATGACAATCTTTTAGGGTGTTAAAAAAGCAGCGTTTCAAAAAAAGGCATAATGATAAATTGTTTGTCTTTTTTAGTTCTACGAATGGCAGTACATCGAATTTTTAATCTAAAAAAATGTGGTGTTAACAATTTTGAAAATGCTTTAACTTTTTAATTTTTTATCCGAAATGGCTAGCTTAGAAACTTTCTCTTGAGTTTAGGATACTTAAAGAGTATACCAAAGGCCAATCCAATCTGTCAATTCTTTCGAAAGTTAACGAGCTAAAAGTATAAAAATCCACAGACACACAGAAAACAAACACGAACACACAGTCAAACAGACAGATTCGCGAAAACCTGTTTTCGGGTTCTGAGGGAATCGGTAAAATATAACATTGTAAACATCACAACATTTTAAACATTACTAGGTCGTCATAAAAATGTGGGTTAGGATCAGTGCTCCCAACGTCGGTCGTCTGCACTACTGCGCCTGAGATTCATAATGTGCTTCATTGGCTGCCGTACGCACGCTTATTTGAAATGTTAGAACATGAAGTTTTTTTTATTTATTATTAATAATTGAAAATACTTATATTTTAACATGTTCAAGTGGTACGTGGCTGGGTTTTGATATATTCTGAGAATTTGTTCGGAAAATAAAATAAGTATTCAGTATATAAAAATATCATGTTGTTTAAAGTAATCTTTTTTCACTTTTTTTATAATTTTTACTAATTTATGCAATTAAAATGTTGTATATTCATTAAAATAAAGATACAAATTTTACTATAGGTACATTTTTAAATATGCATTGAGACGGGATAAAATTTTGTCGAAGTTTTGGTTATTTGAAGAATAGTTGAATTCATACTTAAGTGACAAAATTCGTCCCTTCACTTCGCGCGGCCTGGGTCGGAGCTGCGAAGGCTCATAACTTTACATTTTACAAACAAAATTATGATTATTGCTGGACGCCAGCTCCGTCGAATCCCAGCAAGCAAGGAATATTTTATTTTAAATTAACTTAAGTTAAATAGAGTATTGGCTAAGTGAGACTTCAGGGAAAGGTTCATTGGGAACACCCCAATAATAATTACAAGTAAAGCAGAAAGAATTTCAGAAGCATATTACAATTTATGGATAAGTTGGTTACTTGCATTTTGACTCTTTAAATGCTTGTCGACAATTTCAGTAAATAATCCAATAGAATTCAAATATAGGATTAATTTTAATTCCTTAAATTCCTGTCTACAATTTCAATATATAATGCAATAAGGTCCAAATACGATCACATATGCGTCAAATTCACACCATTCACGCAATGAACGCAAATCGGCTTCTCGTCAGAACCACTATACAAATTTTACCCACTCGGTCGGGAGTCTGACGAAAAATGAATCGCTTCCAGCTTGCCTCGTTTTCGAGATCACGGCTAGGCTGTCGCGCATGACCTCAGCTTAGGTCACAAACCCCGTGTCCGACGCTTGAGCCACGGGACAGTTAGAGACCTGACGTATCGACAAAATGTAAATTCCCTCTCTTAAAATTCGTGAAAAGTTTCAAAGTGAAGATTCTCATCTTGACGTCGATGGGTACATTGGTTCTTCACGTCGTTAATTATTTTTATTTTAGTAAAATTGTTTTTCTGTCACACTCTCCCCCTTCGAACCGTACGTTAAGGTGAGAATATGACAACTGTGGTTCTGATATGGAATGATTGATAACTAACTATAATACGGGATTGCTCAGTACCCAATTCATGCAATACGATTTATAAGCACTTAATTTATCATGTCCCGCCAATCAATTTTGGCAGCATAAAATTGACATACAATTTTCTAAAAAGTATACCTCTGGAATCTCCTTGTCAATTATTTTGATTCGGTGATCGTATTTATCAATCTAAATGGGATGCAGAATAATAGGAATTATGGTCGGATTAAGACTCAATTCCGGTTGATCTGTGTAACATCATTTAGTAAAAGAACGATACCTCGACGAACTTAGTGCTGATAGAAATCAAATGAAATAAGAAATCCGACAATTGCGGCGAGAAGACAAATTAAGCATGACCTGACAGCACAATTACTGTCGAAACTAAATCTAAACTTCTTCTAAACTACTTCTTCTTCTTCTAAACGATGATCCTCACCTACTCGCCCTCGTTTATCTCTGGCCTCTCCCGCATGATCTCGTCGAGACTTTTGTCGACGAACCGCGACGTTAGGGTTTTGACCGCTAGCTTTCTCTTTTCCTCCGAGATTTGAATCGCACTCGGAGCTTGAGAATTGCCTGAAACTGCCCCCTTGCCCAAGGCATTTTCCCTGATCAAGAATCGCCTCAACCTGTTGGAGTAGTCTTCGGTGTCGGTTAAGTTTGCTTTGACCCATTTTTGAGCTCTTGCTCCCCTTCACCAACCAGATATTAGTGGTCAGTGGGAATAAACCATGTAGGCTAAGTTGCGTAATTCAATCTGAGCCAGTCGACCAGGCCTTGGTGTCGAACGTTGCAGTCCGGCCATTCCGGGCAATAAAGGGTCAGATCCGTTGAGAAGCCCGGACATCTTCCTAGGGCCTGCTCATATTTGATCCCATGTGGATAAATGTAGTCGACAGTGTCGAATCCCTCTGCTCCACAAATTCGGCAGAATCCAGGCCGATGTGGAAGGCGGCATTCCTTGAAATGGTGTTGCCTGGACGTGCAATTGATGTAACTGGCGACATGTTGTTTTCCGACATGTAAGACGAAAGTTTGGGTCCCATGGTCGACTTTGGTAGCCTCTAACTTTTTTACAAGAATCTCTGGTCTTTTCTTAATGATGTCTTTGAGCAGGATCTGACTGACGATTCGGCAATCCGCCAAATAAAGGGGCTGTTCTTCGCCCAGCGGATTGATAAATCGTGGAACACCGAGCTCCTTGAGAACGTCGCCGAAGTTCAGGACCTTGTCAAAAGGTAAAGGCTGGACCAACACCGACGGATCAACCAATGCCTTGGGGTTGTAGGTGGATTTCAATCCCCCTTCATGTACCTCGGATCTCTTGGTTTGATGGCTGGTGTTTGGGACTCTATTTCGTCGAAGATTCTCCGCCTGCAGTTGGGCGGGGGTCACCCTTGTTGGCGTTGTCAATTTCAACTCAGGCGGGGCAAGTTTTTAGTTTCGTCAAGTAGTCCCGGAGCTTCTCTGCTTACTGAAGATACTCCTGACTCTGATGTAGACTTTCTCAGGTCGACCACGCTTGTCGAACAACTGCGTGCGAAGTCAAACTCGCTATCCAAGAGCCTGTTCGCGTTTCGTAAAGCGTTCCGTTGGTGGCTTGTCTTTAGTATCCTGTCGTTCGGTGAATTCGAAGTTGACATCGTTTGAATCTTCTGCTCCAGTTCGATCTGTTGTCGTCTCAACTCCAGTACTCGCACTGAAACTGGTGCAGGCGTGGAGTAGCAAGAGCGGAATGTTATAAACCCTGACACTTTGACAGTCGTGGATTCGCCTGATGGAGGTAGATGGGCTGCTAGTGAGTTTCTTAAATGAATCGTGCTAAAAATACATATCACTCAAAACGCAAGGTTCGGCGTGGAATTTTTAATTCGATAATGCTGTATTTCCTCACTATTTTACCAGCTTTTTCTGTCAATTCTACCGTAACCGGTCCACACACTCTGTGAACAAAAGCTGGTCCTGCAAAATTATGTGCCAACTTCAAGGAATATGCATCTGCCTTATTACACAACTTTTTACTAGGGTAATAGACTTCAGTTCCCACTCTGATTTCTACTGATTCGACTCCATCCGAATTCACCCTGGCCAAACGTCTGTCAGAGTTTTTCTTAATCTGATTTTCTATTTTGAGACGGAATTCGTCAATTTTACTCATTCAAGCTGTCCATTCGTCAATTGAATCTTTGATGGTGGACTCGTCGACATTTTCAGGGAAGCTCGTAGCGTGCACAACTATCGCTTCGCGCCCACGATTCAAGAAGAAAGGCGATATTCTACTGCTCAAATGCGGAACAGTGTTATAAGTTAACTGCATTTTCGACAAATGGACATCCCACTCCCTGTGGTTCTCGTGTAAGAATGCGGAAATCATTGGCTTGATGGCTGGATGAACGCGCTCGACAGGATTACTCTGGGGGTGACTTAAAGTGGTAGTGATATGTTTAACGCCTCTCGCTAACATGAGGGCTCTGACATCTTTATTTATGTACTCCGTGCCGTTATCTATAACAATTGACCTCAAGGTTCCCCAACAATCGAAAACCGTATCGAGTGCTTTAACCACGGATTTACCAGTCCTATGTCGAACTGGGAATAACTCGATATACTTAGTGTACAAATTTAGTAACAAATTCAAGTGTCCCCTTTTTGTTCGTGTTTAAGAGACGATGGTATCAAGGGATAAGTGAGCTCAGCGTTTTTTCAAGGGCCGAGTAGTCAGTTGTCCTTTCATAGTCCTTTGGTTGTGTTTGATCCTGACGCAAGTTTCACAGGGTTCGACGAAGGTCTTAACATCTAGAGTCATACTTGGCCACCAATGATTTTGGCGTACTCCATCCAATGTTTTATCACGACCAAGATGTCCTCCTTGTGGAACATCATGGTTCGATCAGGACGACAATAGAACAGTTTGTCGTTTTTGATCTTAAATTCCGAGAATCTATCGGGTTGACCCTAGACGAGATTGAAGTTGGTCTGATACCAGTCCTGATCACGAATCGTGTTCAATTGAATTCGCTCCTGGATGGTTTCTTTTATGACCTTTTCCCACCCACTCAGGTCAACATCTACGCTACACATGCGCGAGGGTGCATCAGGAGCCTCATTTGTGGTTCCACCTCGATGTTCGACTGTTATGTAGTGCTGATGAAGATCGATTGCCGATCTGGTAAGGCGACCTATGAGATTTTTCAATCCATGAAGCCACTGTAATGCCTGATGATCGGTAACGACCTTGAACGGCATACTTTCTAAATATCACCTCAATTTTTCGACGGAGCAAACCATGACAAGGAACTCTTTTTCCGTGGTTGTATAATACAGCTTCGCACTTCTCAATGGTCGACTTAAAACTTCAATCAAGTTTTCAATTCCCGTTTCCGAATCCCTTTGGACAGGAATCGCACCCAAGCCGAAGTCGCTAGCATCGGTATACAAAATAAGGGTTGTACAGGTATTGGGACATGCAAACGAGGAGCGTCGATAAGGGCTTTCTTGACGTCGTCAAATGCCTTCGTTTCAACCTTAGTCCACCTCCAAGGAACCTTTGGACTTCTCAACTTTTTTAACGTTCTCTGAATCCTAGCCACATTTTCCAGATGTCTGTGGTACGAATTGCCGAGACCCTTGAACTATTGCAATTGTGTCTGAGATCTAGGGACTGGAAAGTCGATTATTGGTTGGATTTTTTTGGGGTTCGGTCTCACACTGAATTCATCGACAATATACCCAAGAAATTTCACTTCTCTACAGGCAAAACTACTTGTCTCGCGATTCAAGATCAGCTCAGCCTCCCTAAAAACCTCGAACAACAATGACAAAATCGCCATGTAATAATCCATATCCTGACCAACAATGATCCAGTCATCCAGGTGCGTGAAAACGTGATCACACCACCTGTTCGGTAATTTCCTCTCGGAAATCAGCTCCTGATATCTTCTTTTTAGAAGATCCATTAATTGCTGGAAAGTCGAAGGTACCCCCGCTAGGCCGTAAGGCATCCTATTCACCTCCAGCAATACTTTTCCTTCTTCCGAAGATGCCGTGTATTTTCGACTCTTTCCATCCATAGGGATATGGTGAAAAGCTTCACTCATATCAAGGGTCGAAATTATCTTAGCTTGGTGGAGTTATGACAAGATAGACCTCATGTTGTGAAGAGGATATGCCAGCTTAATTGTGTTTTTTGTTAAGGGGTCGATAGTTTATGCAGAACCTAAGCCCGAAATTTATTTTAGGAGCGATTACCGGCGGACATGCCCGTTCGATATACTCCATGGAACATGACTCTTTTCCAGGAAGCGATCGACCTCTTCACTGATAAATTTGCGTATTATCTCGCTTCGACGATACGGCTCCTGACGATGAGGCATTGTATCACTTAAATCAACCACATGTTTGATTAAATGAGGCTCGCCTGTAGACTTTTTGTCAAATTCATCAAATCCAGAGTCCAAAAATTTTGTCAGACGCTCAGAATCGTCAATTAAGAGCGTCTGGAGTTAACACAGCGTCGTGGAACTATGTGACGGCGGGTAATGGTGTTTGCTACCACTCAAAGTCTAACTTTGCGAGAATGGATCTACCGCCACCTTAAAGTTAAGCCAGAAGTCCATTCCGAGAATTAAATCTCCAAACAATTCTGGCATGATGCTAAAAGAATGGGGTCTGTAAACATCAGCTATGTCAATAACAAATCCCACTCTAGCGAGTCCTTTGACGACCGACTTATCTCCGAGGCGAACGCCTGCAGGAGATGTCAAATCAGCCGTCACCAAAAATGTTAATCTCGACGGGTATCCTAATCGACTTTTTAGGTTCGTAAGTCGCTTTACCTGGACGATATATTCTCCGCCGTGCTAGTCTGTGGATGACACATCGAGGCAGTCGAGGCGGAAACCAAGTTCTAAATAAAGTTGTTATTTCTTTAAAGTCGACTAAATCGGTGACGTCCTCCTGTGAGCTCTCGTCCGAAAATGAAAGTGAGACAATAGTTTCCTCAAACGAACTTTCATGATCCGCGTGTAAAACATGCTCCACCTCTTCTTCAGTTCTTCCGAGTCACTAGGAGCTTCCTCCAATAAACGTAACTCCAGTGGATCTGGATCGCTGAACCCCATGTTATTCCTGTCATTGTCGACATTATTTAGCATTTTAAGTTGATTGATATTAAATAGTTTTGTGTACTAATGACCCTTTCGGATGAAGAAGGACTTTGAACATCCTTACTTGTGCCCTTGCTTTCAGTAATCTGAGGGGAAATTTCTAAGGGCTTTTGGCGTTTCCCTGGTATTTTGGGCAACTTGTGTTGAATGTCCTGTTTCGCGACAAAGATAACAGACCATTTGTGGCTCTGACGTACAGAAACGTATTGTATGCCCCAATTTCGCGCAATTGAAACAGAACAATTTAGATGGGTCAAAAGGAGGTTTTGATCCTTCCGACTTTGAACGTTCGTCGACATGGGTGTTAACAACAACATTGTTGGTCGTGTTTGTTTAATTTGACTTACTCCGAAACTAGTCCAAGTTTTTGTCAATTCTCTGATGAGTCATGGATTTCGAGTTTTGAACCTTGAGATCTTTTCTAGGGTTCTTGATTGATTTAATTGGAAAAGAATTATAGTCCGTGCCTTGTTCGCTCTCAGAATTCTCATCACTCAGCCTCTATTCGTCCCGAACCAAACATTCGTCAAACTCGTCAACCGAGTCGAACTGTCCTTGCACATAGTTTAGGTCTGTTCGGCTAGACCTCGGACGGGCCTTTTGTGACTCAACCGATCTCTGATAGAAGTAACTACGTTCGTTGACATAATGCAAACTTCGAGGAGAAGTACCATGACCTGTATGGACCCTCAAATATCTTTGACAAACACGGAACGAATAAGTCCCTATGTATCCTGCTGGTACTCAAATGATCCTTGAGAATCAGTAAAACCTATTCAGGATCTCTTTTGGTTTTTGGAAACGATATTTTCCATGTGCTGACTATACGACCTCTCTTCATTGGCAAATCGCTGTCAAAACCGGAATGACGCCCACAGAGTCCACGAATTGACGAATTGACGAATGGACAATACGTTCGGTTCCCGACAGGACAATGTAAAACCGCGGGAATCGTTTGTTCGAAAGGAGGCACGACTTAAGCTTCGACTATTCCTTTGAATATTTTGGCAGCTATTTGCTTCACTACCCGTCATCTCGCGATAACGTTATTCCGAGATGAAAATCTCCCGGTAAACTATTTGCCCGTTGACATTTGGTTCGCTAACTACAACCCTAATCAGTTGCGGAACGGTGTTTTGACTATCTGAATCGGAATAATTCACGTCTCTATTTTGTGAAAAATTATTGTCGCGGGGAAAACGAGAATCTACGGTTGGAACTCCCGGCCGAAACGTTATATTTTCATTCTCAAAGCGCACGTGCCTGAATTCACTTTCCGCCCAACTCATTTCGTTTCTCTCGGTAGCAGGACAACGCATCGGTCTGAGTCTGGAGATTACGGTCACGTCCCGGTTTTCATTGAATTGAGCAAAAGCTCCTGAACTGAATATAAGGTCCGTTAAAAGGAGATCAGAATTCCGACGATGGCCATTCTGAGCGGCATTTGAGTTTGACTCGTTATCCGCGAGAGAATTCAGAAATTTTCTGTTGTCGGGTACACTTGCCAATTTTTCTCCCCCCTCAGGCCTCTGATTGCGCGAAGTATGTAAGAGGGGTCATCACGATTGGCGATGTGACTTTGTCTAATTTTATCTTGACTCATTGATAATAACCCCTCTAGAAAAATACTTTGCTGAGAGATTACATCATTGAATCGGGTGGTCAACGCTTCTATTTTGCGTTTCAAGACGCTATAATTCTGATCCGAATTGAAAGAAGCTGACCAGGCCGAGTACGATTTGTTGTACGCGAACCCCGTCCCCTTCCTCTACCTGCACCCAGAGAAATACCGGCACTAGATGCGTTGCAGATCAGTTCAAATTAAGGAATTTGTACTGAATCAATGGCTCAGCATAAAGTCTGAATTTTATTCGATTAAATTGAAAAGATTTCCAATATCCGACAAGTTCAAGAAAAATTAGTTTTAAATATTCAGTCAATAATCAGGGCGAGACCTAACATCGACGAAAATCCCTAAAGTTTAATTTTAATAAAATGATAGAAAAGTCAGGATGATGCCTTCACTATTCAACCATTTTTCATTTAATTAGAGTAGTTTATTAAACAATTAGAGCAAGATCCAATTATTTAATTTCGCCTAAAATTTATTTGTCTCAAATTGCTATGGCAAGGCATCACAACTTGACCTTTAACTTTCAAATTTAAAATTCATTTGTTTTCGTCAACTGTCAGGGCAAGTCCTAATCAGCTGGCAATTAATAAATATAATCATTGACCATTTCGCAAAATACCCAGGGCGTGACCTGAAATCGGTAAAAAAAATAAAATACCTTCAAACAATTGAACATTGAATAGTGAAATAAGATCATTTCATTTAAGTCTAGACAATCAGGTAAATAAATAAATGCTCAGGGCATGACCTGAACGTCGAAGCTGACACATTTATTTCATATTTAGAATTTTCAATATTTTGTCTTATTCGACGAACAAGTATACATTTTCAAGCTTATATTTGACTTGAACTCGTACACTCGAATCAAGTATTTTGATTTAATTTGTTATTTTCCGTCGAACGATGGGAGCAATATCTTTATCGCTCGACTTTGACCGATAACAAAAGTTTTAGTTCTGGACATTGCGGAATTCACAGACAATTATATGATAACCAATGAAATTCACTTAGCCATTCACACATAAATTTTCATAACCTTAAAATGTGAATTTAATTTCAATTAACATAGTTTCAATTTCAATTGTTGTTTTCACAATTCATATAAATTTCTACTTTAATTTCATGCACTAAGTAAAGCGGCAAAAGATTCCAAATAATAACTACAAGGAAAAGATGCGGGAAATAACATTAGTAGAGTCGAAGCCTGTGTTTACAAACACGCTCCGACTGTACGGTCGCCGAGAGAATCATGACACATGCACGCACAAAAGCTTTAATTTGAAGGGAGATAAGCAATACGCATATCCCAACGCTATGTGTCTACGAAAGAATTTTAGTTATTTAAATAATAGTTGAATGTATACTTAAGTAAACAAATTCGTCACTTCACTTGGCGCGGCCTGGGTCGGAGCTGCCAAGGCTCATGACTTTACATTTTATAAACAAAGTTATGATTTTCGCTGGACGCCAGCTCAGTCGAATCCCAACCGGCAAGAAATATTTTCTTTCAAATTAACTTAAGCGGAAGAGAGTAGAGGCTAAGTGAGACTTCAGGGGAAGGTTAATTGGAAAGGCTTAACAATATTAACAAGCAAAGCAGAAAAAATTCCAGAGGCATATTACAATTTACGAATAACTTGGTTTCTTACATTTTGACTCTTTAAATCCTTGTCGACAATCTCAGTAAATAATCCAACAAAATTCAAATATGGAAATAATTTCAATTCCTTGAATTCCTGTCGACAATTTCAATATATAATACAATCAGATCAAAATACGATCACATATGCGTCAAATTCACAACATTCACGCATTGTACGCAGATCGGCTGCTCGTCAGAACCACAATACAAATTTTACCCACTCGGTCACTCATGGATAGTGGCTTTTCCGGTTCAAATCCGGGCTGAGGCAGATATTTTTCTTTTTTTTTCAATTTTATTTTGTCCGAATTAATCGTTTTAACATCAAGATTTATATTAATCAAAATTTGAAAACTCGGACGTTAACATCTTCAAATGAAAATAACATCTTCCAAATATTAATTAGATTAAACCTTCGTTGGTCAAAAATGGTACATGTGTCGCAGTTGAGAAATACGTATAGTACTTCACTGCAAAAAGGTAGCTATCGAAAACAAGAAAATATCTGCTACAGCCTCGGTGGCGTAATTGGTTAACGCTCCACTCATGGATAGTGGCGTTCCCGGTTCAAATCCGGGCTAAGGCAGATTTTTTTCTTGTTTCTTAAATTTTATTTTGTCCGAAGTAATCGTTTTATCATCAAGATTTGTATTAATTAGATTTCTTTTTGTAATTCGATCCCACAGTACAGGAATGTAGGCCAGGTTGTCATCGGATGCCAGATTGATCACTAAGATTTATTATAAAATTCTACATTTATTTCAAAACCTACCGAGACGGTGCTCGGGCAAAACATATTAGTTATCAAAAGCAAACTTCATGGGAAGAACCTCGTATTCGTATTCGCGCCCGGCGGAATACTCGCGACTTTGGTCTATTCAGTCCCAAAGGATCCAACGCGAACCGAATCCCGGAAATCAACCCGACACCCAACTGTCAAAACAGGTTGACGAGCAAAGATGAACTGCCGATTCCAGCGGGACCTCCTGATCGCGGGGGGCTGCTTCTGCCCATCCACTCTCAAATTACCCCCAGCAAGGCCCAAGACGCCGGGGTGGGGATTGGCAGAGACCAGGGTTGCAGCTTGCTTTTATCCCTTTACGGTTGTCATAAATGGCATCCCGGATTAGTGCTTGGTTATTCCCAAAAAAGTTTCAAGGGACTGCTAATTTTCATCTGGCGACCATATTTTGATGCCGATGTTTATTGTTCGTTCGAGCTCCTGCTGTAAAGATTTTAATATTGAGTGTTTAGGCATCGCAGAAACCCGAAGACAGGAGAGACCCAAAAAAAAGGTTCAGGCTTCGGGATAATTTCCGGACAGATTAGAAAGTGCCAACTAGCATCCTTTTCAACAAGGGCTTCATCCCAGGAAATATGGAAAGACAGTAGTAAATCTATTGAAAGAGAATAAAATGCAGCTGCATGAACTTAACAATAAATCTATAAATTATGAAAATAGCTGTTTAAGGCAGACCTGGCGTCAAATACCTTCAATCTCTTCTCGCGAGGTCTAATTAAAACAAAGGGGGTGTGAGGTCAAAAAGAAGATTGATAAAAATCACTCGGACGTTACAACAATATGCATGAAAAAATAATTATAAAAACATGTGCGTACAAACTTTGCAGGATTCAACACAGCACTAATTTATCTCTAAGTTTCTTTTCAATTTTCTTTCAAATCGAAAATTCGATTTTTGAGAACATTTTTGGAATTATTTAAAAATACTATGCATATTTTCAAACAAAATTATTCATCCAGAAATACATTCTTTTCAATTATTGTTATTTACATTGAAGCAATAATTTTTAACAACCTTAAACATTTAAAAATGTTGTTTCATTGATAAAAATATTACATTACTTTATTTTTGACAAATAAATGATAATTATTAAGACCAACACAACTTTTTTTAATTATTGAATTTTATAATTCGGAAATTTCCTAGTTCGGATATTTTATAATTCGGAAATTTTCTGTCAGCAATTTAATTATTATGGAACAATAATGAAAAAAAAAGATTACATTAAATAACATGATATTTTGAATTACTGAACACTTATTTTATTTTTTAACCTAGTGCTCAGAATATATTAAAAACCATCCACCTACCACTGGAACATGCATCGCATGCGCAGTAGTGCAGAGGCCCGCTTTGCGAGTATTGGTTAGGGTACGCAAGAAGCAGTGCGTTGGATTGTCAGAAGATTTTTCCTGTTTTTGTCGTGTGTTATGGTGGTGATTAGTTTTACTGCGTTTACCTGACTGCTTTTGGGTTTCTTAGATTTCTTGGGTTTCTTAATAAAGTGTCGGTAATATCATGCCATCCCAAGAACTGGTATACATTTTTCGCTGTTTTTGGAAACTAAGAAGTCTTTTACTGCCTTTAATTTAGGCTGTGTACAGATGCTCAGTGCTGAGCGCTAGGTTGATATCCGGTAGATTGATCTCATTTGTTACACGGCAGTGGGCGCGGTCTGCCGTACAGCTGCTCCGCATCCGGCTGCGTATATTTCTTATTTTCTCAAGACGTGCACGAGCAATAACCTCAAAGTTAAGTATGTAATTTGGAAGAAGAATATAAGTGTAACCTTTTTTACACGCTTTAATATGTAATTGTTAATTTAAAATGAGATATTTGGTATTTCCGATTTTATCTTTTCTTGTACATTTACATTTAAATCATGTTTAATGACATTTAAAGATAAAAATTAAATTTTGGAGTCGGTTATTTGTATATTTTATATAGTTTTGAAATAAATTTTATTTTATTCAGGGAAAATGAATATTAAATTAGTTTTTAAAAAAGTACTTCAAATTAAAGTTTACACAATAAAGATAGTTTTCTAACATTTAACAGGTTTATCATCACAATTTCATATTTTATTAAATATCTTAAATTGAGAAATGCACTGTAAAATCTAGAGATCTCTTTTTTTATGGTATCATTTTTGACGTGTCCTGTTCTTGAATATAATAACTTCATTGTGTTATTTTCAATGTAAAAAAAATGAATATAGGTTCCCAACTGTGGTATCATTTTACTATTACTCACGACTGTTTTTTCTGAGTCTTATTGTAATACCTGAAACTAGCCCTGGAATAATACATTGTTTTTACAGTGGTGCTTAAGTTCAGAGATGAACTTAAATTAAGCAAAAATTTATATATAAATTCAAGTAAAGTTGATCTGAATTTAAGGAAGCCTATGATTCAATTTTGATCAGGAATTCTTATAAGAAACGATAAAAGACTTTTGATACTTTAAATATGTAATGCAAAAAAGTCTAGGAAAGGGAATTCTGAGCCTAATTTGCGAACTAAAATATTTAAAAATCAATTTGAAATCAATATTGTAGTAAGTAATTATTTCCATGAAAAGTTCAATATTCAATTGTTCATTGTACATAAATATAAAAGAACTTAGTTGATGTTTTGATTTTTATTCGTTGCAGATAATAATTATAATTTTAGATTTTATATTTATCATTGGCGCGGCTTATTTTGCTCCTGGAAAATGTCTACAATCAATACCATTCGTGGTAGTTTCAATAAAACAGAAGTTTTACACAAGTTAAACTTATCAAAAACTAATGATTTATACACTTCTGAAATAATAACTGGCTAATTACTCCCACAAATAGAATTATATGAAAATGTCCTTAGTAATAAAATAATGATAAAGTAAATGTACAAGGAAAGATAAAATCGGAAACACTAAATAACTCATTTTTAATCAACAATTACATATTCAAGTGGGTGAAAAAAGCTACACTTATGTTGTCCTTCCAAATTATATACTTCACTTTGAGGTTATGCGTCGTGTATATCTAAGAAAATTAGAAATGTAGTAAGTCGAATGCCGTAGATGATGCTGCTGTCAGGCAGACCCCATACTGTCGTGTAACCAATAGGAGCACTATACCAGATACCTACATAGCGCCTGGCATCAGACATCTATATACAGCCTTTAATTTATATATATTTGGCATGACTTGTTGATTACTAATGACTTAATCTAAATACGCACTTTTTCATTTCAAAAACTCGCACTTTTCTGGTTGTAAGATTAGATTTGCATTATTTAGGCGTTCGAAGAGTGGATACAATTTTCGGACCTGTTCTTTTAAAGTTTTCGCATGAATAATCATATCGTCGAGGTATAGGAACTTCATGAGTAGTTTTAGTCCCGAAAGAACGATTATGCATATTATTATCATGGGCTAGACTGGGTATGGAGAAAACCGAGCTTGTCATAGTCATGGAGAAAATACATCGGCATCCAGATACAGATGGAAGTAGGATCGACAGTGGTCACAACGAAAGCAGCCGTGCAACATCTGGGCATCTGGATGGACAACAGGCTCTCCTTCCGTGAACAAACAAAATAGGCAGCAGGCGTTACGGCGGCACTTAGTAGACTCATGGTCATCGTGAGTGGCCCGAGACCCAGCAAGCGCCGACTGCTAATGTCAGTGGCCCAATCCATAATTCTATACGGAGCCGAAATATGGTGGGACACAATAAAAAAGGAGACCTGCCGGAGGCACTTGGCAAGAGTTCAGCAAAGAAGCGCATTGAGTATCGCGTAATCTTATCGTACGGTATCCAAACCAGCGATTCTAGTAACTGCGGGGACGAAACCGATCGATCTTCTGGCCCACTAGAAGAAGGAAGTCTTCTACACGAGACCTGACCTGACCAAAGCAACGAAGAAAGATGAAGCCAGGTCAGCCAAGGTCCATCAAGCTAGCACCTCCACAATCGAAATTCCCAAATTTCTTTGTATCAGAATTTTGGGCTTTTTTGGGCTGTATTGCCGATTTTTGGGCTCCACTAACCCTTCACCTATATACCCATCCACACATCACTACTTTACCACCGAGCAATTCACGCCTACCCCGAAAGGGAAACGGATTAATGATATAATAATAATAATAATAATAATAAGAACAATAAGCTTACGTCTTTCTGGAACGAAGCAATCAGGGCCTCTACCACACTCGGCAGACTTATCACCAACACAATTGCAATTGACGCAGCGGCTCAAAAAGTAGCTATTTGGTGGACAAGGATCTTTTCCTTCATGAAAGTAGGCTATTACAAACAGAAACCCGTTCTCAAAGTAAATATTTAATCAGGGTGGCTTAAGGTTAGAGAAAACCTGGAAATCAGGATCAGTCAGGGAATTTTATTGGCCATGAAAGTCAGGTATTTTGAAAAAAAAATCTTGAAAAAGTCAGTGAATTTCTATAAGAGGCACTTTAAACACTGTGAAGGGTAATCCATTTAAAAATTGTAAATTATAGTTTAAAATTTTTTCATTTCGTTTATAAAAGATTGTATGTTAAAAATGTTACAAGATTAAGATTCTGGTCTTTAGATATTAATGGGCAGGGAAAATGAAAAATTTGTCAGGGGCAAATTAGGGAATTTTGAAAATGAAGTTCTGCCTTATTTGCCTTGTATTTCTAATTCTATTTCTTTTTTTTTTGCAGTTGCTTCCTCCTGACGATTATATTTTTATTTAAAAATTTTATTATTTGGTTGACGAATTCAACAATTTGGTTAAAAACTCATCTTCTTTGGTTGAAAATTCAACTTTTTTCTTGCAAATTCGTCTTTTTGGATTAAGAATTCAACTATTGTGGTAGAAAATTAACTTTCTTGTTGAAAATTCATATTTTCATATAACACATTTATTTTTACATCACATTATTTACATTTTTTTAAATTATTATTACATGATTCGTTTAAAATTCAGATTTTTTTTAAATTGAACTAAATGGTTGATGGTTGAACTGTTAAAAAAAAAACATTTTTTGTTGAAGATTTATCTCTTTGTTTGAAAATTTGTTCTTTTTTTTGGGTTGAAAATTGATTTTTTTAACTGAAAATTTAACTATTTCAGTTTAAGATTCATCATTATAATTAAACTTCATCTTTTCTATTCACAATTTAACTATTTTGTTATGATTTTTTTTATTTAAAATTTAAAAATTTATTCTTCTAGTTGAAGACACGTCCCTCTGGTTGAAGATATAACTATTCTGGTGAAAATTCTTTTTCTGTTTTGTTGAAAACTAATTTTTTCAACTAAAAATATAATTTCTCTCTTTTTGGTTAAAAATGAATTTTTTTTAGTTGAAAATTCAATTATTTGTTTGAAAATTATTGTGTTTTGTTAAAAATTCGTCTTTTTTGGTGGAAATAAATCTTCTTAGTTTGAAAACTCGTCTTTTTGGTTTTAAAATTAAATTCTTTTGGTAGAAATTGTATCTTTTTTCGTTGAAATTTCAACTGTTTGATTAAAAGCTTAACTATTTTGTTTAAAATTTAATTATTTTTGTGAAAATTCAACTCTTTAGTTTAAAATTGAACTGATTTGTTGAAAATTCATTTTGTTGTTGTTGTTGAAATATTAACTATTACAATTTTCGTTCAGAATCAATCTTTTGGTTGAAAAATAAACTTTTCGGATTGAAAATTCAACTCTATTCTACAAAAGTCGTCTTTTTCGCTTCAGAATTTAACTATGTGGTTGCAGTTTTATGTTTTTTTTTCTATTAAAAAATCGACCATTTGGTTAAAAATTCTTCTTTGTAGGTTAAAAATTCAACTATTTGTTTAAAGGTTCAACTATTTTGTTTAAAATTCCTCTTTGTTTGTTTAAAGTTTAACTAGCTGGTTGTTAATGCAACTATTTGGTTAAAAATCAGTTTTTTTGTTTGTTCGAAATACAACTACTTGTTTAAAAGTTTAAATATTTGGTTGTAAATGAAACTCTTTATTTAAAAAATAATTTTTGTTATTGAAAATTTATTTTTGTGAGTAGACGATTCAAGCATTTCGTTAAAAATGCAACTATTTCACTGAACATTTGTCTAGCTGGACAGAAACTTCGTTCTTTTAGATTATTAATTCATCTATTTTTTATTGAGAATTCAACTATCTTCTAAAAAATTAAATAATTTGGTTAAAAATGGAACTATTGTTGGTTGATGTTCATTCTTTATGGTTTCAAAATTCGACCATTTGTTTAAAAATTCAACTGCTTTGTTGAAAATTCATCTTTGTTTGGTAGAAAATTCAACTGATTAACAAGATTAAAATGTTGGGTTTTGAATATTATTGTTCAGATAAAATGAAAAATTGCTCAGGGAAAAATGAGGGAAAAGTCAGGAATTTTCGAAAATGAAGTTTTGAGGCCACCCTGTTAATTACAATGTGATTTTATAAAACATTTTTTCGGCATATTCTAGTCGATGTTGGTTTTTTAACAATGAAGGAAAATATCCAGTGACATTGATTTTTTTTTATAAACAAGATTTTGCCCTACGGCGTGGAGTCTATTTTAAATAAAATTGAAAAGATCTGTAGATAAAAAAAGTCAACATTACTGGATATTTTTGCGGTATATATTTTTTTTCAACAAAATGTTTTAAATACTTACGTCCCCATCCAGCCATCTCCTGCAGAAGCTTTTCGTCCTCGTTTGTATCTGAATCATCGTTTTCTGAAAATTCTTCAGGCTCTGCAGATAAAGAAATAAACTGTCATAAATATGTATTAGAAATATGTGAAACAATCATCATGTTTTCTTGTATGCACTTTTTATATTTCTTAAAGATTTATAAGAGATCAATTATACTTAAATTTCAAACGTCGCTCTTGAGAAATAGTTTAGATTTTTAATTTGCAATTTAGTTAATAAGGAAATAATTTTAGATGTGTGTTAACCATTCGTAATTTTGAATTACAAATAACTCACCGGAACTTTGAGCGAATGCAATAATAGAAAGAACCAGGATAACGAACTTCTTCATTGTTAAGAAAGGGATGAAGATTTCTCTCACTTTTTCATGAATTTATGAACCACAATTGACTGTGAAAACCGATGAAATTTTGCATTTTCTTACGGATCATTTTTGTTGTAGCTCATTTGTTACGTTCTTGAAATAAGATATTTTTTCTCAAAATGAGAGTACTTCAATTAAAAAACTGTAATATCATTCTCATTCTCCTGTGTCTCATTTTTGTTGCAACTCAAAAAAACACCAAATCGGCGTACTTTTTATGATCGGTGGTTTTCTGTGATAATAGGATTTTTTGCTGCATTTTAATGTCTTTCCTTGTAGATGAAATATAAATTATGGACAGAAGTAAATTATTTATTGGTAGAAAGATAATAATATATATTAAAGAATTTTTACTTTGGTATACAATTAAAATTAAGAATAATGTTATAGTTGCAATACACGATGAGAAAAATCTTTGCCAAAAAGTATGGCCGTCTATTCATAATTTTTTTTTTCAAGTGAAATTACTAAAATTTAAATGACAACATAATCAAAAAATTGTCACTCGTACTATTTTTAAGAATAATTTTCAGCAATTGTATTATTAAAATTAGCATAACTATGTGAAATGAAAAATGTACAGGTGGACTGAGAATTATGAACGGTGCTACATAAACATTACTATACACATATATGATTATCTTTCAAGCATACTGAACTGGAACTAACCTTAAATAGTTGTATATCCGTTGAGAATATTAGATTCTTGCTCTGACCCTTTCGTGATACTTTTTTTTCCAATCTTCTAAGATCTCTCATTTTTGTTTTATAGAAATCTCAAATAATAATTTTATTTAAGTTACATTTTTTTCCAATGTCGCGATACGTCTTTAGAAATCGTCTTAGTCGATACATTAATCCAAACTGTATAAAAAAAGTCTACGATTCCGTTTTCTACCTGGTCTACCTGTCGCGAATTCTTAAATACCTAACGGCCATTTTGAAATCTTAAAATAGGCACATCGAACCAACTTTCCTATTAGTCGCTTTGATTTGCATTATTATTTCTCGAAAAATGTATTAAATTAAATTTATTTAAATTAAATTTTTGATATTAGAAACTTGAAGATTTTAAAAATGTTTGATGTTACGAAATTTTCTGAATTTAATGTTACGAGAATTGGAAATAGGCACTTTTAGCGTATTTTACGAGTAAAACGAATATATTTCATAGTTAAGCATTCATCATTTGAATTTAGTATCGATTGACGGTAACTGCTTGATCACTTGAATTTAGTATCGATTAATGGTAACTGCTTGATCATTTGAATTTAGTATCGACTGATGGTAACTTCTTGATCATTTGAATTCAGTATCGATTTATGGTAACTGCAGATTTTGTAGTCAATTCCTACTAAACTAAACTTAAGCTCGATTTATTATCAAAAGTCATATTTATGACGCATAATTGATAATTGTTTTTATTGCGAAAAATATCCGTAATAAAAATTGAATGTCATATAAATTGATCATATGTTGGTATTGACAGAACAAATTCTAAACTCTGAAGCACAGTTATCAGGTGTTGATAAAGTAGGAAATTTTCATATACCTACCTCTAATAAAACATCTCTGATGGTCCATAGTTGGTATCATCAGAGTATCATCTTAGAATTTTATGGATATGGTCGATAATCGATAATATAGGCATTTCATCTTCAAAATCATGGGTCGATAATAAAATTATATTGAACTTTTCACTGTTTCTAGTTTTCTCTAGAATAGTTGTTGATTACAAACTTTCAATGGTACCTGATTTTTGCTAGGAAATATTTTCATCTCTGATATTTATATATTTATTTATAAAGACATTAGTATACATATGCAATTGTTCTTCAAATGTTCTCCCTGATGTGATAGTTGGTAAAATAGGGATGATATTTCATTATCATGTATGTTGCTTGAATATTTATAATTTTGTGTTAAAAAAAATACATTATTGTTTGTTCCACATATCCGGGAAATAAAAATAATTAGAATTCCTACATTCAAACCTCATTGAGTGAACACTGGTTCTCGTCTGATGGGCGCGGTAAGTACTTGGATGGGTGACCATGAAGGTCACCGCGTGAAGTAGCCATTAACTTTTTTTTTTTTTTGTAAGTAATTAAAACTCTGGATCCAATGTAATGAAAAATAGATTCTCTTTTTTTCTTTAGATTGGTCAAAATTGATTTTGAAAATTAACATGGGATTTTTGAAGGGAAAAGCTCAGTTTTCGAAAAAATTGAAAAAGATATGCTTGTTATAAACCTTTTGTAAATCCAAATTTATTCACTTCTTAAAGAATGTGCATGGAATAATTTCCACCCAATAACTTTCGATTATAACACCCCAACCCCCGTTGTATTGTGCCCGGAAAATTCCCCAAAAAATGCAAAATAGTAGTTTTATATCAAATTCTTGCTGACGTCGGTATTTTTTCAACATAAATAATTTTTATTCGATACGTGACAAATTTCCAAATCTTTGTTATCTAATTTCCATTAGTTTAAACAATTATTATTTTCGTTTAAACAATTTTTATTATACATCATGAAAAGATATAATTTTCTGGAATTATTGACATGATTAACGAATTTTGAGATTCATATATATTATTAAGGATAGTTGACAAGTATTTAAACCATTTTCATTTGTTTAAATTATTTTTCGCCCTGTTAATCTTACAAAGTGAAGAAAATTCAACTTTTCAACTAATTCCGCTTATTAAGTATTCTCATCTCAGAACTTACATATTGTTTAAACAATAATAATCTTTTCAAACTATTTTTTCAGTTATGTTATGGATAGTTATTTTTTTAGATCGACTTAGTTGAGATAAGAAGAATAATAGGAGACACAGTGTCAGATATTCGAAAAAACTATGATTTTCTCCATGTTTCCTACGAAAAGAAGCAAGTTATATTAATTGTTTAAATAATTGTACATTGTCTTTCATGAAAATAGCACTCTTAACATTTATTAACTGCGTAATAAATTCACAAATTTAAGATCTTTTCACAATTTAAAGAAGTAAAAAATGTTTAAACAAATGAAAATGTTAAAAATAATTGCTAAATATGCTAAACAAACAAATATTACTCGTAACATTTTTGTTAACTGTACCATTAATTTTAGAGAATACTAAATTTTCACGATTTGCTGGAAGTAAATTATAGAAATAGAAATTTTTTAAACAATTACAAAATATGTTAAACCAAAAATAGTGTTGAAAAATACTTGGAAACTTGTTACTTAACGAATAAAAATAACTCATTTTGAAATTTTTTCTTTAAATACCGTCTTTAGCAAAAAAATTTACATAAAACTGCTATTTTGCATTTTTTGTGTAATTTTATGGGCACAATGCAAGGCTGAGGGCGGAGGGGGGGGGAGGAATGAAATGTTATAGGATGAAGATTATTCCTTAAACATTTCTTAATAAGTGACTAAACTTAAATTCCCAAAAAGTTAATATCATTCTATTCCTTTTTCCATTTTGGTGCGCACTTTTTGCGCAAAAAAATATAGTAATCATTGCAATTTTAGTCATCAAAAAATATTTTTAGGCAAAAAAATTGTATTACTCAGGTGTTGTTAAGCGTAGAAAATGAAGTAAAAACAATTCTAAAAAAGTGATTGTAAAATTATAACTGTCGAATTTACAAAGGATTCTATATTCCTTTAGTGCAAAAGGATGATGCTCGGATATTTTTGATCTGCAGTTAAAAAAATCGTGGAAGCGCTTCTTTTGAAAATCAATTTTAATTTTTGTAATCTTTAGTTTCTAAATATGATAGGCTACTTCTGTTTAAAATCTGAGTAAAAACTTATTATGGGATTGTGTTTCAAAACGAGAACTGTATAATCTACAGAGTTTTCTGTATATTTGAAAATGCCCATTTACTTGTGTGTCATCATAAAGCAATATATCTTATAAATATCATCCAACTTACAGGATCTTTTGGTTAAAGTTGGTTGAGGCTGTGCGAGGGAATCGATCACCAAAAATAAAAAATAAAATTTCAACCGGTATAAATTTGGACCCAACTATTCGACACATTCATCCTAATTCCTCAGAAGAATCATGTTATCATATCACCCATGTTTTAGAAATCCTATCCTTACCATCCATTCGTAAAGAACAAACAATCATCCAACACATCGACCTTACCATCAACCATCCAACATATCGACCTTACCAAGTCCCATAACCCAGTGCAGCACCTTTCCAGAAGATAGCGCCTCCAGAGTCGATAAGAAGACATTCACCAACATATGTGTTTGTGATAACCGCTATGTTGGTTCGGAGGGAACTTGGTTCGTGAAGTGGTTCGATGAAGGCATGCGCGAGACTCGCGAGTAGAATAGTTCAGTCTGTGCATGGCGGTCCGAGCCCTCCGACTACAACGTATCTCGTACCGCTTCGTACACGGTGTCGGTGTGCATATCGCGAAACCGTGAGTGTGCGTACATAGTACGTATTACGCGAATCATAAAAAAAAAATCGAAAAATTGCGTGTGCGTTTTCCTCCAAGGCTGTTTCATTGGTTCTCCAATACGAATCTCGTCTTCTCTTAAGAAGAGGACAAGACATCCTCTCTGGATTACTCACTGCATCCTCGTGAGTACTATATACTCTATATAGATGTGCCCTAACACGCCCGAGCTTCCCCTTCCTTTAGGTTTTTTAAAGCTCTTCAAAAATCGAATTTATTTTCTCTGCATCACGACTCTTCGATTGCACATTCCTTTACCGTATATTTCGCATTTCTTACCATATTCCGATGTACCATCCAAATAAGATGTTTTTGTGCATGCGCTGTCTAAGATTTTTCTTATGAAGAGTTGGGTACGAATTTTAGGGATTGCGTAAATCATAATTGATCGTTTAGGGCCAAAGTTTTAATTGGAAAACTCACTGGTTTGAAGACACATAGGTGTCTGAGACCAATTTACGAGCATGTAGTAGTATTCCATAATGTTCTGATAGCGCACTCCTACAACTTAATTCTTCAATCTGATTAAGACTTATTAACTTCTCTTAATCTTCTCTTGATGAGAAACTTTATAACACTTCTTTAGTGCTGAGATTGTCCAACGTGACAGTTGCTGATTCACACTTTAGCGCAGTTCTTAATAGTTTACTACCTTTCCTAGAAAGTACTACACTCGCTTCATTCACAGTTTTTTCAAAGATTGTGTTAATGATTTTATGAAGCATGCACTTCCATCTATTCAATCTTAACTTGCAACTTCTGATCTGATTGTTTTCACAAATTAGTATTTTCTGATCTACCAAAGAAAGTGTTTGTCACCTATATGGACCAAGGACAATCTTAATCTCAGATTCACTTATTTTTGAAGGCGAAAGTTCTCGATTAAAAATGCAATAAACTTTGTTTAGTACATGTTTAATTTGTAATATGGCTAACGACAACAAAACAAGGATCTTTCAGATCTGATTTATTCTGCTGTACACACTTCTGTTCGTTTTCTTGATTGAGTACATAGCAGGTAGTTGCATGCTTACATTTCTGATCACATCTTCGTGCATGTAAGTAAAAGTCGACATGTAAGGATATTCGAGCTCAATTAATTTTATTTTTGAAAAGGTTGAATGACACATTCGATAAATCCAAACATGTCATCTAACACTTGAAAGCAAATCTCTTAAAATATTGAAGACGTGTGTCACTTAAGATCATATGACACATTGCGTATCTTTACTGTGTGCAGTGATAAGGATTTTGTCTACTGAACAAATTTAGTGCAGGGAAGGTAAATTCACATATCCAGGAAGTTGGAATTCTTCAAACAGTACCTTTTTGTATGACGATAAAATGTTTACATTTCTTTGTAGAATTTACATTGTAGAAACATTAGTTATGATGCATTTCTTAAAATTAATTTGACAAGATAGTGGAGCAATTAAATAAAAATAATTCTTGGATTTTGGTCGTTAAGGCGACATTCATTTTGGCATAAATAAGGCGCACACGCATCATGTCATCGGCTTAAATGTTTTGACAACTTAATCCCATCCATGATGGGGGGCCAGCTCATCCTTATGCAGTATTATGTACGAATATAGTCGGTTTGTCCACCATCTTCACTCGATGTTTTATTACTCGGGGTTTCTTATTTAACCTCCTTTCTCAAATTAGGAAAAATATTTTCGATCAAAACTCGGCCTAATCAGAAATAAAGATAATTTTAATAAAGGTGTGAATAAGAAAAAAAAACAGAAATTGTTGCAAATCGAGCGCTTCGCATCGTATCTATATTACTTCTCAGAAACTATTAAACCATGATTTAAATCCTTGCAAATTTTTTCATTACTTGTAAATCTTACTCTGAATAACAATTTGACAAAATAATTTTTTTTAATGTTAGATTTTATTAACATCTACATAAATATTTTTTTTTTATTTAGTTATTGGAACTTCAAAACTTTTAATGATGCTATTTTTGCATTTTTTACTAGTTTGAAGTGGCTCGCAAAATAAGTTAAATAAATTCTCCACGTTTACAAAAATAGTGGTGTTTTCTTCCGTTCAAACAGAACTAATTATACGAAAAATAATTTGAAAAAAATTGTAAACAAATATCCCATAAACCAAATAACAAAACAAGGAATTATGTTTGTATTTCAAAAAAATTCTAAGTTGATAAAAATTTTTTTTTTATTTTATCATATGATTTTATATTGTTAGTTGTTAGCAAAAACTGAACATATAAGAAATTCGCAATAATTTTGGAACCCATTGAAAAAATATAAAAAATGTTGAATCTTTTAAAAGTTTCAACTTCTCTGTGGTGGCCAAAAGTGATATGTATATTTTTTTCGATTACGGATTATCCTGATAGGATACCTCAACCTTTACACATACTTCAAAAACATATTTCATAAGATAATTTTTTTCATGCTCCCTAACCTCTTATATTATTTGAGTTGAAAAAAAAATTATTACATTATACAAAAATGTTACCTAACATTTCTCGAACCCTCCCCCATCGTAATAGGACCATAACAGCTTCTCTTGAATCCTCCCTCCCCCTAAACGTTATATGGATGAACCCTTTATGAATTTTAAAATCTTTTTTAAAATTTCAAACTTGAATGTTGCATTACAAATAGCTTAATTTCAAATAATTTTAGATGCTTGCAATTTTAAATGGTTTAATTTCGAGCGATTTTCAATTGAAAATTTGCAATTCTGAATGTTTCTCAATTCGCAAACATGATTCTAATTTCAACAAATTTTGTATTTTATGGAAATGAAGTTTAAAATTTGACACTTCTGAATATATTTAATTTTAATTAATTAATTAATATAAATTTTAATATTTCCAATTCTTAGGTGTTCAAATTGGTTCAACTTTTACACTGTTCACATTTGAACAGAATACATAGTGCAATTTGAAGGTGGATAATTCTGTAGATTCCAATTTTCAGTATGCCATGTAAAACTTTAATTTAAAAATTTTCAATTTTAAATGTTCACAACTCAAAACTCTTCAGTTCAAGAATGTTTTAGTTTAACATTTTCTAACATAAGTCATAAATAAAACTTTGTTAGTTGTGAAGTTCCCTTACAATATTATCTGATATAAATATCTAATATTAAAATAGTTCTTAAATCAGTTCTTTATTCTTCGTTATTAATTTCGCTTAATTGGCGCGTGTAAATTAAATTTTTTTTCATATGATGAGCTCATGAGCTGTTTGACCTTCTCGATTGCCGATCATCGATGAAATATTTTACGCCTTGTACGTTTCTTTCTACGTTCTGTTTAGTATTGGCAAAATAATGAAATCAGATTTAGAGATAATAACAAGGAGAATTAAAAGTTTATTGCCGAAGAGTACATTTAGTATTAAAATTTGATATTTATGTTAAATTCTATAGGCAGATTAAATATTTTGTAAATAGAAAGAAGAGATGAATTTTTCGTAATAAATTTTGCAATTGACCACCCACTTATCCTTTCGTTTCCCTGTTTTTCTGTTTTAATCATCTCGTTGCGTTGGTAATTGCCACGAACCGTTCTCATCTCTGAAGGCGGAAATTAGATAAGGCGGTTGCAGAAGAATAGTGCAAAAAACTTGAAATAAAGTTTCAAAAGATTTTGCATCCGGTAACAGATTTTCTTTCAAAAGTTTCAAACTGGAAGAAACTTGGATAATTTTTTTGTTAATTAGTGTTTCCAGAACAATGGGCTGATAAGTCAAATGCTTTTTCTCAATAGAATGAAGCACCTTGCTTTTTAAATTAAAGAACAAGCAGTGAATATTTTTCTACTTGTCAAAGCTAAAAAACTCTTCACCATTGAAACTTCGCAGTCTAAAAATAATTTCTCATTTTCTAAAAAACTGAAGCAAGTAAAGCAATTTCTTGAGTTGTATCTTTATCCGGTCGTTATTCTGTTTCCCCTGAGGTTTCCCCTCCACTTATATACTGCAGCGGAGCTATGGCCATTGGTTCATTGATTTTCCGTTTGAACGATCGCCATTGGCAGTACCAAGGGGAGTTTCCAATTGTTCGACATCCATTTCCGGTCGGATGTTCTGCACATACTGGTGTTGACGATCCTCCGATCATTCTGTGCTTTATTACGCTCAAGTAATTAATTTTTTATTCCATATTGGGATTTGCGACGTGTTGAAAGGCTCCGGGCTATTCACGACCAATGTTTTAAAATGTTTCGTTTATTGATATATTCATGCATGTATCCCCAATAAATTGCAGGATTCGAGTTACATAATTACATTGCAGACACTCAGCAATTTTTTCTCCATTCAGGGTAGCCGCAGGTCAGGGAAAACCTGAAAATCAGGGAAAAGTCATTGAATCTTGTTGGTCAGGGAAAGTCAGGGGAAAGTGACGGATTTTTACAAAATAATTGGAAAAGCCGGGGTCAATTTTCATTCAAAAACCACTATAGAGTTACTTTTTGAAATGAAGAGATCACTTTAGTCGTTTTTCTTTTAAAAAATTAAACCATGAGTTAACCCCTATTGAAGTCAGGTCTATACCTATTTCTGAATTTCCCTGAATTCTTTTGCAATATTTTACGGTATTTTAAAATTTGTCAATAAATTTTTAATAGACTTCAATCATTTATAGGAATTTCATAAAATTTTAAAGCTTTTCGGGTATTTTTTAACATTCCATGGAAGTTTCAAGAGCTTTAAAAATTTCAAGTGATTTCAAAAAATGTCAAAGGATTTGAAATATTTAAGGACATTTTAAAAGATTCTAAGAAATTTTTAATAGATTTAAATAATTTAATGGTATTCCAAAGGATTTTAAAGATTTTCGAGTATTTTGAAAACTTCCAAGGAATTGTAGAGAGCTTTAAAAAGTTTCAAGAAAAGGTGAAATAGATATACAAATATATATGTAATCTGGACAAGAATACAGCATTAAAAAAAATCTGTCAGTATTCGATAGATTTTAACAATTGGAAAGTTAACTTCAATAGCTCGTAAATAATATGATAATTTTTTTGCGCTAAACTATGTAATGCATATACCTTTATTTTCATTGTAGAATGATATTTTTAAGGCTAATTTATTCCGACACCCTAACCTGAACCATTCTGCATGATTTGAAAAGTAATGGGTCTTCAAATGATTTGCAATTTTTTAGGGTATTTAAACAAATTTTATGGCATTTTTAATAGATTTTAATAATTTAAAAGTAGATATGTAATAGGTATGGTATATAGGTAAGGTGTTCAACGATTTTCGGGTATTTTTAAAACTTTCAAGGAATTTTCAAGAGTTTTAAAAAGTTTCAATGGGTTTTAAAAGATTTCAACAGATTTGAAATATTTTGACGCATCTAAAAAGATTCTAAGGAATTTTCAAGGAATTTTCAAAAATTTAAATGAATTCAAGGGACTTAAAAGAATATTATAGGGTTTCTAAGAATTTCCTGGAACTTGGGAAGATATGGAACGATTTTATAAGATTTCCGAGGATTTCAATGATTTCAAGGGACTTTGAAATTGTATTTTCATACATTTCTTCAGGATTTCAGGAAATATCATCAGATTTCATGTAATTTTACTGGATTTTATTATATTTTTAAAGGATTTTCAAGAATTTATTCACAAAAATTAAGGGGGAGGTCGTAGACTATCAAAGATTGTCATATATTTCAAGATATTTCCGAAGATTTGAGGATATTTTAAAAGATTCGAAGGAATTTTCAACACATAGGTTTCAATAATTCGAAGGGATTAAAATTTTTTTAGAATATTTGAAATGATTTAGGGTATTTAAAGAAATTCAAAGATATTTTAACGATCTTTGCAAATTTGGAAGAGATTTCTAAAGATTGTAAAAAATTGAAAGGGATTTTGAAAGGATTTTCAATATTTTAGGGTATTTTAAAATATTTCAAGGGATTTTCAATTCATTTCAATAATTTAATGGGATTTTACACGACTTAAAATATTTTAGGATATTTAAAAATATTCCAAGGAATTTTTAAAAGATTTCAAAAATTGCATGGAACATTGGAAAAATTTGATTATTTGAAGGGATTTACAAAAATTTGTATGTGGTTGTAAAGGATTCCCTAGAATTTTTCAAGATTTGGAACGATTTCACCCTTAATTCTTACTAATTTATCCTGAATTGTTTTCAATTCCTTTGAAATCTTTAGAATTCTCTTGATTTCTTTAAATTCACTTAAATTCTTCTATATTCACTCAACTCAACTAATTTCAATGGATTTGCTTGAAGTTTGTTTAGTTTTTCTTTGATTCATCCGTTTTTTTTTAATTTACCTTGAATTCTTAGGCATTTTATAAAATTCTTTCAAAGTCCCTCGTATTTGTTTAAACTCATTTCAAAGTTTCAAACTTACTGTATTCAAAGATTTTTTTCATATTTTTTAATTGTTTGCAATGCACTTGAATTTTTTTAATTCACCCTGAATTTTTAGAAATTTCATTAAATTTTTCTAATTTTTCTTGAATTCCTCTAAACTCACTTAAATTTTATTGAAATCAATGGATTTTTTTTGGATCTTTACCAATTAATTTGAATTTTTGAATTCTCATTAGTCACATTATTAATGCACATTAGTAATTTTTACTCACTTTTTGGGTTATAAATTATTTCATTTTCCACGTAAATTAGGCTATGTCAGCCCGAGTATAATAAATTAAAAATATATACATTTAAATTAAAATTGGTTTTATTCCATTTGTAAAAGATTCTATATTGAAAAAGTTACAAGATTAGAATGTTGGTCTGAAAATAATAATGATCAGGGAAAATAAGAAATTAGCATCAGAAAAATCAGGCAAGAGTCAGGAAATTTTGAAAATGAAGTAGTAAATTAAAGTCACTTTAACAAGCTCCCATAAAAGATTGGAAAATTTGTAGTGTTTCTTGCTACTTTAATTTGCGATAAAATTGTCTCGAGCGAGAATGAAATAGTGTGTGCGTGTTTCTGATATAACTGCGGAACTCTCTATTAATAAAATTCTTACGTAAGAAAAGAAAATATAAGCGATAGGGATGCTACACAAAAAGAATAAAAAATTCTCCTATTGCTTAGAGAAACAGATAATTGAAAATTTGTTGTTAAAGGAAAATTTTTGTTTAGGCTATAAATCACGGTGATATGGCACGTGCACATTTACGAATGCACGTATGCAATTGTGCAGGCTTATATGTTTTATTGTAAGATGATGCGAATAACCCTTATGGTATAATCCAATCTTTGTGGAGAGGAAACGTCTTATGGGCAATTACACAACCACTCAGTGAGGAGTATTTTGTTGGATCTCTATGATTAGTGTAATTTATGTTTCTTTTTAAAGTGTTGCATATAGTATATACATAACTATATATGCAAAACTGTAGAATCTAAAATGGATGCTATCCTATATTCCTATCATCACATAATTTCATCAATTTCTTTAATGGAAGAAATTGAATTTAATGAAGAAGAATAGCAGAATGAAAATTTCATTCCAATTAATGCATGCAACTTAATTAACATACTAGTTTTTGGTAGTATCTAAAATTAATTTTTAGTGAATTTAAAAACATGTTAGATGCTGCCTTTGTTACTGTAGATTTGAAATTTTCTAAAACATTTTTTGTACGCAAAAATATGTATAATTGTATTAATTTCTAAATTATAATGAAAGAAGTTGAGTATCGATTTGAAAGGCAATTTTAAGTTTAAAATTTTTAAGAATGAATAACTTGAAAATAAAATAGATAAAATGAAATTTGATAAAGTTCTTAATATCAGCTTTTTAAATAAAACCTTTACAAATTCAACATCTTAAATTTCAATCATTATTATGAAAATTTCAATGAAATTCAAAATGTGTGCCTTCAAAAACGAATTCTTTTTTAACAAAAATGCATGAAAAATTTAACAATATGAATTAAAATAAACAATTAGATTTTTTCAATTGTGAAATCTCAAATGAAATATACATTTTTTTAAGCTTGTAATGTAGCACATTAAATACCTGCAAAACTAAACAATTTGAAGTTTTCATGCTTTACATTTTTTTAATTTTTAATCTGAAAGGTTAAAATTTACAGTATTTATAATTGAATAATTAAAAATTTAAGCTTCAAATATATAAATTTTTGCAATTTCAACCATTTAAAACCTAAGATTTTAGAGTTAAATAATTTAAAATCCTTCGATTTAGGGAATTTTATTGTTTAATCCAAGTCTGAAAACTATAAAATTGGAAATTTAAAACATTTGCAAGCCAATAATTTGACATTCAAAGCATTCAAAATTTATAACATTTTTTTAATCGTGAACATGGACAATTTATAAGTAAGTAATAATATAAGTAATTTTAAAAATGAAGTTTTGTGGCAACTCTGGAAAGAAGACCGAAAAGCGCACCAGATTTTGAAAAGAGAATTCAAATAATAAATCTAATTCAAAAACTAGTGATGTTTGATGAAAAAATTTGTTTCTTTTCAAGACAGATGTCAAAATTTAAATAGTTTAAATATTTCCACATAAATTATTTTTTCTCAAATGTTTAAAATGGGATTTTTGTTTAGGATCGGAATTTTGTTCTTCTATCGCAAAATATAATTTCTTCTACTTCATCTCCATTTTATTTTTTAGGCGAGAATCAGAGAGAAGGAAGTCTTATTGCTTTACGTTTCGTATCTGATACTATACAAATTTTTTGATGATTGCTTAGGTTCTCTTAGTAATAATTGTAAGAGAGTTAAAATTTTTTTATCTCAAATAAGTTGAGAGCTATTATAATTCTCCATAAAAGAACCAAGACAGAAGGCATTTTGTTAATTATTTAAGAAGATATTTCAAAAATAGTGCAAGTTGTTTTTCTTGAAAATTAAATAATGCCTAATAAAATAAACATTTCAAAAACTTGATACAAAAAAATGAATATCTATTTTTAACAAAGATAAAAATGTCGTAATTATCTTATTAAAATTTGCATAATAAGAGTGATAAGTTTGCGTGATTTTATAAACCATTTTCTATGAAATGATTCCAAAGCCGCATTGAAAAATGTTTAATACATTAGATTAGACTTAAATTTTAAGAAAACATTAAAATTTGCACTACTGTTGTCTCTGATTAATGAATAATTGTTATCTTCACGACATAAATCAGAAAAAACCGGGAATCCTAAATTGCCTGATTACTAGACATCTTGATTGTTCTTACTGTTTGATTTTAGAGAAAAAAAATGCGATAACGTTTATTTTAGTTATAAAAAGCGTTCCGAATTATTTTGCTTTGAAAAATTGTTGATGAGACGATTAAGGAAAAAGAAAAGTCATTGTCAAAACTGTGTTTCATCATAAACTATTTTTTGACTGACTGGAAAAATCTTTGATGACCGGGAAAAGACCGAGAACTTTTTCCTGCATAAAACAGCCACCCTGAATTAAAAAGCAATTTTTTTTATCAGTTGCAATTTCAAAAGATATTCAGATCATGCCTAATTATCAAGTATATTTTCTCACAATGCAATAAAAGGAAAACTTTGTTTGAAAAAAGTAGAGAGAACTCTGTAATCCTTGCCAGTTTCATCTCATTCGGTTGGCGTATACTTAAGTGTATTTACAACTCTTTCATAAGTTTGTATGTGTATTTGCACACTACCCTTTTCTACATACTCGGGTTGGCGCCCATTCCAAACATGCAGACGAAAAAAAAATTGTTGAATAAAAAAAAAAATTATTCGCAAAGTGGTTCCCTCGACGGTTATGTGGAAAACGAGTCATATCTCGCCGCGAATCGTGCGTGTTTCGCTGTTTGCGAATTGCTTTAATGCCTTTATTGAATTTATCTCGTTGTCAATTTGTCTCGTCGTTATCGCCATTTTCTTCTTGTAGATCGATTACTCTTAATCATCAAAGACGACTTTTATTATCTGACTAGTTTCCTCAAGGTTCTACTTTCAAAGTTTCCATGACAAAAGACGATTGCAGCACAGTTTCAAAAAGTATAATAAAATCTTTAACAATCAGTCAAAATCATTCCACTACTTTAGAAATTATTTAATCAATATTTGATTTTTCCAAATAATACTTGCTCTGTATTAATTAATCCGGATACTTTACAAATTATTAGAAATATAAACAAGACATGGAATGAAGAAAGTAAAAAGTCCCATTGACAAAAAGTGCTGACTTTAATTTGCTTTTTCAACAGTAGCTTATCCTGTTCCTTGTATATCTTATCAAGGTAAGTACACAAGACGTTGAAAGGGAACACTTTTTTAGATATAAGTTACACTGTTAGTTGAAGTGTGATAAGTATTCTCAGTAGTTGTACTAATCTAACATAAGTTTTAAAAGTCTCTAGAATGATTAGATTAATTGATTTCTACTTTACTAAGAAATAGGAATACAAATTTTAAGATCTCTTACACAGATCTAAATTTTTCAAATTTTTAAACTGATATTTTAGGTTATACTTATATTTAATAAGAGATTACGACTAAAGGCGGTAAATCGTTTTGTTTTGACAAGTGGAAGGTCCATTGTCCGTGCCAAGTTGTTTGAACGTAAGGGCGAATCATTGAAAGCGCCCCTTGGGTAGGTCTATGTCTGTACGAGAACACCCTTAACCCCTTAATCGTGCGTTATAAGTCTTTAGAAAGCTTACAAGGGGATAATGAGGATTATTTTGTTGGCAGTGATTCACATAACTGAAGTTTTTCATATGCACTACCGGTCAGAATTTCGCGTTCACCTCTTATTTGATGATCGATTAAGTTCTCTTAATTTTTATTATATCAGAGCCGAAAGTTTTTCTCTTTATAAACTTGAATGCTCTCGAAATTCTGTATAAAATGAGCCCAGGATGAAGCTAATTTGTCTTTTTTGTGAGTAGATATTGAAAAAATAGTGTAAATTTCAATGCTTTCTTAAATTGTAAGTAACATCGGAAATAATGAACATTTCGTAATGTTCTTCGGCTCATTTCAAAGCTATTTTTTGTAATAAAAAAGTTGGGAAAATTTGAAAACATCTTATCTGTAGGCCATTCAGAATAAAAATTAAATATATATTGTGAGGGACTTTTATAGATACTTCATAGTTATATGTTTCTTACATTTACAAATATATTGTTCTTTCTACAAAGAATATTGAAACTTTCCAAACTTTTTTGTTACAATTTAAGTTCTTGCACTGTGCTAGCCAATTTTTTTTAGATTTATGCTTATAAGCTACTGCGATACTGTGGAAAAATAGCTTCAAAATGAACCCATGAACATTAAAAAATGTTGATTATTTCCCATATTACCTAAAATTTAGGAAAACATTGAAATCTACACTATTTTTGCAATAGCTACTTAACAAATAGACAAATTGGCTTTATCCAGGGCTTTATTTTATACAGAATTTTGAAAGCTTCCAACCATTTGAAGAAAAAATTTTTGATCTGACATAATAGAGGAGTCACGTTAGACTTTAAAAAAGAAGACGCTCAAAACCCGGCGGCTTTCCACCGATTTTGATGAAACCTTTTTGGGAAATTTAAAAAAAAAATGGGTTCTGGGGTATAAACCTTAGTTGACTCCTCTATAAATAACATCAAGAGAAGTTGATCAGTCATCAAAAAAGAAGTGAACATAAATTCTGACCGGTAGTGTAGGTATAAGTTACATTGTTTACAATAGATTTAGAACTGATTTGTCACAATGAAAAAAATTCGTGGTTAATCGGCAACTAAGTTTACTTAGTTGTACTGAGAAAAGTAGTAAAAGTGAAAACAGTTATTCCAACTACTCATCTTAGTTCCTTAAGCCTCCGATGTATTTTTAGTAGTTAACTTAAATGGTTTAAGTAATTAACCTAACAAAGACTTCAGTTGCCCACAAATAAGAAAGCAGTTGAATTCACTATTTTCTCCAACTAAGTGCACTTAGTTGACGATTTACCAGAAATTTGTTTCAGTGACAAAGGATGGTAGATGTACATTTTAGATGTACGATGATGATAGTCGGGTCAAATTATGTCAGGTGATTTTTCTGTTAAGGGGCCGTTCAAAAACTACGTCATGCTGTCAAAGAGGGGGGGGGGTAGTTTTTGTGTATATTTGTGACATAAGGGGGTGGAATTGGGCAGAGCAGCCTTCAATAAACATTAAGGACGTAAAAACTTCAATAATGTAAAAATGACTCATATATCCTAAACCATTTTTTCATTTACTAAGTATGGAGCGATTTTAATGTCATTGCAAACAAATTTCGCATCTTTAGAAACTTCATTTATTTATGACAGTATATCTGGATATAAAATAACAATAACAAATTGTAAAGTAATGATAAAATTTCTCTGAATTGAACACTGTTTCGCGCATTCCGATAAAAATGTGAGTTCGTATCAGCTTTTCTAAATCCCTTTTCAATTCCCAGTTGAAAGCTGAGTTGAGCCTTCATTTTATATAGCGAACGGAATTAATTTAGGAGAATTGTCGTCGTGCGGTGGTATTTGCCTTTTGTATCTTTAATAAGAATGGAGAACTTTGCAAAGCGACGTTCGCTTACCGGAAGAGCTTCGCCCGTCAGCCCATATGAAAGCACTGAAAAAAGGCTTTCCTAGACCGCGCGAAAAGTATATATGAAAAGAGTTGAGCTCCCGACGGCTTTTAGAGAAATTCGATATCACTGAGGCAACTGAGTTAAATTCTGAATGAATCTGGGACGAGATCAGCGATAGTTTATCAGATTTGAGAAAAGAAGTATCACGTGCAGAGAGTAAAATATATCCTGATTTTTCCTGAAAAGATTATTGTATGCAAATAAATATAAATATGTAATCAAAAATATATATGATGTAAAAAATTCCACCACGTAACAAGTTATCAGTTCAGTCAACATACTCTCTGAAAACGATTTGGTTGAATCAAGAAAATATGTATTGCTTCAACCATAGAGTATGATTATTATATGTACAACAAAATATTTGGGTGATCCAACTAAATTTGTTGGTTATTTTAACCAAATATTTTGGTAGATGAAGTATTTACTTGGTCAATCTAATCAAAAAATTTTGGTTGCATGTCTTTCTATGGCTTCTTGAGGTTTGTTGACCCTACAGCTATCCAACTGATCAATCGTCCATATAAGAAACAAAAGTCAAACTTTCAGCAGGATTGTTGTGCAAAATGCAGTGCGTGCAAACTTCACACTTGTTGGAAATCGCTGCCTTTCTCCACTTGGCACGCAATCTACCATTCCATGATGGCATGCCAAAAAACGTGATTATTCCCTATGGAGATTTTACAAATCCTAAAAACCCTTAATCGGATTGAAATTAGATGAAGATCTGATAGTCGTATTTATACAGAATTATCTTGAAATTTTTGTAAGAATCGTTTGATTAGTGTAAACTGTGAGTATGCATAATGACTAAATAATCGATGTTTCTTCATAAAAGTACTGAATCTCGAAAACAGTCAATGAATCAAATATTCCTAACAAAAGGTACGAAAAATTCCATCAAACAGGCTTATGGTGAAATTTTTTGTTTCAATCGGTCTCGGAGAAAAATATATGTGACTTACTGAGCTTCAAATGCCATAAAAAATTGAAAAGTCATGTAGAATTTTTTGTTTAGTAAGAAAAACGGAGTAATGATATAAGTTGGAATCTAAGTTTTGGAAAAGTTTAAAAATTGGAAAACCAGTTCTACTATTATTTTTATTAATTTTTTATATAATTAGGCCTTTCTAATCATTACAATTCTAACATATAAACTGTGAAATCAATGATAATTTTCGAACCTATGTCAAAATTATTCATATTAAATTAAGGCTGAACTAAAAAAAATGGTTAGATGGATCAACTATTTAGTTATTAAAGTATGGTACTGCTATTTTATTAGTTGATGTCCCACCTAATAAAATAGCAGTACCATATCCTACAAACTAAATAGTTGGCCCAAATAACCATTTTTTTCAGTGTAAATTCAGATTTTCCACATTTTGATTTCAGCTATATAACATCTCTGTTTTAAAGATTTAAAAATTTAAATCATTAATAATGATGGTCAAAATAAATTTTGCTGCAAATCCCTATTTTTAGGATTTTTCCAATGTCGTTTGTTTTCAACGATGTTAGTGAGCCAGATCAAGGATACATATTAATAGTTCAGCGATAATTTTTTCCATGCAAAATATGAAAGGGTAATATTTGTTTATATTGAAAGTATAGAATTTGGGATATTAACCATCAATATCTAAGATATTAAAAAAACGAAATTTTATCGGATAGATGTCGTTGACGTGTGGGCGTGGCGACAAAAGATTTAAATCTCGTTTTGTCCATATCTCGAGCATTCCTCGTGGGTGTTGTGGTTTTTTAGAATTATATTGCGTTGAATTTTTTTTGTGGAGAATGGATTCAGTCTTTTTCGATATGATAATTTTTATAAGAAAGCAATATTGAATAATTATCAAAAAGACAAATGCTCTAGGATCGGAAATAATAAACAGCAGACTGTAATATAAAATCCATTTGGATTTTATAGAATTGTATAGTGGCATGATACACAGGTAATTTTTGCATTATTAAACAATATTTTTTGAATATCTCAGATCCTGCTCTTTAACAACTACGGATATTATGCTTCAATCTCTAAATTTCTTTCTCATAGTTAATCGCTAAGATGGTTCCCGGTAATTTCTAGATATTCTATTTTAATGTATATTTTTCTCTGTAGCTGCGTAGTGCCTGTAGGTGTGTTTAAGTTTAAAAATGATACATTTTTTGTTTTTTGAATCTGCTAAATCTTATAGTTTACTAAATATATCAAATATATACATATGCGCATAAGTTATTTTTTATGCGATTTTTTTATTGATTCCGAATCGTTTGATGCGAATCGATGAAAAATTGGCTGAGATGTCCAATGTATGTACGATAACTTAGTAAACTAGCATTCTTTCGAAAACAGGCGTTTTTTACTTGGCGGTGATTCACTACCGCGAATCTTGATAATTGGGAAACTACAATTGTTTTTTCAAAACTTTCATTCAACTATTTTTGTTTCTGCCCATATACCTGTACGGTATCGTATTCTGTAAACGAAAGTTAAAAATAAAAATGAATAAATACAATAAAATTGTTATTGTGGCCGACTGCTAAAATGATCTAATCATCTTCGTGATAAATGTCATCACAACTAGTCGTGCGCGACGATACGAGAATTTCAAATATTTTGTTAGATGTTGATTGGTTTGAAAATAAATTTTATAGCAAACTTCTTGTGTATTCTTTTGTTAAATGGCATATTGGCTCGTGTCAAATAGCGAACGGTTTTGGAAGATATTCTCGGAACGTTTCGGAAACGGATTCAAAAGTTTCGATTTTTTATTTCTAGTAATTTCTAAACAGTCATATACGCCAAATTTTCCAAGTGTAAATTTGGCTTCGGAAAAAATAATTCACAAAAAATTATAAAAATAAAAGATGGCATAACTGCAGGCATAACGAGGAATCTTAGGAATGACCACACAGCAGAGTATGATCAAGCTTTCCATGCTCAGACGCTCATCCACTGCCAGAAGTAGATTAGTTTTTACAAAATATAAAATAATATATTACATTATATAATAATATTTTCTGATGCTAATAAATCGCTTTCACTTAGAATCTTATAAACAAAATCACCTTTTAATCATTTGAGTGTTATAAAACAATTAAAGTCTATATCATATTCTTTCTTTCCTACCCGTAGTAATACCTTCTGTTGTATTCATAAAAAATAGGGCAAAATTTTTTCAATTCTTAGTCAAAATTAAACAGTGCTGCAAAGAAAAAAGGACCATGCACAAAAAACTAGTCATAATTACTTTCAAATTTTCTGCAATTTTTTATATTATTAACGCAGTGTCGCAACCAATCAGGTTTCTGACAATAATGTATGCGAGATCTCTAGGCTACAACTTTTTAAGACAAGGAAAAGTCTCTGCAAAATTTGCCTAGTCTAGATTCGGACGTATTAAATGAGTACAGTAGCAAACAAGTTATTTTTTTACATTCTAATATCGACTCGATCGAATGCACCCCTAATTAGAAATATTCTTCCCATCAGAATTTCTGCATGAATTTCTCGCACCTGAAATGCATAAAGTGCATAGTTCGGTAAATATAACCTTCAGAGTGAAGGCACGCGTCGAAACACGCACCCTGCGTACCGTACCCCTGCATACAGATGGTACGAAAAGTCTTTACATTGAATATGGGGTTTCATGCACGCGCCAGTAAATGCTCATGTACTCACGCAACCCGTATATAAAGTTAGGGTGCGACCTTAAGTGACACCAGGGTTAATCCGAGGGTGTGAAGATAAACTCTGCAAACATTCGCGATAAACGTTATATACCTCTGGTGATTGGTGAAGCTGGCTCAAGAAAATGGACTTCAGAGAAGCCTAGAGTTGCAAGATCAACAAAATGAAATCTTATAGAAAATCCTTGGCTTATAGAGACACCATGAAGTACTCGTACATGCGAGGGAGTCCCATCACAGTAAATTAGACCCTGAAATACTATTGAAATCCTAAGTTACGTCAATTTGATGGGATGGACAGTACTTCAAGGCTTTTGATACGTGAAAGTTTTATAAATTTGACAAGTGGTCTATGGTAATCAAGTGTGCTGAATTCGAGGTTAGCCTTCCAGAATTTTTTTTGTTTCATATCAAGGATCAAAATGGTGAAAATAAATCACAGAGAAAAATGGATATTGGGAGTTAAGGATGTTCTAGGTATACAAACTCATCTTGAAAATTGATTTATGAAATCATGAAAAAAAGGCCGATTGATAATTGTAAAGAATTTTAGAAGCCTATTTAAGCTTATCTGATACAAAAATAGTTCAGATCACACTTTATTTAAAAATAGTTTTTAACATATTTGTTTTTTTTTTTGCTTCTATTTTAGTTGAAAGTTGTCATTTTTATTGCATTTCAATTTACAAACAGCTCAATTTATTCCTTGATAGATTCTTTATATTTTCTATTTCTTACGTTTTATTGGTTGTTATTAAGAAGCTGTTTTATTCGCAAAATGAGTGAATAAATATACTTGTTATAGGTTTGAGTAATTCTAAGCTTGACTGCACACCTACTAGAACATACTAATTATTTTTATTTTTAACTATAGGACGGTTATCTAGCTATTAATGTGTAAAATTTAGATTAGGGTTGTTCAAATGAAAAAAAGTGTCTTTGATTTGTAGGCACACCCCTCAAGAAGCTGCCATTTGGTGCACAAATAACTGAATTTTTCTTAAATTTGTTGGAGAACGCCAAGTATACCCTCTTGAGTTTGAATTATTGATTTTTCCATTTAATATAACGAATTTCATATAAATTATGTAGAAAGTGGTCTCTCAAAAAAGATCTGAACCTCTTGTATTCTATAGGTGCCCAGACACACACTCAAGGGGCATAACTATGCTAAAACGTAAAAAAATTATTTTTTCAAATCTGTTTTTGGGGTATGTGAAAAAGTTTTCGTATTCTATCAGAACAACCCGTGTTTTTTAAAATTAGATATCACTTTTGGCAATAATAATGATATAAAATCATATTTTATAAAAAAATAATTGCTGATCAAGTCAGCATTTTTTGAAATACCAATAGAAATGACGTTCTCTTAGATTTGGTTAATGGAACACTTATATTTACACATTTTTCATCATATTACTTCTGCTTGAATAGAAGAAACATACCAATATTTTTTTGAGCATGTAAAAAAATGGTTACCTTTGTCTTGAGGCCCCTTCAAAATAGTCGAAAATTATCAAATTAGCATTATTCAAAGTTATATTTTGTTTGTTTTTGAATCAATAAATGTAAAGGTGTTTCTCTAAACCAAACGAAAGAATATGTGTGGAAGAAATTTCTTTTTTAATGTGAAATAAGTGTTCCAGTAAAGAAATAGAAAAAAATGGAATTAACTTTGATGATATTCAAAAAATTCTAACTTTATCAGAAATTATTTTTCCTGAAATAGGGTAACGGCCCCAATGGTGAATAATTTAATATATTATTCAATGAATATTTATAATAATTATTTATTCGAATGACCATTTTTTTGTGGATACGGGCTATTATTGAATAAACATCTATAATAATTATTTATTTAAATACAAATTTTGCATGGTGTAGCCCACTATAGGTGGGTGGCTCACTATTGGGGTCGTTACCGTATTATTTTGTGTTATCATTTGTTATCAAAACTGTGTATTTAAAAAAATACGTGCTTTGCAAAATTCCCTCATTTTTCCTTGACCAATTTTTCATTTCCCCTGACCATCAATATTAAAATATCAGCATTTTGATCTTGTAATATTTTTAACACCGAATCTCTTGTAAACAGAATATAACAATATGTCAGATACAAAATTAAAATGTTCAAATTTATTTATTGTAAAAAAATTCTACTATAAAGATGGCTTTTTAACAAAATACTTGAATTTTCAAGAAAATAATAAAATTTTCAACAAAATAATTGAATTTTTCATCTAAAAAGATAAAAAATGAATTCTCAACAAAAAAGTGTAATAGTTAATATTTCAACAACAACAAAAATCAAATTTTATCTATAAAAATGAATTTTAAATCCAAAAATACATTTCAACAAATAAAGGTTTTTAAGTCATGAAAGAAAAAAAATGTCGTCTAAATTGTTGAACCTTCAAGCCAAAAGACGAATTTTCTGTACAAAAATTGAATTTTCAACTACAAAATATGAATTTTCAGAAAAAATTAATTTTCAACAATATAATTAAATTTTCAGCCATTGAGTTAAAACTTCATTCAAAAAAATAAATTCTTAACAAAGCAGTTCAACTTGAAATCCACGCCGTTGATTTCTTAACATAGTGGTTTATATAGAATTTTCAAACAAAATAGTTGAATCCTCCAGCAAAGAAGATTAAATTACAACCAAACAGTTGCATTTTCATACAATAAAGATGAAATTTTCATCCAAAGAAAGTTTTATTGACTTTTCAATATCAACATATGAGTTTTGATCAAGAAAATAGTTGAATTTTTAACCCAAAATGACGAATTGGCAATGAAATAGTTGAATTTTCATTTAAAAAGCATGACTTTTTAATAAAATTGTTGAATTTTCAACCAAGCAGTTGAATTTTGATTCAAGAAAGGTGCATAGATCAATTTTTGTATTAAAAAGACAATTTAAAAAAAAATTGTTGAATTTTCATTCAAAAAAGACTTTAGTTTGACTTTTCAATATCAAAATATGAGTTTCAAACAAAGAGGTAAATTTTCTACAAAAATAGTTGAATTTTTAACCCAACAAGATGAATTTTCAACAAAACAGTTGGATTTTCAATCAAGAAGCATGAATTTTTAACAAAATTGTTAGATTTTTAATCATACAGTTGCATTTTTATCCAAGAAAGATGAAATCTCTAAAAAATATATGAATTTTGAAATTAAAAAACTAAATTTTCTAAAAAAATAGTTACATCTTTATCCAAAGACGATTTCAGTGGAATTTTCAACACTAAGACGTGAATTTTAAACAAAAAGTAAATTTTTTACGAAAACACTTGAATTTCCAACCCAAAAAGTCGAATTTTTAACAAAACAGTTAAATTTTATACCAAAAAGGATGACTTTTCAACAAAATTGTTAATTTTTCAACCAAACAGTTGTATTTTTCTTCAAGAAAGATGCAATTTCTACTAAAGTAGATGAAATTTAAATTAAAAAGACAAATTAAAAAATATGGCTGAATTTTCATCCAAAAAAGATTTCAGTTGAATTTTCAACACTAAGATATGAATTTTAAACATAAAGTAAATTTTGTACGAAAATGGTTGACGTTTCAACCCAAAAAGACGAATTTTCAACAAAAAAGTTTCATTTTTATCCAAGAAAGATGCAATTTCTACTAACAAAGATGAATTTTTAAATAGGTAAGACAAATTTTCCAAAAAATAGTTAAATTTTCATCCAAAGAAGATTTCAGTTAAATGTTCAACACTAAGATATGAATTTTAAACAAGCAGTAAATTTTCGACGAAAATATTTGAATTCCAACCCAACAAGATGAATTTTCAACAAAGCAGTTGAATTTTCAAACAAATAATAAAATTTACAACCAAAAAGATAATCTTCAAGAGGAAGCAATTGCAGAAAAAAATATGAATATAAATACAAAGCAAAGAATTAATAATAAGAATATTATATATTCAAATACCAGAATATTAAAATTGTAACATTTTTAACCTAGAATCTTTTATAAATGGAATAAAACAATTTCAAATTTATTCTTCTCGTCAGTTATTAAATGTCATAGAAATTCCCTAACTTTTACCAGATTTCTTTTGTTAATTTCCTGACTTTTCCTTGGCCAGTAAAATTCCCTGACTTTTTTTCTTAATTTTTGTAGGCTTTGTTCATTTTGCACTCACCAGAATTCCGTAAATAATCGTAATAAAAGATTTCGACCTCTCCTTACCCCTTGAGCTGTTACGTAATTTAAGTACAGTCCCTAGTTTAAAATCCAGATATTAAGTCTTAATATCCATTTTTCTCCCTGTTGATAACTGTATTAAAATTTGTCAACTACGAAAATAATAATTTAACTAGAATCTTGGCTAGACTGAGAAAAATGAATAGTTTGGGCTACTACCTTTTTATTAGTAAAGCATGCATTGGTTCTTACAATTATTCAGTTAGTAACACCGATTAAGCAAGTAGTCGGTTTAGGAAGCCGTTTGAAGTACCCGTGACTAGTTTACGTTAGTAACGTTTTAGTAGTCAGATTTACGAAAAAAATAGTCATCTCTACTAGGAATTGATTTCTCTAACAAATTAAAGTAGGTGGCGTAACTATTTTATTTACTATCTTGGTTGGTACGATTGAGAATGCGACAAAGGTACCAACATAGGGAGAATGTTTAGACATGGTCGTCATAACTCGCTGCTGACTTGATGTCTCGTTAGATTAAAGCTCATTTTTTTATATAAATGATGGAAGTATCAGAAGTGTTGTAAAGTTTAGGATTTGGAGATTATATCAAAGTATTCGAAGGTATGTATAAGAAATTGTAAAATCAAACGAGTTCAGCGTGAGATATTTTAATTAGTCCCTATGTAACAAAAAGAAAATAGTTATACCTACAAATTTATTATTAGACATGACTAACTATATTAGCAAGTTCAACTACCTATAGATAGTCGTTTTGACAATCTAAAATAGTAAGTCTACCCTATTAGATAGTAACGGCAACTACTTATGCTCCAGCTAACCAAAATATTTCTCACAACTAACTAAATAGCAGTACCATTATTTACTAACAAAAATAGTTGTCCCAACAATTTTATTAGTTATCCCGACTAATCTTTTTTCTAGTGTAATACGTGAATTAGATTGCAATCCTTTGTTGAGATAATTGTCTATTTCGTACACCTGCAATTGCAAAGGACCTCCCATGGGGAAGAAGAATCGATTCGTCAGCGTTCCGTTTCCATTCTGGGTAGAGAGTCGTCCGAGAAATTTCTATGCACAATGCACGTGCTACACGGCTACTATGCGATGCAACGTCGTTGCTCCTGAAAATTACAGGCGTAACGAACACGCACGTACGCGTAAGTGATCGTTTGCATTTTTCGTCTCCAGTGTCAGCCAGTCGCTAAAAAACCCGTTCGTTCGCGACGTTGTAGAAACACGACACTCGTTCGACTACCACACACAATTCAATATTTGCTATAGGACATAGTACCATAGTAGTCGCCCACTTGAGCCTTGTACAGTGATCACGTTGAGGAAGTCGTTGCCTACCTGATTCATTGTCTAGAAAATTATAATCGCTGGTGATAATTTAACGATGCCTTACTGTACGTTATTTTCAGATGAAAAAGGATTTATTTACTTTACTAGTCAAATTCTTCACTGATCAATGTTGTTGCGTAATTCTAAAAAATGTCCATTTTTCAGATTTTTTCAGTAAAATTAAAATAAGCCTGTAAAAGTTTGGGTTATTTGAAACTCTTCATTATTTCGAAAGTTGTTCGTTATTAAAAAAAGAGCTTACACATTTGCTTTTAAGATCGAAAGGAAATCTACTTTCTTCTGAACCATTTTATGTACCGAAATCAGAACACCAAAAAGCACTTAAATCAAAATTAGACTTCCATGGCAGAGAAAAATGAAAAAGCCAACTAAAACCAAGTTTTCACTCTTTCCTTATTTTTTCTCCGTCTTTTTTACACTACTAGGGTCCAACACTTTTCGAAGCCAATTTAGACTTCCTCATCAGGGATTATTTATAGGAAAACTAATAGTGTAACAATAGAAACTTATATAAATTAAATACATGTAATACCTAAGAATAAATCAAAGAATATAAAAAGTTGTTTCGTCTAATTTTCCATTCTTTGGTGAAAGTTGATTTTCATATACATATACGACTTTCTTATCGAGAACAAAGAATCCATTTATCCAATTGATTAGTCCATCCCAAACTTTTTTATATCTCGCGGGATCCTTTTTTAAATTAATAGCTTTATTACCCTCTCTCTTTATAAATAACGTCTCCATAAACTCTCTCTTTTTTATTTCTTTCATGGTAAAAGATCGTAACATCATCCAAATTAAAAGCATGACCATGTATGATTCTATGATTAAAAAGGACTGAATGATATCTATGACTTCTATAAAAATTACTTTGATGTTCAGCTCACAAGTTCGCTAAGTGTTTGCCCTATATAAACAGCATCACAGTCCATACATTTAAATTTGTGAATCGCACCCTGTTTATCTAGTTTATTATAATCATATTACTTTTGAACAGTACTCTATATATCGTCTGTAAACCTAACTTTGCTAAAATTAATTTCAAAATCTTTCAATTTTTTCCAAAGTAACATAAAACTACCGTGTTAAATCTATTATAATCTTCAATATTATTTTTGTTCTGATTATTATTTTTACTTTTAATATGATTAATTATGTGTTGCACATGTTTTTCAATGAATACATATGGATAATGGTTAAGAGAAATAATTTGTTTACACAACTCAGTTATTTTTTCATGAAAAACTGGATGCGACTATTTAAGAGCTCTATCAATCAAACTTTATACGACTCCTGTCTTGTTTTGAATAGAGTGATTAGAAAGAAAACTAAGTGTTCTTCCTGAACAAATCGTTTTTTTATGCAAATCTGTGATAATATAGCCTTCATTACTTTTTATTAAAGTCATGTCTAGAAAATTTTATCTTCCTTCAATTTCATTTTCGACCATAAATTGTAATCTTGGTTTGTACATTGTTGAATGCATTTAAGAGAGTATCAATATTGTTTTCATTTACATAAAAAGCAGAATCATCAACATGTCTTACATAAAAATCCAAATTGAAGTCAATTTTCTCAAATACTTCATTTTCCAAATCCTTCATAATTTGACTGTTCTCTTCTCAAAGAATTTACAAAAGGACTTCATTTTGGGATCATTCAACATAGAATCTTCTCATCCTTCTGCTATTCGACAAATTTTTACTTTCTTTATTATCAAACATATGAGATCTTATGCAACTAACAAAAAAACAGTTAGTCTCCTTTCTTGCTGGGTAGTGGATGGCTAGCGCAAGAGCAAAGTGCCATAATCTGTCACTCATCACTCTGCTGCGGTAGTGTATTTATTTAGTAAAATAGTACGCACACATATTTTGTTAAGGATGTAAAAAAACTATATTTAGACAACGTTTCGTAGAAAACTCCCCTCTAAATTCTTAAAGTAATTTTTGAAGATTCTCATCATAGTGAGAAAGTATTAGTTCTGTCTGAAAACTGACTATCGCGGATTTCATTAAATCTCCACGTTTTGAAACCCCTGAATCTGAATAACAGGGTTTACGATGGTGTCTACCTGTCGAAAATACTTTTCAAAAAGAAAAATGTCCATTTTTGGGTCAAACTATTTAAGATATAAAAAAATTTTTACAAGAAAAATGATTCCCCTCAAAAAATCTACAAATTAAGTTAACACTAATTTTAGGAGGCGCATACATTTTGCTTTGGTCGTGTAAAAATGATTAAAAATGTTAAATTCAAATTTTTCATTCAAACTGTGCAAGATTCATAAAAATATTAACAAAGAAATGATTAATCTCAAAAATATTTCGGCCTATAAATCACTATGCCTCTGGAAATTATGTTTTTTTTTTCGTTTTAAAAGTATTTCTTTAGATCAATGTAGTTCCGACTCCTTTTTCTAGAATATATACAAGTTCGCAGGACGAATAGAGAGAATTTTGGAGAAAAATGTTTAAAATCTCTGTTAAAATCCGAATCTTTCTATATTGGCTAAAAAATCACTATGGCTCTGGAAATTACATTTTTTCATTCAAAAAATGTTTCTTCAGATAGTCTTCGTTCGGACTCCCTTTTCCGGAGGATATACAAGTTCTTAAAATAAATAGAGATGAGTTTTACAGCAAATTTTTTATTTCGAGGTAAATGCATTATCTGATTTGTTGATTATTTGACTTCATGGTAATATGGCATCCCACTAACATTGTGAGATAAAAATGAAAATAATTGTTTACGCGCTTTTTGATAAAGTCAATTTTTTATTTAATTATTAAGAAATGGAAGAAATTTTTACAAAATTATATGGTAAATATTGGTTAACATTTTTTTTTTAATATGATTGCCTGTTACTTCACGAATATATATGAAGATCAAAATGAAAATAATCGGTGGGGGTTTTTTTGTTGTTTAAAAAATTGGTTTTTTGTATTTAATTACTAAGAAATGAAGAAATTTTCATAAGATTATATGTATGGTAAATATTGGATAACATTTTCTTCATTGATTTTGTTTGTTGATTCTGATTGTCCGTAACCCTACGCACATTTTAAGATGGCAGTAAAAAATAATCAGGGTTGGTTTCTGAAAAAAGTAGATTTTTGTATGTAATTAAAATGAAACCATTCTGCACATCAAATTGAAAATTGTATTATTGGCACATTTGTAATACCATGATAACATTTTATTTGTTAAATGTAAATATCAACGAATAATAATTTGCTCAGGGGCATTTGAAAAAGTGTATTATATATTTTTAATTGTTATATGTAACGTTTCATTCTGAGTCGCAATACAATTTTACACTACAACAATAAAATATTTTGTCTTACTTAAATTTTGTCATTCCATATTAATTAAAGACGAAACCCATGGGGTGACAGACAACCACATATAATAAAAAAAATTGTAACCGATATTTACCATATAATCTTATCATAATTTCTTCATTTCCCAACAATTAAATACAAAAACGGAGTTTTTGCAAAAAAAAAAACCCCGTTCAATTATTTTCATCTTAAAATACTCACTACACTATTAACACTATTTTACACTTTTTTTGAACGATTACACTAGATTACTACTACTTTGAACAAAATTACACTAAAGACACTATTTTCTCACAATTGTTTGTTAATTGCACTATTTTTTTACTTTTTCCTAAAAAATATTTTTTGACTTATTTGCAAATTGGCTATAAATTATCTCAATGGCTGATTAGGACCGTCCAAAATGATGAATTTTCAAGTAAAAAAGACGAGCTTTTAACAAAACAGCTGAATTTGCAACCAGATAATTAAATTTTCAACCAACAAGATGAATTATCAACAAATTACATACATTTTTCACACAACAGTTGAATTTTCTACCAGATTGTTGAATTTTCAAGCCAAACAGACGAATTGTCTACAAAAGAGTTAAATTCGCTACAAAATAGTTGAATTTTCGCCAAAAAATGTAATAGTTGATATTTAAAAGATTTTAATTTTAAATAAAAAAAAGTTGAATATAATAAAAAAGACGAATTTTCAACAAAGTACTTGAAACCTTAACTAAAATACATCAATTTTCAACCATATATTGCATTTTTAACAACAAAAAAATGATTTTCTACCTAAAAATATGAATTTTCAACAAAATACATAAATTTTTAATCAGATAGTTCAATTTTCAACTAAAAAATACACATTTTTAACAAATTACATACATTTTCAACTAAGCATTTTGAAAAATGGATGTGATGTCAGTTCAAATTTTATTTGGTTAATTTTTAGTTTGTATTTTTTTCGTTTCTAAAAATGGTGTACTAAATAGTTGAATTTTCAAGCTTAAAAATATGAATTTTTAACTAAAAAAGATGCAGTGTAATTTTTATTAAGGAGAATTAATTTTCAATAAAAAAACCGATTTTTCTACAAAACTGTTTAATTTTATACTGAATAGTTGAATTTTATACCAAATTGTGAAATTTTCAAGTCAAAAGGACGATTTTTCTATAAAAACAGTTGAACTTTTAACACGAAAATATGAATTTTCAACAAAAAAGTTATTTTACAACCAATCGGTTGAATTTTCAACAAAATAATTAAATTTTTAGTTATAAAGAAATTATTTTTAACCAAAAAAGAAAAAAAAAATTTTTTAAATAAAATTATAAATCTTCAACCAAAAGAATTTTTCTTTTTAAGAAAGTAGTTCAAATTTCAACCAAGGAGTTGAATTTTTAATCTAAAAAGATGAATTTTCAACGAAAAATGCAATAGTTGATATTTAAAAAAAAAACAGATTTTAATTAAAAATAAAAAAACAGTTGGATTTAACCAACAAAGACAAGTTTTGAACAAAATACTTGAATCATCATATAAAACAGATTATTTTCAACTAAACAATTTGATTTTTAACCAAAAAATTTATTTTCTTCTAGAAAATACGAATTTTCAACAAAATACATCAATTTTCAACAAAATAGTTAAATTTTCAGTTAAAAAAATCATTTGTTACAAAAAAACAAAGGGTTTTAAATAAAATTATAAATCTTCAACCAACAAAAAAAAAATTTTTCAAGAAAGTAGTTCAAATATCAACCAAGGAGTTGAATTTTTAATCTAAAAAGATGAATTTTCAACGAAAAATGCAATAGTTGATATTTCAAAACAAAAAAAAAACATTTTAATTTAAAATAAAAGCAGTTGGATTTAACCAACAAAGACAAGTTTTGAACAAAATACTTGAATCATCATATAAAACAGATTATTTTCAACTATAATAAATCCAAGTAGGTTTGAAAGGGGAAGATTAGTACTTTCAAATTCCATATTAGCTTTTGTGGTAGACATTTTTATTTTTCGGTTACATAACCTCAAAAACAGCTAAATAACGCGTTTTTTGCACTTTTAGGTTAGGATATCTTGAAAACCTGACGTACGGGAGCAATTTTGAGCTCAGATTCGGATTCAGCGCATCAAAATTCTTGAGAAATGTTAGGTCTGGTCTCTGACTTTAAAATTTGTCGGTCAGTGTAATTAAACAATATTCTCTTTTTTCAGGAGAAAGAGGCGTGTAAAAATACCATAGTCCCATGTGCGATTTTACGTCAGCACCCAAAATAAGATTGTTAGCCCAATGTCAGACCAAAGCTGTTAGCCAAAGTCAGAGTTGGCCATATATTCCCCGTACCACGAAGTTTAGTAAGAAGCCCCAATGCTAATGCATTTGCGACGGAACAGTGCAGTGTAGCAAATTTTTATCTGATAGTTGGCACTGACATAGACTTTTCCCGCTCAACCTCCCTAATTAATAGGAGGCACATTTTTCGCATCACTAGTCCACCTTTCGAATTTTATAAGTAGTTTCTGTTGATTTCTCAACATTCCGCATTTTTTTTCTATTGTTTTCGCATTATTCTGTTCTCCGTTAGGTACGCCTTACGCGACACGCGGCACGCCCCACATTTCTATCAAATCCACGGTCTAGCAGGGTCCCTCCCGGAAAGTACTCAACTGATTTTATACTACAGCAGCTGCGCCCGTCTTTCAAAATACTAATGTCGGGGCCAAATGTCGGAACAAAATGACGGGCCCCTCACTTTTTTTTATTGCCACCTTTTTCAAGCTCTGATTTTCACCTGTTCCCAAAACGAGATCGACGTTAGGAAAAATCTGAAAAAAATTTCAGTTATTCTCTCAACATTCTTCAATGCAATACATTTTTCCTACTTCTGTAATATTTAATCATTCACTATTTATAGTGAATAATTTACAAACACTTTATCTTGAGCACAAATGAATAAAGGAAGCCGTTTGGTGGCTTTACATGCGCAGTTTTGTGATGCAAATGCAGTTCAATCATTAAATTAATGATAAAATCGCTCTGTAGCAAAAAATATCATTTTGAATATTCCTGAACATAATCAGTTTTGACGCGTTGAAGAGTTTTGACGAAGCTTCAGTCATTTATAACAGTGACTGTCCGAAAACTGAATAGCCAAGTATGAGAATAATATTGCAAAAACGATTAAAAACATCAAATGAATTTTATATTTCACAAAACAGATTAAAATATTGCAAATGCAAAACGTGTATCTTATAAACTAATTAACACATATAAGAAAATTAAAAGTAATGAATTAAAAATAAGATTATCACATTCAAGACCTTTGATTTAAGTCTATCAGGTACAACCAATCATTAAATAAAATATGTTAAAATATTCTAGGTCATAAGCTGCCTGCTAGTTTAAAGTATAATATGTACTTTTGTGTAAAAACTTCTTTAACTGACATGAAAAGTTTGAATTTTTGTTTTGTACTCGACTATTTCTTATTTGCTATCGTCTATTTGAACAACTTCTTAGCACGGCTATTGTTCTTTTGTTTATATTCAAACGCAAAGATTTTGGTGATACTGGCTTTTTAATTTCCCTGAACTCGTCTCACTATTTTCGAAGTCGACACGCTTCCTTTTTGCAGAATCTAAAATTATATAATTCATATATTACTTCACTGGTTTTATATTCTTGTAGATTATATAAAAGATAGGAAAAACGATTTTTAGAATATGAGAAAAATTATGCACCTTTTGCAGGGTATTCTGTTATAGAACTTATTTTACTTCCTGGAAGAGTCAATACTCCATTTTTAGCCAGTAGCGGATACGTTCTGGGCGTCTGAAAAATATTAATTTTCATAATGTATGTCAAATATTTATTTTCCTTATTTTACTTTTACCTTTTAGGTATTTTCACTTAATACTTGTTTCAAACAAATTCGGTATGTTTTCCCCTCAACAACTGCAGCAACAAACACAATTTATTCATATTTTTCGTATTTGCCATAATACAAAATATTTACGAAGCTAATCTTCTTCAAAAATATAAAGTTAATTTTTAAAATAAATTAAAGGGCTACGAAATGTGTGATACTAACCTCAAATTTTCTACTTTAATGATTCATGCGAACAAAATCTTAAATTAATGTCACTTTTTTTGTACTCTGCACAAATATACCATTAACTAGATTAACTTGGTACATATTTTTATCCTGAAAATTACAAAAAATATGAGTAAATTGTGTTTTTTTGTTATACTTGCTCACACTTGCTGTTGGGAAAAGGAACTAATTTTTTTTTTTAACGAGTAGTAAGTGAAAATATCTAATGCAAATGTGAGCTTTTAATAATTTTATGGTTTCGGCTTTTGACCATTTCCTACGTATTAAAATCTAATAAATTACAATTTACTTCATTGATAAATTTTTTAATTCGAAATTTAGTCTATGACATCCTTCTTTTTCGCTCGGCATTCTAATATGTGCGATGAATATTATACTTACCTTACAGGATTATTTGGTATTCTGAAAAACAAATATTCCTTGCCCTCTATTGTGTTTCTCTTGCAGCACCAAACACAATGATACACAGGCACTAAATTTATATACAAATCTGACTTACAGGTCTAGTCCATCATAATAGTTACTCCCCCGAACCAAACGAGGTGCTACTGTCGCGTAAACGCTCAACTTTCACTCTCCTTAATACTAGGGTTCTCAGACGTCCGCTTTTCCTATCCCGTGTTCGCTTATCCGCTTTTTATGTGAAATGTTCGCTTTTTTCTCGAGCAGACCGATGAACTATAAGGTTATACATATTTTTATCTTTTCAGTATGTATTTAGCTTGATTGGCCTGGTTCCGTGCGCTCATTTGAAATTGATGAAATTATCGACATTTCAAATTAGCGCGCGCAACCACGCCAATCAGATGGGTTGCGCAGAGACTGCGCAATTGGAAAAGATTCACTCGTTATGGCGAAACCATAACTCCTCTTGCCAGCAAGAGAAGTTTTTATGGTTTAGCAAAGCACGCATCACTCAGAATTCTAACTGTTGTTTTGTTTTGTCGTGATTATACATTATATGAATGTAGGCCTACATGAATGAAATGAAAATGTACGAATATATTTTTTATTTTGATTTAAATTCCTTCCAAACTCCAGGTGGAGTATGATAGGGTTCGAGAATCACCAAATCTTTCGATTAACAAATTTTTTTTTATTATTTCAAATGCTTCAAAAATTTTGTTTCGTCTTTGCATTTTTTGTATGAGGGGGGGGGGGTGTGGAGTGTCCACTTTTCTCACTCGGGCCATCTGGTTACCCTACTTCATACTCTCTGGATCCATCGAGACTCGAACTCTCGCCCTAAAGGTTCGTGCATGCTCGAACGCAAACGCGAACGCGAACGCTGGCGCGACGCACTTTGGAACGCATTTTTGAGTTATACTGAATGGAGGCGCTCCAGCAAAACTCGTCGCGGTCCACTGTGGCAACCGCACAGTGCTTCAGGAATGGATTTTCGTGGAAGGATGAAGCTGCAGGTCACAATTCTCAATCGATTAACTTTTTTTTTAATCACTCAGTACAAAATTCCTAACAAACGTAAGTTTGCTGATGTTTTATTTTGCTTATTTAAAAAATATTATATCAATTAAGATATCAGAAAAATGGCAAAATCAAAGTATTATATTTTTAGTGGAATAAAAACAATGCAAGTGGATTATATTTAGTAATATTATCGAGTAGGCCTTGTGCAGGCCTAAACAAAGGACGAGATCTTCAACCAGTCATTTTTGGAAAAAGGTTAGGTTAGGAGAATAAGGGTTCATCTAGAAAAGGCCTACAACATCCCATGTAACCGTTTTTTGATAGAACTCACAGTTTTTGTATGAATCGTAGAAAATGCTATTGACAAATTGAAAATTGAAATTTTTGCGATCAAGAAATTTTGACGGCATCAGAAACATGAGGTAATTATCGACCGCAAATATTTTTTTATCTTGAGTAATTATTTATTTTAGAAAATATTGAGTTCAGAAGTATTTTAATTACTTTTTTTCTTCATGGAAACTGACAAATTTCTAATTTTTTCCTGGAAAAGTTTGTGCAGATTCTTTATCCTATAAAAATATTTCGTCACAGGTGGTGAAAATTTGAAAGTGAATGTAAAAGCTTAAATATATGATTCATCCTCAGGTAAGAAAGACAGGTAGTAATAGTATTCATTGGGGGAAAATTTGCGATTTTCGTCAGTCAATATTGGACTCTTCTTATGCAAGGAAGGTTCTTTTTTTTCGAAGCAGGGCAAAATATTGAAGTGCTTAGCATGAATAACGCAACCAAAATCTTCAGCAATTGTAGGCATTTTGGAATAAATCTGAATATTTTATATAAAACGGCAGTTTTAAAAAGATAAAAAAAATTTATTTTTGTTTTTGAATAAAGAAATACTGATTAATTTTTTTAAAACCCAAATGTAATAGCCCTATGCGGACTTAATTTATCTTACATTGAAAAAAAAGAAACGATGAAATTGGATCTTAATTGTCATGTGAAAATATATTTGTTCATAGGCACTGTCTTTGCCCCAAGCGTGGAAGCGTGCGGTTCTAACCTGACGGTTAGACTTTTTGGCAGCATGTCGGCGATGCGCTTATCCAGTGTGAACCAAAGCATTGCTCAACACAGTTCCTATCCTGACGCAAACGCGAACGCCCGCACGCATTCAGTTTTGCGTTCGAGCATGCATAAACCTTTAAAGGAGAGCAGGGTAAAAGAGGACTACACAAAAATTCAAATATACATCCTGGGGAAAAAATGAGATTAAAAAAAAAAATTACTTTTTGGACCAATTTTTTTGCTTCAAATCTGGAATAAAATATCACAAAAGTACATTTTGTTTTTTAGATTTTTTTTTGTATTGAATAATTCACTTATAACCACTTCTAAGGCAAAAATGACGTGCGTCTCAAACGCTAAATAATTTTTTTTTCTTTCCATTTGCTCGAAGCTGGATTACTTTTTTCATTCAAGCTTTTTTAGCCTTAATTCAGCAATACTATACCTACGGGCGGTTTTTTCTTTCTGTAAATAAAAATCAAATATATATATTTGCAAATGGTTACGATACAAGAAATTATACAAAAGTTCCCTTGGTAAGAATAGCACACGTCGCTCGCTTATTCTACTTTTAAAATCTAATGAATAATTTTTTATTTTTAAGGTGTACTCGGCTGATGGGATGCCACAGATGATCTGCAACACCTGTCGTTGGAACTTAGATCGCTCCTACAAATTCAAGCAACAGTGCAGAAAAGCTGACGAAGCTTTAAGATCCTACCCCATATCAGGCGTTCTTCCTCGTCCATTTCCTCCAATTTCCGCCGAACCTCCCGATACAAACAATAAAAGACCAGCTGACCAAAGGGCGCAGAGCGAACAGAAAAAGGCTCGACTTGACAACGGAGATCGAGAAAGAAGAGAACGTCAAGCTGAAAAACAAAGTAAGGAAGAACGACACGATTTGTACGGTGAGGAACAAGACAGAGGCAGCGAAGGAGAAAACGAACCAAATAACGAAAAAGAAGACAGGAAACTCGAACCAGGAGAAATTCGAGTTCACGCATGCAATCAATGTGACCGTACGTTCCCTCTAAGACAAGCTCTCCTTTTACATATCCAACGAGCTCACCGGGATCGCAATTACAAGTGTACCGAGTGCGATCGCCCCTTTTTCTCAAAATACGACCTAGCCAAACACATGTCCACACACTCTGAAGATAAACCTTTCTCTTGCCAAATCTGCCACAAACAATTCTCTCGCGCGAATTTACTTCAGCGTCATGAAAAAGTTCATCGCGACGAGCTCAGATACGGCTGCCAGCATTGCGACAGAGAATTCTTTACCACCGATGAGCTTGAGAAACATGAGGAAACTGCCCACAAATCCATCAAGCCTTTCCAATGCAATATTTGCAACAAGCGATTTACTTACAAACAAGGCCTTGAACGCCACGAAATGCTTCACAGCGAGGACAAGACTTTTGTTTGCGAATATTGCAAGGAAGCCTTCCGAACGAGTACGAAACTTGCTCGTCACTTGACAACTCACGCAGGCCACCGTCCTTATCTCTGCAAACTGTGTCCCCGATCATTCCTCCTCTCACATCATCTCACAAGACACATGCGGTCTCACTCGGTCGAGAAACGACACGTCTGTGAAGATTGCGGGAAGGCCTTCAAACGCAAAGAAAGTTTAGAAGTTCATCAGCTAACGCACACGAAACGAACAGGCATGGGATTGACCTGCGACGTCTGTCAGGAAACATGTCGCAATCGGGCGGATTATGTGACGCATATCAAACAACACATAGAGGCTGGAGAGAAGATGGGACCTGATGGTTTGCAGCCAGACACCAAAGAAAAGATAGAGCTTGAGTCTGAAGAAGAAGAGGAAGATGATCAATATTCTGATGGAGATGATGATTATGAGCCACCGCCATATGTTATCAAGAAGTTGCCCTTGCCGAAGCCTAAACCAGTCGAGAGTGAAGATGATTCGGAAAGAGTTGACAAAGAAGAAAGAGGTGAGAAGGTTGTCTTTGTACGAGGTAAAGACGGAAACATGATGAAAAAGACTATCAAGACTTTAATGCCTATTCAGAGAAGAGAAGCTGCAGAATCGAAGGTGAAGAGCCCATCTCAGTCCGTGAAGACGCCAGTGAAACAGGAAGATGCTCCCAAAGGTCGAGTCGATGAGACCGAGGCGCAGGTGCAGAAGATAGTTGAATCTGTTTTCAAGGAACACAAAATCCCACTCAAGCATCAAAGTCCACTGGAACAAGGCAAAGGTACAAGTACACCAACTGTTCAGCGATCACATGTTATAAACACGAGTCCAACGACGTCTAAGGATGAGAAAACTGAAGCTGGAATTTCTGGTACACCGAAATCGATGAATACAGTCAAAGTTATTAAGAGAATTGTCGTGAGGAAACCAGCTGGTCCTGACGGAACTGTAAAAGAAGGTGAGGGTGCACCAGGTATTTCGCAGACTGTTCCAACTCCTGGATCCGGAATGAAGGTGACAAAAAGAGTCATCGTGCGGAGAATAATTCGCCAAGGAGACACGACGAGAGAAGTTATCATGAACCCTGATGGGACGATTATTGATCCTGCTGAGTTGGCTAAATTACCGACAGGCAACGTAGTGAAGAGAGTTGTCGTCAAAAAACCGATGGACAAAACTCAGAATCTTGTTCAAAGTGTGATGCAGTCTCCGGAGATGAGGTCCACGTCAAAAATAGAGTCTGGAGATCCCTTGAAGTTTGAACTCAAAACAATACAAGGATCGGGCACACCAACAACTTCTATTGTCCAGCAGATGAAGGTTGAAGAACAGCAAAATTCGTTTGCGTTAAAGGACCAGGAAACGCAAGAGAAACTTGAACAGCTGGAAAAAAGAGTCGAGCAGCAGAGATTGAAGATTGAAGAACTGCAAGCCAGGAAGCAGCCGGATTTTGAACCGATGGATGAGATGATTCCGGAGAGACATGATGAGTCTGAAGATGAACAGCAACTGCCTTTGAAGAGGGTCTTTGTTAAGAGGAAGCAAAGTATCTATGACGAGGAACAGGAGTATGATGATAGTAAAATTCAAAGTACAGCAGGAAAAGATCAGGAAGAAGTTGATAATCAATCTCATGTTTTCGACGTTGAGACTCCAAAGAGCAACAAGCCTTCCATAACGAGTTCGAAGGTCTATGGAAACAAGAAGATTATTCTTCTGAAGCCGGACGAGCAACCAACTTCACAAGCTCCAGAAGATGTGGAGATCAATCAGATGAATCAAGAACTCTGTAATATTTTAGATTCTACTAACAATACGGTGAAGATGCAAGAAATAGCCTTGAGTAATTTGACTGAGATATCGGGGATTAGTGTCGGTGAAGATACTCAGAAAATGTATACTGAAGAAGCAGAGAACCAGGAATCGGTTCCAGAACAGATGGAACAGGAGGTGCCAATGGAAGAAAATACTGAAACTGGAGTTGCAGAAGTTACTGGAGAGGAACAGAGCGATGGATTGAATTCTGAAGGCATTATCATCGGGGAAGCAGTTCCAGAGGAAGAGAAGATGGAACTAGAAGCACCTGCAGAAGAGCATATTGCTTTGGAAGCACCTGCAGAAGAGCACATTGCTCTGGAAGCACCCACAGAAGAGCACATGGCGCAAGAAGAGGTGCAAACTACGCAGAGTGATCAGCATGTTCAGATTCAAGAGACTCAGGACACGACCTTGACTTTAAGTGGTCATGAAATGTCAGAGTCAGCCGATATTTTTGACCAGTCTGGGTCTGTGCTTGAGACTCAAAAAAGCGATACACCCTTGGAAGATTCAGTGATTGAATTATCGGCGGGAAATGATACAATTAATTTGAATGATACGCAAGACAGCCGAGACAGTCTAGAAGATAAACTTTCGCAAATGGAGGGATGAAAGTAGATGAGATCTGTTAATTTAAAGCAAGACATTTTGCTCACGAGTTTTGTTGCTGAGGGAGAGTTTAAATGTAGATCTTCTATGTCATGAAATTCAGTTTCAATTCTTCGGAGTTCAGAATTGGGTAAGCATCTTGAGGTGGCGAAATAAGATTTTTTTTTTATTTCTATTGAGAAAAAATATCTTCTTGGAATAACTTTCGTTGCTTGAAAGTTTTCTTCTTTTTTTTTTAGAATTTTTTCGCTATTTAGCTCATTAATTTACAAAATTGAGTACCGCAAGTAGCGATAAAATATATCATTCTAGTGTTTGTTGAATAAATTGAAAAGCTTAATTTTTGTGGAATTCATGTTTGGGAGCATTTAACTTTGTTTTATACCAAGTTTGAATGATTTCAATTTCTGATTTTTTTTCTGAATCCGTCGGCTTTAAATGATGGGTTCCTTTTGAATCCGACAGTTTTTTAAATGAGCAAATTTTGTACATTGTGTAATTAGATGCTTAAAAATTTTTCTATTGCTAAATTTTACAACCGTTAAATCGATTAACATAATTGAAATTGAATGCAAATTTATTTGAAAAATGAAAAAATTTCCATTCGAAAGCGTTCAAGTTTGAGGCATTTAATCTTACAATTGTCCATTTTTAATTGAAAACCTTCAAAGTTTTTGCTTGATACATGTAATATTAAATTCTTTCAAATGTGATTTGAATAGCTGTCAGCAGGTAGACTCATATTAAATGGAGACGTTGATTAAATATATTACTATTCGAAATTCAAACGTATTGAATAGCAACATTTTGAATTCGAAATATCCAAATTTAAATTATTTTTACTTCGAACTGTTCAAGTTTTTACCATTCTAAATCGGCTGCGTTTATAATTGTAAATGTAAGCATTAGAAGATTTACAAATTCAAAATCGTCAAAACATGTAATTGATAATTCCGTGTTTCCAAATTAACCGTTTCCAATTTTAATTCTCTAAATAAGAATTATGATAATGCAAATAATTTTGCATTGAAACCATGCTTAAACACGAACATTGGCAATTAAAACAATTTTAAATTAAGAAATATTGTACATTAGCCATTTTCTTATTTCGAAACTGAATAATCATATAAGTTTTGTGGTTTGAAGTTTAAACGTTTAGAATTTGACAATTTCAAACTTGGAGCATTTAATATTGTACAATCTGTAAATTGGGTACGTGACAATTTCTGCATTGAAATTTGAAGACACTTATTATATATTATTTTATATACATATACATTTATGGCTTTGTTAAAATAACCAATTTAAATCTCTCAACGCCCAATGGTTTAACACATTTCTGAACTTCGATTAATACCTTCTTCATGGCTAAAATGTCATGTATTTTTTTTTCTATAAGCAAAGTTGGCGCTTGGTATTGCTTTTCGAGATTACAATTTCTTAGGTTTTATAAACATTTACATGTTTAAAATGTAATTTTTACAAACAAACGAGCCGAAAAGAAGTTTTCATGAAAGTGATATTTGAACAGCAAAAATTGGCTAATCCTCTTGCTGTAAATATTATTACAAAAAAGAATTACACTGTATTTTTGTCTCAATGGCTAAAATGTTTATAAGTTTATATATATATATATATATATATATAAAAGCCTAGCGCCTCCTTAGCAGTAAAAGGCATTTATTAACAAAATTCTTAAAGATTTTAAGAAACTGAATGTCATTGAATTCTACGACTTAGTTTTTAAAGGAAAACATTTGAACCGTAATCCATGTCTTCTCATCACGATTTCGATTCTAATTTTGATCTTAGTAAATAGTTTATTTCAGCTAAAACTGAAGAAAGTACATTTTTCATGGAGATTTAAAATGGATCCATTAAGAATTAAGTACAGCTTCTTGCAACTGAGGTCTTGGTGTAAATACAATAAATTTGTAGAATATTAGAGAAATGCTCTGCTGCATTTTTTATGAGAAGAGTTCAATGTAAATACGTACCTGTGTGCACCACGATCCCCTGAACTCGCTCTTCTCATTCAATCGATTTCAAAATTCTCTTTAGAACCGCATCTATTATATTGTACTTTCCGTATTTTCGATAAAATAAACTGCGGAGTACGGCGAGAGTGAAAAACATTTTTTTAATGTTTATTGGTAATGTGAAAAAGTTGTGGTATACTATCAGGATAACTTGTTTTTTTCCCAAAAATTTGGATATCATCTTTAGTCTCCACAGAGGCATTAAAGTTTTTTTTTTAATTTTGAAAATTTTAAAACTTGTTCCGTTGGTCCAAAAATGTTCGCAGTGGTTTGACGTGTGACTGACAGGAATTTTTTCTATATTCACATTCATGAACTTTAGGAGGTTTAACTTAAAAAAATAGATGTACTAAACGTTTATACATTTAACCCGAGAAAACGAGAAATAGTGTTCTAGTAGAATAAAATGTAAATTTCGAGAAAAATCCAAAAAAGTGAATTGGCGTAAATTCGAATTAATAATCACGTTTTTATCGCGTTAACTAGTTAGAAGAACATTTCTTACATAGAAAACGGGATATGACTAATTTTTATGCTAGATATTTTTTCCACGATGCATATACTATTTGTCTTCTCGGGAAATCGAGCATAGTTTCCAATAGTTTTTATTACTGAATAATTCCCCTGTATTTCTTTTTGACTGTAGACATTTTTTCCGAGTAACGTTTTTCCATTTTTTTATTGATTTTATGATCCATAGACTCGTTTTGAAAAATGAGATACAGGTCATGAAGTAGCTGGTATTTTTCTTTACTGAAGGGTGTTTTGATTCATTGTATGTATTTTTTTTATTTTATAAAATTATTGTCCTTTCACGTGGTTCAACTTATTTTCAGGTTTTTTTTTATTAATCTTACCACATTCGTACCATAAGTTATACTTTAAGCTCTAATATCAGCGAACATTTTAAAAATTACTTAGATCCCTTTTCGACAATCCTCATACTTTGTAATCAATTTTAAGATTAATTACAGATTATTAATATATTTTTGATTGCAGAATTTAGTAGAGGACATGTAATAGGCCCTTGTTGCGTATTTAATTTCATTTAGCCCAAAACACTACTTAGGTTCCTTTTTGAAAAAATCGGTTATCATGATGGGATACTTTACTTTTTTCTTACTTTTTCACATTGTCCAAAGTTTGCAAAAAAATATTTTTTTCAGTTCGCCTTAGAGCGGTTTCATTTTCATAATCATGTTTAATTCGTCGATATTTATTCAGCAACTACAATTTACAGATTAGACTTAATTATTCTATAATAGGAAAGAACGGCATGCAAAGCTTAGTCGAAAGGTTTTGCAGCTCTGTATCCAATACAAAGTGTGGTGTGCATGTACATGTTAAATGTTACAAGATCCCTTATTTCCACATTCTAACTTCCTTCAATCTTCTTATTCAGACGAAAGTAGAATAATATAAACATAACTTGACAATTTTGGAAATTTGGCATCTATAATTTCTAAAATTTTCAAAACATGTTTCAACCCTTTTTTAAGAGAGGTGTGCGTTATATTTTTACTTCTTTTAAGGAAAGTATTATTACTATCTAAATATTTTTATTTAGAAATGTGATGAGTCCTTTGTAATTCCAGAAATAAATATGGAACAATTGTACAAAGTATGTCTCCTTTATTTTACATAGAATTTCACAGTGTAACATACATTTAATCTGACATAAATATAATACTAAACTTAGACTATCGCGAAGTAAAAAAATACTCGCTCTTCTAATTATAAATACTATTCTAACGAAAATTATCGATAGGAGATGAACGGTTGAATGTATTGCCAAAGCAATGCAAAATGAATCCAGTATTAATGATTAAAGAGCTGATAATTATGAAGATCACTCATGCAGTTAACTAGTAAATTAATGTGCACGTTCAGATCAATGATAAGGTTAAATTTGCAGTGTCTTGAATTAAAAGTCACATGTTATTTTACGATAATAGGCTAGGGACAAAATCTATAACTATTGGCTCTATAAATTTGAGAGCCATCCCAAGATGGCTCTACTTTGATGTGGCTTAAACTGAAAGGGAAACGTTTTATTGATAGTTTCCCTTTGTGAAATTCGCGCATTTGGAGTATGAAGCTGTTTCTAAATGTTGATATAAAAATATACATAAATTAAAAAATAACTTATATATTGTAATAAAGATGAATAAAATATATACGTATACTCAATTGGTTTAATCCATTATAGTCCTCAAAGACAAAGATAGATCGTTAATTTGACCGAAATGTTGCCAGATAGTTTCAATCAATAGTCTTGAAAAAGCTTTTTTTTTTTTTTTTTTTTGACAAAACTGAAAATATTTTTAAAAAATGTATCAATTCCTTTGAGATCACTTAATATATTTTTATATATAAAATATTTATTTTGCTCTTAAATATGGAAAGAAACGCATCTTTGCACTATAGAAATATATAATCTCTAAATTTGAATCAATAACAGTTTTCACTGATTATTCAGTGACTGATTCAAATCTATAGAGAGTAGGTATTATATGTGTATTGATATGTGAAGATGAAGTTCGCAGTTTAATTAGGAGTGACAAGGATGGTTATGCATTTTTAAAAAGTTGTAAAAAGTATCTAAAGATCGATGTTATCGTATTAAATCCTTAATCCTAAATTTTAATAGAATTCTTCGTAAGATGTGTAAAACCTGGAAGAAGTCTTCTCCAGTAAGTTGAATGGGCGGACGAAAAGCATCATGCTGGTTATGCCAGATTAAAAGATACGTAAATAAAGATGCAGCAGATTAACTGTAGTTAAAGCTTCAAGCAGGTGGAGTGCCCTTCTTGCTGTTGAGCCGTTGGAGCTGGAAAATAACGTTTATGACTCGATTGTTTTTTTAACGCACGTTCTTCAATTCTCTTTGCCTTTTTCGATCTCATCCCTAAAGGCCACTACGTCCGCTATCTATGTACTCGAACCGCTGTGGGGCAGATACATATGACAGTATTTACGAGTTTCATAATTACTTACAAATTTTGCTGTTACTCGAAATTTTTCCTACTTTACTGCATTCTATTAGAATTTAGAAACAATATCAGGAATTCGATATGATTAAATTCTTTACCATCATTATTTTTTCCTCTAACTTTAAAATTAATCTGTGTTGGATCAACTATGAGACAAACGTGGAAAAAAGCATTAATGCATCCTGGTTGTTTTACTATTCATTACGATGGTGGGTTGGAAAGTCCGTACAAACTCTGAGTGATGACACTACTAGTGCGTATCGAGCGATATTTTTACTCAGTAGCATCTCTTGGAGGAACAAACACCAAGTTGTAGCCAGATCAGACTATTATGTTTGAATCGAGTCAGTTGAATCCAAAAAATTGATTAAAGAGGATTTGGTGTGTTGATCAAACATTACTTTATGAAAGGTTTATGAAATGATTGATATAGTCCACGATATGGTGATGGATGATAGAAGAATGGAGCTGCATGAGATCGCTAGTTCTGTGGACATCTCAAAGAAACGGGTATATAATGTTTTGCATCGACATTTAGGCATGAGAAATCTATCCACAAGATGGTTACCGCGATTGCTCACAGTTGACCAAAAACGGCATCGTGTGACGTGTTCCAAGGATGGTTTGTAGCTGTTTCAGCGGAATCCGCCTCACTGTGGATGAGACATGGATACACAAGTGCACTGTAGTTTCGATTGAAACAGGTTCGATTTATGCCTTCCGAGAATTGCTGCCGCGGCGATTTCGGGCTAAGAGTGGAGCCCCTCCGGGTCGAGAGAGGGTGGTTCACACGGCCCTGACTGTTTACATTCGGACGGGCTCGATTGAGTATCAAGGCCAAGGCAAGCAATGCCCGAAACCGTGCTTCAATCCAAACTCCGGTGCATACGCTTGATACCAAGGAACAGCAGTAGGACTCCGGGGTCCCGTCGAAAGTCGGACGGACCTCTTTTTCTAACATGTGGAGATAAAAAAAAAAAGAGATCCTTTCTACTTCAAAACGACCTCGGAGACCCACTGCTGTCCCAAAAATGGGCTGCCAGAGAGGAATCTGCACCAAAGAAGGCGAAGTTGTGCATTTGTGGCCTCATAATTGCTAGAGTTCGGGTTCCAAATCGTTCCGCATCCCCTCTATTCTCCAGATTGGGTCCCTCGGAACTTCTCCCCAATTACGTATTTTCACTTCAACCGCTAGCTAACTTCACTTCATTGAGTGCTGAGGGGAAAACGATGGACCAAATGCATGGGACAAAGCTTTATCTTTGTAATATCTTCGTAATGAATAATAATTATTAATAGGTTTAACGAAGATATTAGCAGAATAGAGTAAAAATGTACCGAATACCATGAATTTGGTCCATTTTTCCCCCTCAGCACTCAACGAAGTGAAGTTAGCTGGTGGTTGAAGTGAATATACCTAATATGAAGAAATGGCTGGCGGAAAGGAGATTCTACCCAGCAGGCACAGAATTTGGCGACGTCTTTACGACACTTTACAACATCCTATGTCCATGTCGTTAAGGTGTCTTTACGATATCGTCAAGACGTCGTACGATCTGACGATGTCTTTACGATATCGTAAAGACACCTTAACGACATGGACATAGAATGTCGTAAAGACGTCGTCAAATTTGGTGCCCATTGGGTATTCAACCGAGGAGGTAATTGCGTAAACGAATGCCTATTTTGCAAAGTTGGACAAATCCTATTATTCGAAAGGGATCAACAAACTGGAGCAACGTTGAACAAAGTGTACACGCTTAAAAGGAGACTATGATGAAAAACAAAAATGGTTTGTCCTGAAAAACTAAGTAGTTTTAATTTTTGCACGGGCTTTTCAACCCACCCGCTTATATGGAATTTTCGGAATTATAACCCATTAAATTCAAACAAATACAAAATTAATTGAATTGGTGACTGTTTTAAACAAGTTGTACAAATGCTATAAAATTGGGTAATGTAAAGTTAATTCGTCTATATTTTATCATTATTTAGAGTGTATCTCTGAGGAAACGCAATAAATATTGGTCTCACTATTTGTGGTATAAAACGTTACAAATAATTTTTTTTAAATTTAGTATGTTATTTCATTATTTATGTTTTTAATTTTTATTTCATTCACATCTTGATTTTCTTATCAAAACACTTTGCACTGAATATTTAATTAAGTAATATTGAAATAAGTAGGTACTAACAATTCTTTAATAGTGACTGGACACTTCCTTGTAAAAATGTCATAAAACTTAAATATGGACAATTCAACAAATTGGTCTGTAGTTATGAAAACAAGAACAATTATATCTAAACAGAAACGTTATTTTATACATAATTCCAATATTTTATTTGTTTCAATGTGCTCTGCTTGAAAAAAACCTTGCGTTATTTTCAGGCTGAATTTACACCAGGAAATCAGCTAGGATTTTCATATTCCTCGAGGAAATCCACGAGCAAATCAATTGATCCTCGCCTAGGGTGGCTCAAAAAATTAAAAATTTCTTTGATTTGTGGGCTCACTCCCCAAAAAGCTGCCATTTGGTGAAAAAAACAACTGTGAATGTTGGATCACACGGGGGTTCAACCACCCCCGAACGTATAAAATCCGTATTTTCTCACAGGTTTAATACAAAAATTTCTAGTCAGCCTAAATATCGTAGAAAGTTGTCAGAAAAGGGAATAAAATGAAATAGTGTAGAAAAGTTGAAAACCCTTCACCAAAAATTAAAAAACATCCCTTTAAAAAAAAATTGCACCGTGTATCACCAATATTTTTTGAATAATGTTCGTGATTATTTTGCTTCAAATCCACGAAATATTTGCAATATATACTGCCGCAAGTTCGGAAATTTATTTTTTGTTGAAAAAGAGGTGTTTTTAATTTCTGGGGGAGGGTTTTCAACTTTTCTAAACTTTTTCATTTTATTCCCTTTTCTGGCCACTTTCTACGATATTTATGCACAACTAAAATTTTTTTATCAAACTTGTAAGAAAATACGGATTTTTTACGGCTGGGGTGGTTTAAACCCCGTGGGATCCAAGATCTCCTTGTTCAAAAAATTTGAAAAAAAATCAAAGTTGTTTTTCCACCAAATAGCTTTTGGGGGATGAGCCCACAAATCAAAGGAACTTTAATTTTTTGAGCCACCCTAATGTAGTTTCCTCATAGAGATTTTTGTTGCGTAGAGTTTATTCATATTCTCAAATTTTAATTTATATCTTTTTGTAAGTCTGCGGTTTAAAATTTACAATTATTGTCAATAATTTTAGTTAAAATAAATACGAATAGAATTATCGGTGTGAAGTTTAATTTTTGTAGAATCGATATCGCCCTAATTATTTCAGTTTAATTTATTTAAATATTCAGTCAAATTGTTTTTGTTTGTTAAATATATTTATTATCTATAATGCCTTAAAATGATAAAAATCGTGTTCTTTCTAAAAATCTTAATTTGTTTTAGTTTCTTTTTGTTCTTAAAAAAATATTTTATCTATTTTTTCACGACATATTTCTTTCTTCCGTCTTTCGAGGATTTTTGTGTGATATTAAATAGCTATCTGCAATATTGGTATGGTTGAAAAAACACCAAATTAAAACAAAAAATTAAAGTGCTCCTTGATATTTCGGTTCCGAATCATAAAAAAAATATTACTACATAGGTTTAAGCCAAATCGGAGTATATTTAATGCTCCCTAAACGACGTTAAAGCTTCAATAGATAATATCTCGGAAATTATTATAGATAAATAATTTTAAATATAGGTCTGAATTCGTCTTGATTTCCTCTATAATTTGTGATAATCTATGAAACGTAATAATCTTAACATATGATCAATAATATGGAAAATACACCAAATAAATTTGTTTTCATTAAATTCACCATCACAGTTGTATTCCTCGTCTCGTAAATGTGCACAATTTTCTTCTTTTGCAATTTGCCCTAAAATCAATATTTTGAAAGCTATTAATGGTTTACAATTTTCCAATAACTTTCAAACTATTGCTTTTAGGGCAAATTGCAAGAAATGAAAATTGTGCAGATTTACAAGAGGAATACAACCGTAATGGTGAATATAATGCAACAAATTGTTTGGTGGACTTTCCACATAGTTCATCATATTTAAAATTATCTGTCTGTAATCATTTCCGAGATATTCTCTATTAAAGTTTTAACGCCGTTTGGGAGCACTAAATATACTCCGATTTAGCTCAAACTTATACAGCTATATTTTTTCATGATTTGGTACCGAAATATCAAGGAGCAACTGACATTTTTAAAAATTTGGTGTTTTTTGAACTACCCTACTGCAATATTTAGAATCATTTTGAATAACTAATTTCGCACGTTATTACATTTTAGAGTAAAACTAACCTTCCTTTTTTTTAATCTGCGGAAATTAAAAAAACTCATAAATATGAATGCTATCCTAAATTGATGGAAAATAATTACTTTAATGTCACTGCTGGATTCTGAAGTTCGTGTATTTGTTTCTTCTAAAATAAGTTCAATTTTTTATTTCTTCTTTAACGTTGGATTCGAAGATTCGTTTTTTTAGCGGCGCTAAATAAAATATAATACATTTTTTTATAAATTCCCTTGAACCGCAATTTATAAATTATTCAAAAATGTTTTATAAATGAAATATTTTATTAAGTATCAAATTGAAACTTTCGGTAAGAAATCACTTTTGTTGAAATTTAAGAGTAAGCTAGAAAGTTAGTTTATGATAAACGCTTAAGAAATTCTGAATAGAGATACACTCTGCAACTGGAAATTGAACGCAAGACGGCAAAATTTGCAAGGATATTATCAGAGATAATCGATTTTAGTTACGGAATAATAAAAAAGTGAATATGTTAAGAGAATTAAAGATTGTTTTTGAAATTTTAGTATCAGGAATTACTATCAATTAGTTCGTTTCGGGTGTGATCTACATTTCTTCATTCTTGTCATTTTACCTTTACTATTGATCAAATAAATGAAATTAACAGTTATTTTGATGAGGTAGATACATATAAACCATATTTCCGGATCTAATAAGATAGTTATTCCTATTGAGTTAAATACTAAAACCAATACTTAATTTATTTAAATAAAAAAATGGTATGAGCTTCGGCTAAATGATATTCAATTAAGAAATTTCAACTGGCAAATCTCAGTTTTTAAATAAAGTAAAATGCAAGTGTCCTATTTCCCATCAAGTTAGTAATAATTAAAATAATTTTAAAGAAGTATTATTTGTTATTGATAGTCTAATGAATTTTGATATTCTAAAAAGATCTTAATGTAAAAAGTTTACACAAAAAATGATATTAAAACTTAACTGAAATTTATTTTCCATACTTAAGAACCATCTTTTTTCGAAATTTACTTTTTAACTCTTCATATGTTCAATTTATTAAACAGTTTTTCTTTAATGAATTTTCAATAAGGATAGAACACCTGCATTTCTTATGAATCGATATTTTTTCTTTTACATGCTCGTAGTGTAGTATACCTCCTTCTCTTCCGTGTCTACAGTTGCATAAGATCTTGGAAGTTCCTGTTCCTTCGCTGCACCAAGTGCATGAGTGTAAATCAAAGCACCTGAAACTCCTCCAAGAATAGGTCCAACCCAATAAAGCCAATGGTCATCATACTTTCCGTTAGCCACAGCGGCCCCCAATGATCTCGCTGGGTTCATTCCAGGTCCAGTTCGGTCCACCTAAAATTTAAAATCTCGCTCAATTTCTATTTCTTTTACCAATTTAAAAAGCTCAAAGCTTGCAAATATGGTAACTGACCATAAATTACATGATTATTATTGATTATATATATCATTATCATTCTTTTTTTTAATTTCCGGAAATTTATAAACAGTTTCGGTCATTTATGGTAATATTACCGGTAAAGATGGTAACTTACCACAAATTACTCAAAATTAATTTTTTCAAATTATGGAAATTTTACTGGTAAATGTGGTAACTTACCATAAATTAACCGAAATTCATTTTTAAACATTTGTGGAAATTTTAGAGGTAAATATGGTAACTTACCATAAATTAACCACATTTCATTTTTAAGATTTTCCGGTAATTCATGAAAATTTTCGGTAACAAGGAGACCAAAGTCCTGTACATCGACTTCACGAAAAATGCATGTTTTTTCGCGAAGTACACGCGCCTGAACTTCCCGTGCGTGGCGCTAGTATGAAGATAATGTACAAATATTGCCGTACAAATATTTGTACATATGTTCATACCAGCGCCACGGACGGGAAGTTCAGGCGTGTGTACTTCACGAAAAAATATGCTCATTTTTTGTTAAATTACTTTTGTCTCCTTGTGTCTATTCTCCATGCCCGCTTCATAGGCGTCGAAAAGGGCTGAAATCATGCATGTGTCATAAAAAATTTGTTATACCTTCCAAAAATGCTATGACCCGATAGACCTTCTCGATAGGAATTCCACACTGAGAAAACCGTTTTGTTGTAAATAAAATAAAATCGTTTTCATTTTTCAAAAATACTGTTTTAAGAAAAAAAATTAATAAAATGGAAAACCGACACTTCAAAAATGTATTTTATTATAAAAATAAATCCAAAGAAAAGGCCCTTATCAGGCGTTTGGCACGTGCAAAAAATGTTAAATATTCGGGAAAAATCGTATCTCCTTTTATACAATATGTGACACCAAAAATTACAAATATTATTACAGGCTCTTCTATAGTATGATTCAAACCATTCATATTCAAAATCTAATCAATAAAAGTCAAGCATTGACAATTCTCGGAAAAAATTTCTTTAAAAAATAAACATTCAAACTGGTATTTTTCTCAGTTTTGATCAAATAATTTATTTTCAATGATAAATTCATCCGAGGACAGTAATATTTGTGTATTGAAAATAAAACAGTAATAAGATAAACTTGATAAGAAATGAAATTCTCTTAAATAAAATATATTTTTAGATATAATAATGAAAACTAAGATAAATTATAATTGAGAGAAAAAGAAGATCTTACTGCAATGAGATGACATGCGGCCACTACGAGGCCAATAATCAGGGGTGCAATTCCTTTACTCTCAGGTTTCCCTGAATCGCAGGCGCCGCAGACGACGACGACGAGGACCAGAGCGAGGAAGAACTCGATTCCAAAGCCTTGTACAGCTGTAATTTTGCTTAGACTGACTGCTCCTAGTTTTTGTTCAAGGAAATTTTCTTCAGTTGAAAGGGCTCTCAAAAAAGCCGATCCAGCAATAGCACCCGCGCACTGCGATATTATGTAGAGAACTGCTCGAACTACTGGTACCTAGCAAACAAAAAAAGAAAAAAAAAGAATTCATTCCACTGATTTAAAAAAGAGATACAGATATAAGAATCATTTATTTCCAGTCTATCTCTCATCCAGTCAAGTCAATCTCTTCCTCCATCCTTGTCTATCTACGTCAATCTTTTTATATCCCAATCTATCTGCATCAATCTATTTCCATCCCACTCTATCCACGTAAATATTTATAAATCTTCATTAATATAACTCTCGGCTATCTTTTTCAATCCCTTACTTTCTATCCCCGTCGATATTAGTCTATCCACGACAATCTTTTTCAATTCCTTAGCTGTTCAGTCTGTTTCTCCTCCGCCTATAATTTAAAATTCCAATCCCTTTTTTATTCCAGGCTATCACTCGTTCGCCCATCATTTTTAATCCCTTTTTACCTTGCCAATAGCGAGCATCCCAACTGTAACAGCAGGGTTGATGTGTCCACCTGATACGTGTCCAACAGCCTGCACCGCACCAGCAACTGCTATTCCAAAGGCCAAACTTATGGCCACCACATCACCTGTGACAACGGCACCACATCCAAAAAAGTTAAGGAATAACGTCCCCAAGAACTCCGCAAAGAGTGCTCGGTACAATCCACCCTTCTTATCTGTGAGCTCGTGTGCCCCCAAAGCATTTCTCAAACCTGCCATCTGCAATACAATAACACAAAAATATGATTGAATAAAATGTTAAAATTATCATTCTTTTAATTACTGTTATACACTCATTTAATTAACTAAATTAGTCCTAGCAAATATGGGTTGGAGTGCCGAACATAAATTTTAATTGTTTAATTTTGTCTATACAAATTATTGGTTATTTATTGAAGACTAAGATCTAAATTTTATTTAAACAAAAAATAAATATTGAAGATCTTATCGGGCTTAGAATATGAACATTTGCAATTTCATTATAACTAATGCTCTGTAATGGCCCCTAAACATTTTTTTTCTGGAATAATATGCACAGGATTTCTTCTACAATATAATGAAAATATTCTCTATAATGAATAATTTAAAAACATTTATACCGAGTGACTTACCGATTTCATTACATTTTTAATTGCTAAAACTAAGACTTAAAATAATTGAAGCAAAAAAATGTCATGAATCGCGCTCTTTAGTTTGTATTATTTTAATTCTATTATCATTTTTATACATAATGTATATAATTTTACCTGTTTCACAAGGCACGCCTATTCTTATTGATATGAAGCCTTATGTTCAACAATTACATACAAATTTCATGGAACCTTTAAATGGAATCTTTAAACTATAGAAAAATGTATATTTTCGGTGTATTTTGAAATTCAAGATTTTTTCTGACACCATGTACAAATATTTTTAATTACTCCATTATGGAGGATATTCTCTTTATATCGTATGGGCCATTTCGGACCATAAATTGTTACAAAATTACAAATCACCGTATTCAAAAACCTGATATTAACTTCAATTTTATTTGATGAAATTTGGGGCTTATTCTATAATAAATATCAAACACTTGTTAAAGGTAAACGAATTTTTAGCTATTATTATAAACTTTTTTTTTTTTTTTTGTAAATCGAAAACTAGGAAAAATTATTTACAGGCGTAAAACGGCATAGCATAGCATCAACCGGATAACATTTAGGGAGCGGAGTTTACAAAATTCAAATTTTTATCAGGCGCTCTAGTATGGGTCAGTAGGTTGGTGAACCTGCTCAACAGATAAATAAGAGGAGCTTTATTATTTACGTACATTTCAAATAATATATATGTAACAATTAAAGTGTTCGTAAATAATAATTTGTAAATACTCTAAAAAATAATGTTTTCCCAAAAATGCATAGTTTCCATAGTTCCATGGTTAAAATATCGGGGAGGTTTCATGTTTCACGACGATAAATCTCTTTTTCTGTTCACTGCGACCAAGATTAAATTTATCAAGCAAGATTTTATAAATCCAAACTATAATTTGGTGAAAATAATCAACTATTTTATTCTTAAAGCTTCAAGTATCAAATGCTAGGATTAATCATCTCCTCAAGAACATTAAGAAATTTCAAATTTAATAGACAAATAAAGCTTCAGGGCCCCATATTTGAACTATTTTTGCAAAGATTTGGCTTTTAGTATTTCATGTTGGATTTGCAATTATTGAAATTCCCGCCAGCGGGAAGTTTGAGTTTTGCATCGAAGCGTCGAATAATTATTAAATTGCTCGCCTAACTTTGGCTATCCTGATCCTGGTATCAAATAGGTCTCGTTTACTAGAACTATGGGTGCTCTGAATATTCGAATGTAGGATTGCATTTTTAAGATGCAAGCGGAAGTAAAAAACGAGGATGTTCAATGTTATCGGACCTGTCAGACAACAATTTCCCGCCCACTTGAAAAGGAGACAACGAACCAACGAAGCCGTTGGTTTGCGTCATGAATTTAGATCGAGGACGCACTTAGAAGCGTTACGAGTTACCCGCAGAAACGAAACAGCGTGCTGACAGGTTGGCATTATTATTACGTGTGACAATTGTCACACATGGGAGATTATCCATAGTCCTGGTCAAGGTCAAGATAAAAAAAGACTGCACTTTGAAGCAAATTACTATATTCTGCATTTCCGAAACTTACATTCGCAAGTTCAATTCAAAGCTTCACAAACAAACCCCCGTTGGTAGTTAGGAGGTAAATTTAAGTTTAATTAAATAATTATGAAAGTTGATTTAAAAAATAGGAAAATAAAAGTGCTAAATTCGGTCTTGAAAGGAGTAAAATGCGTTCTTTGATTAAATGATATTCATGAGATGATGTCATATAATCAGAATTAGAGTTCTAGTCCCCTTTTTTAAAGAATTGAAAGTTGGATTGATCTTATTTTTCCGAAAATACATTTTTCTCGCCAGACTGACGCCACGGTGTCGCTAATATAGTATATACGTTCCTTAAATTTTCTTTTACTTTTTAGACAATTAAAACAAAACAAAATCACAAAAAAAGTTCAAAAATACTTATTTTTCTCTGCTCTTATCATTAAGATATATTTGCTGTCCGATCTAAGTATTTAAGTCGTGCTATTGGATAGTAGTTTATGGAGGAAAGTGTTGTAATGTGAATAAATATTCACCGAAGTGGAAGATGAAAAATTTGGAATCTTCGTGGATATTGTTTACTTCGGCGAGTTTTAACTTTTCTAATGGCGATAAAAAAAATGTCACCAACAGTATACAGTTTCGATAGTTTTTTCACGCCCATTCCATTGATGATAAGCATTTTTTGATATAAAATATTTGACCTGTATGCTTTTTCCTTTTTTTATATCAAAAGAAAGCTTAGGGTTTTCCCTTTAAGAGCTTTGAGGTTAAAAGGTGGGATTTTTATTTTTTATTTATGAAACTAAGCGATGAGTGGTTTTCGAAAATATACCATCTGTTTTCGCGATTTTTAATTCTTTTAATAGAAATAAAAAATGTTGTCTGCTACAATTTCAAAAAGTTTTTCCACGACCTTTTTATTGAACATAATCATTTTTTGAAAGAGCAAATATTTAACCTACTACAATGATGGTCAACAATAAATTAGATTTTTTCATAGCGGGTCCTTTTTTAGAATTTTGTTTGGGCTATAAAGAAAGCTTGGTTTTTTTTTCTTCAAAGTACCCTGAGATTCAAAAGTAAAACTTAATTTGTTATTAAGTATTTTTACTTCAACCACCAGCTAACTTCACTTCGTTGATTGCTGAGAGGAAAACAAGGGACCAAGTGCATGGGACAAAGCTTTATTTTTGTAATATTTTCGTAATGAATAATAATTCTTATCATTTTATTATGCCATTAAATAGTTCTTAAAAACTAGAAACTATTTTTCCCATACATTTATATAGATAAAATTAGTTTTTACGAAGATATTAGCAAAATAGGGCAAAAATGGACCGAATCCCATGCATTTGTCCACTGTTTTCGATTCAGCACTCAATGAAGTTATGTTAGCTGGTGCTTGAAGTGAAAATACCTAATTTACGAAAATAAGTTTAATGTGTTCCGGTATACGCAATGACACTTGCGCACGCGAGCCAATGTTCTAAACGATTATTTTTGCCAATATGCATTTTAATTTTACTTTTTAATTTCAAGGTTTTTTAAGGAAAAACCCCAAGCTTTCTTTCTAGCTGAAAAAAGATTTCAAAAAAAAAGGTTCCTTTGAAAAAAGTCAAATTAATTTTTTACCTTCATTTTTGAAGGTCAAATATTTATTTAAAAAAAATATCTTTATGATAAGGGAAATAGTCTAAAAAAACTATCTAAAGAATGCTGGACAACATTTTTGTATTGCCATTAGAAAAGTTACAAGTCGCCAAAACTGATGGTATATTTTCAAAAACACACATCGCTTATTTTTATAAAGAAACAATTAGAATCCTAGAATAACTATGTCTAGCAAGTAAAAAATTACTTTTTGAAAAATAAAAATAATTTTACTTTTTTATAGTTTATAATTATTTTTCTAGTTTATAAAACCCATTTTTATCAATTCATTTACAGGTATACATTTAATTTGTAATAAGTATTAAAAAGGCTGAATGTCTAGTGCAAATTTGCGTGAAACTTAATTGAATTTCACAATGTTTACACTAGCAAAAAGGTTGTTAGCACTTGGCCTAAAGCCAGTTTCCTGCTACAAACACGGTACAGATATATGCGATTCTATTGCGTTAATTTCGATCCAGAGTCGCGTGCCAATCTCTAATTATTGTCACCCACGCATCAATTTTTCACTGTGTTATATTGGCAATTAGCACAACATCGTGATGCATGTTGCATATACAATCTAGGTCGACGAGCTGATCGAGGAAGGCGCTCTTATCTTCTTCTTGAACCTCTTCCTGAAGATTTATAGGAACACGAGCTTAGATCGTTATTCAAGATAAAATCTATGCAAATTAAGCCAGAGTGGTGAAAATCAATATGATTTACTGAGTTATAACTGTATATAGAAAAAAATCTGCAACATTATAAATCTGGTGCTGCGAGATATTCAGTGATTCCATTATGATTGTCGGTAAACTGTAAATGTACATTACATACATACCCTCAGGGAGGAAATCGACACATGCAACACACATAAAATATAAATAAACATGAATCAATTTACAGGTGTATCTTATCTCAGGTTTTCACAAGTTTCGGTGTAATCTTAATTGAATATGAATTACATTGATGAATTTATGGTTAGTTAAATGAGTTTGACAGTAGAAAACCTGTTCTGACTGAAATATAAGGATTATCCATTTTTTTAATCTATTTCAAATATTTTCGTTGTGATCCTTTTTAATACTATCTGAATTCTAATTGTGAAGAATGAGTTCATGTTCACCTGCAGTTTTATGGGCAAGATTAGATATCTGTGACGTCACAAATTTTCAATAGAAGCTTGTAATTTGTGATTTATCACGAATGAAAATGATTTTGCTAATTTTACATGATTTTCAGTAAATATTAGAAATAGGGAAACTTTAGCAACTTTTTTTACAGTTTTTTCTTTATTTTCACTGATTTTATACTAGAAGAAGTTACTGAAGTTTCAGTAAACTTGGCTGAAATATCAGTCGATTTTTCTACTTAATATCCAGAGAAATGCAATTGGAATTTCATTGATTAGTCGCTGAATTTTTATTTTTTACTAATTTCACAATGGAAAAAGAAGTTACTGAAATTTAAGTACCTGTCACTAAAATATCTGAAAATTTCTACTCAAACACGAGTGAAATGCTGTTCTTCGGCGTTTAGTGAATAGTAATTGATTTTTCAGTTAATTTTGTACTGATTTAGGTAGTCAGAAGTTGTCAATGATTCACAGTGGATTTGCATGATTCGAATTTGGAGAGAAGCATTGATTTCCCATCGGAAAAAGTTACTGAAATTTCACTGAGCATAAATTTTCTAGAACTTTTCCTACTAGAAACCCAAAGAATTTTCACTGATTCGAATTTATGGATTGCATACATTGCTTGGTAATTGCTTGGAAATTGCATGAGTACACAAATTATTATTAAATAGAATTGATTTTTGCAGGTATTTTTCAAATTCTGAAAAGACGCGTGTAAGAGAATTACAAAAACTTCAGTAATTTTTTAACATTTAAATTAGATACGTTTAAATCGAAGCGTTTACAAAATTAGTAATGTGGTAACTTTAAAATAAAAATAACTATAAGTACAAATACAAAATAAAACATTTTCAAGTGCAAAATTTGGAATTTTCCAATTTTGAAATTGAACCTTGTATAATTTGAAATGTAAACGTATGCAAATAAATTATATTAATATTAAGAAATGAAGAATTAGAAATTGCTCAACCTTAAAAATTGATTTTTTCAAATCTTGAACATTGCAATTGGACTAATTTCAGATTGAAAACGATAATAATTGTAAAATATTATTTTTATCTGAAGGGTAGCACAATCAAAGGGTACAAACGCCATTTTGAAAATTTTTCAGGCGAAAGACATAAAAATCCTTAATTTTTAACGAAAAGAAGAAATTTCCTAATAAACACTTAAGAAGTTTGGAACTGCACTCTTCAAAATCAGATCTTGACAAAAAGTGACGAGCTGCACGCAGGTTTAGACTCTGTGTTTGAGAAAAAATAAAAACCTCATAAATGAGTAAAAAAATATTTGTGAATGAATGCTACCGAAAAATTTCCACTTCAGTGGGTATTTCGAATTAGAGTCAAAATACTAAAACTTTATTTGAGGATATAATGTCAAATTAGCACACAAATTTTGAACAGAAAGTAAATATTAAATGAAATCCTTTATTTCCAAAATGACATAAATAATTAAACACCAGCCAATTCATTTAACCAACTGAATAAAACTATGTTTCATCCGCACGAAAAATATTGATCCCTTTCATTCACATACTTATAGAACCTGAAAATGTTTGAAACCTATTTTAATCTCACAGGATGTTTCCAACTAGTTAACACACTCCAGAAAATTTAATTTTAAACCTGAAAAGTATTCGATGGATGTCGATGTCGAAGGCTTCTATCGAAACGATTTCTCATCAGTGGGCCAAAAAAAGGCTTCGCAATTGGTTCTTTGTAAAAAACATTGAGCTACGGACTCGAGGTGCAAATAAGCGTGGGGGTGTTGGATGCTCTGTTCGTTCTCGAGATGATGTCACGAACCAAATTTGTAAACGCGCGATTATATTAGAGGACATTCTGTCATTCCATAAAATTATTTACGGTTTATGTTCCCAATTTGCCTTTTGCTGTATCATATATATGTATTCAAATACAGAAATAGACCTGACCTGTAACAGTTTTATGCGGTCTATGCTATTTTATTTTAAACAAAAACACCAGACTCCAACTCCGCGGAACTTAATGACTCGTTACACGAATTTCAGTACAGAGCATATGACATTTAGTAGGGACATATTTTTTTATTGTTTTGGGAATCTATTCTGGATGCCTGATTTTGTTTTACTCAGCATGTTATGAGCTTGCTTGGCGTCTAAAAAATAGTATTCAAATGTTGGCCGAATTTACAAGTGTATTTCACTCTAATTAATTAGTCTTACGAATAGTTTTTTTCCATTTTAAAAATATCAGTATAATTTGAATGTTTCAAACAGCGTTAACGGCAGTTATTTTGGCTGTTAATGAATTCATCTGTAGATTTCTTACAAAATAAATGGTAGAAATTTATAGCAATTTAACGATTTTTTAAAATAGTTTATCTAAAAACTTTAGGATAAAATTGTTTAAATAATCTTCAGATTTCTTAGTAGTTTTTATAGACCAAAAATTTACTAGAAGCTGCTCAACTTCAGAATCAAATTCAAAATTAAAGAATAGAAATTTTATAATGTGCCAATAGTCAACACTATTCCTAAAATTATTTACTTTTAAGGCACCAAATTTAAAATTGAATAATTTGAAAAATTTCAATTTAAAAACTTTCATTTTTAAGTATGTCAATTTTTATAAAACCATCTTTTCAAAAACATTTATACAAAACTGTATTTAATGCTCAGACAATTTACAATAAAAAATTTTTTGGAATTAAACAATTTGGATTTAAAAACGCTGCAGGTCGAGTAATTCGAACAACCATTATAATTATACAATTTCTACATTATTAATTACAAATAACAATTTTTAAACTTCTTTCACACTGAAAGTTTCAAAAGTTATTTCAAGTTGGAACGTTCAAAGTTGCATGGTTTCAAATAAAAATAATTTTCGTGATCGATCCCCCCCCCATTTTTTGTTTTTCTGGGAAAAGGAATCCAGTATTTTTTTAAATAGGTCAACATCACCACTGCGCCCCGACCTTTTGAAATTAATACGGGGTTTTAAATTCGAAAAGCTCGGTTTTCGAAAAAATTGAAAAAAGAAGTACTTGTTATTAACTGTTTATAAATTAAAATTGAGTCTCGTCTTAAAGAATTTTGAAGGAATAATTTCTACCCAATAACTTTTGATTTTAATCCCCCTTCCCTCAACCATCTTGTATTGTGCCCAGAAAATGCCAACAAAAAATGTAAAATACAAGTTTTATGTAAAATTTATGCAAAAGACAGTATTTTTTGTATTTTTCAACATGAATTATTTTTATTCGCTAAGAGACAAGTTTACAAATATTTTAAAACTACTTTTTAATTGTTCGAGGAATTATTATTTGTTTAAAAACAATGTTTGCTTCTCCATTAAATCATGAAAAGTTACTATTTTTTGGTATAAATGATATAGTTAATTAATGTAAAAAATAATATTTTTATACGATATTTTGCAGTTCTTTAAACAATTTCTATTTGTATAATTTTTTTCCACACAATCGTGAAAAGTTAGTATTTTCTGGAATTAAAGACACAATCAACAAATAATGTTCAGAGTAGAATTAGTTTCTTTACGATATTTGACATTTTTTAAATAGTTTTAATTTCATTATATAATTTTCTTTCCCTGTAAATCGTGAAAAGTTATTATTTTCTTAAATTAATGACTTATGCATGACGTAACTGAAACAAATTGTTTGAAACAATGATTATTGTTTAAAAAAGTAGGTTATAAGTTCTGAAACAAGAAAATACTGAATAATAAGCGACATAGTGTAAGAGATTCGAAAAAACTAATATGTTTTCCACCTTTCCAAACAATATTATTGTCTTTTACAAACAATATTATTCTTAAAATTCATGAACTGCGTCGTCAGTTCCAGAAAATAGTAACTTTTCAAGATTTTCAGGGGAAAAATGGTTGGAACAATTCAAAATTAGTTTTTAAAAACTTGGATACTTGTGACTCATCGAATAAAAATAATGCATACTGAAAAAATTTCAAAAAAATACTGTCTTTAGTATGAATTTTACATAAAACTGCTGTTTTGCATTTTTTGGGACATTTTCCGAACACAATACGAGGACGTTGGGTTGTGTGGTCAAAATTAAAAGGTATTTGGTGGAAATTATTCTTTGAGCATTCCATACGAGGTGACAGAACTGTAATTTACAGAAAGATAATAAAAAGTACTTCTTTTTTTCAATTTTTCGAAAACCAAGCTCTTCCCATTTAAAATCCCATGTTAATGTTGACCGATTTAAAAAAAAAAGGAATTTCTTTTCCGGAAAACGAATAAATTGGGGGGGAGGGATCGATCCCAAAATTCGAAAGTCAAATATTTACAGGTGTACATTTGGGCCACCCTAAGCCACACTTACGAAATAGTCCGGGCGCCAGAGGGGTCACAGTGGCCTCCTTAATTTAGATGGGGCCACATAGGTTTTTTTAATGTATTTTGGGTCGCTGAACACGAATTTCGGGGGTGGCTTTCGATCCGACAGTCGGGTAATTTGTTATTAACAATTTAATTGTTTAAAGCGCTGTATCTTTTGAACTAAAAGAGATATGAACATTTGAATGAGTAAGTTTTGTTCCTTATTTCATAAAAAACAAATCCCACTTTTTTTATTTCGATAAAGTTATTAGAACCGGAGATATTTTTAATTAAGTGCAAAAAAGCGCTGCACCTCCGTGGCGCTCGGACAAATTCGACTATAATTCAGCTCCTAATCAATCATTTTGGTCGTGCATGGTCTTATTTTAAAGATAAAAGTGTACTCTAACTGTTTAAGTCGAAATATTAAAAAATAGATGTTTTCTGTCGAATAAATGAAAAGCCGAATATAAAAATCTGATCTCTAATAGTGGAAGACTAAAAAAATTAGCATTTCGATATCCCTTATTTTAAATTTTGTATGGGGTAAAACCGGTAAGCTTCTAATTCTGTCCCAGTGTACTCTACAATAAGAAGATTGATGGCTAATAATCAAATGTATGCAGCATTTTTCAATACATTTAGATCCTCTTTTATGTTAGTAATATTATAGAAAAATGATAAATTGACAACTCTAAACTAAATCATGACAATTTCACTGCGGGAGGAATGTGGCACGTCTCGCAAAAGCATATGAATGATTGATTATTTAAATACTATTGGAATATGCGATAGTGGCACGGTGATACATTTGTTAATTTATATTTTAAGGAAAATGTGTTGAATTGACGAAAATCTAAGATCATTTTCAAATCACACGATCGACACCATTTATGTTTTGAAGCTTAAAGCCTTGAATGATTTGCTAATTGAAACTTGGAGTTTAACCCTGTGTCTTTGACTGATCATTAGCCATACTTGGCAATCAAAGCCACTCGATTTCTCGTCTCTTTCTTAGTTGATACATCAATCACGTTCTTTCCCTGTCTCTAAACGCTCTCAATATGGTTTCCGATCGACTTCGGGGTCGAATGCCGGATGGACCGGTAAGTTCGTCGTTCTACTTTTATTTACAGGAGAACGAAAATAATGCTTGTACAGTCGCACATGTTCCCGATGTCTGATTATGGTTTTCTTGTCCGAGTGAATATACACTCAGAATATTCAATTCACGCGTTGATCTTTTCGCAATGTACTTGCATGCGTAATTCCTATCAGTTATGTGTATATTCTCCATAAATAAGTATATTATGTATAAGTGCATGTACCTACGTGTTTAGGGGCATCCTTATAAACATAAACGGTTCTCATTATCAAAACCGCAAGCGGTAAACTTGTTGCAAGTCTGAACTACTTTTCGGAATAAATACCTTGAATGAATGTATATCGTATACCTGCCTACGGTACTTACGGTACTTTTACAAGAGCAATACTTTTTTTTATGATTTTTATAGTCTCTATTCTACTTTGTAAACCAAGTCAAATATTTCAATAACGATTCCAGCTTCCCATCAGTGTTGCTACAGGTCAGGGAATTCCAGAAAGTGAGAGAAAATCAGGGATATTAAAACAGTTCAGGGAAAGTCAACTGCCAGGTCCTTCTTTTTGGTTGAAAATAATCTGTTTTGGTTGAGGATTCAATTATTTTAATAAAAAGTGTGGAGGTTTTGCTGAATTGTTTTATCTGGAAAAATGCCTCCATTTTTGGTTCAAAATTTATCTTTGTCAATAAAAGTGTTTAAAATAACTTTTGAAACAAACATTTCCTTTAATTAACATTACTGGTCTCCTAAGTGTAAGGTTGTTTTATGCCTAAAAGAAACATGTAGCACGATCAGGGAAAGTAAAAAATTGGTCAGGGAAAAAGTCCGGGAATTTTGAAATTGGGATCTTGTAACAACCCTGGTGGGGCAAAAGAAAGATTCGACTTTCTTCGTTTTTCTGGGGTCCCATAAGCACCCCATAAATGAGAAATTTATGAGATTTTATATTTAGTATATCTTGAGTTCAATTATTGTAAACCATAATTTTTTCCCTCTCTGCTTTGTATATATTCCAGTTTATCATTAGTACTGATTTGCCTATTTATCTATTCGCCGTTGGAAAACGTAAACATTCATACTTACATCCCCTCCCGGAATACAACCCATGAGACATTTGGTAGGATGGTAAGTTTTTTCTTCTTTAATAATACTTTCCAACTTTGCAGTTCATCTTTTTATTAAGCTGCAGTCCACGTTTCATATTTTTTCACTCATTTTTCATAATTTTCTCTCGAAAGCTTTACTTTGCAATACCGGAAAAATAAAAGGTTCTTCACAAATCTTTTTAAGAAATTATACTCAAATTTGGCTGAAAACCACCATACGGAATCGAAAATGCGATGAAAAAGGGTAAAAATATGCTACATAATTTTCTCGGCCAATTCTTGCAAAAATAGCGTGATACATGCCCGCGTAGGCAATTGCTACTCACGTGATTGCAATATTTGCCTTCAGCTCTTCGCACTCGTGGTTCCAGTTTCAACCCCTTTAAAGGGTGACTTTTATGAAGTTGGAGAGTTGAAGAAACTTCTGCAATGTCAGTGCAATTAAAAAATCCTGGGTTTTCTCAATTAAGGAAATATTCAGGTCTAGAACATTCCATTTTTTGTTAACCCACTGATTGGGTAAATATGTCAGTAGTGAACCACTTAAGGTTAGGATTTTATTTGAAATTGTATACAAAGTTATTGTCAAATTGGACAAACAAAAAATGCATTTAATAGACATTTTGCACTTTCTTATCAGCGTATTCAAAACGTATTGTAAGCCCGGCGAAAATGATTAAATGTATATTGTACAGTAAAGGTGCAAAGTCATCAGAACTAAGCCACACAATTGTGACAAAATTGGTTTGAAATTTAGAAAAAAATATTCGGTTTGATCTAAAAAATTTACCCAAATCCGAGTCAATCGTCCAAGAATTTTGAGGTTACAATTTCACAGTTTTTGAACTATCGGTTTTCGGTAACGATTTAAAATCGAATTTTCATTTAGTTCACAAAAGTAAAAACTTGTTCCCGAGATATATGGGGATTTTTTAAAATAAACTATAATAATTCCAAGAAATATCATGAAGAAAAGAAAAAAGTTATTACTATGCTAAAATACTACACTAAAATTTTTACTGAAATTTAAATTAAATTTTTTTTATTACAACGTGTATTTATTCTTTTAAGAATTCTAGTTCTGCACTGCCACACTTCTTCAAATATTCTCTAGTTTATTTTGCCCAGAAAATCAATTAATACAAAACACAGTGGAATTTCACTGTAAATTTATTGAAATACGAATGAAATATGAGTCAATCTTCATGATTTTCAATTATATTTTAGAAAACAGATAATTACAGAATTCTTTAACAGCAAAATATAAATACTACTGAATAATTTATAAAAAATAAAACCCGGTAAATTTTTCTCTGTATAATTTGCTAGTTTTTACGAAACAAAATTCAATGCTATCAACTTTCATAGACCATTAAATTTTGACTGACCTTGTATAGAAGTACTCTAAAATTAATTTAAAAATATATTGTGTAAAAGTTATTAAGCCATCCATATTGTGATGAAGAGCCCCTGACAATTCCGGAGGAGGTTAGTTGCGCCAATCCCCCTCAGGTAGGTTGTGAGCCATAGGTTAGTTGCGCCAAGACTTTTCAAGGGACGGATTAAGAGGATTAGAAGTTCAACGATGGGGGGTTTCTTTCAAGATAAAATGAGGTGTTTAATTAAGGAGCGAAATACAGACTCTTATTAGGAAGAGGGAAAAATAATACAGATAGATAACATAAGAATCCACACTATTTCTATACTACATATGAACAATATATAACTTTTATATAGCTTATGACAATATATCTCATATTATTATTTTGTAAACTTAGAAGCTCAGGTCATCAGGAATGTAAAAATTTTGTTTAATTTTCAGCTCTTATTTATCTCATCCTGTCCTATCTTTTTTCATACCAACTTTTACATCTCATCCTATCCTTTATCTATCCATATCAATGTTTTTTTTTCTCCTTCCTTATCTCATCCTATCCTACATCTATCAACGTTGATCTATTTCTATCTCTTTGTTATTCTGATTTCACGTCTATCCTGTTCAATCCCCTCTTTTCTGCCTCATCCTATATCCTATATCTATACACGTCTATCTTTTTCTGTATCTTTGTCAATCTAAATTCACGTATATCTTTTTTAATCCCCTCTCCTCTATCTCACCCTATACTTCATCTATCCCCGATAATCTTTTTCTATCTTCCCTTCTTTGCCTCATCCTATACTACATCTATCAACGTTGATCTATTTCTATCTCTTTGTAATCTTGATTCATGTCAATGCTTTTCTATCTCCTCTTCTCCATCTCACTCCATACTTCATCTATCCACGTCAAACTTTTACTATCTCTCTGTCAATCTGAATTTCCCTCTATCTTTTTCAATATCATCTTTTATATCTCATCCTATCTTTCATATATCAATGTCAATCTTTGTCTATATTCTCTTCTTTATCTCATCTTGTCCTATCTTTTTCATCAACATTTTTTATATCTCATCATATCCTTTATCTATCCTTATCAATGTTTTTCTATCTCCTTCTTTATCTCATCTTATACTACATGTATCAACGTTTATCTATTTCTATCTCTTTGTAATCTTGATTCATGTCAATGTTTTTCTATCTCCTCTTCTCCATCTCACCCCATACTCCATCTATGCACGTCAATCGTTTACTATCTTTCTGTCAATCTGAATTTTCCTCTATCTATTTCAATACCATCTTTTATATTTCATCCTATACTTTATCTATGCACGTCAATCTTTTACTATCTTCTCTGTCAATCTGATTTTTCCTCTATCTATTTCAATACCATCTTTTATATCTCATCCTTTCCTTTATCTATCCATGTCAGTCTTTTTCTATCTGCTCTTATTTATCTCATCCTGTCCTATCTTTTTTCATACCAACTTTTACATCTCATCCTATCCTTTATCTATCCATATAAATGTTTTTGATCTCCTTCCTTATCTCATCCTATCCTACATCTATCATCGTTTATCTATTTCTATCTCTTTGTTATTCTAAATTCACGCCTATCCTGTTCAATCCCCTCTTTTCTGCCTCATCCTATATCCTATATCTATACACGTCTATCTTTTTCTGTATCTATGTCAATCTAAATTCACGTATATCTTTTTCAATCCCCTCTCCTCTATCTCACCCTATATTTCATTTATCCTCGACAATCTTTTTCGATCTCCTCTTCTTTACCTCATCCTATCCTACATCTATCATAGTTTATATATTTCTATCTCTTTGTAATCTTGATTCATGTCAATGTTTTTCTGTCTCCTCTTCTCCATCTCACTCCATACTTCATCTATCCACGTCAATCTTTTACCATCTCTCTGTCAATCTGAATTTCCGTCTATCTTTTTCAATCCCCTCTTCTCTATCTCCCTTAGACTTCATTTATATTTGCGTCAATCTTGTACTATCTCTCTGTCAATCTAAATTTCCCTCTATCTTTCTCAATACCATCTTTTATATCTCATGCTGTCCTTTATCTATCCATGTCAGTCTTTTTCTATCTGCTCTTCTTTATCTCATCTTGTCCTATCTTTTTTCATACCATCTTTTACATCTCATCCTATCCTTTATCTATATCTATCCATATAAATTTTTTTATATCTCCTTCTTTATCTCACCCTATCCTACATCTATCAATGTTTATCTATTTCTATCTCTTTGTCAATCTAAATTCACGTCTATATTTTTTAATCCCCTCTCCTCTATCTCACCTTATACTTCATTTATCCCCGACAATCTTTTTCTATCTCCTCTTCTTTACCTCATCCCATCCTACATCTATCATCTTTTATATATTTCTATCTCTTTGTAATCTTGATTCCTGTCAATGTTTTTCTATCCCTTCTTCTCCATCTCACCTCATACTTCATCTATCCACGTCAATCTTTTACTATCTCTCTGTCAATCTGAATTTCTGTGTATCTTTTTCAATGCCCTCTTTTTCGCCTCATCCTATATCCTATATCTATACACGTCTACCTTTTTCTGTCTCCTCTCCTTCATCTTATACTATCCTACATCTATCAACGTTTATCTATTTCTGCCTATTTGTAAATCTAAATTCACGTCTATCCTTCTCAATCCCCTCTTCTCTTTCTCATTCTATACTTCATCTATCCACGTCATACTTCACTATCTCTCTGTCAATCTAAATTTCTGTGTATCTTTTTCAATACCCTCTTTTCTGCCTCATCCTATATCCTGCATCTATACACGTCTATCTTTTTTGTGCCTTTGGCATTCTAAATTCACGTCTATCTTTTTAATCCCCTCTCCTCTATCTCACCCTATACTTCATCGATCCACCACAATCTTTTTCTATCTTCTCTTCTTCACCTCATCCTATCCTACATCTATCAACGTTAATCTATTTCTATCTCTTTGTTAATTTAACTTCACGTCTTTCCTTTTCAATCCCCTATTTCTTTCTCATCCTATACTTCATCTTACCAGGTCAGTACTTTACTATCTCTATGTCAATCTAACTTTCCGTCTATTTTTTTCAATCCCTCTTTTCTGCCTCATCCTATATCCTATATCTATACACGTCTATCTTTTTCTGTGTCTTTGTCAATCTAAATTCACATCTATCTTTTTAATCCCCTCTTCTCTATTTCGCCCTATACTTCATCTATCCACGAAAATCGTTTTCTATTTTCTCTTCTTTACCTCATCCTATACTACATCTATCAACGTCTATCTATTTTTATCTCTTTGTAATTTAAATTCATGTCGATATTTTTCTATCTCCTCTCCTCTATATCACCCTATACTTCATATATCCACGTCAATATTTTTCTTTCTTCTCTTCTTTATCTCATCCTGTCCTATCTTTTTCATTACCATATTTCATATCCCATGCTATCCTTTATCTATCAATGTCAATGTTTTTCTATCACCTCTTCTTTATCTCATCCTATCCCACATCTATCAACATCTATCTTTTTCTATCTCTTTGTTAATCTAAATTCACGTCTATCTTTTTCAATACCATCTGTTATATCTCATTCTATCCTTCATCTATCCATGTCAATCTTTTTCTGTCTCCTCTTCTTTATCTCATCCTATCCTACATCTATAACATATATTCCCATCTCTTTGTTAATATAAATTCTCGTCTATCTTTTTCAATCCCCTCTCCTCCTTCTCATCCTATACTTCATCTATCCGCGTCAATACTTTACTCAATCTAAATTTCCGTCTATTTTTTCAATCCCCTATTTTCTACCTCATCCTATATCTGTACACGTCTATCTTTTCTATCTCTTTGTCAATCTAAATTCACTTCTATCTTTTACAATACCATCTTCTATACCTCATCCTATCCTTTATCTATCCGTGTTCATCTTTTTCAATATCTTCTTCCCTATCCCATCGTATTATTAATCTATCAACGTTTATCTTTTTATATCTATTTTTTAATCTGAATTCACATCCATCTTTTTCAATGTCCTTTCCTTTATCTATCCACGTCAATATTTTTCCATCTCTCGGTTAATCTAAATTTCTGCCTATCTTTTTCAATCCCCTCTTCTCTATCTCATCCTATCCTTTATCTATTCATGCCAATCTTTTTCTATCTTTGTTAATCTAAATTCCCATCTATCTTTAGCAATCTCTTCTTCTCTATCTCATCCTATACTACATCTGTCAACGTCAACCCAAAGGTTTCGCCGCTAGGTGGCTGACGGTTAAAGTAACCAACAAGTAAAATAAGTCTCCGGGCCTTTAACTAGAGGCCCGACAAACCGTTTTGCTGTTTTTGGTTTAAAATTAACATATTTTTCGGTAGAAATATTACATTACTCGTTCAAAATTCATATTCTTTTGTTAAAAATTGAACATTTTGGTGGAAACATGTACTTTTTGGTTGAAGTTTGAACCACTTCGTTAAAAAAACAAAGTATTTAATTATTTTTTAAACCATCAAGCCGATAGGCATCAACAAAATTTATTGATGTCTTTTTTTCCGGTACCTACATTACAAACTACATTATTATATTAAAATATATTATTAATTATTATTTCTATTATTTTTTCTGTTAAGAATTTTGAAGAATTATAAATATACCGAAGGAGCTTTAACAAAAGAGAATTCACAATCACTCAATTAAGTCGTCCATGGTTTGACCTCTAATTTTCAAAGATCTATGCAAAAACTTGGGGGGCGGTACAATGAGAAATTTGAGAATATTTTTTACACGTATATTTAAGAAAAATAGGGTTCACAAATGAGCATAATAATTGTTTATAATTATAGTATACTTTGCATTTTATCACAATCTATATTTACATAAGGTATAAATTTCACCTAGAAATAATAAAATACAATTTTTGTCATGTTTAGGACATTCAAGTTGCCAAAATATATACAAACTTTATTCACCATAATTATATTATATTTGGCAATAAAAAGAACGTATATTTATTACAAAAGATGTCAAGTATTAAATATAAACTGTGCAAATGAAATATTTTGCAAAGCAGTGACAACGATTTTATTATAAATTTAAATATTAAATATAATATAAAAGTTTTTAATACTGCTAATATTTATTTAAATATTTATTTCTTACTGTTTCGCAGAATTCTTTAGATCATCTAATCTTAAGTTAAAGATATCAGTTTTACCTCTGTTTACAAATACATAATTAACATATTTTTATGTAATCGATTCTTTGAAACAACTATATTTTTCTATATTACAATTCATCACTGCTTTACATCAAAACGTAAAAGATAAAAAGTAAAGTTTTTGATCAAAGTTGAAAATTTATCACATTATTAACTTAACCGATTTGCAAAATGTTTCTTAAATTAAAATTTTAGTTTTTTTATAAAAGATCTTTTTTTTTGTCTTTTTTTTTTAATCAAAATCATTAATAAGGACACTTTTCGGATAATGCGTCCATTCATAAACTTAATTCAACGAATAAACCTATGAGCTAAATCACACGCATTTACTTGTTTAGATAAACAAGCTTAATTAAGTAATTAATTAATACGATAATACGGAAATATAAAAAGTTCAATATCTACAGATATTCTACAACAGTAAAAATTTTTTCAAATTTTGCTTCCAGAAGCTTATTTCTTCAAAAAATTCTTGATTCCAATTTGTATTGTCCAATATTCCAAAATCTTCTTCAGAATTCACGATATGCTCGATTTCCAGCGAGCAATAAGTTGGTTCTGAAATAATAAAAAAGTAAAAGAAATTAATGGATATTCATAGATTCGAGGACATTTTTCGGTCTTATGGTTTTATGAAAATTATTTATTCAAGATGCCCACTCAAATCTTGCAAAATTTCAAAGTGAGCTAAAGATTTTAATGAAATTTTAGTTTCGCATAAGCGTGATATTTTGGACTAAAGGATTTTTGAAAATTTTCAAAAAAACAGGAGTTCTCCTCGCTTGAATTTTTGGGTTGAATTTGTTTGATTATCTATATTTTTGGCACTGATGACAAATAAAAAAAGATCTAGCACCAAATGTAGAGAAAACGGCTTTTAGTCAAAATTTTAAATACATTTTTTTTATATATTATTTATTTTTATTTATTGTTTTATATTTTCGGAAAATGGAGTTTTTAATCAATCAATAATAAAAATTCCAATTTTTACATATATTTTATTCGAAAAATTGAATTACTTGAATTTTTTTTTGTTTGAAAATTCTTTTTTTTTTAGAAAATTTGATCTTTTTTGGTTAAAACTGCAACTGTCAAAATTAATCTGTTTCGGCTGAAGATAAACTTTTCTGTTGAAAATTCAAGTGTTTTGTAGAAATTTCAATAATTTAGTAGAAAATTAAACTTTTTGGTTCATTTTCATTTTATTTTTCGATATAAATTCATTATTTTTGTTAAAAATTCATTTATTTGGTTGAAAATTAAAATATTTTGTTGAAATTTAGTTTTTTTTTTTGTTAAAAATTAAAAATATGTTTAACTATAAATTTCAATATTCCATTTTTGGTTGGAAATAGATTTTTTTTTAGTAAAAAATTAATTCACTGGGTTTAAAATTTAAATATTTGGTTAAAAATTTATGTATGTTGTTGACAATTGGCCATTTTCAGTAAAAAAATAATTTTGTTGTTAAAAATGCAATTTTTCGGTCCAACTACTTGATTGAAAATTAAACTACTTTCTTACAAATACATTTTTTCAGTTGAAGATTCATAATTTTAGTTGAAAATTCAACTATCTTTGTTGAAAATTAATTTTTTTGTTTAAAAATTCATCTTTGAACGAAAAATTGAACTATTTGTTAGAAACGTCAACTTTTGGTTGAAAATGACCTGTTTTGTAGCAAATTCGTATGTTAATTATTTTTTTTAGTTGTATATTAATTATTGTAGTTAAAAATTCTTTTCTTTTTGTTCAAAATTTTAACTATTTTGTTAAAAATTCGTTTCTTTCTTTGTTAAAAATTAAAAATTTGTTCAACTATAAATTTAAATATTCAATTTTTCTTTGCAAATTTAACTTAGTTGAAACTTTAACTATTTGGTTGAAAATTCATCTATTTTGCTGAAAATTAATTTTTTCAGTAAAAAATTAATTCTCTTGGATTAAAATTTAATTATTTATTTGAAAATGTATGTATATTGTTGAAATAGGGTCATTTTTGGTAGAAAATTAATTTATTTGTTGTTAAAAATGCAACTGTTTGGTTAAAAATTGATCTGCTTTAGTTGAGGATTCTAGTATTTTCGTAAAAATTCGCATTTTTTGTTAAATTCTATTGCTTTTGAAATAAAATAAAATTTTTTTTTTGGTTGGAAATTCATAATTTTAGTCCAAAATAGAACTACATTGTTAAAAATTAGCTTTTTTGGTTGAAAATGAATTTTTTAATTGGAAATTTAACTATTTGTTTGAAAATTCAACTGTTTCGTTGAAAATTAACCTTTTTAATGAAAATTCATATCTTCGGGTTGGAAATTCAACAGTCTGGTAGAAAATTCAACTGTTTTCTAGAAAATTCAACTTTTTTCTAGAAAATTCGTTTTTTATTGAAAATTAATTTTTCCTGATGGAAATTTAACTTTTCCATTTTTGGTTCAAAATTGATCTTTTTTAGTTCAATAGTTCAACTATTTGGTTGAAAATTTATTTAATTTGTTAAAAATTCGTATTTTTTGGTAGAAAATTAATCCTCTTGGTTGAAAATTCAACTATTTGATTAAAAATGTATGTACTTTTTTCAAAAATTCGTCCCTTTTGGTAGAAAATTGATTTTCTTGATTGAAAATTCACATTTTGGTTGAAAATTCAACTTTTTTTGTAGTTTTCGTCTTTTTGATTAAAAAATTATTTATCTCTCTATTTTTGTACGTTTGGTGGGGGGTCCTTTTTTATTCAATTTTTTTACACTCCTTTTATAATTTGTTTTGAGTCAAGACGAAGAAGATTTCTTGTGACATCTCTTCAAAATTGATTAATATCATATTAAAAAGATTCTCTCTGGCAGTATTCAATTAAAAATTAAAAAAATTAAACGTTCGAAACCCTAGCGGACCGCGTGAATAGGGCGGTCAGGTAATAGGTCCGCTAGGGACGAGAGCACATAGTGATCGTTCCATTCACTGGGACCGCTAGGGCATATTTTCATCCTTTTTCACATTTATTCACATTTTCAGATAAAACTCAACACTCTTTTTATTTATTTTTACATATGTATATTTATTTGTATTTATTTATGTGTTAAAAATATAAAAATTAAATCTGTGTGCGGCAACTTGACGTGAAATATTGTGCATTGGGTTGTCGCACACAGCATTTAGTTTTCATATTTTTAACACATTAATAAAGACAAATTAATATAAATGTGTAAAACGATAAAAAGAGTGTTGAGTTCTATGTGAAAATGTTCATAAATGTGTAAAAAAAATCAAAATATGCCCTAGCGGACCCAGTGAACGAAATGGTTACTATGTGGTCAGTGACCGTAAAGTGACAACTGGTCAATTTACGGTCACGCAATTGCGTAATGGTTCCCTTCATGAGATACGCTAGGGAATTTGAAAAAGAATGAAAATTTTCCCTAGCGGTCCCAGTGAATGAAACGGTTACTACGTGGTGAGTGTAAAGTGACCATTGGTCACTTTACTGCCACGCAATAGCGTAACTGTTCCGTTAACGAGATCCGCTAGGGAATTAAAAAAAGGATGGAAATATGCCCTAGCGGTTCGAGTGAACGGAATTGTTACTATGTAACTTTACTTTAAAGTGACCACTGGTCACTTTACGCCCACGCTATTGCGTAACCGTTCCGTTCACGAGATACGCTAGGGAATTTGAAAAAGGATGAAAATTTGCCCTAGCGGTCGCAGTGAACGAAACTGTTACTATGTGGAGAGTGATCGTAACGTGACCACTGGGCACTTTACGATCACGCAATCGCGTAACTGTTCCGTTCACGAGATCCGCTAGGGAATTTGAAAAAGGATGAAAATATACCCTAGCGGTCGCAGTGGACGGAAACGTTTTTATGTATATTTACTTTAAAGTGACCACTGGTCACTTTACGGTCGCGCTATCGCGTAACCGTTCCGTTCACGAGATCTGCTAGGGAATTTGAAAAAGGATGAAAATATGCCCTAGCGGTCCCTGTGAACGGAATGGTCACTACGTGGTCAGTGACCGTAAATTGACCATTTGTCACTTTACGGTCACGAAATTATGTAACCATTCCGTTCACGAGATACGCTAGGGAATTGAAAAGCAGGAATTGTATAAATAACAAGTGATTGATAGTAACCTAAAATACTGTTTGATCCCTCTTCAAAGTGTATTTTTATGCCCGTCTGAAGTTGTATAAGTCAACTTGAGAGCTCTATATTGCTTGTGAAGACGTTGTTTGCAGAACTGGTAAAACTCGACTTCTCGAGTGAAATTTCTTCTCACTATATCCTTCACTTCTTCGCTGACCGGTGGTTTGAAGAAGTTTCTGTTGATTCTTGTAAATGAGTTCACTTGATCTGAAAAAGAAATTCCCCTCAATGAATATTTTCTAATAAATTCCAGTAAAGAGAAATTTGAACAAATACCTAATCCGTTAAGAAATTTTCAATAACTCTTAAGTTTTTTTTCTTCAAAATTCTGATAAGCTTCCAGCATAAATCTAATGAAAAATTTAATTAAGATAAAGTATTGTCTAGAAATAAATAAAACAATATTTTGATGTAGCACTAAATGCTTTTTCAATATTTTTTTAGTCACACAAATACAAAATAATATTAATAATAATATAACAAAAATGTCAAATAACTATTTATTTTGTAAAAGTTTTTGAACACTTTTATTCGAGTTAAAATTAAAATCTGAGAATTGAAACCAAGAAAATAAGTATTGTCAGTTTGTTTTTAAATTTATATAAATATAATTTTTATAAGATTCTTGAGAAAATTAAAAATAGATTTTTCAATATTTCAGATGTGTCAGAAAAGAATCTGGAAGATTTTAAAGAAATTTTTTCATTTTATAAGATTTGACAGAATATTAGGAAAAATTCGAGTCTTTTCAAAAAAGGTTTAGGACTTTTAGAAGTTTGGAAGGAATCAAGAAATATTTTATGAATTTCCGGAAATGTTTACAAGTTTAAGAATATTTTTAAACTATTTAAAACGTCTTAAATGCCTGAAAATATTTTTAACTGATTCTAATTTTTCTCAACATTTTGAAAAATCATTCAAAATGTAAAAAATTGCCTTATCTTCTAAATTTTCCCAGGAATTTGAAGAAAATTTGTTTATTCACTTGAAACCTTTCGAATTTC